>JALAZF010000735.1:0-1200000 GCA_022829125.1 Lathyrus tuberosus
GTTTTTTAATATAACTTTTAACCTTAGTCCGTTGAATCTTTTACATGAATCTTCTGTATGAATTTGACAAAAAGTAATGAAGAGTAAGACTAAAGTTAAAAATTAAAATAATAAAATAAAGATAACACCAAATTATTTAAAATTTGAATAAAAAAATAAATAATCATAAGAATGAATTCTATGTAAATATATCTTAATTACTTGGGAGAATAACCTAAATAATAGCATGATTTTAGAAGACTTATTCATTGTTATTCAACTTTATCATTACGTGCATGTTGTTACAACTCTATTACAAACAGTAAGTATAAATATAATTGAGAATAAAAGAAATAAAAGACCTTACTTATAATAGAGAATAAAAGACCTAACTTTATGAGAGAGAGAGAGAGAGAGAGAGAGAGAGAGAGAGAGAGAGAGAGAGAGAGAGAGAGAGAGAGAGAGAGAGAGAGAGAGAGAGAGAGAGAGAGAGAGAGAGAGAGAGAGAGAGAGAGAGAGAGAGAGAGGAGAGAGAGAGAGAGAGAGAGAGAGAGAGAGAGAGAGAGAGAGAGAGAGAGAGAGAGAGAGAGAGAGAGAGGAGAGAGAGAGAGAGAGAGAGGAGAGAGAGAGAGAGAGCGAGAGAGAGAGAGAGAGAGCCGAGAGAGAGAGAGAGAGAGAGAGATGAGAGAGAGAGAGAGAGAGTGTGTTGTGTGTGTGTGTAATACCCCGTACTGTCTAAATGCTCAATTGGATATCAGATGAGATCAGATGAGCTTTTGTGTATTCTATCCTTGGATAATTGGATTAATGGAATCCTCTAAGTAGTTTAAGTATTATAAATTGGGATCAGTAGAGCAACTAATGAGCTCTGAAGAGATCAATTATTTAATAAAGGAGATAGATTATAATTATTAATTCAAGAGAGGAGTTTAGGTAACTCTAATAATTTATCAATTGGTTTGAGACGACAAAATATCAATTGAAGATATTTTACCCCGTTGGATTATATTATATTATAATAGTATATATATATATATATTTGTAAAGAAAGAAAAAGAATAGAAAGGGGGAGAAAAAGAAAAACAGAAAAAGAGAGAAGGAATAGAAGGGAAGTGGAGAAAGAGGAAGAAGAGAGAACACTCATGGATCATCTTCAATATTCATCATCTTCTTCAACCTCCTCTTCGATTATCAGGTGGGTTCTAGATAAACACCTTAAGTTCTAGAAATTCTTGATATTGAACTTAGGTTAGATTTGAGAGAAAATGATTAAATGGATAAATCAATGAAATCTAACGGATGAAGTGTGATATAAATTGTGTAGCATGATCAATATATGTGTGGAATCATCTGTTTATGATTGTTATGATGTTTGATCATGTTTTGGTTAAGATTGATTGGAATTTTGTCAATAAAAACAGAGATTTTGGGATTCTGCAACAGGGTTAACCGATTAACCATTTTGGTTAACCGATTAACCAGTGAGAAATATGTTGTCCTGCGCTGAAATAAGACTGGTTAACCGGTTAACGGAAAGTGTCTCAAAACTTCATTTTTGCCACTGGAATTTGGTTAATGGGTTAACCAAATGTGTTAACCGATTAACACTGTAATTTTTTGGAAAAATACTTCAAAAATTCATATCTTTTTACTCGGGTGTCCGATTTAAGCGTTCTTTATATCGATGTGAAGCTAAATAAATATTCTATACAATGGACGTGAAAAATGTTGATTTTACTACCTGATTAATGAATCGGAGGGAACCCGAAAGTGATGCCTTATGTGATGAATCATTATATGTGATTCTAATATACAATTGTAATATGCTTTGTATAACTTATGATTGAATTATTATATGTAATTCTAAAATGTGCAATTGTAATATTCTTTGCCTAAAATTTTTGTTAAGCATGAACGAGAGAGTATGCATGTTAAAATATGAATTAAGTAGAGTGAGGAAACTTTACCCCATAACAACTTGATAGTGGAACCTAGTAATGAGCTAGGAAATTGATGAATAACTCTGTATGACAACGCTCGTGAAGAAGAAGCCGAGGCGTGTGTCCATTACCGAATGGTATAGAAAAGAGTGAAACACTAGTATGGAACACGTGTATTTTATCATGTTAATTGTGTTTATCTGGAAAAAAGGAAAAAGAGGCCAAAAGGCTAATGTGACCTAGAACTGTTAAATACAATTATGGTTGTATGTGAAATCACGAGATCGTAACCGTTATTCTATTATGTGCCATTTCATGAGTAACGAGCTCCTCTGTAATGAATGCACGATTTCTTGGTAGGTTTGATTCCCAATGTTATAGTACGAATGAAGCCTACGGGTAAAGAGACTTGTGACGGTGTACGGGCCGTGTGAAGTGACGATTTAAGGTGATAATGTGTCCCTTATTTCCGAATCCATTTCGTATGCCAAGAAATCTACGAGGGTCCATGACTCGTTCCTACTTCTAGACGTAGAAGAGGGCGGGAGAAAGGGGATGCCTTGACAAGGTTATCGATAAGTGAATGTTTTGAGTAACGGGCTCAATAACGTGTTTCCATATAGTGTAAATTTGTGTACTCAAAGTCATTTCCCTTCCCCTTGACTTGAGTTAGGATTGGCTAGAACCTTGTAAAGCCGAGAGAATCCATAAGATAGGGAACTCACTGAGATTTGATGTATCTCATCCCACTATTGTTGATTATTTTTCAGGAGGTATTTGCAGGTTTGATTTACAAGTGAAGCTATGCTTGGATGTTTCAAGAGAAGCTTAGTTGAGCTTATTCCGCTGTGTATTATTATTCTTGTACAATGAGGGATATTGTACTTCATTCTTAGATTTTTATTGTTTTGGCTAGTTTCCATATCTTGTACCATAGATTGTATTATGTTTTTATAATGGTCAAATATGTGAATTATGCCATTAGACACTTATGATTGTGTCAGTATCAAATAAAACACTTGTATGGTATTATTCTAGATAAATATTATACAGGGCGTTACAGTTGGTATCAGAGCAGGTCGTGTCCTCGACCTAGCCTTGAAACATCATAAGTAAATCTATTCCTGCCTCTTAAGTGTTTCTTGCCAGCATGAAACTTAATATCATACTATGTAGTGTTGGGCATGATCAACCTAATATTATGTATGTGATAGGTAGAATCATGGTTGAGCGACCACGAGGACTCCGAAGTGTTGTCGAAACTTGTGCTGTGAGGGTAGGCTTAAGTCAAGGGTTAGTAGTGAAGAGTTTTGGTCAGCTCAGTTGAGGTCTTAGTAGCGGACGATTGGTTAAGGTATTAAGGAATATGTAAAGTCGCTAGTGGAGCTGGATTGACCACTAGTACGGATAAGGATTTCAAGTAATCTCATTTCGTGGAAAAGAAAAGTTGTTCTGTGGAATGTATGACGTAAGGTCCAGAAGGGAGATAAGTATTGGTGCCTCATTTTCTAAGGTCGCTAGGGTATCTTGAAGGGACGAGAGTACCTTAAGGAATGTGTTCGGAACAATATCTTCCGACTGGTTAAAAGTTGAGAGTTAAGGAAGTTCGCCTTTTATGAGAACCTAAAGTAGTAGAGAAGTGTGTGAAGGAACACAAGGATGTGTTTACCTGCTTCAAGTGAAACAAGTATGCACCGGGCGTAGGGTATGAGATAAATTGTGTATCTTCGGTTAGGAAGGGAGATCAGGTTCAGGAAAATACTTCAGGATTTCTGTTTTCGGTAAGAGACCAATTTGGGATTGTTAAGTTACCCAAGGAACATTATAAGGTATTGTGTCAGAGAAAGCTTGAACTTTATTTGGTAACGGAAAGTATAGCGATACAGACCGGAAGAAGTGTGTGTTAAGGAACAGAGTAAGTATCTTGGATTTAAGGAAATTTTAGTATGATGGATTTATAATTGGACCTAAGAGGATTACAATGGAGAGCGAAGTAAATGCGATGTAGAAAACGGTATTAACAATTTAGTATGAGGAAATGACAACGGAATGTATCTTTGGACGAAGGTGCCGTAGAGCTATTGAGTAGTCGTTGAGGCTCAGATTAAGGAAGTGTAACCAGGGATGGTTCACCCATGAGAACCCTATTATTATGACGGGGAATGAAAAAGTTACACTTTGGTATTAAGAACGAGCGTGGTAGTAGCACCGTGGTCACAAGTGTACGTGATAAATCCTTACTCTTGAGACAAGTGTGAAGGGACGTACTCTGGGGAACTATGAGTATTGTATTTTAAGATGTAAGATTGTGGTAAAACAACGAGAAGCAAATCAGGACTTATTACAGACTAAGTGTAAATCAAGGAACGATTTATACCGTAAGAGTTTTGTAGATAGTTGATGAGAATTGTCAGTTACGAATCTTTCATTAAGTAAATTGGTGTAAGTGTGATGTGCAATGGATCGTGAAGGGTAAGAAATCCCGGTTAATGTGTACGAAGTGATGGAAAGGTCCTTCAAGAGGATGCATTTCTCTGATTTATTTTCAAGTATAGAGAACTTTTATAATTGCGAATGATCGAAATATTCGAAATCTACCTTTTGATGCACTAAGAACGTTGTTGTATTATTTCTCTCCAAGGAAACTCAAGTGAGAGAATAAGGTTGTATGCTAACATGTTATGTCTGCCACCTTGCGATACCGTTAATGGTTGCGTGTTTGGTTTTGCTTGTGGACAAATCAAGTATGCATTGTGTCTTAAGAATTAGAATGTCGTCATCTTTTAGCTTCCTGCTAGTGTAGTTGTATGAGAAAGGAATGAACTATTCCGCCAACGATTTGTCTTGTGACTGCGTCAGAATTTGGAATTTTGCCTTGTCACTTGGTTGGAGTGTGTCGTCGACTTTGTCAGTTTTACCTTGAGTTGATCATGGTTAGTGAATGTAGTACAAGTTAAGGAGCCGCGAGTTGAAAATGATATTTCAAGTTAGAACAAATCGGATTAATGGTTTGGGTATGGATGGCTTTGAATTAAGAGGAAAACTGGTTTTAGATTCTGCAGCAGTGTTAACCGATTAACCAATGGGGTTAACCGATTAACACATGCAAGGGGGGTACCTTGCACTGAATTTTGAGGAGTTAATCGATTAGCTTAGATGGTTAATCGATTAACATGTGTCTAAATTGTGAAATCCCTTAGGAACCATCATCTGCATTTGTTACCTTATGTTACTCCGATTGGAGAGTGTTGTGTCAATGGAAAATAGAATTGCAAGTAAATGAAAGAAGGATTTGTGTTTTGAACTTGGAACTTCAGGAGGGTGTTACTTAGTCGATCATCTGTTTAGAATGGCAAGAGAGTTGACTTGGGGAAATAATCTTGTGAACTATGTTAAGTATGAGAAAGTCTTAGGTGAATTGTTATCAGTACTGTGGCGAGTCTTAAGGACGAAGTTGGAAAATACTCACGAAGTATTGATCTTGCAAGGAATATTTCGGTGTGTGACTATGGTATCAGTAAGGTATGAAAGGTTGGTTCGAGATTGTAATTGCTATCTTCCGTGAGTTCATGGTATCGGAGTTAGACTCCGTGAGAGTAGTACCGGTTGTGTACAGTTGTGTTTTACCCAGATAAGGGAATTTGAAAGTTATTTTTCCAAGTACGAGTAAGGATTGGGTGTCCCAAAGTTAAGCATGTAACTTGAATTGTATATGGAACAGGACGATTGAGAGATGAGGATTTAATTGAGAAACGTGGTAAGAACTTCGACAACGTATGTGCGTGTGGAGTATGGTATGTGAATTCGTGAGTGGCATGGAAACTCACAATTGCGATTTGGATGGATTAAGTTGATAAGTGGTAACTCGCACATGATTGAAATTTCTTGTTAGTGTTACACGTGATTGATTGAGATCTCGAAATCAACAAGAAACCTTGAGTGAGTTGGAAAACCGCAAGGAGAGTTGTTACGGAATGTGGTAACTAGAAACGAAAGTTGTTAAGATATTTTGGATATATTATTTCGAGTTGGACCGGATTTGGAGTTGTATATCTTACGGTTGTGGCAGTGTAACTCCTGCGCCTCTTTCGTCAGGAGAATGTTGGACAGATGTTAAGATATTGTGTGATGATGAGGAAATTATTCTACCATAGGACGCCAATAAGTTTATTGTACTGTTGGTTATTAAGGACCCCAGTGGATAAATGTGTTTCTCCGTGGACTGTTAGCTATGTGGTAGGTGCTCAATAATTCGTGGTGTTCTACTGTTAGAATTTAGGTTACAGAGATGAAAGATTTATGTCAGAATAATAAGAATTTAGAATGATTGATACTTGTAAGTATGGAAATGAGAAGATTTTGTTTCAAGTGTGTTATCTTTTGGCGTGGTACGAAAGAGATGAAATATCGGATGTGAATGGTTATGGTGTATAACATCAGATCAAGGGGAACTGGTAAAATGAGTCATTTGACTAATTAAAAAGTGGTTTTGAGCGTTACTGGATTTAAGAAAAGACAAATCGTCGAAGGTTTGCATGAAGATAAGAAATCACTGAATTACCTCGCGAAGATTGTTGAGTATTTGTTATCTCAGATCAAGATGAGGTGTTACAGTTTTTGTTTTGAGGCTCAGTAGAAGAGTATAGAATGGTGCATTCCTTCCGAAAGTAGAATGCGACCAAGTCTTTTAGTAAGAACCAATAGATGAATTACGGAAAAGGCAAAGTTAGAAGTTAACTCGATACTGGAACAAGAGTATGATTAAGGACGTGAAGTTTGTAGATTTGTGAAAATAAGATTTTTGGTCTGTGAAGTCAAGTTGGAATTTGAGTACGTCAGGAAGTTTGAACGAAAGTTAAGTATGGACCTAAGGCAGTGATACAAGTCGTAGTTATTGTCGGATAGAGGAAATTCGGGGGCGAATTTTAATTTAAGGGTGGGAGAGTGTAATACCCCGTACTATCTAAATGCTCAATTGGATATCAAATGAGATCAGATGAGCTTTTGTGTATTTTATCCTTGGATAATTGGATTAATGGAATCCTCTAAGTAGTTTAAGTATTATAAATTGGGATCAGTAGAGCAAATAATGAGCTCTGAAGAGATCAATTATTTAATAAAGGAGATAGATTAATAATTATTAATTCAAGAGAGGAGTTTAGGTAACTCTAATAATTTATCAATTGGTTTGAGACGACAAAATATCAATTGGAGATATTTTACCCCGTTGGATTATATTATATAATAATAGTATTATATATATATATATATATATATATATATATATATATATATATATATATATATATATATATATATATATATGTAAAGAAGGAAAAAGAATAGAAAGGGGGAGAAGAAGAAAAACAGAAAAAGAGAGAAAGAAGAGAAGGGAAGTGCAGAAAGAGGAAGAAGAGAGAACACTCATGGATCATCTTCAATATTCATCATCTTCTTCAACCTCCTCTTCGATTATCAGGCGGGTTCTAGATAGACACCTTAAGTTCTAGAAATTCTTGATATTGAACTTAGGTTAGATTTGAGAGAAAATGATTAAATGGATAAATCAATGAAATCTAACGGATGAAGTGTGATATAAATTGTGTAGCATGATCAATATATGTGTGGAATCATCTGTTTATGATTGTTATGATGTTTGATCATGTTTTGGTTAAGATTGATTGGAATTTTGTCAATAAAAATAGAGATTTTGGGATTCTGCAACAGGGTTAACCGATTAACCATTTTGGTTAACCGATTAACCAGTGAGAAATATGTTGTCCTGCACTAAAATAAGACTGGTTAACCGATTAACCATTTTGGTTAACCGATTAACGGAAAGTGTCTCAAAACTTCATTTTTGCCACTGGAATCTGGTTAATGGGTTAACCAAATGTGTTAACCGATTAACACTGTAATTTTTTGGAAAAATACTTCAGAATTCATATCTTTTTACTCGGGTGTCCGATTTAAGCGTTCTTTATATCGATGTGAAGCTAAAGAAATATTCTATACAATGGAAGTGAAAAATGTTGATTTTACTGCCTGATTAATGAATCGGTGGGAACCCAAAAGTGATGCCTTATGTGATGAATCATTATATGTGATTCTAATATATAATTGTAATATGCTTTGTATAACTTATGATTGAATTATTATATGTAATTCTAAAATGTGCAATTGTAATATGCTTTGCCTAAAATTGTTGTTAAACATGAACGAGAGAGTATGCATGTTGAAATATGAATTAGGTAGAGTGAGGAAACTTTACCCCATAACAACTTGATAGTGGAACCTAGTAATGAGCTAGGAAATTGATGAATAACTCTGTATGACAACGCTCGTGCAGAAAAAGCTGAGGCGTGTGTCCATTACCGAATGGTATAGAAAATAGTGAAACACTAGTATGGAACACGTGTCTTTTATCATGTTAATTGTGTTTATCTGGAAAAAAGGAAAAAGAGGCCAAAGGGCTAATGTGGCCTAGAATTGTTAAATACAATTATGGTTGTATGTGAAATCACGAGATCGTAACCGTTATTCTATTATGTGCCATTTCATGAGTAACGAGCTCCTCTGTAATTAATGCACAATTTCTTGGTAGGTTTGATTCCCAATGTTATAGTACGAATGGAGCCTACGGGTAAAGAGACTTGTGACGGTGTACGGGCCGTGTGAAGTGACGATTTAAGGTGATAATGTGTCCCTTATTTCCGAATCCATTTCGTATGCCAAGAAATCTACAAGGGTCCATGACTCGTTCCTACTTCTAGACGTAGAAGAGGGCGGGAGAAAGGGGATGGCTTGACAAGGTTATCGATAAGTGAATGTTTTGAGTAACGGGCTCAATAACGTGTTTCCATATAGTGTAAATTTGTGTACTCAATGTCATTTCCCTTCCCCTTGACTTGAGTTAAGATTGGCTAGAACCTTGTAAAGCCGAGAGAATCCATAAGATAGGGAACTCACTGAGATTCGATGTATCTCACCCCACTATTATTGATTATTTTTCAGGAGGTGTTTGCAGGTTTGATTTACAAGTGAAGCTATGCTTGGATGTTTCAAGAGAAGCTTAGTTGAGCTTATTCCGCTGTGTATTAATATTCTTGTACAATGAGGGATATTGTACTTCATTCTTAGATTTTTATTTTTTTGGCTAGTTTCCATATCTTGTACCATAGATTATATTATGTTTTTAAAATGGTCAAATATGTGAATTATGCCATTAGGCACTTATGATTGTGTCAGTACCAAATAAAACACTTGTATGGTATTATTCTAGATAAATATTATGCAGGGCGTTACAGAGAGCTTAAGTACTCTCCTCCCTCACGCGCTTATGTATGACACTTTGCTCTCTCCAAAGCACTTTTATCCTTCTTCCATCAAGATCTCATATGTGCGCTCCCACTTGATTGATCAAAAGGCGACACCCTTTTTCTTTAGTTTTTTTATCAGTTTGGCTCCCTGGATTGGGCCTTTGAATTTGTTTGGTTTCATACACACGTAATTCCTTCTGCACCACTCTGGATTTTTTTTCATATTTTATCTATTTATCTAGTTTAATCAATTAATTTAATTATTTTTATTTATTTTATTCTAATTTAATTATTGTTAGAAGAGTAAAAATAATATTAAAAGCCAATAAAAAGGGTAAAAAATAATAGTTTTATATTTTTAAATTACCATTTAAAATATCTCTAATTAACTTGGAAGAAATAGGTGAATGCACATTCACCTGTGTCTCGAATAGTCAAGGACTTAGCGCACGCTTTGTTTGAGCGATCAATTTCCTTCTGTCATACCCCAAATTTGTCCTACCTGTGCATAACTGACATTTGTACATCTTTTTTTTTTTCAAACCATTTCTAATCCAAAATCCATTTCTCAATTTCTTAATCCAGCAAGGCCATTTATCCAAAAAAGTCAATAACCTTTTTCTATCTAATAACCATTTATTTGTGTTACCATTTTTTAGTAGTTTTTTATTTTATCCAGCTTTTATAATTTAGATATCCATTCTTTAACCAAAGTCTTTTTTCAATATCCATGTTAACCGTTGTTTTTTAATCCATATTTTTTATATCCACCCTAAACCTATTTTTTTTTTCCAAATTAAATCCATAAACCTTTTTCTCTCAAAATATCCAAATCCAATTCTAAAAAATTCATCCTTCTTATTATCTAATTAAAGCTCTTCAATTCATTTTTATCCATTCATTCAATTCTCCATCCATAATCACTTTCAAAACCCATATCCATTTTTATTATCCAAATTTATCCATTTATCCAATTCTCAATCCAATTCCATTTTTAACCACTTCATTCCAATGTCCATTTTTATTATCTTTTAGTTCCAATCCAATTCATTTTTTTTTTTTTTCTCATTAACCAAGATATCCAATTTCATTTTACATCAAATATCAAAGCCCACATACGCAACTAACTTTCATCCTCCAAACTATGAACTAATTTCCATAAACCAAAACATTAGGTCACAACACATACGTCACCATTCGTATTACATTTCAGAATTCCTAAAGTTCTAAATGCTATTACAAGTGAAAGTACAACAAAACACTCCATGCTTTAACAACAAGGTTCGTTGCAAATGTTACAAAGTTTAGGTTACCTGAAGATCACAAATGCTACAAAGTTTAAGTGCTAAAGTCATTACAAAAATCAACGGTTACATAGACTGAAAATTCATTTTGAATCCAAAGTTTACATCAATATTCACATCTCATGTCCTAAGTTTCAATCTAAGATGATTCCATTGTTCTAAAAAGGTTGTAAATACGTGATACGACCGACAAGATTCAAGGACGCATTAACACATTGGACTCAAGCTTAAAAGTCCTACAAGGTTTCTCCAAGTCAAAACAAAAACATCTGGCCAAAGTCTTCAAAGCCATCATGCTAGCCAATTTCCTATTCTCATCATCTTCAAGCAATTTATGCCTCACCGTGCCAAACCCCTCGCATCAATACACATGAAAAGTAAAAGTCGCAGAAGGTTAGCATAGTGTAAAAAAAGCAATATTATATCACGTAAAATTAAGTCGTAAAGTTCAGAAATGTAAAGATTACAAAAGAACAACTCTATGAAAGTGTAAAATAGTTCTATGTCAGCAAGTTACATTAAGAGATTTCACAAAGTACACAACATCTGCTGGGAGAGAGCTAATGAAATTCAAAAGCAAGGCACAGAAGTAATACCTATCTGGTGTGGCTGCTTCCAATTAATTCATGTCTTCATGCTACCTTATATCTTTACTACAGGAAAACAGAATTGTGGTTCTCGGTGACAGACAAAACTCTTGTACAATTTTCATAGATGTTTTTATTTCTGGTCATAGTCCTCATAAGCCACTTACTGAATTGAACTCTCTCTACAAGTTTACCATTGTTGTATTGTATCTGATGTGTATTTTGAGATTTTTCAAAAAAAAAAAACTATAAACAAAAAACAAATCAAATCTTTAAGAAACTTAAGAGTGGTGATAAGTTGTAATCTACTATTTAGTAATTAAAGTGAATTGAAGTGTTTCATAGGAAAACCTGTCTGTGGTCTTTGGAATCTTTGCAAATTTCTTGGATCTCTGAGCATGACCGGGAACCAAGAGCAGTTTGAGATCAAGTTTAGGTTGACAGATGGTTCTGATATTGGCCCGAAAATTTTTCCAGCTGCTACTAGTATTGCAACGTTGAAAGAAAGTATACTTGCTCAATGGCCAATAGATAAGGAGAATGGGCCAAAGACTATAAAAGATTTGAAGTTAATTAGCGCAGGAAAAATATTGGAGAACAACAACACAGTTGGGGAATGCCAGAGCCAGAATCCTTTATGTGATACACCCGGTACAATTACAAGAAATACGAGTACAAAGAAAGATACAAAAACTCCCGTATTCAATATTGACTCCACGAGTTGTAGCATGGCCAGACTTGGTCAAGGTACATAGTGAAGGTTACAGCATATCCTGTTAATTCTCCAACCTATTAGAGTGTGAACAGCAAGAATTAAGAAGGATTCATAATAAATAGAGCAACATGTTATCAGAGTCATTGAGTCAACCAAAATCCATGTCAGCAAAAAGTCAAAAGGAATAAAGAGAGCAGTGAGAATCACAAAGTTTACACACGATAAAAATCAATCAGGAATGACTTGCTTCTAGAAATATTTTCTCATTCACTACAGACAAATCCAAAATGAGTCACTATCACCAAAGGGTCCCCACAAAATCCCACTGCAAATCCTCTCTAACGGTATTACAAATCGCCAGCTCAAATCCTCACATGAATTAGAGGAATATTCCTCAGATTTTTTCCTAATTCTACACGTACCTAGCAAACCCAAATCCTCTATAAATAGAGTGCTAATCATTGGCAAATGACACCAGGAAAAACCCTACTGTTATCCTGTCAAAATCAATCCCCAAACCCTTGAATCAGAGCTCTGAAAATAGACCTTTGGAGCTAAACATCAAAGCTTCAAAGCGTCTGAGCTTAGCCATCATATTTCAACAACTCACTTTCACAACAAACGGAAACTAAGAAGCCAAGGAGTAGTAGAGAAAGAACAAATCGTAGGACATGAATAAAGAAGAAGAAGCGGAAAAGGAGAAAGGGGGAGAAATTCAGAGTTAAGATTACCTCGCCAAGATATTCATCAGACCAACTCCGATCTCGTAAGTTCTTTCCCCTTCAACTTGATTTACGCTTGCATTGTTGTTGTTTGATTAAGATCCCTGACCTAATCGCTTGATGTGATGCTCTTTTATCGTTTAAGTCTGGATTGAATCTTTAGGTTTTCTAACCGTGAATGATGATTTGGGTATTTTGAGGTTTTATTTGCGAAAACGAAGGTCGAATTTGTGGTTTACGGCCAAAATAAGGGGGGCGTGTGTATAAGGTTTATCGTTTGGTGGTGGCGCCACCGCCGGCCGCCACACTCCTCCGGCCATAAGGGTTTAAAGACGAGATAGTCTTTGAGTTTAGAGAGAGGCAATTGAGCATAAGAGTGAATCGTGTGGTTCAATTTCATAGTACTATTGTTCATTTATTTTAAATTACTGCCTATTAAAAAAAATTTATTACTATCATTAATGGGGTGATATGTGAGGGATAAATGTGTTGTTTGTATCATGATTAATGGCATGCATTTCAAAATGACACTTAATGGTTCTTTGTACTGTTGTCTGCCACGCTATCTTTGGAAAGGGGTCAAACTGACTTTTCTTTATTCTCCATTATCCCAATTTTGGCTAACTAGAGGCGGGTCACTTAACTTGTCTTTCCTCTCTTTCTTTTGTTTCGTATAGTAGTAGGTTATAGGGCCATTGGGCCCGTGTTCATTCAAGGTTGATTAGGTTATTTATTTGTGTTCCTTTTAAGACTAGTAGGATATAATAATGAAGCATAATAAAAAAAAACATTATTTTATTAGGTTTTGAATCAAATAATTGATTCAATAATTAATTCTATACAATTCTTGTATAATTCTTAATTCGATTAATATCCATTAATCCAATAGAAAATACTTAACCTTTAAAATAGTTAACCTTTACAAATAATTTCTTAACCAAATTTAAATCGTAATCCACTTTGATTAATACTTAAAACTATTCTTCTAATTAATTATGAAAGTAGTGGGCTCTTGGGGTCTAGCACCCCTTGGGTCCTTGGATGAATGCTCTTGAGGTGCATGCATTTGGGTTGTGTTCATTCCGTCTTTCGCTTACAAAAAAATACTTAAAACAATTAATCTTTCGCTTAATCAAAATATGATTAACTTATATAATTATTTAATCAAATTAAAATCATAATCCATTTACATATTAATCAAAACACTTAACCCTTAAAAATACAATCTTTCTCAAATTAAAATACCTAATCTAATTAATTTCTTAACCTTTAAAAAACAATTTTCTTAAAATCAAATTAAATCACAAATATTTAGGTTAATATTTCCAAATTCTTTTCTTAATTAAATTATGGAAGTAGCGGGCTTTTGGGGTCTAGCACTCCTTGGGTCCTTGAACGATCGCTCTTGGGGCGCACGCCTTGGGTTGTGTTCGTTCCGTCTTCCATTTCTAAAAAACTTAAAAACTTCCAACCCTTTTAAAACATTTAATTCCCCTAAAAAAACGCTTAATTCCTTCAAATCCTAATTCAATTAACGCGTCTAAAATACGTCAAATTCAAACCATTTTCCTAATTAAGTCACGAAAGTAGTGGACTCTTGAGGTCTAGCACCTCTTGGGCCCTTGAATGAACGCTCTTGAGGCGCACGCTTTGGGTTGTGTTCATTCCGATCTTTCGTTCCTAAAACACTCGCCCTAATTACATGGACAAAGAAGCCCATTGTCCAACAAACACGATTTCACAATTAATAGAATGAAAAAGGTGTTGTTGAGATCTAGCATCTCAGTAATGCCCCGAATAATTGGTTGCGAGGCCGACGTCTCGTTTATCGAATAATCGTCATTCTCCCTCAAAATACTTAATTAATCGAACCTCATCCTCTCGCCCCGTGTGAACGAAACCCTAAAAACACATTCAAATCAAACTATTTTTCTCAATTAAATCTCTAATACACTTAATTCATACTCAAACAACTTTCACAAAAAGAACATTGTTTAGCCCATTCTTTCGCGCATATGAACTAGTGCTTCAGCCTCCCTTGACGAGCAGACAAGCCAACGTTTAGCAGTTAGAATGCGAATTAAACACTCGTTCGTTTAAAAAATACCAACCAACCGTAGTCCCGCGAACTACGAATGCTCTGACTTTCCCATTGCATGAGGGAATACGTAGGCACAAGGATCTTCATCCTTGCCGAGCACCCTAATAAAAAACCACCCATTTCCCCCTTAGAAAGCAATATTCCCTTAGAAGAAAATAAACAAACCAAGCTAACTTTCTCACAAATCGAATCAAGAGGTTCCCGTTCAGTACAACGGACGTAGAGGGTGCTAATACCTTCCCTCTTGCGTAACCGACTCATGAACCCGAATTTGGTTGCGATGACCATGTTCGTATCTCCCTTTAAAGGTTTTATCGATATTTTCCTATTCCTCCCCTGGAATGAATAAAGTTCGGTGGCGACTCTGTTTCGAACAGTTTTTTCCGCGTCCATCGCGAGGACTGTATTTTTCGAGGTACGACAGATGGCGACTCTGTTGGGGAAATGCATTGCCCTATGCTAGAGAGAGTCAAGCCTAACTTGAATCGATTCGAGAGTGTTAGCTTCGCTTGTTTAATTTCTTCTTGTTTGTTTTCTCCTATTACTTCTTTATTTGCTTTGTATTATTTATCATACTTGTTTGTTGGAACTTGGGATGATATCACAAGTAAGGCTCTATACCCGAGCCTTGGAAAAAGAAGAGAGAACACCTAGTTTAGATTTTGGAAGTAATTAGTGTTAGTCCCCAAGGACTCGCTCCTTGTGTGCCTAGCATGAAAGCTCCCCCTAGAGTAGACCTTTTCGTAGATCATGTTGTAATGCAGCTAGCCTGTCGCACAACTTGATTCATGAAGGGTCTGTGACTCTGGGAACCACTCTTAGCACCAGTTTCTATCTTGGTGGTCGTTAGTGTTAGTCTCCGAGGACTCGCTTCTCGTGGGCCTAGCATGAAGACTACACTCAGGAGATACCTTTTCGTATCCTCGTCGTAATGCAGCTAGCCTATTGCGTGGTGTTGATGCGATTAGTGTCCGTAATCCTGGGAACCTTATCCGTCAACGTAAGAGCTATCCCGTGAGTGAGTTTATGGCTAAAGAATATAGAACTATCCTTATAAAGCCTACCTGTTAGGGTGTTTACAAATACTCGTGTTATCCTGGATCCTGAATCTACCCGCATTGCATTCATTGGCATACCATTGCATTTGCATTGCATATCATTTTCCAAAACCCAAAAACTCATCCATCCTTTGTCCGTAACCCGCAGTTGATTTCCCGACGCACATATTGAACTTGAGGTAGCTCTGGGAGAACCATGGAACACTTGAAGCAGAATCAAGTTGAGTGGAGGAAAGGCATGAACAGCATGAAAGGCAAGATGGAGCAGATGCCAGAAGCTTTAACAACTATGGGGAAAAGAAAGAAAAAGCTTCAAGAAGGCACAACATCTAGGAGTGTTACTCCCACATTTCCTTCTACTCCACAAGCTGCAGTGAATAACCCATTGGGTGTTGTTCCTCTCGAGTTTTGTCCCCGACCAATTCTTTCACAACCTCAAAATCAGTGGTCAGCACCCAATCTGTCCCAGAGGCATGAGAATCTAAATCAGTGAGGCCATAAGAAGTCTAAGTTGCGCCCTATTCTTGACCCTATCCCTATACCCTGTGGACAACTGCTATCATACCTGATTCAGAGTTCAATGGTGGCACTCACCTCCCTTAGACCGGCTCGTAACCCTCCTCCACCTGGATATAATCATAATGCATAGTGTAAATACCATAAATGGGCGAGGGGGCATTTTATTGAAGACTGTTGGTCATTCAAGAATAAAGTTCAAGAGGTTATTAACAAGAAACGTCTAGTCTTTGAGGAAGATAACTCAGGGGTAGAGTGTGAGTACCACACTGGAACCATAGGGCATGCTGTCAAAGAATGTGAAAGCTTACAAAACAAATTGTAAAAACTAACCAGAAAGGAAGATCCTAGCGTAAACTGAAAGCATACTACATCAAGGTTGCGTAAACCGACTCCTACGAATTTGCTAGTCTTTTGAATTGGTATCATATTCTTGCTGTATCTTTCACACACCAGTAAATCAGCACTGCGTTTGGACTAATAGTTCACTCGTCACACACTGACACATCATTCCAATAAATGATTTTTTCAAAACTTGCATGAATGTCGCATTAAAATTACCATTTCTGAATGATCAATTTTAACTGTAAATCAGCACTTGACAGTTTGGAAATTCCAACCAAGAGCAATTAGAGAAAAAACTTGAGCATTCGTTGGCATTGACTCGAATCGAGACTATCTCATAACCTTGTGAATCTGGGCAAGTTCTTCAAAGCAATACTTAGTCAATTTGAGGCAAGTCTTTCAAAAGCCAAGACTGGGATAGACCGCTGCAAAATCCAGACACAGGGGCAGACCACTGATCCAGACACTGGGGCAGATCATCTCATTACCCTCCAAACAGGGGCAGATTTCCTTCTGTAGCACCCTAAAATTTGCTCTCCTACCTTTAGTACTAACTGGCTTATGTTTCACTTCATTCTTTGCATTATCATGTGTGCATATCATTGGTTCTTAGCATGGGGTCAAGGTGCTTGAGGCAAGTTCAAGAGGGGAAGATGTTCTTCAAAGGGCCAAGCAAGAGAGTTTAAGTGGATCACTCTCTCCTAACCAGTGCAGAAACTAGGGTTTTGAGATTCTTGGGTTTATTGCTCCAATGGGCAAGCTTCTTGGGTTTTTATCATCACCAAATGGCATATCTTATCTTTGTTGGAAAGGATACACATCATATTCAGAAGAATTTGGATTTGGAGACTGTGTTATTTCCTCCTAGACTGAGGGTACCAAAATTAGGGTTTGCTATAAAGTCAGTTTATTTCTGATTTTTTGGGTAAGACTTGATTCCATGGTATTCCTTGGGTCCCTGGGTATCTAGGAATGGAAGATTGTCCATCAGTTTGGTTCAGGAGAAGTTCAATTGGCCAATGGATTGGGAATCAGGAGAATCAGGAGAAAAGTCAACAGTGAGAGGGGAGTCAACTGTGAAAGCTTGAGGTTCTCTTCAAGGTTTTCAAGGTCTCACATCCTCATATGGTCTTCAAAGGTCAAATTTCATACCATTTATCAATAATCAGGGGTTGGTACAAAAGTTACTAAATATGGAAATGACCTATAATTTGAAAGTTTCCTTTTTGGGCTAGTTCTTACACTACATTCAACTTGACTTTTCATCATCAAGAAAGCTTCAAATGAATTTTCCTCAAACATGAAAGTTGAAGATATTTTTCTCCCCTTTCCAAAAAGTACTAGATGGTCTCCATATCATTTGTGAAACTCAAGTTATGATCAAAAGAAGGCAAAGTGGTTTTTTAGGATTTTCTCATGGTTCCATTTGCATTTTGGGACATAGTGACCTATAATTGATTCCATTGCTTCATGTCACATTCTAACATCAAAGAACATTCCTTAAGGATCATTTTGGGCCTTTGAACCAAGAAATTTCATGACTTATTCATTACTTATTCCCCATTATTCAAAATTGCAAGAGGCATCAAAACTCATGAATCAAAATGTTTCAAGGCCCAATTTCAATTTAGGTGTAATTAGCAATTGATCAATAAGTGATCCATCATAGAATGCTTGGGTGTGCATGCATGGAGGAGGGTGTATTTCACATTATTCAAATTTATCAAAAGGCCCAAAACTCATTAACCAAGGAGTGATTAAGACCTAAATGATCAGATGTGAAATAACCCTAGGTATTTAAGATTACTCATGCACTATTGAGATGGGATACACGTGATTTTGGAGAAGAAAAAAGTTTGAACCCTAAAACTTGAATCATTCGTATCTCTCAATCAAGAAGAGTTTTTCCAAAAATTCTTTCACCATCAGAACCCTTGGGATCCCTAGAGCACGAAGCAATCATCATTCGCAGCTAATAGCAAGGATACAGTTGGCGTGATCTCAGGTTGGTGGTATTTTTCATGATCCTAAAACTCTCTTTTTTGACATGCATAATGATGTGTGATTGTTGCTGACAACCCTGATATAATTTGTTTTAATTTTAGACGTGTATTATGTGCATATGGTGAGATTTAAGTTTTGGACCCATACTTTGTTTTGTTCGAATCTCTTTGTGTGTTGATCATTTGCAAATTTTGATGTGATATTTGAGATCCTGGTGAAATTCTGGACAAGATAGTGTATTCGCGTGTGTTTTCTGGGTTCTTTTGAGTTGCAGGTGGCCGGAGGTGGTGGCCGGAACCCTAGCTCCGGCGGCTGGTGAGGGTTCCGGCGAAGGTAGGGTTTGAATGAGGAAGACATAATCATAGCCATTCATTCTTTTGATCGTACGGTCCATATGATGCCATGTGTTTTAATTTTTTGTTTTTTATTTATGGTTTGCGTGTTTGCCATCCCACAATTATTGCCATGTTCTTCAAATCTAGACCTTCCATCATGTTTTATTTGATCTAATGTGAGGTGTTTGATGGCCCTAATTGTGACAACACATTAAAAAACCCATGTGCTGCTCACGTGGGAGTGTAGGGTTCTGAGTACTTTGGTGGGTGTACGTGCATGTTATTTATAGTGTACCTTGTGATCTGGGCCTCTTATCTTGCCTACTTGTGGTTTGGTTGACTTAATGAGACGCGTAGGATTGATCTAAAGGTAAGCATGGAATCAACCGTTTGACTATGTGCACGTGTTCCCTTTTTTATTTTTCTGATGGATTTTTGGACTGGACTTCCTATTCACACCCCTCCCTCTCAGCCCATTAGCATTTCTAACGTGTTTTATTTGCTAAACACACCCCCATGCTTATATCTTCATTTTTATTTTATTTAATTACATTGTTTTCATTTTTATTTTTAAAAAATAGTTAATTGCATTAAAAAATTCCCAAAAAATTCATGAAGAATTTTTAGCATTTTATAAAATTTTTTCAAATTTTATTTTATCATTTTATTTTATCTTTAGCATCTGAATTAATTATTTTAATAATTTCTTTTTGAATTTGTTTCATTCTGCACACATTGCATTGTTTATTTTATTTCTCATCATCCATAAAACATTTTGAACTCATTCCTTTTGAATTGTTTCACCAACACATTGAATTGCATTAAAATATTTTTCTCTCATTTTTAAAATCATTTCATATTGCATTTTAGTCCTTTTCTTTAGCACATTGAACCATATTTCTCATCTGAATTTGCATAATTGTTTGAGTGACCTATCTTGGGAATTTTGGCATGAATTTTGGACATGTTGTTTGCTTCTGGTTGAGATACGTTGATAATTAATTTGGTGATTTTAGGAGATGTTTTGCTAATTATTTGATTGCTTTTATTTGAGGTCTTCTTGTATGCACATCTTTGACCATGTCTGACCACTTGTTTGAAAAGGCACTTGTGCCATCATTTGGGTTTGTTCCTTTGACTTCATAATGCATGTTTAGGTCATCCATATTCTGTCTCGATTGATTTCATTTGGTTTATAATCATTTCTCTTTGGTTTCTGGCTTGGTTGAGTTACATTTGGTTTATTGTCACTTATGTCCGTTTGTACTAACCTTTTATGCAGGGGGCGAGGTAAGTTTATTTGAGGGTGTGGATAGTTATCCATGTCCACTCTCACTCTTTCTGTCTCTCATATTTTCTTTTCTTTAGGCTTAGGTTGTCGTCAAACCTCACTAACCGTAGGTCACCCATGCATGATAACATTAGGACTCTTAGTTTCCCTTTTGAGTTTCCTTTGTGTCTTCTCTCTTCTCATCTCAAAACTTCTTGAAAACACTTAATAAGGATAAAGTGTATTGCGCACGAGCCTTAAGCGTGGGGAATGAGAAATGAGGGGCTTCCTCTCATCTTTCTAGAGTACTTGGCGAGCGTCCTGTCTTGGGACGATTCGTTAAGTATTCATCCCTGTACCCTAGACTTTGGTGCAATGCAAGTTATGAACTAACTCAAGTCACTTCTGTCCTAAAAATACAAACAAACTTCAAACCTTTTTGTCCTTCGGGATTGTCAAACTAAAGGCTATTTTCAAAAAGGGTACGTTACTTTCCGTCTGAGTCGCAAACAGGCATCGACCCTAACTGCCGGACGCAAACTTAACGTCGCTCATAAAAAACACAAAAAGAACTTGGTCCGAACTACGTTGACTCTGAATTCCCCATTGTACAAAGGGGGTACGTAGGCCTAGGACGACGACATCCTACCGAGTCTGTCTTTGTCTCCCCCTCCCCCGTGTCAGTACAACCATAGATTTTAGGATAGCTCACCCTTAGATTAGACAACAAGCGTGGATCCCATCGAGTACGATGGACGCGTGGGGTGCTAGCACCTTCCCCTCGCATAACCGACTCCCGAACCCAGGTTATGGTTGCGATGACCATCCCTTTCCCTCTTCCTCAGGTTTATGCGGTGTTCCCTTTCCCTCTCTTGGGATAAATTTACACGGCTGGCGACTCTATTTTTCCGCGCCACTCTCGCGTTTGTACCTGGATGAAAATCCTGGGAGCGACAGCTGGCGACTTTGCTGGGGACAACGGTTGACCTATGCTGGTCCATCCCCTCTAGCGAGTCGATCCTAGCGCTTGTTTTTTCTTTTGTTGGGTGTTTATTTGTTGTGCTATATTATATTGTATGTTACCGTTTTACAGCTTTTACTGCATTGCATTTCATTTTTATTACTGTCATACTGGATATTGTTGTGTTGTGCTGGCTGTTTCTGTTTTGCAGGTTGGGTTGTTCTGAGAGATAAGCCCAATACCCAGGCTTGAGTACACCCTAGGACTAGAGTGGAGAGTAGTGGGACCTACGTGTCCGCTTGGTACGTTTGTGTGTTCACGAAATTCACAACCAGACGAGGCTATCTTGGGGCGCCTTCTAACGTGTGTGTCTTGCGCATGTTAGGATGTCGATCTAGAGAGCTGTAGACTCTGGTGACCGATCATCGAGGACCTTAGTGGAAACATCCCTCTTTAGTGGTGACAGTGGCAGACCACATTCTGTGGCAAACCCATTCGCACCCGAGGGCCCACTTTGGAACTCGCATAGGATGGCCCCTATCTTTTGAAGAGAATCAGTGGAGGCACTCCTCGATTGACGATAGTACTGTACCCCGAGGGATGAATGTACTATTGTTTCTCGACCTCAGTGCCAGAAGCTGAGGACCTTCCGTTTTAGAGAATCAGTTGAGGCCTCCTCGATTGATGATGATGCCAAACCAGAAATGGTGAACGTATCATCATTTCTCGACCTGAGAGCCCGGGATACTGAACATCCTAGTACCTACACGTGAGAGGGGATGGGTGTTTGCAGGTTTGCAGGTAACTGAAACCTTCAACCTACCCGGTTTTTTTTTTCTGGATTTCTCATCAATGTTTGATTATCTGGGTTCCTGGTCATCTCAGTGGTTCGGTATTTTGGAATTCTGGTTTTCTGGGTTGTGGTTCTCGTTCAGTTAACAGCACAGCACATCCAGCAGTGTTGCCTTGATCCCATGTTTGCATGAGCATATCATTTTTCTTGCATTCTGACATGTTTGACATTTTTCAGGGCTTGCATCTTACTCTTGATTCCGGTTTTCTGAAGTTACCTTGGCATGGATGTCCAAAGAAAGAAGATTGTTGCCTATTCGTTCCCAGATCCGACCTTGACGTTGATTCACAAGCTGATTAGTATGGCTGGTCCCAGAGTTCATACAGAGTTCAGTGGAGGGTATGGGAGACTTCTGAAGTTTGTCTACAATATCTCCAAGTATGAGAAGGATTTCATTCATACACTTCTTCAGTTTTACGATCCGTCTTTACGTTGCTTCACTTTCCCAGACTACATCTTGGCCCCAACGTTGGAGGAGTTCTCATTTATTTTGGGAATCCCCATCAGGCATGACATAGTATTCTTTTCTGAAGAACACCCCGGGATAAAAGAAATGGCTATTGCTCTTCATATTGGTGAATCCATTCTGAGCAGTAATATTGAGGATAAACAAGAAGCTAAGGGTTTCTTATTAAAGTTCTTGTTTGATCAAGCTTGCATACATGTTAAAGAGAAGAATTAGACTGCTTTCCAAGCTATTCTGGCTATGTGCATCTATGGGATTGTCCTATTTCCCAATGTTCCTGATCTGGTGGATATGCATACTGTCAGAATCTTTATTTCAAAGAATCCTATACCTACCTTGCTAGGTGATGTGTATCACTCAGTCCACTACAAGAATGAAAATAGGCGGGGAAAAACCGTGAGTTATTGTCCACCGCTCTTATCTACTTGGTTTCTGAGCCATCTCCCCGAAGCTGGCGCCTTCGTCGATACGAAAGATTCTCTGAAGTGGTCAAAGAGGTTAATGGGCTTGACTGCTGACAACATTGTCTGGTTCAACCGTGACTTGCTAGGAATAGAGATTATTTGCAAGTGCGGAGAATTCCCTAATGTACCCTTGATAGGGAGAAGAGGTGGAATTAACTATAATCTTTCCCTTATTATCAGGCAGTTTGGTTATCCTTTGAAAGGTCCACCTGAAAAGCGAGATGTCAGAGAGTCCTTATTCTTCAATGGTACTGGGGATCAAGAGATGATAAGGAAGATTGTGAATGCTTGGAAGCAGGTGACCAAGAGGGGAAAAACTTCATTCGGGAAATGTAACAACCGGGTTTTCCCTTCCTATAAAGAGTGGATTAAGAAGAGAGCAGAAGAGGAGCTTCTTCCCTTCCCAGTAGAACCACCATCTTACCCCTCGTTGATTGAGCCTCCTACCACAGTTGAGATAGAGAAGTTTAACAAGTTGTGGGCTGAAAAGGAAAAGTTGCGAGAAGAAAACAATGAGCTACAAAGAGAGATTTATCAGTTGAAGCATGAGCGGGGTGAAGCTGTTTATATCGCCGAGTTGAAGGCAGAGCTTCTCGCTGAGGCAGAAAAGGAGCTAGCTGACAAGGTCGCATCCAGACAAAGGATGAAACAAGCTCTAGACGGTATCAGTAAGGTTCTCGAGTCTAAGAAGGAAGAATTGGACAAGGCTTTGTTAAAAATTCACAGGTTCAATGCTCACCGAGAAACTGCAATGGCTGAGAATAAGCAAAAAAAATACGGTTATCTAGCTCAGATTGATCAATTGAAGTCGCAGCTCAAGAAGAAAGACGCTGAGATCCTATCAGGGGTTTTCCAGAGACAAGCAGTCGAGGGTCGACTCAATGAAGCCATAGCCTCCATAGAGGAACTGAAGATCCAAGCTGAAGTGAAGAGATCTAGAAATGAGGGACCTAGTATGGATGGTGTTTCTGGAGAAGACGCTTGGGAGTTACATTGCCGATACTTGGAAGGGATCATGCATAGGAGAGGTGTTCTCATTCAAGAGCTAATTCAGAGACCGAAGCATCCCGACACCAAAAAGTTGTTCAAAGAAATTCAAGACTGGAGCAATAAGTATAATGGATGGGGGGATTGACACTTGTAGACTTTGATGACATGCCGTAGTTTTCTATTTTCTTGCATTATTCGGATCACCGCCAGACTTGTTGGTTGGGATCTATGATTATTGTGTTCAGACTTGTTATCTTGCATTTGTGATTGTTGACATTTGGTTTTCCCCTGGTTTTCTTAATATATGAGCAGAAGTTCCGTTCTATCTTGTTGTTAAACTGGAATCAAGGGGGTGGATCGCCCTGCGAATATTCAAACATGTTCATTTGCATTTGCATATTCATAATCATTTTGCATAATCATTGTGCATAACAGGTGTTTATCTCCGTTATTCTTATTTTGTTCTAATCTCAGGATTGCATATCAGCACATTCATTGGTATTCTACCAGACAAAATCAGAAGAGACTTATGGATCAGCTACAAAATGAGATGACTGAGATGCAGACTCGCATGAACCAATTCATGGATTTAATGCAAGGGGTTGCTCAAGGCCAAGAACAGTTAAGGACTCTTGTTCAGCCACTGATTGCGAGAATTGATGAAGAGGGCGTCCTTTATGGAGGACTGCATACTGGTGTTACTGGTAATAATGGTCAGAATGGTCCTCCGGGCGGAGGTATTCCTGCTTCTGGTGTTGTGATCCCTTCGGGAGGGGCTGAAAATGTTGGGGGAGGAGGTATTGGTGTCTGTGCTATTCAGGGTCGTCAGTATGATGATCTTCAGGAAGATGCATTTTCTGTGCCAGGTGGGGATGCTGGTCCTCAGATTGACAATGATAAGAGGTTCCAGTTGATTGAGGAACAGCTAAGGGGTGTTGTGAATCAGGATGCTTTGGGTATGGATCTAGAGGATTTGGGGCTGGTTCCAGGCGTTGTTATCCCGCACAAGTTTCAGACTCCCACTTTTGAGAAGTATAATGGTATGACTTTCCCGAGGACCCACGTGAGGGCATACGCAAGTAAAATGGCTGCGCATGCGAAGAATGAGAAGCTGATGATGCATTGCTTCCAGGATAGCCTATCTGGGGCATCCCTGGAGTGGTATATGCAACTAGAGAGGAAGGATGTGCGTAGTTGAAGAGATCTGGTAGGGGCATTTATTAGACACCATCAATATAACACTGACATGGCTCCAAACAGAACACAGCTGCAGAATTTGTCACAGAAGAACAATGAGAGTTTCAAGGAGTACGCCCAGAGGTGGCGTGAACTGGCAGCAAGGGTTCAGCCTTTCATGCTGGAACGTGAAATGATAACTATGTTTATGGCCACCTTGCAGGGTCATTACTATGAAAAGCTGGTACCGTGTATGACTGGAAAGTTTGCTGATTTGATCTTAGTAGGAGAGATAGTGGAAAGCGGAATTAAGGCGGGAAAAATATCAGGCGGTGATGGGTCCTCATCTGGAGAAAGTAAGAAGCCTTATGCTAGTGGTTACAAGAAGAGGGAGGGAGATACAAACTCTGTGTCATTATATCGTGGTAGAGAAGGACCTCGTCAGAACTTCAATCAGCAGGTGGCTTCTGTAACCATCCCAGCAGCACCTCAGCAGTAAGCAGTGTCTCAGCAACAAAATCAGGCTCCTTACCGATCACAGCCTTTGACTAGGTGGGATAGACATTTTGACACTCCACCTTTTCCCTACTCTCAGTTATTTCAGCACTTGCTAAAGCTGCAGTTAATTCAGAAGAGAACATTGGCTCCACCCACTGGTAATCCACCTCCCGGCTATGACGCCCATGCCCACTGTGAGTTTCATTCTGGGGCACCCGGACATCATATTGAGAACTGTAAAGCTTTTAAGCATCAGGTTCAAGATTTGGTGGATTCCAAAGCCATCAATTTCTCCAATGATGTTCCAAATGTGAATCAGAACCCGATGCCGAATCACGGTGAGCCAAGGGTCAATGCTATTATTAAAGACTGTGAAGACTTGAGTTTGATTTCAGATGTGAACGGGGTTTAAACTCCTTTGCGTATGGTGAAGGACAGACCGTTGAAGGGAGGGGTATTTCCCGGCTGTGATGAAGGTTGTGTAGGATGTGTGTCACAGCCAGGCGGTTGTGATTTATTGAAAGCAGGTATTCAGAAAATGATCAGTGAAGGGATATTACAGTTTAACAGGGGTTGTAAGCAGAGTAAAGTTACTGACAGAGAGATTAATGTTGCCACGATAACAATTCCATTCAAGACAATAACTATATCAGCGCCGGCGAGACCAGCGCCGGTCACCATCAGTGTTCCTGGACCAGTCCTGTATGAGAGTACCAAGGCCATCCCATGGAACTATGGGGACGAGGTGTTTGTTAATGGTAAGAAATAGGAATTGGAAGAGACATCAGCTGTGAATACAGGGGTTGAAAATCTTGTTGAAGCAGGGGCTATCACTAGGAGTGGTAGAGTCTTTATTCCGTCCGAGGATCAAGTTGGTAGTTCAAGACAAGACAAAGGTAAACAGATGATGGATGAGTCCGTACAGAGGCAGGAAGCTAATAATTCTATGACAAAGCAGGCTGGGGATACTTTCTCAGAAGACGTAGAAGAGTTTATGAGGTTGATCAGGAAAAGTGATTACAAGATTGTTGATCAACTTCACCAAACTCCATCGAAGATTTTCATTCTATCCTTACTGTTGTGCTCTGAGGCGCACCGAAATGCATTGCTGAAGGTTTTGAACATGGCTTATGTACCGCAGAAAATATCTGTTAACCAGCTAGAAGGGGTTGTGGCTCATGTGAATGCTGGTAATGGCTTGGGTTTCACCGATTTAGATTTGACTCCAGCTGGGAGGAATCACAACAACGCTCTGCATATTTCAGTGGAATGTCGTGGTTCCTTGATGTCACATGTGTTAGTTGATACTGGGTCGTCTTTGAATGTGTTGCCGAAGAAGGCTTTGATGAAGTTGGATACTCGTGGGTTAATTTGTACACCAAGTGACTTGGTGGTACGTGATTTTGATGGCTCCAAGAGGTCGGTTTTTGGAGAGTTAGTTCTGCCGATCAAGGTGGGTCTTGAGATTTTCAACACCACCTTTTACATAATGGATATTCAGCCTGCCTATAGTTGTTTGTTGGGTCACCCTTGGATCCATGGTGCTGGGGCAGTAACATCTACGCTGCACCAGAAGTTGAAGTATATGGTGGATGGCCATGTTGTGACTGTTTATGGTGAAGAAGATATCATGGTGAGTCACCTATCGACCTTCAAGTACATAGAGGTAGATGGTGAAGTACAGGAAACTTTGTGCCAAGCCTTTGAAGCTGTGAAAATTCCCGGGGAACCCCCAAAGGCAGTCAGTCAGCCTGAGGTGGTTGCCCAACCTGAAGTTGTCAGACAACCAGAGGTTCCAATGTCCTCTTTCAAAGAGGCGCGCGCTATAGTCGAAGCTGGTGGTTCTCAGAAGTGGGGCAGTGTCATTGATGTTCAAAGAAAGCAGGATACTCATGGACTGGGTTACAGGCCACCTAGGCGTCCTGAAGAGCCTCCCAAGTTCTATGATCCAGTCCGTTTCACCAGTGCCGGTGTTTTCTTCGACAGAGTCAATGCTATTGAGGATGAAGGAGATAGTGACTGTGACATGGATGAATGGATCCTTCCCTGCGCCCCTGGACAGAGTTTAGGCAACTGGTCTTCCGAGAAAGTCATCCAAGTGACGCGCCTGGAGTAATTTACTTTTGTTTTCTATTATGTTGAATCCTACGTTCTGCCCAGGACGTAGTGATATTTATTTGTAGGACTTGGATGTTTTATTCGCTATTTTTTTATCATCAATAAAGGACGTTTTTTCATTCAAATATTTTGATCCCTGTTTTTCTGTTTTTACTTTTTGCATTAACCCACATCAAAATGGCAATGTGTTTTCTTGTTTGTTGCACTCATAATAAACATAAAACATCCATCATGCAGGTTCCTTTGTTCAGATTCCACCACTCATGACTTAGCTATGGCTCGATATGACTTCGACAATCCTATCTATCAAGCCGAAGAAGAGACTGACGAAGACTGTGACTTACCAGAAGAATTAGCCAGGTTACTGAAACAAGAGGAAAGGGTTATTCTACCTCATCAGGAGGAAGTCGAGACTATTAATCTGGGAACCGAGGATGTTAAACGAGAAGTAAGGATTGGGGCTGCTTTGGAAGACACTGTTAGGAGAAGATTGTTTGAGTTACTTCGAGAGTATGTGGATATCTTTGCCTGGTCTTACCAAGACATGCTCGGGCTTGACACTGACATTGTTTCACACAGACTGCCGATTAAAGAGAGTTGTACTCCTGTCAAGCAGAAACTGAGAAGGACGAAACCAGATATGGCTGTCAAGATCAAGGAAGAGGTTCATAAACAGTTGGACGCCGGATTTCTTGCTATGACAAATTATCCTCCGTGGGTTGCTAATATTGTACCTGTACCTAAGAAGGATGAGAAGGTCAAGATGTGTGTTGATTACTGAGATTTGAATAGGGCGATCCCGAAGGATGATTTCCCGCTCCCCCACATTGACGTGTTAGTAGACAATACTGCTTAATATTCTGTGTTTTCCTTCATGGATGGCTTCTCTGGGTATAACCAAATCAAAATGGCCCCAGAGGACATGGAGAAGACTACGTTCATAACACCGTGGGGAACATTTTGCTACAAGGTAATGCCCTTTGGATTGAAGAATGCTGGGGCAACCTATCAGCGGGCAATGGTGACTCTCTTTCATGATATGATTCACAAGGAGATTGAAGTCTATGTTGATGACATGATTGCGAAGTCACAGACAGAGGAAGAACACTTGGTAAACCTCCAGAAGTTGTTTGAAAGGTTGAGGAAGTTCAGATTGAGATTGAATCTGAACAAGTGTACTTTCGGTGTGAGGTCTGGTAAATTGCTGGGATTCATTGTTAGTGAAAGAGGTATCGAGGTTGATCCTGCAAAAATAAAAGCCATACAGGAGATGCCTGAGTCAAGAACAGAGAAAGAGGTTCGTGGTTTCTTGGGGATGTTCAATTACATTGCTAGGTTCATCTCTCATCTGACAGCCACGTGTGAACCAATTTTCAAGTTGTTAAGAAAGGATCAAGAGGTCGGGTGGAATGAAAATTGTCGAGAGGCGTTTGAAAGGATAAAGACGTATTTGCAGGAACCTCCAGTCCTTATGCCACTGGTGTCCGGGAGACCGTTGATTATGTACCTTACGGTTCTTGAGAATTCGATGGGTTGTGTGCTCGGTCAACACGACGAGACATGTAGGAAAGAGCACACCATTTACTACCTGAGTAAGAAGTTCACTGATTGTGAATCAAGATACTCTATGTTGGAAAAGACATGTTGTGCGCTCGCTTGGGCAGCCAAGCGCCTGAGGCAGTATATGTTAAACCACACAACCTTGTTGATTTCGAAGATGGATCCGATTAAGTACGTATTTGAGAAGCATGCACTTTCTGGAAGGATAGCCCGTTGGCAGATGGTTTTGACAGAATACGATATTCAGTATATTTCCCAAAAGGCCATTAAGGGAAGTGTTCTGTCAGAATACCTTGCTGAACAGCCGGTCGAGGATTATCAGCCAATGAAGTTTGAGTTTCCAGACGAGCATGTTATGTTTCTGAAAATGAAAGATTGTGAAGAGCCTCTGCCTGATGAAGGACCTGAGATTGGGTCTCAATGGAAGATGATTTTTGATGGGGCTGTCAACTCATATGGTAATGGAATTGGGGCAATCATTACAACCCCAAAGGGTTCTCATATACCTTTCACTGCCGGGTTAGCATTCGTGTGTACCAACAACGAGGCGGAGTATGAAGCATGCATCATGGGGTTAGAAGAAGCAATTGATTTGAGAATTAAGAACCTCGATGTCTATGGTGATTCCGCGTTGGTAGTTAATCAGATTACAGGAGAATGGGAGACTCGTCAGGTGAATCTGGTGCCTTACAACAACTATGCCAGAAGGTTGTTACCTTTCTTTGACAGGGTGGATTTTCATCATGTGCCCCGAGCTGAGAATCAGATGGCCGATGCGTTAGCGACATTAGCATCCATGTATAAGGTGAACCGTTGGAATGAAACACCTTCTATTAGAATCATGCGTCTGGACAGACCAGCTTTTGTGTTTGCAATTGGAGATGTGTCTGATGGCAAACCGTGGTATTATGATATTAAGGTTTTCCTGAAGAGACAGGAGTATCCAGAGGGTGCCTCCACCAAGGATAAGAAGACTCTGAGGAGGTTGGCAGGAAACTTCTTTCTGAACAAGGATGATGTGTTATATAAGGGGAACTTCGATATGGTCTTGCTACGTTGTGTTGATGAACACGAGGCAGGTTTGTTGATGGAGGAAGTTCACGAGGGCTCTTTTGGTACTCATTCCAGTGGACACGCCATGGCTAGAAAGTTGTTGAGGGCAGGATATTACTGGATGACTATGGAGTCTGATTGTTTCAAGTACGCCCGAAAGTGCCATAAATGCCAGATTTATGCAGATAAGATGCATGTACCGCCTACGCCTCTAAATGTGTTGTCATCTCCTTGGCCTTTTGCAATGTGGGGCATAAATATGATTGGAAATATTGAGGCCACTGCTTCTAATGGGCATCATTTCATTTTGGTTGCCATTGACTATTTCACAAAGTGGGTGGAAGCAGCCTCGTACGCCAACGTCACCAAGCAAGTGGTAGCCCGGTTTATAAAGAAGGATATCATCTGTCGTTATGGGGTCCCGGAGAGAATCATTACTGATAATGGCTCAAATTTGAACAACAAGATGATGAAGGAACTATGTCAGAGTTTTAAGATCGAGCATCATAATTCCTCTCCATATCGTCCGAAGATGAATGGGGCTGTTGAGGCAGCAAATAAGAATATCAAGAAGATTGTGCAGAAAATGGTGGTAACATATAAAGACTAGCATGAGATGCTACCTTATGCCCTACATGGTTACCGTACTTCGGTGCGTACGTCAACTGGGGCAACCCCTTTCTCATTGGTGTATGGTATGGAAGCAGTTTTACCCTTAGAGGTCGAGATTCCGTCTTTGAGAGTTCTGGAAGATGTGAAGCTTGATGAAGCTGAGTGGGTGCATTCCAGATTGGATCAGTTAAACCTTATTGAAGAAAAGAGATTGGCAGCCATCGTACATGGTCGGTTGTATCAGAGCAGGATGAAGCACGCCTTTGACCAGAAAGTGCGTCCTCGGAGTTTTCAGACAGGTGAATTGGTTTTGAAAAGGATCTTTCCTCCTCAGACAGATCACAGGGGCAAGTGGACTCTAAACTACGAGGGGCCATATGTAGTGAGAAAGGTTTTTTCTGGTGGAGCCTTACTACTTTCAACTATGGATGGCGAAGATTTTACATCCCCTGTGAACGCAGACGTAGTCAAAAAATACTTCGCATAAGAGAGACCCGCTGGACATAAAAAGAAAGTCCAGGCAAAAAAGGGGCATCCCGGCGAACCATAAAAAGGAAAAGGTTCGGGCAAAAGTTAGGGATAAAATGTAAAAAGAACGTGTAAACCCGCAAAGTTGAAAACCTGAAAAGGCGACTTTGGAAAAAATGGGTATCCCGGTGGATTGAAAACCCGAAAAGGGCGATCCAGGCAAAAGTTAGGGATCTATAAGCGAAAGCCTATGGTCTGCGTTCGATCTGTGAGCACTTTCAATACCTGGAAATTCCGAAAGAAAGGAATCAGTACAGTTAGTCTCTTCAAAGGTCAAGACATTTGTGGATAAGCAAGACATATGGGTCATAGCTGAGTCGAATCATGGTGGATATCTGCTCCCACATTGCCGACATGTGTATTTTCTTTTTGATTTTGTGCAATTACCTCTTTTTAGGAATTGCTTCTTATTGTAAACGCCTATTTACAGGCCACTTTTCTCAATAAAATACTCATTTCACTCAAAGAGCTTTCCGTTGTTTGTTTTACTTTTACTGTTTTGTTTGCAAAAACGTCCGATATTTTTTATAAACATTGCATATAAAACTTCGAGCTTTGCGGAGCATAACGAAAAGCAGTAGAAATTACTTAGGCATTAACGGTGATAGTCAGGTTGTGGCATATTCTTTCGTTGTTATTTGACTTGCAGGGCAACATGATTGTATTTCCCAGCAGTTTTCTTTCCCCAGCATTGAGATTTCACTTTCCTCAGCAGAGCAGGCCTTCCCCAGCAGGAGACCTGGAAAGTATTTTCTCTGAATCAAGTCGTTATCTCCCCACAGAATCAGGGTTTTCACTTCCCCCATCCAATCAGGAAGCGTGCTTTCACCGACAATGTCATATTCTAGTCCCCAGCAAGGTGGGAGTAAAGTCATTCTCCCCACCAGCAGGCTAAGTTCAGCAGTATCCCCAAGCAAGATGGTATTATGGACTGTTTTCCCCAAGCAGGATGGTATTATGGGCTGGCATCCCCCAGCAGGTTCTGAGCCCAATTGGATATTAGCAATCTTCAGTAACAGACTTTCGGTTCCGTTATTGGCGTTCATTCTCAACTCCCCCAGCAGAGGAGAAATCTCAGGTTTTGGATGTTACCTTCAGTGAAAGACAAGTGTGGCCCCCGATAGTTCTTTCGGGATTTCATCCCCAGCAGAAGTTGTTGATCCGAAGAGTCGATAAGTATGACCCTTCTCAGCAGAGTTCCTGGATTCAGAGGACAATTTATTTTTATCATCTCCAGCTAAATTGGTCTTTTCTCTCCAACATTTATTTTGCTGGAGGGACCCCTTTTGCATATCATAAGCATTGGCATTGCATCCTCAAACGCGTAGCATTTCCACTTTGTGTGGAGCATTACGGCAAAATTCAAACATTTGCATTCGAAGCATAAGCCAGGTTTGATGCTTTCCTTGCCAGTTCTCTTTCCTAACAGGGATGGCATAACTCAGGAGATTTTGGAGGGATGCGTTCCTCATACTTGTGCTCCCTGGCAGAATCTTTTATTTAGACTTCTCCTTTCCCCGGCGGAGTCATCTTATCTGTGGATCGTGAGTCCGTTAGAAGTTTGCCTTTGTTTGGCCTTTCTCTTTTGTGAAATCCAGTTCTCGCCTGGTAGTTAGTTCTCGCCTGACATATTTTGTTTGCCAATTTCCCTTTCTTAGTAGGGTGGTCTAAATCTGAAGTTTTGTTTCACGGCGAAGTCCACTTTATGTTAGTCTTCCTTTGCGGGTGCAATTGAGGTTGTATTCGTTTTTGTGGGTGCGATTAAGGTCGTATTCATATTTTCTTTGTGGGTAGAGTGATTGAGGTCAGTCTTCCTTTGCGGGTCCAATTGAGGTTGTATTCGTTTTTGTGGATGCGATTGAGGTCGTATTCATATTTTCTTTGTGGGTAGAGTGATTGAGGTCAGTCTTCCTTTGCGGGTGCAATTGAGGTTGTATTCGTTTTGTGGGTGCGATTGAGGTCGTATTCATATTTTCTTTGTGGGTAGAGTGATCGAGGTCAGTCTTCCTTTGAGGGTACAATTGAGGTTGTATTTGTTTTGTGGGTGCGATTGAGGTCGTATTCGTATTTTCTTTGTGGGTAGAGTGATTGAGGTCAGTCTCCCTTTGAGGTCAGTCTCCCTTTGAGGTTATCTCATTACCCTCCAAACAGGGGCAGATTTCCTTCTGTAGCACCCCAAAATTTGCTCTCCTACCTTTAGTACTAACTGGCTTATGTTTCACTTCATTCTTTGCATTATCATGTGTGCATATCATTGGTTCTTAGCATGGGGTCAAGGTGCTTGAGGCAAGTTCAAGAGGGGAAGATGTTCTTCAAAGGGCCAAGCAAGAGAGTTCAAGTGGATCACTCTCTCCTAACCAGTGCAGAAACTAGGGTTTTGAGATTCTTGGGTTTATTGCTCCAATGGGCAAGATTCTTGGGTTTTTATCATCACCAAATGGCATATCTTATCTTTGTTGGAAAGGATACACATCATATTCAGAAGAATTTGGATTTGGAGACTGTGTTATTTCTTCCTAGACTAAGGGTACCAAAATTAGGGTTTGCTATAAAGTCAGTTTATTTCTGATTTTTTGGGCAAGACTTGATTCCATGGTATTCCTTGGGTCCCTGAGTATCTAGGAATGGAAGATTGTCCATCAGTTTGGTTCAGGAGAAGTTCAATTGGCCAATGGATTGGGAATCAGGAGAATCAGGAGAAAAGTCAACAGTGAGAGGGGAGTCAACTGTGAAAGCTTGAGGTTCTCTTCAAGGTTTTCAAGGTCTCACATCCTCATATGGTCTTCAAAGGTTAAATTTCATACCATTTATCAATAATCAGGGGTTGGTACAAAAGTTACTAAATATGGAAATGACCTATAATTTGAAAGTTTCCTTTTTGGGCTAGTTCTTACACTACATTCAACTTGACTTTTCATCATCAAGAAAGCTTCAAATGAATTTTCCTCAAACATGAAAGTTGAAGATATTTTTCTCCCCTTTCCAAAAAGTACTAGATGGTCTCCATATCATTTGTGAAACTCAAGTTATGATCAAAAGAAGGCAAAGTGGTTTTTTAGGGTTTTCTCATGGTTCCATTTGCATTTATAATTGATTCCATTGCTTCATGTCACATTCTAACATCAAAGAACATTCCTTAAGGATCATTTTGGGCCTTTGAACCAAGAAATTTCATGACTTATTCATTACTTATTCCCTATTATTCAAAATTGCAAGAGGCATCAAAACTCATGAATCAAAATGTTTCAAGGCCCAATTTCAATTTAGGTGTAATTAGCAATTGATCAATAAGTGATCCATCATAGAATGCTTGGGTGTGCATGCATGGAGGAGGGTGTATTTCACATTATTCAAATTTATCAAAAGGCCCAAAACTCATTAACCAAGGAGTGATTAAGACCTAAATGATCAGATGTGAAATAACCCTAGGTATTTAAGATTACTCATGCACTATTGAGATGGGATACGCGTGATTTTGGAGAAGAAAAAAGTTTGAACCCTAAAACTTGAATCATTCGTATCTCTCAATAAAGAAGAGCTTTTCCAAAAATTCTTTCACCATCAGAACCCTTGGGATCCCTAGAGCACGAAGCAATCATCATTCGCAGCTAATAGCAAGGATACAGTTGGCGTGATCTCAGGTTGGTGGTATTTTTCATGATCCTAAAACTCTCTTTTTTGACATGCATAATGATGTGTGATTGTTGCTGACAACCCTGATATAATTTGTTTTGATTTTAGACGTGTATTATGTGCATATGGTGAGATTTAAGTTTTGGACCCATACTTTGTTTTGTTCGAATCTCTTTGTGTGTTGATCATTTGCAAATTTTGATGTGATATTTGAGATCCTGGTGAAATTCTGGACAAGATAGTGTATTCGCGTGTGTTTTCTGGGTTCTTTTGAGTTGCAGGTGGCCGGAGGTGGTGGCCGGAACCCTAGCTCCGGCGGCTGGTGAGGGTTCCGGCGAAGGTAGGGTTTGAATGAGGAAGACATAATCATAGCCATTCATTCTTTTGATCGTACGGTCCATATGCTGCCATGTGTTTTAATTTTTTGTTTTTTATTTATGGTTTGCGTGTTTTCCATCCCACGATTATTGCCATGTTCTTCAAATCTAGACCTTCCATCATGTTTTATTTGATCTAATGTGAGGTGTTTGATGCATTTGATGGCCCTAATTGTGACAACACATTAAAAAACCCATGTGCTGCTCACGTGGGACTGTAGGGTTCTGAGTACTTTGGTGGGTGTGCGTGCATGTTGTTTATAGTGTACCTTGTGATCTGGGCCTCTTATCTTGCCTGCTTGTGGTTTGGTTGACTTAATGAGACGCGTAGGATTGATCTAAAGGTAAGCATGGAATCAACCGTTTGACTATGTGCACATGTTCCCTTTTTTATTTTTCTGATGGATTTTTGGACTGGACTTCCTATTCACACCCCTCCCTCTCAGCCCATTAGCATTTCTAACGTGTTTTATTTGCTAAACACACCCCCATGCTTATTTCTTCATTTTTATTTTATTTAATTACATTGTTTTCATTTTTATTTTTAAAAAATAGTTAATTGCATTAAAAAATTCCCAAAAAATTCATGAAGAATTTTTAGCATTTTATAAAATTTTTTCAAATTTTATTTTATCATTTTATTTTATCTTTAGCATCTGACTTAATTATTTTAATAATTTCTTTTTGAATTTGTTTCATTCTGCACACATTGCATTGTTTATTTTATTTCTCATCATCCATAAAACATTTTGAACTCATTCCTTTTGAATTGTTTCACCAACACATTGAATTGCATTAAAATATTTTTCTCTCATTTTTAAAATCATTTCATATTGCATTTTAGTCCTTTTCTTTAGCACATTAAACCATATTTCTCATCTGAATTTGCATAATTGTTTGAGTGACCTATCTTGGGAATTTTGGCATGAATTTTGGACATGTTGTTTGCTTCTAGTTGAGATACGTTGATAATTAATTTGGTGATTTTAGGAGATGTTTTGCTAATTATTTGATTGCTTTTATTTGAGGTCTTCTTGTATGCACATCTTTGACCATGTCTGACCACTTGTTTGAAAAGGCACTTGTGCCATCATTTGGGTTTGTTCCTTTGACTTCATAATGCATGTTTAGGTCATCCATATTCTGTCTCGATTGATTTCATTTGGTTTATAATCATTTCTCTTTGGTTTCTGGCTTGGTTGAGTTACATTTGGTTTATTGTCACTTATGTCCGTTTGTATTAACCTTTTATGCAGGGGGCGAGGTAAGTTTATTTGAGGGTGTGGATAGTTATCCATGTCCACTCTCACTCTTTCTGTCTCTCATATTTTCTTTTCTTTAGGCTTAGGTTGTCGTCAAACCTCACTAACCGTAGGTCACCCATGCATGATAACATTAGGACTCTTAGTTTCCCTTTTGAGTTTCCTTTGTGTCTTCTCTCTTCTCATCTCAAAACTTCTTGAAAAAACTTAATAAGGATAAAGTGTATTGCGCACGATCCTTAAGCGTGGGGAATGAGAAATGAGGGGCTTCCTCTCATCTTTCTAGAGTGCTTGGCGAGCGTCCTGTCTTGGGACGATTCGTTAAGTATTCGTCCCTGTGCCCTAGACTTTGGTGCAATGCAAGTTATGAACTAACTCAAGTCACTTCTGTCCTAAAAAATACAAACAAACTTCAAACCTTTTTGTCCTTCGGGATTGTCAAACTAAAGGCTATTTTCAAAAAGGGCACGTTACTTTCCGTCTGAGTCGCAAACAGGCATTAACCCTAACTGCCGGACGCGAACTTAACGTCGCTCATAAAAAACACAAAAAGAACTTGGTCCGAACTACGTTGACTCTGAATTCCCCATTGTACAAAGGGGGTACGTAGGCCTAGGACGACGACGTCCTACCGAGTCTGTCTTTGTCTCCCCCTCCCCCGTGTCAGTACAGCCATAGATTTTAGGATAGCTCACCCTTAGATTAGACAACAAGCGTGGATCCCATCGAGTACGATGGACATGTGGGGTGCTAGCACTTTCCCGTCGCGTAACCGACTCCCAAACCCAGGTTATGGTTGCGATGACCATCCCTTTCCCTCTTCCTCAGGTTTATGCGGTGTTCCCTTTCCCTCTCTTGGGATAAATTTACACGGCTGGCGACTCTGTTTTTCCGCGCCACTCTCGCGTTTGTACCTGGATGAAAATCCTGGGAGCGACACCTTCATACGTTCAAGTTGGTCAAGCTGGCCATGTCATGCACTAAGCGACCCTTGAATTCAACAAGTATTAAAAGCCTTGGGGCAGAGCAAATGCACCATCAGAATGTATTTGATAAGTCGCTACGCTCACACAATCAACATGCATTGGTTACGTCGCTGTGCTCATATAACCATTTACAAACCATTTATGGCATATCAGCTAGAAGTAAGGTTCTCTCATGAACCAAGCACGCGATTTCTGCAAAGGATCAGACTTGGGGCAACAAGAGAATCATATTGGCTTACTGATCATAATATCTTCCATTTTCGAGTGTTGGGAAATCAAATTTTTCCATCAAATCAAAGTCCAACCCTGCTTGGCACCTACCAAAAGTCCAACCCTGATTGGCACCTACCAAAAGTCCGACCCTGATTGGCAACCACCAAAAGTCCAACCCTGCTTGGCACCTCAAAGTCCAACCTTGCTTGGCAACTACCAAAAGTCCACCCTGCTGGCATCATCACAAATCAAAGTCCAACCTTGCTTGGCAATTACCAAAAGTCCAACCCTGCTTGGCACCTCCTAAAGTCCAATTCATATTGGCAACTACCAAAAGTCGACCCTGCTGGCACCTTCATAAAACCAATCCTCTGCTCGCATTCGCATATGCCTTACATATAACATACATGCACCATATGCATACATAGCATAACCTATTTACCATTCCTTCAACCCCCGAGTTGATGATATTTTGTCTTTATTTTCTCGACCCCCGAGTCGATATTGCCTTAGTTACTTGACCCCCGAGTTGACATCTTATTGCTTGTACTGACCTCCGAGTGTCGCTCCCAGTATTTTCATCCAGGTACAAACGCGAGAGTGGCGCGGAAAAACAGAGTCGCCAGCCGTGTAAATTTATCCCAAGAGAGGGAAAGGGAACACCGCATAAACTTGAGGAAGAGGGAAAGGAATGGTCATCGCAACCATAACCTGGGTTCGGGAGTCGGTTACGCGAGGGGAAGGTGCTAGCACCCCACGCGTCCATCGTACTCGATGGGATCCACGCTTGTTGTCTATTCTAAGGGTGAGTTATCCTATCATCTATGGCTATACTAAGACGGGAGAGGGGAAAAACAAAGACAGACTCGGTAGGACGTCGACGTCCTAGGCCTACGTACCCCCTTTGTGCCATGGGGAATTCAGAGTCAACGTAGTTCGGACCAAGTTCTTTTTGTGTTTTTTATGAGCGACGTTAAGTTCGCGTCCGGCAGTTAGGGTCGATGCCTGTTTGCGACTCAGACAGAAGGTAACGTGCCCTTTTTTTTAAAATAGCCTTTAGTTTGACAATCCCGAAGGATAAAAAGGTTTGAAGTTGGTTTGTATTTTTTAGGACAGAAGTGACTTGAGTTAGTTTATAAGTTGCATTGCACCAAAGTCTAGGGCACAGGGGGCGAATACTTAACGCATCGTCCCAAGACAGGATGCTCGCTAAGCACTCTAGAAAGATGAGAGGAAGCCCCTCATTTCTCATTCCCCACGCTTAAGGCTCGTGCGCAATACAGTTTATACTTATTACGTGTTTTCAAGAAGTTTGAGAGGAGAAGAGAGAAGACACAAAGGAGACTCTAAGGGGGACTAAGAGTCCTAAAGTTATCATGCATGGGTGACCTACGGTTAGTGAGGTTTGACGACAACCTAATCCTAAAGGAAAAAGATGAGAGAAGGAAAGAGTAAGGGTGACCATGGATACTTATCCATACCCTTAAAGAACTTACCTTAATCCCTACATAAAAGGTTAGTATGAAACAGACATAGGTGATATCAGAGCAAAAGAAAACCAAACAATGGCATATAATAATGATAAAAATCCAAACATGAATTAAGAAATCAATAAACAACCCCAAAACAATGGCACAAGTGCCTTTCCAAACAAGGTAACCAGACGTGATCAGAAATACACATACAAGCAGATCTCAAGTGAAAGTAATCAAATAATTAGAGAAATAGCTTCCAAAATTCCCAAATTAAACATCAATATTATTCAACCAGAGGTAAACAAAATATCAAAAACTCCTGCAAAAATTCAAGGTGTTAGTCACTCAAACAATTATGCAAGGCTCAGATGGGAAATATGACTTAATATGCAAAAAAAGAGGACCAAAATGCAATATGAAATAATTTTAAAAATGAAGGAAAAATATTTTAATGCACTTCAGAATGTTGGTAAATGAATGCAACAGGAATGGATTGAAAATGTTCTATGGATGCAGAGAAATAAAATAAACAATTTTAAATATGCATGATATGAGTAATTCAAAAGAAAATAGACAAAATAATTAATTTAGATGATAAAAAATAAAATAAAAATAAAAAAAATAAAATTTGGAAAATTTTATAAAATGATAAAAAGTATACATGAATTTTCTGGGATTTTTTAATGTAAAAAAACTATTTTTAATAATTAAAATATGGGATGTAATAATTAAATAAAATGAAAAATGAAGAAAATGGCATGGGGGGTGCATTGAGTAAATAGAACACGTTAGAAATATAATTGGGCTAAGGAGGGGGTGCCAATAGCAGGGCCCAAACATAAAAATCCAGTCAGCGAAAAAATAAAAAAAGGAACACATGGGTTCAGTCAGCTAGTTGACTCAGTATCCACCTTTGGATCAATCGCGCGCTCTTCATCCAGTCAACCATTCACACGGGTAATCCAGATCAACGAACATGATCCATACGCCCATGATAACTACCATAGACAAGCATACACACGGGCTAATCTGGAACTAAAACAACACGTGACCAACACCCTCCCCATTTAATGCGTTGGCACGTCCTTAGCCGTCCGATCACAAAAATGAGCGGACACGATTATGTCTTCTTCGCCCAAACCCTTGGCCGGCCGGAAGCTCCCCAGGTCGCCGGAGCCCTAGGTCCTGCCGCCCCTTTCTTCACCTACAATTCAAAACTTGCCCAGAAAACGCAAAGGGGTACGCGTTCTTGACCAGAAATTCACGAGGAACTCAAATATTCAATCAAAAACCACAAACAACGCATGGATAAAGAGAATCGAAGGAAATAAGCTTAGGTTTAAAAACTTTAAACTCAAAGTATGGCCAATCTACACGTCCAAACACCAAACAAATTATATCAGAGTTATCCATGGATGTCACACAACAATTTGCGCACTTAAAAACTGAGTTTTATGATGGTCAAAAGAATGGCTAACCTGAGATGGCACAACACGTGTCCTTGCTTTTAGCTCTAAAGGGTGATTGGTTTGTGCTAAGTGGATCCCCAGAATGAAATTTGTGGAAGAATTTCGTGAAGAAACCTTGTGGATTGTGAGTTATGAATGAGAGACGCTTTAGGGTTCAAGTTCTCCACTCCTCCAAATGCCACCTGTAATACCCCCCCTAACCAGTGCATGGATGAGTTTAAATAGACTAGGGTTTTTCACTTATAATGATTTGGGCTTGGGCAATTCTTTGTTTAATGAGTTTTTGAATAATTTTGGAAAATCACATAATATTAGATACACCTCCTTCCATGCATGGATATCCAAATATTTCATGATGGATCACTTATGTTTAAATTGTTAACCACACCTGAATTTGATTGGGCCTTGAAACAATTTGATTCATAAGTTTTTAATGACTTGGCAATTTTGGAATAATGGAGAATAAGTGAAGAATAACCCATGAAACCACTTGATTAAAAGGCCAAAAATGCTCCTTATTAATTGTCCTTTGATTTTAAAACATGTCTTGAAACAATGGAATTAATCATAGGTCCATATGTCCCAAAATCCAAAAGTTGTGAACATGAAACCCTAAAAACCACTTTGCCTTCTTTTGACCATAAGTTGAGTTTCACAAATGATATGGAGACCCACTAGTACTTGTTGGAAATAGGAGAAAAAGATCTTCAACTTTCATGTTGGAGAAAAATTCATTTGAAGCTTTCTTGATGATGAAAAGTCAAGTTGAATGCAGTGCAGGAACTTGCCCAAAAAGGAAACTTTCAAATTATGGGTCATTTCCATATTTAGTAACTTTTGCACCAACTCCTAATTCTTGATAAATGGCATGAAACTTGACTCTTGATGACCATATGAGGATGTGAGACCTTGAAAACCTTGGAGAGAACCTCAAAATTCCACAGTTGACTTCCCCTCTCACTGTTGACTTTTACCCAATTCACCTGATTTACAATCCATTGGCCAATTAAGTCTCTCCTGAACCAAACTGATGGACAATCTCCCATCCCTAGATTCTTAGGGACCCAAGGAATACCATAGAATCAAGTCTTGCCCAAAAAATCAGAAATAAACTGATTTTATAGCAAACCCTAGTTTTGGTACCCTCAGTCTAGGAGGAAATAACATAGTCTCCAAATCCAAAGTCCTCTGAATATGATGTGTATCCTCTCCAAAAAAGATAAGATATGTCATTTGGTGTTGATAAAAACCCAAGGAACTTGCCCATTGGAGCAATAAACCCAAGAATTTCAAAACCCTAATTTATGCACTGGTTAGGAGAGAGTGATCCACTTGAGCTCTCTTGCTTGACCCTCTGAAGAATATCTTCTCCTCTTGAACATGCCTCAGGCACCTTGACCCCATGATAAGAACCAATGATATGCACATATGATAATGCAAAAATGCAATGAAACATAAGCCAGTTAGTACTAAAGTAAGGGGAGTAAATTTTGGGGTGCAACAGCTGCCCCTATTCAATCGACTTGGTCCTGAAGGTATGATAGCGACGACTCTCAGACATTCGGGATGCACGGAGATTGAATACCAAAGAACCCAGAAATTTGCAATCCTCTGCTGGAGTATTAGCCATAAATGTTGTACTGCCGCAACGCGGACGAGTGCTAGCTATGCTGGGTATAAAGTGAAACAAACTCTCCCAAGTTACGTCATCTCTGCTGATAAAGAGAACTGACAAAGGAATCTCGAAATATGCCATCCCTGCTGATAAAGGGAACTGACGAAAAGAATCTTCAAAAGATTGCTATCCCTGCTGACAAAGAGAACTAGCAATACCAATGCCATCCCTGCTAATAAAGGGAGCTGACGAAGAAAATATCCAAAAGATTGCTATCTCTGCTAATAAAGAGAACTAGCAAAACAAATGCCATCCCTGCTGATAAAGGGAGCTGACGAAAGAAGATATCCAAAAGATTGTTATCTCTGCTGATAAAGAGAACTAGCAATACCAATGTCATCCCTGCTGATAAAGGGAGCTGACGAAGAAAATATCCAAAAGATTGCTATCTCTGCTGATAAAGAGATCTAGCCATACCAATGCCATCCCTGCTGATAAAGGGAGCTGACGAAGAAAATATCCAAAAGATTGATATCCCTGCTGCTAAAGAGAACTAGCAATACAAAAGCCATCCCTGATGATAAAGGGAACTGACGAAGAGAATCTTCAAAAGATTGCTATCTCTGCTGATAAAGAGATCTAGCAATACCAATGCCATCCCTGCTGATAAAGGGAGCTGACGAAGAAAATATCCAAAAGATTGCTATCCCTACTGCTAAAGAGAACTAGCAATACAAAAGCCATCCCTGCTGATAAAGGGAACTGACGAAGAAAATATCCGAAAGATTGCTATCTCTGCTGATAAAGAGAACTAGCAATACCAATGCCATCCCTGCTGATAAAGGGAACTGACGAAGAAAATCTTTAAAAGATTGCTATCTCTGCTGATAAAGAGACCTAGCAGAATAAATGCCATCCCTGCTGATAAAGGGAACTAGCAAAACAAAGGCCATCCCTGCTGATAAAGGGAACTGACGAAAGAAAGTCTTCAAAAGACTGCTATCTCTGCTGATAAAGAGAACTAGCAATACAAATGCCATCCCTGCTGATAAAGGGAGCTGACGAAAGAAGATATCCAAACGATTGCTATCCCTGCTGATAAAGAGAACTAGCAATACCAATGCCATCCCTACTGATAAAGGGAACTGACGAAGAAAATCTTTAAAGGATTGTTATCTCTGCTGATAAAGAGAACTAGCAAAACAAACGGCGACTTCACTGGGGATAACGTAAAACAAAACTTCTGGTTTAAGCCAAAATATGTCAAGCAAGAACGGGATTTCACAAAAGCGAAAGGCCAGACAAACTTCTAATGGACCCATGATCCACAGATAAGATGACTCCGTTGGGGAAGGGAGAAGTCTAAATAAAAGACTCTGCCGGGGAGCACAAGTATGAGGAACGCATCCCTCCAAAATCTCCTGAGTTATGTCATCTCTGCTGAGAAAGAGAACTGGCAAGGAAAGTATCAAACCTGGCTTATGCTTCAAATGCAAATGTTTGAATGGTGGCGTAATGCTCCATACGACATGGAAATGCTACGCGTTTGCGGATGCAATACGAATGCTCATGATATGCAAAAAAGGGGTCGGAGAGAAAAGATCCATTCAGTTGGGGATGACAAAAATAAATTGCCCTTTAAATCTAGGAACTCTGCTGAGAAGGGTCATACTAATCGACTCTTCGGATCAACAACTTCTGCTGGGGATGAAATCCCAAAAGAACTACCGGGGGTTACACCTGTCTTTCACCGAAGGTAACATCCAAAACCTGAGATTTCTCCTCTGTTGGGGGAGTTGAGAATGAACGCCCATAACGGAATCGGAAGTCTGTTACTGAGGATTACTAATAACCAATTGGGCTCAGAACCTGCTGGGGGATGCTAGCCCATAATACCATCCTGCTTGGGGATACCACTGATCTTAGCCTGCTGACGGGGAGAATGACTTTACTCCCATCTTGCTGGGGATTAGAATATGACATTGTCGGTGAGAGCACGCTTCCTGACTAGATGGGGAAGGTGAACACCCTGATTCTGTGGGGAAATAACGTCTTGATGCTTCCCAAGTCTCCTGCTGGGGAAGGTCTGCTCTGCTGAGGAAAGTTTGTCCTGCTGGGGAAGGAGCAATCTCAATGCTGGGGGGAGCCAACTGCTGGGGATGTACAATTTGTTGCCCTGTAACCTGACTTGTCTTTATGGTCATAAGCGGCTCTTTGAACTTTTCATCTCAAGAGGATTTTACAGAAGATCGGGTGTTCGCACTGCCCCAGGGTCTTCAAACTCTTGGAGAGATTTATCATATCTTGACATAAATGCCCCAGTCTTCATAATCCATGACGTACATTACCTCGAAGGGAATCGTAATGACTTGACAATACTCTGCTTTAGCATCTTGAACCTTGAGGAGGTGTTTTCAATTAACCATTTTCAGGAGTGGACGATCTCCCATGCTCTAGAGGTGGCCTGCCCCACTATGGGCTTTGAAGTGACTTTACCCCTGATCCTAGAATGAATGCCCCAGAATAACTGAATTTTGGAGAGTTTTCTCGACGTGACTGCCCCAGATTGGCTACATCTTAACACGACTTACTGGGGAGAGCCCACTCTACACTGAGTCTCTTGGCAGCATGCCCTTTGATATGATTGTCTTTCAGAATTTTCAAGCATCTCAACTTGGTAGGATCAAGCTTCTTGACTGACGTTCACTGTGTAAGCTGCCATTGATGTTTAGGCACATGTATGCAAACAGAACAAGTTATTTATGTGAATGATAATTCTAATGCAACACTCATGTTAACCTTGAAGTTTTTATCGAAAATACGTCGCAAAACCCTATGAACGAATCACTAGTTGGGATGCGACCTTGATTTTTGAATGGCAAAACAATGCGCACATGCAATACCAACAAATCTTATTAGCACGCCTCATAGGAGTCAGGAACGCTATCCTGTTGAAGTACGCTTTCGGAATAAACCCTGTTTCAATTAGGACTTTTAAGGGTTGTAACGTGGTCTGGTTCACGGTTTCAGAAAAAAGGACTTATGGCTCAAATTTATCGGTGCCCACCCACTCCCCGTGATGTTCTCCAGTCCTATGTTCAGTTAATCTGACACAAACGCTCATCTCTCAAAAAGTTTATGATCTTTAAGGAACCCATGCAACTAATGGTTTGACACCCAAGGAGGTTTTGGAATGACAGTCACCCCTTTTTATCTTTTGTGTCTGTAATCACACGAGTTTGTTCTTATAGAGGATTTTCTTTTGTAATGCTTTTCGCTTCTTCTTTCTTTTGCCCTTTTTTTTTATCCCTAAATTTTGCTTGGACTGACTCTTTTGAGTTTTTTTTTTATTTTGAAGTCCAGCGGGATGTCCTAACTTTTGCCTAAGTCGTTTGTTTACAAGTCTCGACTTAGCGGGCTTTTCTCTTTTTTTTTATTCCCCTTTTGAACAAAGCGTGTGACACTGGTTGTCTTACTTGCCTGAAAGGGTTGTGACTGCCTCACTCCTTGGTTGTTGATGGACAACCATCGTGGTTTCACATTTCTTGACCTCTTGACGGTGGGATAGAAGGTAATGTTTCCTCGGATGCTCACTCTCCTTGAAATTTGAACGCTCGGTCAAACTAACTGACGCCTACCTTGCCCCTGGGTTAAGTATGAGGATTTTTTGTACGAAAGAAACTCCTACTCCAAGGCTCAAAGGGGTTAACGAAGGTTTATCTCCTTATCTCTCCAGTATTTAGGGGTTTGAAACAATGCCTGTACATCCTCAACAGGGTTCTATCCTTGAACCTACAACCAGAGATTTGCGTTTTCATCTCATCATCCTCCCTCAAGAGTTCTAAACAAGAAAATTGGTATTGCAGTGCATGTAAACATTTAAGAGTGAACACGAATGGATTACTTCAAGGAAAACATACTCATTGCATTAATATCATCAAAAAAAATCAAACAAGTCTTGCATACATACGATGCTTTAACAAGAAATGAAAAAAACTACAAATGAAAATGCAATAAAGAAGCTGAAGATTGCCATTGATGAGGAAGCTTAATTCTGCCTGGACGTACTTGCAGACTGGGTGTTCATTTGAGAAAGAAGGCTTCCATTGATGTACATATCATCTTCAGTGAATACAATGATCTCGGAGTCTACCAGGTCTTGCACCTTGTGCTGGAATGCCTTACACTCATCAATCGTATGCCCAAACGTTCCCGAGTGGAACTCGCACCTAGTAGTCATGTCATAATCCGGAGGAATAGGGTACGGTACCGGCGTGGTACTCCTCGTTTGAATCAGAGAGTTCTCGAGCAGACGAGCAAACAACTGACTATAAGGGATAGGAATAGGATCAAATATCCTGTTGGGCCTTCTTGGTCTCGGTTGCCCCTGTTGCTGATAATTCTGCTGTCGGTGCTGATTTGGGCGCCCAGTCTAGCCCTGCACTTTCCTTTCTGCACTCGGCTGAGGCACAAACAAGGGTTGTGGAAGGGATCCCTGGCGTGAGGTGGATCCTTTGGCAAAAGAGGGAGTCCTCAGTCCCTTTGCAACACTGGGAGTAACATCACTTTGTTTACCAGTGCCAACTGATGTAAACTTGATTGCCCCTGAATCAATGAGCTCTTGGACTTTGTACTTGAGCATCTTACAATCTTCAACATTATGACCAGGTACCCCTGAATGGAATTCACACCTATCATGGACATTGGAACCCATACGAAACTTGGTGTGTGGAGGTCCCGCAGCAATCAATTCAATCAGCTGAAACTTGAGCAAGTGTTGAAGCAACTGAGCGTATGGCATCGGAATCTGATCAAACTTCTTTTCAAGCTTTTCTGGATTAAGACCCTCAAGAAACGGTTGTTGATGAAAAAGCTCTGACGGTGGGGAGGATCCACGAGGCAATCCATGGTCTAGAGGAGACCCCAAAGAGATGGGAGGAATGAGAACCTCTGCTGTGGAAGCGGGAACAGGACTGTCTTCCTTCTTCTACACTCTATTCAAAATTTCCATGATCAAACCCATCTGGGTCTTCATCTGATTGATCTCCTCCCTTAGCATCCTCTGCTCCTGGAGCATGTCTTCCCCAAATTGCCTCATCTGGCCTCGCATTTCCCTCAACTCAGCTTGAACTTGCTCCATGATCAACTCTTGAACGGCCTGAGGAGTTAAGTCTGCAATTCTGAGATTGGAACAAGATAAGAATACCGGAGATGAACACCTCTTATGCAAAATGATAATGCAGAATGATTATGAATATGCAAATGCAAATGAACATGTTTGAATATCCGCAGGGCGATCCACCCCTTGATTCCAGTTTAACAATAAGATAGAACGGAACTTCGGCTCATATATTAAGAAAACCAGAGGGAAACCAAATGTCACCAATCACGAATCCAAGATAACAAATCTGAACACAAAAATCTTAGAGGTCCCAACCAATAAGCCTGGTGGTGATCCAAATACAATAAAAGAGAATAGACAACTATGGCATGTCATCAAAGTCCAAAAGTGTCAATCCCCCCATCCACTATGCTTTCTGCTCCAGTCTTGAATTTCCTTGAACAACTTTTTGGTGTCGGGATGCTTTGGTCTCTGGATTAGCTTTTGAATGAGAACGTCTCTCCTATGTATGATCCCTTCCAAGTATCGGCAATGCATCTCCCAAGCGTCTTCTCCAGAAACACCATCCATGCTAGGACCCTCATGTCTAGGCTTCTTCACTTCAGCTTGGACCTTCAGTTCTTCTATGGAGGCTATGGCTTCATTGAGTCGACCCTCGACTGCTTGTCTCTTGAATACCCCTGACAGGAACTCAGCGTCCTTTTTCTTGAGCGTCAACTTCAACTGATCAATCTTAGCGAGATAATTATCTTCCTTTCTTTTATTCTCAGCCATTGCAGTTTCTCGGTGTTCATCGAACCTGCGAATTTTCAACAAAGCCTTGTCTAATTCCTCCTTCTTCGACTCGAGAACCTTACTGATACCATCCAAAGCTTCTTTCATCCTTTTTCTGGATGCGACCATGTCAGCTAGCTCTTTTTCCGCCTTAACAAGAAGCTCTATTTTCAACTTGGCGGTATGAACAGCTTCACCCCGCTCATGCTTCAACTGATAGATCTCCCTTAGTAGCTCTCTGTTTTCTTCTCGCAGCTTTTCCTTTTCAGCCCATAACTTGTCAAACTTCTCTATCTCAACTGTGGTAGGAGGCTCGATCATCAAAGGATACAAAGGTGGTTCCACCAGGAAGGGAATAAGCTCCTCTTCTGCTCTCTTCTTAATCCACTCTTTATAGGAAGGAAAAGCCCGGTTATTACATTTCCCGAACGAAGTTTTACCCTTCTTGGTCACCTGTTTCCAAGCATTCACAATCTTCCTCATCAACTCTTGATCCTCAATACCATTGAAGAATAAGGACTCTCTGATATCTCTCTCTTCAGGTGGACCTCTCAAAGGATAACCAAGCTGCCTGATAACAAGGGAATGATTATAGTTAATTCCACCTTTTCTCCCTATCAAGGGTACATTAGGGAATTCTCCGCATTTGCAAATAATCTCCATTCCTAGCAAGTCATGATTGAACCAAACAATGTTGTCAGCAGTCAAGCCCATTAACCTCTTTGACCACTTCAGAGAATCTTTTGTATCAATAAAGGCGCCAGTTTCAGGGAGATGGCTCAGAAACCAAGTAGATAAGAGCGGTGCACAACAACTCACAGTTTTTCCCCGCCTATTTTCATTCTTGTAGTGAACTGAATGGTACACATCACCTAGCAAGGTAGGTATAGGATTCTTCGAAATAAAGATTCTGACAGCATGCATATCCACCAAATCAGGAACATTGGGAAACAGGACGATCCCATAGATGCACATAGCCAGAATAGCTTGGAAAGCAGTCCAATTCTTCTCTTTAACATGTATGCAAGCCTGATCAAACAAGAAATTCAATAAGAAACCCTTAGCTCCTTGTTTTTCCTCAATATTACTGTTCAGAACGGATTCACTAATATGAAGAGCAGCAGCCATTTCTTTTACCCCCGGGGTGTTCTTCAGAAAAGAATACTATGTCATGCCTGATGGCGATTCCCAAAATAAATGAGAACTCCTCCAACGTTGGGGCCAAGATGTAGTCCGGGAAAGTGAAGCAACGCAAAGACGGATCGTAGAACTGAAGAAGTATATGAATGACATCCTCCTCATACTTGGAGATATTATAAACAAACTTCAGAAGTCTCCCATACCCTCCACTGAACTCTGTACGAACTCCGGGACCAGCCATATTAATCAATTTGTGAATCAATGTCAAAGTCGGATCTGGGAACGAATAGGCAACAGTCTTTTTTCTCTGGACATCCATGCTGAAGTAACCTCAGAAAACCGGAATCAAGAGTAAGATGCAAGCCCTGAAAAATGTTAAACATGTCAGAATGCAAGAAAATGATATGCTCATGCAAACATGGGATCAAGGTGACACTGCTGGATGTGCTGTGCTGTTAACTGAACGAGAACCACAACCCAGAAAACCGAAATTCCGAACCACTGAGATTACCAGGAACCCAAATAATCAGACATTGATGAGAGATCCAGAAAAATAGGGTAGGTTGAAGGTTTCGGTTACCTGCAAACCTGCAAACACCCATCCCCTCTCACGTGTGGGTACTAGGATGTTCAGTATCCTGGGCTCTCAGGTCGAGAAATGATGATACGTTCACCATTTCTGGTTTGGCATCATCATCAATCGAGGAGGCCTCAACTGATTCTCCAAAGTGGAAGGTCCTCAGCTTTGGCACTGAGGTCGAGAAACAATAGTACATTCATCCCTCGGGGTACAGTACTATCGTCAATCGAGGAGTGCCTCCACTGATTCTCTTCAAAAGATAGGGGCCATCCTATACGAGTTCCAAAGCGGGCCCTCGGGTGTGAATGGGTTTGCCAACGGATGTGGTCTGCCACTATCACCACTAAAGAGGGATGTTTCCACTAAGGTCCTCGATGATCGGTCACCAGAGTCGACAGCTCTCTAGATCAACACCCTAACATGCGCAAGACACACACGTCAGAATGCGTCCCAAGATAGCCTCGTCTGGTTTTGAATTTCGTGAACACACAAACGTACCAAGCGGGCACGTAGGTCCCACTACTTTCGACTCTAGTCCTAGGATATACTCAAGCCTGGGTATTGGGCTTATCTCTCAGACCCACCCAACCTGCAAAACAAAAACAGCCAGCACAACACAACAGTATGACAGTAATAAAAATGACATGCAATGCAGAAAATGCGGTAAAAATAAAATACGAAAAATAAAGCAAAACAAACACAAAACACCCAAAAAGAACAAAGACAAGCAAGCGTTAGGATTGACTCGCTTAGGGATGGACCACCATAGGTCAACCAGGTCCCCAGCAGAGTCGCCAGTTGTCGCTCCTAGGATTTTCATCCAGGTACAAATGCGAGAGTGGCGCGGAAAAACAGAGTCGCCAGCTGTGTAAATTTATCCCAAGAGAGGGAAAGGGAACACCGCATAAACCTGAGGAAGAGGGAAAGGAATGGTCATCGCAACCATAACCTGGGTTCGGGAGTCGGTTACGCGAGGGGAAGGTGCTAGCACCCCACGCGTCCATCGTACTCGATGAGATCCACGCTTGTTGTCTATTCTAAGGGTGAGTTATCCTATCATCTATGGCTATACTAAGACGGGAGGGGGGAAAAACAAAGACAGACTCGGTAGGACGTCGACGTCCTAGGCCTAGGTACCCCCTTTGTGCCATGGGGAATTCAGAGTCAACGTAGTTCGAACCAAGTTCTTTTTGTGTTTTTTATGAGCGACGTTAAGTTCACGTCCGGCAGTTAGGGTCGATGCCTGTTTGCGACTAAGACGGAAGGTAACGTGCCCTTTTTTTTTTAAAATAGCCTTTAGTTTGACAATCCCGAAGGATAAAAAGGTTTGAAGTTGGTTTGTATTTTTTAGGACAGAAGTGACTTGAGTTAGTTTATAAGTTGCATTGCACCAAAGTCTAGGGCACAGGAGGCGAATACTTAACGCATCGTCCCAAGACAGGACGCTCGCTAAGCACTCTAGAAAGATGAGAGGAAGCCCCTCATTTCTCATTCCCCACGCTTAAGGCTCGTGCGCAATACACTTTATACTTATTACGTGTTTTCAAGAAGTTTGAGAGGAGAAGAGAGAAGACACAAAGGAGACTCTAAGGGGGACTAAGAGTCCTAAAGTTATCATGCATGGGTGACCTACAGTTAGTGAGGTTTGGCGACAACCTAAGCCTAAAGGAAAAAGATGAGAGAAGGAAAGAGTAAGGGTGACCATGGATACTTATCCATACCCTTAAAGAACTTACCTTAATCCCTGCATAAAAGGTTAGTATGAAACAGACATAGGTGATATCAAAGCAAAAGAAAACCAAACAATGGCATATAATAATGATAACAATCCAAACATGAATTAAGAAATCAAATAAACAACCCCAAAACAATGGCACAAGTGCCTTTCCAAACAAGGTAACCAGACGTGATCAGAAATACACATACAAGCAGATCTCAAGTGAAAGTAATCAAATAATTAGAGAAATAGCTTCCAAAATTCCCAAATTAAACATCAATATTATTCAACCAGAGGCAAACAAAATATCAAAAACTCCTGCAAAAATTCAAGGTGTTAGTCACTCAAAAAATTATGCAAGGCTCAGATGGGAAATATGACTTAATATGCAAAAAAAGAGGACCAAAATGCAATATGAAATAATTTTAAAAATGAAGGAAAAATATTTTAATGCACTTCAGAATGTTGGTAAATGAATGCAAAAGGAATGGATTGAAAATGTTCTATGGATGCAGAGAAATACAAAAAACAATTTTAAGTATGCATGATATGAGTAATTCAAAAGAAAATAGACTAAATAATTAATTTAGATGATTAAAAATAAAATAAAAATTAAAAAATAAAATTTGGAAAATTTTATAAAATGATAAAAAGTATACATGAATTTTCTGGGATTTTTTAATGTAAAAAAACTATTTTTAATAATTAAAATATGGGATGTAATAATTAAATAAAATGAAAAATGAAGAAAATGGCATGGGGGGTGCAATGAGTAAATAGAACACGTTAGAAATATAATTGGGCTAAGGAGGGGGTGCCAATAGCAGGGCCCAAACATAAAAATCTAGTCAGCGAAAAAATAAAAAAAGGAACACATGGGTTCAGTAAGCTAGTTGACTCAGTATCCACCTTTGGATCAATCGCGCGCTCTTCATCCAGTCAACCATTCACACTGGTAATCCAGATCAACGAACATGATCCATACGCCCATGATAACTACCATAGACAAGCACACACATGGGCTAATCTGGAACTAAAACAACACGTGACCAACACCCTCCCCATTTAATGCGTTGGCACGTCCTTAGCCGTCTGATCACAAAAACGAGCGGACACGATTATGTCTTCTTCGCCCAAACCCTTGGCCGGCCGGAAGCTCCCCAGGTCGCCGGAGCCCTAGGTCCGGCCGCCCCTTTCTTCACCTGCAATTCAAAACTTGCCCAGAAAACGCAAAGGGGTACACGTTCTTGACCAGAAAATCATGAGGAACTCAAATATTCAATTAAAAACCACAAACAACGCATGGATAAAGAGAATCGAAGGAAATAAGCTTAGGTTTAAAAACTTTAAACTCAAAGTATGGTCAATCTACACATCCAAACACCAAATAAATTATATCAGAGTTATCCATGGATGTCACACAATAATTTGCGCACTTAAAAATTGAGTTTTATGATGGTTAAAAGAATGTCTAACCTGAGATGGCACAACACGTGTCCTTGCTTTTAGCTCCAAAGGGTGATTGATTTGTGCTCAATGGATCCCCAGAATGAAGTTTGTGGAAGAATTTCGTGAAGAAACCTTGTGGATTGTGAGTTATGAATGAGAGACGCTTTAGGGTTCAAGTTCTCCACTCCTCCAAATGCCACCTGTAATACCCCCCTAACCAGTGCATGGATGAGTTTAAATAGACTAAGGTTTTTCACTGATAATGATTTGGGCTTGGGCAATTCTTTGTTTAATGAGTTTTTGAATAATTTTGGAAAATCACATAATATTAGATACACCTCCTTCCATGCATGGATATCCAAATATTTCATGATGGATCACTTATGTTTAAATTGCTAACCACACCTGAATTTGATTGGGCCTTGAAACAATTTGATTCATAAGTTTTTAATGACTTGGCAATTTTGGAATAATGGAGAATAAGTGAAGAATAACCCATGAAACCACTTGATTAAAAGGCCAAAAATGCTCTTTATTAATTTTCCTTTGATGTTAAGACATGTCTTGAAACAATGGAATTAATCATAGGTCCATATGTCCCAAAATCCAAAAGTTGTGAACATGAAACCCTAAAAACCACTTTGCCTTCTTTTGACCATAAGTTGAGTTTCACAAATGATATAGAGACCCACTATTACTTGTTGGAAAGAGGAGAAAAAGATCTTCAACTTTCATGTTGGAGAAAAATTCATTTGAAGCTTTATTGATGATGAAAAGTCAAGTTGAATGCAGTGCAGGAACTTGCCCAAAAAGGAAACTTTCAAATTATGGGTCATTTCCATATTTAGTAACTTTTGCACCTACTCCTGATTCTTGATAAATGGAATGAAACTTGACTCTTGATGACCATATGAGGATGTGAGACCTTGAAAACCTTGGAGAGAACCTCAAAATTCCACAGTTGACTTCCCCTCTCACTGTTGACTTTTACCCAATTCACCTGATTTACAATCCATTGGCAAATTAAGTCTCTCCTGAACCAAACTGATGGACAATCTCCCATCCCTAGATTCTTAGGGACCCAAGGAATACCATAGAATCAAGTCTTGCCCAAAAAATCAGAAATAAACTGACTTTATAGCAAACCCTAGTTTTGGTACCCTCAGTCTAGGAGGAAATAACATAGTCTCCAAATCCCAATTCCTCTGAATATGATGTGTATCCTCTCCAAAAAAGATAAGATATGTCATTTGGTGATGATAAAAACCCAAGGAGCTTGCCCATTGGAGCAATAAACCCAAGAATTTCAAAACCCTAATTTATGCACTAGTTAGGAGAGAGTGATCCACTTGAGCTCTCTTGTTTGACCCTCTGAAGAATATCTTCTCCTCTTGAACATGCCTCAGGCACCTTGACCCCATGCTAAGAACCAATGATATGCACATATGATAATGAAAAAATGCAATGAAACATAAGCCAGTTAGTACTAAAGTAAGGGGAGCAAATTTTGGGGTGCAACACCGAGTCATTGTTATCTTTACCTTCTTCGACCCCCGAGTCGATATTGTCTTTACTTCCTCGACCCCCGAGTCGATATTGCCTTTATCTCTGCCCTCGACCCCCGAGTCGATATTTTCTTGTACCTTCAACCCCCAAGTTGATATTTTGTTATTTCCTTCAACCCCCGAGTTGATATTTTGTTATTTCCTTCAACCCCCGAGTTGATAGATTACCTTGCCTTTCTCGACCCCCGAGTCGATATTGTCTTTATTTCCTCGAACCTCGAGTCGATATTACCTTTACCTTTCTTTCAACCCCCGAGTTGACGACAGTTTATCTTAATGTTCCTCGACCCCCGAGTCGATATCATATTTCTTTTTCTCAACCCCCGAGTTGATATGCCAGTATTCCCAGTGAGTCTTTCACCTTGCTCCATCTAATTTCCATTAATCCTTCTTTGGAAACCAGAAATGAAGCATTGCCCGGTTGCATTCTCATACGCATCTCATAATAAACAAGTTCATTTGCATTCCTGTATGCATGGCATTTCCATCCCCAACATCATATCATAACAGGATCCAGGATCGGTTCACAAGCATCTTGGCCAGTACTCCATCAAAGTCGGCAGTATTCTTCTAAAAGAGTTGGTACCCCGCACATACTCAAGGAATTCTATTCCCCAACAAGTCATTCTTCAGCCATACAGTTGATAATGACAATCCCCAGCGGCTATTGCTATTCTTACTCCCCAAGCAGAGGATATCCTAGAAAGTTTCTTGTGAATTTCCCCTGCAGAACTAGCATATTTCCTCCGACAGGAATCTCACTCAATTATTCCTCCAGCAAATTTACCGCAGAGATACTGCTTTGGTATCATTGGAGAACCTTAATGGATAAGGGACTACTTCGATGACCCAGAGAATCGTCTGCCTTCAGAGATATTGTTTTGGTATCATCGAGGGACCTTAGTGGATAAGGGACTGCTTCGACAACCCAAAGAATCTCATACTTTCTGAAATATTACTTTGGTATCGCAAAGGGCCTTAATGGATAAGGTGCTGCTTCGACGACCCAAAGAACTTCAAGTTATGTTGTTCAGTTTGAACCCCGCTACTTAATTCTGTCAGCTCTTACTCTACAAACACTTTACCTTTTGTGAGACAAATTTTTGGGGCATTCTTATATCTAATTGACTTCTACCCTTAAAATGAATGCCATGCAGCCGTTCACTCTCTCGGGTTCAAGCCAATTAGAGGGGCATCAGTCATACCCCAAATTTGTCCTACCTGTGCATAACTGACATCTGTACATCTTTTTTTTTCCAAACCATTTCTAATCCAAAATCCATTTCTCAATTTCTTAATCCAGCAAGGCCATTTATCCAAAAAAGTCAATAACTTTTTTCTATCTAATAACCATTTATTTGTGTTACCATTTTTTAGTAGTTTTTTATTTTATCCAGCTTTTATAATTTAGATATCCAATTTAGATATTCATTCTTTAACCAAAGTCTTTTTTCAATATCCATGTTAACCGTTGTTTTTTAATCCATATTTTTTATATCCACCCTAAACCCATTTTTTTTTTCAAATTAAATCCATAAACCTTTTTCTCTCAAAATATCCAAATCCAATTCTAAAAAATCCATCCTTCTTATTATCTAATTAAAGCTCTTCAATTCATTTTTATCCATTCATCCAATTCTCCATCCATAATCACTTTCAAAACCCATATCCATTTCTATTATCCAAATTTATCCATTTATCCAATTCTCAATCCAATTCCATTTTTAACCTCTTCATTCAAATGTCCATTTTTATTATCTTTTAGTTCCAATCTAATTCATTTTTATTTTTTTTTCTCATTAACCAAGATATCCAATTTCATTTTGCATCAAATATCAAAGCCCACATACGCGACTAACTTTCATCCTGCAAACTATGAACTAATTGCCATAAACCAAAACATTAGGTCACAACACATACATCACCATTCATATTACATTTCAGAATTCCTAAAGTTCTAAATGCTATTACAAGTGAAAGTACAACAAAACACTCCATGCTTTAACAACAAGGTTCATTGCAAATGTTACAAAGTTTAGGTTACCTGAAGATCACAAATGCTACAAAGTTTAAGTACTAAAGTCATTACAAAAATCAACGGTTACATAGACTGAAAATTCATTTTGAATCTAAAGTTTACATCAATATTCACATCTCATGTCCTAAGTTTTAATCTAAGATGATTCCATTGTTCTAAAAAGGTTGTAAATACGTGATACGACCGACAAGATTCAAGGACACATTAACACATTGGACTCAAGCTTAAAAGTCCTACAAGGTTGCTCCAAGTCAAAACAAAAACATCTGGCCAAAGTCTTCAAAGCTATCATGCTAGCCAATTTCCTATTCTCATCATCTACAAGCAATTTATGCCTCACCGTGCCAAACCCCTCGCATATATACACATGAAAAGTAAAAGTGGCAGAAGGTTAGCATAGTGTACAAAAAGCAATATTATATCACGCAAAATCAAGTCGTAAAGTTCAGAAATGCAAAAATTACAAAAGAACAACTCTATGAAAGTGTAAAATAGTTCTATGTCAGCAAGTTACATTAAGAGATTTCACAAAGTACACAACATCTGCTAGGAGAGAGCTAATGAAATTCAAAAGCAAGGCACAGAAGTAATACCTATCTGGTGTGGTTGCTTCCAATTAATTCATGTCTTCATGCTACCTCATATCTTTACTACAGGAAAACATAATTGTGGTTCTCGGTGACAGACAAAACTCTTGTACAATTTTCATAGATATTTTTATTTCTGTTCATAGTCCTCATAAGCCACTTACTGAATTGAACTCTCTCTACAAGTTTACCATTGTTGTATTGTATCTGATGTGTATTTTGAGATTTTTCAAAAACAAAAAAACTATAAACAAAAAACAAATCAAATCTTTAAGAAACTTAAGAGTGGTGATAAGTTGTAATATACTATTTAGTAATTAAAGTGAATTGAAGTGTTTCATAGGAAAACTTGTCTGTGGTCTTTGGAATCTTTGCAAATTTCTTGGATCTCTGAGCATGACCGGGAACCAAGAGCAGTTTGAGATCAAGTTTAGGTTGACAGATGGTTCTGATATTGGCCCGAAAAATTTTCCAGCTGCTACTAGTATTGCAACGTTGAAAGAAAGTATTCTTGCTCAATGGCCAAAAGATAAGGAGAATGGGCCAAAGACTATAAAAGATTTGAAGTTAATTAGCGCAGGAAAAATATTGGAAAACAACAGCACAGTTGGGAAATGCCAGAGCTAGAATCCTTTATGTGATACACCCGATACAGTTACAAGAAATACGAGTACAGAGAAAGATACAAAAACTCCCGTATTCAATATTGACTCCACGAGTTGTAGCATGGCCAGACTTGGTCAAGGTACATAGTGAAGGTTACAACATATCCTGTTAATTCTCCAACCTATTAGAGTGTGAACAGCAAGAATTAAGAAGGATTCATAATAAATAGAGCAACATGTTATCAGAGTCATTGAGTCAACCAAAAGCCATGTTAGCAAAAAGTCAAAAGGAATAAAGAGAGCAGTGAGAATCACAAAGTTTACACACGATAAAAATCAATCAGGAATGACTTGCTTCTAGAAACATTTTCCCATTCACTACAGACAAATCCAAAATGAGTCACTATCACCAAAGGGTCCCCACAAAATCCCACTGCAAATCCTCTCTAACGGTATTACAAATCGCCAGCTCAAATCCTCACACGAATTAGAGGAATATTCCTCATATTTTTTCCTAATTCTACACGTACCAAGCAAACCCAAATCCTCTATAAATAGAGTGTTAATCATTGGAAAATGACACCAGGAAAAATCCTACTGTTACCCTGTCAAAATCAATCCCCAAACCCTTGAATCAGAGCTCTGAAAATAGACCTTTGGAGTTAAACGTCAAAGCTTCAAAGCGTCTGAGCTTAGCCATCACATTTCAACAACGCACTTTCACAATAAACGAAAACTAAGAAGGCAAGGAGTAGCAGAGAAAGAACAAATCGTAGGACATGAATAAAGAAGAAGAAGTGGAAAAGGAGAAAGGGGGAGAAAGTCAGAGTTAAGATTACCTCGCCGAGATATTCATCAGACCAGCTCCGATCTCGTAAGTTCTTTCCCATTCAACTTGATTTACGCTTGCATTGTTGTTGTTTGATTAAGATCCCTGACCTAATCGCTTGATGTGATGCTCTTTTATCGTTTAAGTCTGGATTGAATCTTTAGGTTTTCTAATCGTGAATGATGATTTGGGCATTTTGAGGTTTTATTTGCGAAAACGAAGGTCGGATTTGTGGTTTACGACCAAAATAAGGGGGGCTTGTGTATAAGGTTTATCGTTTGGTGGTGGCGCCACCGCCGGCCGCCACACTCCTCCGGCCATAAGGGTTTAAAGACGAGAGAGTCTTTGAGTTTAGAGAGAGGCAATTGAGCATAAGAGTGAATCGTGTGGTTCAATTTCATAGTACTATTGTTCATTTATTTTAAATTACTGCCTATTAAAAAATTTTTATTACTATCATTAATGGGGTGATATGTGAGGGATAAATGTGTTGTTTGTATCATGATTAATGGCATGCATTTCAAAATGACACTTAATGATTCTTTGTACTGTTGTCTGCCACGCTATCTTTGGAAAGGGGTCAAACTGACTTTTCTTTATTCTCCATTATCCCAATTTTGGCTAACTAGAGGCGGGTCACTTAACTTGTCTTTCCTCTATTTCTTTTGTTTCGTATAGTAGTAGGTTATAGGGCCATTGGGCCCGTGTTCATTCAAGGTTGATTAGGTTATTTATTTGTGTTCCTTTTAAGACTAGTAGGATATAATAATGAAGCATAATAAAATAAAGGGACTTTATTTTATTAGGTTTTTAATCAAATAATTGATTCAATAATTAATTCTATACAATTCTTGTATAATTCTTAATCCGATTGATATCCATTAATCTAATAGAAAATACTTAACCTTTAAAATAGTTAACTTTTACAAATAATTTCTTAACCAAATTTAAATCGTAATCCACTTTGATTAATACTTAAAACTATTCTTCTAATTAATTACGAAAGTAGTGGCCTCTTGGGGTCTAGCACCCCTTGGGTCCTTGGATGAATGCTCTTGAGGCGCACACTTTGGGTTGTGTTCATTCCGTCTTTCGCTTACAAAAAAATACTTAAAACAATTAATCTTTCGCTTAATCAAAATATGATTAACTTATATAATTATTTAATCAAATTAAAATCATAATCCATTTACATATTAATCAAAACACTTAACCCTTAAAAATACAATCTTTCTCAAATTAAAATACCTAATCTAATTAATTTCTTAACCTTTAAAAAACAATTTTCTTAAAATCAAATTAAATCACAAATATTTAGGTTAATATTTCCAAATTCTTTTCTTAATTAAATTATGGAAGTAGTGGGCTTTTGGGGTCTAGCACTCCTTGGGTCCTTGAACGATCGCTCTTGGGGCGTACGCCTTGGGTTGTGTTCGTTCCGTCTTCCATTTCTAAAAAACTTAAAAACTTCCAACCCTTTTAAAACATTTAATTCCCCTAAAAAAACACTTAATTCCTTCAAATCCTAATTCAATTAACGCGTCTAAAATACGTCAAATTCAAACCATTTTCCTAATTAAGTCACGAAAGTAGTGGACTCTTGAGGTCTAGCACCTCTTGGGCCCTTGAATGAACGCTCTTGAGGCGCACGCTTTGGGTTGTGTTCATTCCGATCTTTCGTTCCTAAAACACTCGCCCTAATTACATGGACAAAGAAGCCCATTGTCCAACAAACATGATTTCACAATTAATAGAATGAAAAAGGTGTTGTTGAGATCTAGCATCTCAGTAATGCCCCGAATAATTGGTTACGAGGCCGACGTCTCGTTTATCGAATAATCGTCATTCTCCCTCAAAATACTTAATTAATCGAACCTCATCCTCTCGCCCCGTGCGAACGAAACCCTAAAAACACATTCAAATCAAACTATGTTTCTCAATTAAATCTCTAATACACTTAATTCATACTCAAACAACTTTCACAAAAAGAACATTGTTTAGCCCATTCTTCCGCGCATATGAACTAGTGCTTCAGCCTCCCTTGACGAGCAGACAAGCCAATGTTTAGCAGTTAAAATGCGAATTAAACACTCGTTCATTTAAAAAACACCAACCAACCGTAGTCCCACGAACTACGAATGCTCTGACTTTCCCATTGCACGAGGGAATACGTAGGCACAAGGATCTTCATCCTTGCCGAGCACCCTAATAAAAAACCACCTATTTCCCCCTTAGAAAGCAATATTCGCTTAGAAGAAAACAAACAAACCAAGCTAACTTTCTCACAAATCGAATCAAGAGGTTCCCATTGAGTACAACGGACGTAGAGGGTGCTAATACCTTCCCTCTTACGTAAACGACTCCCGAACCCGAATTTGGTTGCGACGACCATGTTCTTATCTCCCTTTAAAGGTTTTATCGATATTTTCCTATTCCTCCCCTGGAATGAATAAAGTTCGGTGGCGACTCTGTTTCGAATAGGTTTTTCCGCGTCCATCGCGAGGATCGTATTTTTCGAGGTACGACACCTTCCACAAATGATTTTCATAATAAACTTAGGATTAAAAGAGGAATGGATGAATGTATGCTCATCTGTTTCTCGAATAGTTGAAGGCTTAGCAAACACTTTGCCTTAATCGATTATTCACCCTGTGCACCTAAAATCAATCTCAACTCATCAAATTAATCTGTTGCCCTTACGTAATCAAAACCAACTTTTTATTAAGAGAATAGTGTTTTGTACATTCGGACGCCAAATACAAACAGACGTTTTATCCTCCAAAGTGCGAGCATACAAGCAAATGTTTAACTGCTCGAATGTGATCTGGCACTGCTATCTAAAAACAACCAACAAACAAACATTTTTTTACCAAACTACTACATAGTCTTGAGTTCTCCATCGCACCTGGGGATACGTAGGAGCAAGACACAACATCTCGTCAAGCCCATTAATAAAAAAAAATAAAATCCCCCTTTGTAATTATCTTTTAATAAATAGAAAAACTGCAAATATATTATGATGAGCACTTCACATTTACTAATTGGAAGGTTCCTGTTGAGTACAATAGATATGAGGCTTGCTAATACCTTTCCTTCACATAACCGATTACAGAACCCGAAACTAGTTGCGACGAACATGTTTTCGTTCTTCAAGGGTTTTAATAATCAAGAGATAGAATTAAAAGAGTACAAAGGGTACTAAACCATAGTACAAAGGAGTTACAAAAACAACAAGAGAGAAAGATTACCTACCAATTGAAACTAAGACAAAAACAACAAAGGATCCTTGTGGAAATCATATAAATTGCAATTGGAATCGGTAATTTTTCCAATAAACGTCCATCTCCACACCAATATCTTCACCTTCGAAATGATGTCTACTATATTCCAATTAACTTTCTTAAAAATAATATCATTCCGAAGAATCCACAGGGTCCAACAAATTGCCACCCAAAAACCCCCCTCTCTGCCCGACTTAACCCTCTTAGCCTTGCCACACGAGAACCAATCCATAAAGCAACCTTTTATATCACTTATCCTGAGAATAGGGAAACCAAGCCACTCCGTGACTTCTTTCCACACCAACCTAGCTACCGGGCAATATAAGAGCAGGTGATCCAAGGATTCACTAAAAGAGCAACAAAGAACACAGTTAATGTTGCCCGAAGTAGGAATAATTCCACGAGAAGATAAAATATCCCTCGTCGGAAGTCTATTTAAAAAACATCTCCAACCGAAAGCTTTGATCTTCAGAGGAGCCACCACTTTCCACACAAGACCAAAAGCTTTGTCGTATCTATTTTTCGGCCCTAAAGGCTGAAATTCTGGTACCAGACGTGTGATGTTAAGGTGCAATGTCACAACAACACACTCTGCAATAATGGACAGAATAAGCAACAGGAAAAAACAAGGAATTGTTCACCCAGTTCGGTCTAACTACTTACGTCTGGGGGCTACCAAGCCAGGGATGAAATTCACTACTTGTAGATATAATTTACAGACTCAACACACCAGTTGACAATCTCCTAAACTTATACTCTACTAGTGACTTTCTACCTAAGAAACCACTTAGATATGAGAACACTACTCAATCCCCTAAAACACTCAAAGAACAACCTCTTTGAGATCCCTTGATCTTGCTTCCTAGCTTCGATCAATCAACAACTCTCTATTGCTTCACAGCTTCTAGAGAGGACAGAAAATTCAACACCTATTCAACCTAGAATAGTGTGATTACAAGTACTCTAAACAAACCCTAGACTCTAAGCCTCCAGCTCTTGATCTTCAATATGTTTTCTGTACCTTCTTCCTTGGTCTTGTGCGCTTTATATAGCTCCTTGAATTTGGATTGGATTTGTCACAATATTTGATCAGATTTGTTAATTAAAAACTGAATCTTTTAAAAAAGATTTTATCCCCAAAATCTTTTTAAATCTTCCACCTTTTAATTCTCCAACAAACCTGCAATCAAATCTCCCATGTAACAGAAAATATCTAGCCCAAGATATTCTCATCCAACGAGTCAACACTCTCCACAATTCCAGCTAATACGCGACCCTAATAACAACAAGCCCATGCTGTCATTAGCTTCAGTTCTGCAGGTCTGATGTTACAACATCACCTATGTGACATCAGACATCTACTTCAGCAACTAGCAACCTTAACACAACCCAGTGTTAAGTGCAATGTTATGACATCAAGCCCATGACATCAAACATAGTTAACCTTCACAACTTAGTACAGCCCAGTACTAAGACTCAATGCTGCAACATCAACACCATGACATAAGCATTGAACACCTTGTTGTTTTACCAAAATTCCAGCCAATCCAGGAACTTACAATCTCCCCCTTTGGCTAATTTTGGCTAAAACAATCTCTGCATCTTCAGAGACTTCAGCAGCGGAATATCTTCAATATTTCGAAACTTTAACTTGCAGCAGTTTGACAATCTTCATATAGTCTTCATTACTTGATCTGCTACAACACCATCTTCATTATTGATTATTGACAACAGCCAATTGGTGCTCCCCCTCAAAAACTTGAACCAGCATCACAGCTGTTCAGTAGCTCACAATGTGCAACACATCTCCCCCTTGATGTCTGCTTTGCTGCACTCTGCACTCTTCAATGCTATGAATACTTCACTAGCAGCTCCACAATTATGCTGTCTATACTCCCCCTCCACAGCTTCATCATTACTTTTCAACTAAACACCTTTTATTTTTATTCTTTTAGCAGCAACTACTCTTCTCCTCATGGCAATTTTTAACTCTCCCCCTTTTTAGCCATAATTAGACAATTATCCCAATAAAGTTAGTCCTAAACTAGCCCTCATTGTTAGCCTCACAGTCAGCAAATAGGCAAAACAAATCATAGAACAAAAATAGGTGCAAAAAAAAAATAGCACAATATTCAAATTACACAGGCAAGCACATTAAGTGCAAAACAACAAAACAAGAAAACTACTAACTACCAAAAACAGCAAGGTAGTAAGCTAGTCTTCATCAGAGCTGAGCTCCTCACTTTCTCCTTTATCACCAGGTCCTTCATCATCCTTGCTAGTGTTGACTGCTCCACCTTCCTTTGCTGCCATTTTCAGAGTCATGACAAGTCTTTCAAATTTTTGTTTCCTTTCAGTACTAACTTTGATGACTTCATCCAACTCCTTGCAAGCCTCTTCCAGTTCTGAAATTAACCCTTTCTTGGCTGGCTGCTGTTGTGATGTTGAAGCAGATGTCTTGACATTGTCAGAAATATGTTTCACTTCAAACAATTTGGAATGGACTGACAGGGCAGGCTTCCTTGTGCAAGCTATATCCCAATGCTGTAGAATTCCAGGCTGTTGAGATAAGATAATCCCACAAATGAGAGAGGGAAAAGCAATTGGTATCTTCATAGTAACAGCATGCTTAACAGTGTAATCAAAGATGTAGGAGCCATAGTCAATTCTTTGCTTTGTCCCTACAGCATAGATTATCTTCCCTAATTCAACCGAAATTGTGGTCTTGTGCCCAGTAGGAACCCAGTTGACAACACCAATTCTGTGCAGAATGGCATATTTGACACTCAACAACCTGGTTTGCAGCTTTCCATCTTCTGGCCAAACTTTTACCTGACCACCAGTGATTTCTTTACATATCACATTGTTGGAGACTTCCAATTCTTCACATTCTTCCTCACTTCTTCCTAAGTAGCCATTGATCACTTTAGGAGAGAACCATACACATTTGCCTCTGATGGTAACTCTTCTGAAGGCTCGACTCTTGCTGTTGTTTATAGATTCAGAGATATTACCTATGAATTCTCTGACCAGCCCATCATAACAATTGGTCAACCCCGTCACAGTCCTTCGCAGACCAGCACACTCAATGAGGTCAATAATTTCAGTGTCTTCTGCAGCTACCTCTCTTTCCAGTGCAATCTTTCTTTGAGGCACATAATTCCACATGGCTCCATAGTGATTCTGCACTTGATTATCAGTTGGGTCGATGTCTTGAGCATCGCTCTCAGACTCAGACTCTTTACTAATTCTCCTCTTTTTGCCCTCCTTGTCAACTTTGCTCCACGATTTTGGAGAATCTTTACTTGAGGCCCTTTTCTTGTCCTTCCTTCTTCCAATTTTCTCATCACCAGATGAGTCCTCAATCTCAATGACCTCGACCTGATCCTTCTCTTTACCCTTGTGACTAGCTTCCCTAGGGGATGATGTTCTGACATTACCATTGACATCAGGATCTTTACCCTCATCCTTTTGAAGATCTTTGTCCTCTTGAGTGGTGACCTTCTCAGCAGTCATTTGCCTTAGAGGGACAGAAATCCCTTTTACGCGTATCCCCTTCTCCAGGATTTTGGTGGTAAGCTGTTCCAACTCCAAGTCTACATTAAACTTCTCTTCAACAGCTTGGGATAATGATGTCCTACCTTCAGTTTTATTCGTAGGGGAGGGTGTAGGGTTATCTGACTCGGAAGGAGCACCAGAACCGTGTTCATCAATGCCTAGGTCGTTTTCGGAGGGAACCCTAGTTCGTCCCGGTTCAGAGTTCTTGGAAGACATCATTCCTTTGAAACAAACCAGGTTTAGAACAAAACTCTCTATGTTGTTGAGATTTAGGAAGATGAGGCGTTGTGATGAGATGGTTTTGGAAGGTCTTGATGTGATATTAATATGGTAAGGCCTCTGATTTTGGTTCCACTTACTAAAGTTTTCCCTCCACGAAACCTTTCCTTTTAAAAATTTAAAATGATTCACCCTAGAGCTCATTAGCTCAGTTTGACCTTTCAGTATCCCTTCATACTTGATGTCACAACCTAATGTTAAAGCATCAGTCTTGTCATCCACAGTGGGGCTAACCCTTATGGGTATCCAAGAATAACAATTGTTTCTGGTTCTGACTCCTTTCATGACCACTTCATCCTTCTCACTTGTCACCAGACACTCATCCTTTGAGTAGCAGACTTTGTACCCTTCATCACATAGCTGACTTATGCTGATCAGATTAGCATCCAACCCTTGGACAAGCATCACACTATCAAGAGTGAGTCCATCAAGATTTTTCACTCTTCCAACTCCCTCTACAACTCCTTCTTCTCCATTACCAAAGACAACCTTGTTAGCATGCCCAGACATGATCTCCACCAAATACTCCTTGGATCCAGTCATGTGCTTTGAACATCCACTGTCAAAGTACCAAGTTCCTTCTTCTGCTTCTTTGTCAGACAACTGAGCCAATAAGCACTTCCCCTTCTCCTTAGGTACCCATTGTTTAACAACTTTGGGCTTGTGCTTTCTCCCTCTGTTTTGAGGCTGAGGGTATCCATGCAGCTTGTAACAAGAGTATTGCATGTGTCCATACCTTCCACAATAGAAACGTCTGATTCTATCATCTCTGAAGTGGTTAAACCTTCTCCCACCTTGATGATAAAGCTGTGGCTGCCACTCATAATGTTGTCTTCTCCTTCCAGAGTTAGCTTGTCTTCTATCGTGTTGATGTCTTTTACCATAGGTAGACTGTCTCCTGAACTGACGATGCTGTCTTCTAGGCTGTCTCTCATGGTGATGAGGCTTCCTCCTCCTATAATTGTAAGGTACAACATTGTTGAAACCAGATCCATACCAGTTTTCCTGATGTTGAGACATCTGCTCTGACATGTTCTGTTTGTACCTTGCAGCCTTCATGCTCCTATGATATTGGGGAGACATATACTGTCTAGCACCTTGAGGCTGCTTTCTCTTCTGATTATGACCAGTCTTCCTCTCAATCTTCTTAGGTTGTGAAACATCAGCTTCCTTGGGAGTAAGATTCTGCCTCTTTGGCTGATGTTGAGGCACAGTTTGTGACTCTTCCTTCTTTAGACCTGAAGTACTTGCTTCTGAGGTACCTTTGTCTTCGGCCACATATCCGATCCCAGCTTTGTCTCCAGCAATTTTTTCTGACTGGAGTATCTTGTCAAGAGTGGCTGTACCACTGTTCAACATTCTAACAGTTTTAGTCATATGCTCAAGATGAGCTTTGACACATAGGACTTCTTTCTCCAATTTAGCTTTATCATCCTCAAGCTGAGCTATCTGTTGCTTGTGGCACTTGTTTTCTTGACAGACTTCAGCACTCTTAAAACACAGCTCTCTGTAGGTTGAAGCTAGCTCATCATAAGTGACTTCTCCATCACTATCATCATCAGATTCAACAATTCCTGTCAAAGCTGTAACATACTTTGCTGACTCACTTTCACTTTCACTGTCAGAGTCAGACCAGGAAATTGTCAAGCCCTTATTCTGCTTCTTCAAGAATGTGGGACACTCTTTCTTGACATGTCCATACCCTTCACATTCAAAGCACTGAACACCTTTATCTTGGACAGTCTTCTCTTCATCTTTCTCTTTTGACTTGTTGATGTCAGAGGAGATGTTCTTGACATTAGGCCTGTAGTTATAGTTCATCTTCTTGAACACTTTGTTGAATTGCCTTCCCAACATAACTATAGCCTGAGGCAGATCCTCCTGGGACTCATCATCTTTAGCTGCTGCAGGAGTGGATACTAAGGCTATACTCTTGGGCTTCTTTTCTGGTTCTTCCTCATTCAGCCCAAGTTCAAATGTTTGAAGAGATCCAATAAGCTCATCAACTCTCATCTTGCTGATGTCTTGAGATTCTTCAATGGCTGTTACCTTCATCTTATACTTTTTAGGGAGGGACCTAAGAATCTTTCTTACCAGCTTCTCTTCTGTCATCTTCTCACCAAGAGCACTGGATGCATTTGACAGCTCAAGAACACTCATGTGGAAGTCATGAATAGTTTCCTCTTCCTTCATCTTCAAGCTTTCAAACTTAGATGTTAAAAGCTGAAGTCTTGACATCTTCACTCTAGATGTACCTTCATGAGTAGCCTTCAAAATATCCCAAGCAGCCTTAGCAGTTTCACATGAGTTGATCAGCCTGAATATGTTCTTGTCAACCCCATTGAAGATAGCATTTAGGGCTTTTGAATTCCCAAGGGCAAGCTCATCTTCTTCCTTGGACCATTCTTCTTTAGGCTTTCGCTTAGAGGTGCCTTCTTTATCCTTGCCAGCATCATCTTTTTCACACACAACAGGAGCTTCCCACTCTTTAATGACAGCCTTCCAAGCTCTGCTGTCTAATGACTTTAAAAAGGTAGTCATTCTAGGCTTCCAATACTCATAGTTTGAGCCATCCAATATAGGGGGTCTGTTGACAAATCCTCCAACCTCTTTGTCCATCTTTCACCAGAAAGTAACTTCCCTAGATCTCACCCAGAGACAGACAGGATGCCTGCTCTGATACCAATTGAAATTCTGGTACCAGACGTGTGATGTTAAGGTGCGATGTCACAACAACACACTCTGCAATAATGGACAGAATAAGCAACAGGAAAACACAAGGAATTGTTCACCCAGTTCGGTCTAACTACCTACGTCTGGGGGCTACCAAGCCAGGGATGAAATTCACTACTTGTAGATATAATTTACAGACTCAACACACCAGTTGACAATCTCCTAAACTTATACTCTACTAGTGACTTTCTACCTAAGAAACCACTTAGATATGAGAACACTACTTAATCCCCTAAAACACTCAAAGAACAACCTCTTTGAGATCCCTTGATCTTGCTTCCTAGCTTCGATCAATCAACAACTCTCTATTGCTTCACAGCTTCTAGAGAGGACAGAAAATTCAACACCTATTCAACCTAGAATAGTGTGATTACAAGTACTCTAAACAAACCCTAGACTCTAAGCCTCCAGCTCTTGATCTTCAATCTGTTTTCTGTACCTTCTTCCTTGGTCTTGTGCGCTTTATATAGTTCCTTGAATTTGGATTGGATTTGTCACAATATTTGATCAGATTTGTTAATTAAAAACTGAATCTTTTAAAACAGATTTTATCTCCAAAATCTTTTTAAATCTTCCACCTTTTAATTCTCCAACAAACCTACAATCAAATCTCCCATGTAACAGAAAATATCTAGCCCAAGATATTCTCATCCAACGAGTCAACACTCTCCACAATTCTAGCTAATACGCGACCCTAATAACAACAAGCCCATGCTGTCATTAGCTTCAGTTCTGCAGGTCTGATGTTACAACATCACCTATGTGACATCAGACATCTACTTCAGCAACTAGCAACCTTAACACAGCCCAGTGTTAAGTGCAATGTTATGACATCAAGCCCATGACATCAAACATAGTTAACCTTCACAACTTAGTACAGCCCAGTACTAAGACTCAATGCTGCAACATCAACACCATGACATAAGCATTGAACACCTTGTTGTTTTACCAAAATTCCAGCCAATCCAGGAACTTACAAAGGCTGGTGACAAACAACTCCATCCCGATAAAAGGAACAAACAGAAAAAGAGCAGTTTGTTTCCAATGACCAACTCACATTATCCTCCTTACGGAGCTTCGAACAGAACTGGGACACAAGAGCTTTCAAGTCATCCAAAGCCAAATCGACATCCTCATTTCTTGAGAAATCCGACTCATCCGCGCTTGCACCCCCCGAAGCAGCAGCCTCTTCAGAGCTGCCAACACCAGAAGTTACGCTGCTCGCGATAGCAGCAGCACCTGCACCAGTATCAACCGAATTGACAGCAATTATAGAGCCAGAAAGTTGTATAACAGGAACAACAAAATGCCCAGTATGCTGCAAAACAGAAACAGACTCAGACAGAAAAGAAATTCCAACATTCGCATGATCAACACCAAGAGCATCCATAGGCATTGATTCAACATCCAAACCTTCAAGAGAATATGTCGTAGATGAGGGACCACGAGGAATTCCGAACCCCCCCATACCCACATACCATCCACCCAACCACCCAAACTTACAATCGAAACATCTTTTAAAAGCGACCGAGAGAAAACCACAGGAAACAACCATTTTAAGCTAACCGTACCAGTCCAATGGCCATGCCAAAACGGAATTCCAAAACTGTTACCAATATCGTAAACACAACTGTTACCGAAAACATCCACAGGATAAAATTTAATAATCGAAATCAAGTCGAGCCACCAAGTCACACGACTTCCTCCTAGATTCAGCAGCGTCAAGAATCGACATGTGCAACTTGATGTCGCCATAACGGGCATTCAAAATCATAAACCATAAATCCTCTGATCCCTCCATAATTCTCCACCTCCATTTATGAAGTAATGCAATGTTGAAATCATCAATCCTTTTCAAGTATATGCCCCCTTTTTCATACGGAAGACAAAGCGAATCCCATTTAACCTAATGAGTCTTTCTAGAGGTATCCGAAGAACCCCAAAGAAAACCACTTTGAATCTTAATGATGTCCTTACGGATTTTAGCCGGGACCTTATAAAAAGAGAGATGGAAAATGGGAAGAGTATTAAGCACCGACTTAAGTAAAGTAATCCTGCCTCCGAAACTCAAGAAGCGTCTGTTCCAACAAGATAACCTTTTTTTCATCTTTGTGAGTAAGGGGGACCATGTTGAGAACTTACGAGGGTTAGATCCTATAGGAATACCGAGGAAAACAAACTCATTGCTTTCCGTTGAACACGATAAAAAACAAGCACCCGCCTCTAAATAGTTAGAAGAATCGTTTATGCCAATAAGTTTGCTTTTGTGAAAATTGATACCGAGTCCCGATACCAATTCAAAAGAACGAAGCACCGCTTTAATGGCCCATAAATGCCTCCAACTACCATCACCTGCCAATAAGGTATCGTTTGCAAATTGGAGAACATCAATGAAACATTTCCCATTCACATTTATCCCGGAGAATCCACCTATGGAAACCGATCTCCTAACCAGCCCCGTTAAGCCCTCCGCCGCCATAACAAAAAGGAAAGGAGAAAGAGGATCTCCTTGTCTCAATCCCCTTCCCACCTTGAATTCTTTAGTCGGGCTCCCGTTGTAACACCCATATATACAAATCATACATCAAAGCATAAATCTTATATATGAATCCAAGTATTTGGTACTGAAATACCAAAAGTTCCTAGTTAACACATTGTATACGATAAATGCCCAAAAACCTAATACAAAAACTATGGCATAAATATACAAGATGTTCAAAATGATGAAAACTAAGAACTAGATCAACAATGATCTCAAAATAGACCCCACAATGGAAGCCTTGCCACACAAAAGCTACGATCCGTAGGAAAAGTCAAACAACTTTGTCCTTACCCTTCGCCGAACCTGCAGTACCTGTGATGTAAACAACAACATGGGGTGAGATACATCAAATCTCAGTGAGTTCCCTATCTTATACGTCATCTCGGCTTTACAAGGTTCTAACAAGCCTAACTCAAGTCAAAAGGGAAAGGGAAATGACTTTGAGTACTCACACACACTATATGGATCCACATTCGTGAGTCTGTTAACTCACATTATCATAATGGGATAAGTCCTGAGCCTGTTAAATCAAGAACTCTCGCTAATCGTTAACCTTACCAAGGCATCCCCTTTTCCCGTCCGCTTCTACGTCTAGAAGTCGACCCGAGTCATGGATCCTTGTAGTTACTTGGCATACAAAATGGATTCGGGAACACCGGCCTGTTAACCGTGAACCGTCACTTCTCATGGCCTGTTAACCATCACAAGTCTCTTTACCATATAGGCTTCATTCGTACTATACGCGGGAATCAAACCTGCCAAGTAATTGTGCATACATTTCAGAGGAGGAGCTCGAGTCTCATGAAACTACACCTCAAGATAAATGGTTACGATTTCGTGATCATATACACAATAGAACATGATCCTTACTAATGTACTTATCTTCATGCCATTTGGCAATAAACGCACGCCTCGACCTCTCTTGCACGAGCGTCGTCGTTATGTTATTCCACAATTTCCTAACCGTTACTAGGTTCTAACAAAGTTCCGGGTAATATTCCTCACTCTACCTATTTCATATTTTTAACATGCATATCTACTCTTAAACATGCTCAACAACAAGGGAAATAGGAAACCACAAGTCAAATATATATATTGGAATCACATAATTCAACATATCATAATTTATACCAATTCCGGTTCCCTCCGATTTATTTAATCGGGCATTAACCTAGAATTTTTCCACTTCCATTAGATAGATTATTTTCATAGCTTTCTATCGATCCCAAGAACACTCAAAACGGATACACGAGACAAAAGTTATGAATTTCAGAAAATCCTATTTTTTTCTTTTTTCTCCAGGTCGCGCTAAGCGGGCTCTACCCCGCGCTAAGCGCACTCCTCACTGCCTGGAGAGGTTGCAAATTCTCTAAACCGCGCTAAGCGCGCTCTGCGTTATGCAGAAAAATACTTCCTTTTTCCAGCAACTTTCCACACCCCCAATTCAATTTCAAACAACCAATGGAGGTATATTTCCATGTTTCTATCATAGTTCATCCATCAAACTTCATATAACATCAATGTAAAATTTCTACACCAAAACCCTAAGAATTTCCAATCCACACAACCAATCCAAAACTTCATAACAATATCAATAGATGATTCTACACATGTTATAATCATACTACGCAATTTATAACACATTTCAACCGTTAGATTCTTTGATTTTCCAAAACATCCATTTTCTCAAAAACCTAACATAACTCAAAAACCTCAAGAAATCTACAACTAAAGTTCCTAACTAGAACCCACCTTGGTTAGAAGTTGAAGATGAGGAAGATGGGATGATTTGATGAAGGGTTGATGATGATTCTTGCTCTTGAAATGTTGGATTTTCTCTTCTTTTCTTTCTCCCCTTTTTCTTTCCTTTCTTCTCCCTTCTTTCTTCTTTCTCTCTCTTTGTTACTATCTTTCTCTTTTTATGTTTGGCAAGTGGGAGGAAATAAAACATATAGTAAGTATTATTAGTAAATAATACTACTAAATGTTCAAAAAGTCTCTAAAGCTCAAATAATTAATTACCTCAGAGTCAGATAATATTAATTGGAAGTACGGGGTATTACACCCGTTAACCAAAATCGACATTTTTCTAGAAAAGATTGTGGCCTCCATCCACCGCATCCATAACTCCCCAAAACCCATCCTCTTCATCAAATACCTAAGAAAATCCCAACACACTCTGTCATAGGCTTTCTCAAAATCGACCTTGAAAAGCGTACAAGGTCTCTTCTCCTTACTCGCAAAATCTACCACTTCATTCTCAACCAAAACTCCATCTAACAATTGTCTACCCGGAACAAAAGCACTTTGACAAGTCGAGATGATTGACTTAAGGACCACCTTTAATCTACCCGCTAAAATCTTAGATAAAGCCTTGTATAAGCACCCGACCCAACAAATCGGTCTAAAATCATCTAACCCTAAAGGATTGTCACCCTTTGGGATCAAAGTCAAGAAAGACGAGACAATAGCCTTAGATAAAAAAGCCCCTCCATGAAAATCACCAAAGAACCGACAAAAATCATCTTTAAGGAAGAACCAACACCTCTTGATGAGCAAGAAAGAATAACCATCGGGACCCCGGCTTTTGGATCCATCACAACTCCAAATGGCGTCTCTAATCTCCTCTTTCGAAAAAGGCCTCTCTAATTTATCCCTTTCCAAAGCACTAAGTCTCAAGAAAAGAACCCCCTCCAACAAAGGCCGATTAACCTCGGTTTCCACAAATTTAGTGGCAAAGTGGTTCCTAACTCCCTCCTTAACATCCTCAACCGACGTTAACATCCCTCTTGTTGTGTTAATATGACCAATATGATTCCTTCTCCTCCTCTCTTTCATAACACAATGAAAAAACCTAGTGTTATTATCGCCATCGTTGAGCCACTTAATACGGGACTTTTGAATAAGCATATTCTCCTTAATTCTAAGATTCAACCAAAATTGGTTCGAGACATTCTTTCTCTCGTTGATAAGGTCATCCGAAATCAAACCACCAGCCATATCTACCTTTTCATCCACTTCATTCAACTCCTTCACGCATTTATCCACTTCTAAATCGAACTTGCCAAACACTTCAAGATTCCATCTTTTTAGACTACTTTTGAGGAGCCTAAATATTTCCTTCAAAACAAAATCTCCTCTACCGGTAACGTGCAATTTATGCCACTCTTTCTCCACGAAAGGAATAAAATTCTTGTTGTTAAACCATTTGTTATTCACTCTAAACGGCTTCGGACCCCAATTCGAGTCATCCGAAATCAACCAAACGGGGCAATGATCCGATACGTCTCTTGACCTAATAAATTGTCCAACCACTCCCCACCTTTCAATAGTATCCTCCGAGAGGAGAAAGCGATCGATCCGACTCATGGAAGATCCGTCACCACTATACCAACTGAAATTCTTCCCTTTGAAAGGAACATCTATCAAGTCACTTTCCAAAATAAACTCCAAGAATTCAACAGATTCCGAAGATCTACTACCCATCGTCCTTCCCTTCCTCTCCCAAACATGAGCCGTAGCATTAAAGTCACCCCCAAAGCACCATTCTCCATCCATGAAGGAAGATTTAAGAGCCAACAACTCTCTCCAAAGCGATCTCTTCGAGGCCAAAACACAAGAAGAGTAAATGTTAACTATGTAGTACAAGTTGCCTCTCCAACAAACCTTAACACCTACAAAACCCTCACCTTTGAAACTACATAAAACCTCCACTATATCGATCTTCCAAAAAAAATCAAACCACCCGATAGACCGTTAGACGGAGAGAACGACCAACCGATATTCTCCTTTGACCAAAAGCTATTCGCAATAATATCGTTCATAGCTTCCAACTTTGTTTCCTGGATCAAAAACATATCCGAGTTGCCTTTTTTGATAATTTGGCTAATTCTTTTTCTCTTGACCAAACTACCTCCCCCTCTAATGTTATAAGATCCAATAATCATTTCCACAATAACATATTCGCCTTCCCACCCGACTTTCTATTCTTGTCTATACGTTACACCTAAAGTCAACACCCGAAGCAACATTTATCACTTCAAATTTTGACATATCCTCCCATAACTTGCCTCCTACACTTGGTTCCAAATTTTCCCACATCCTGCTATTACTCCTTAAGATATCAGATTGATCAGAATTATCCCCATGCCATTTTGATGAAAAAATTCCAACGTTCTCCGATGCAGAAAAAACTGCAGTATTTTCCACTTCTTGGTTTAACAAAGAAAGCTGCACGCCTGTTTCCTTGTTCAAAGTACAGATTTGATCCAATTCAAGGGTCCCACATTTGGACCTATTCCTAAAAGTCCTCTTCCACTTCAAACCATAAGTCCTTCTGGCCCACCTAGGTTTAAATTTCACCTTTTTAAACTTCCTTTTAATGATGGCTCGGACCCCACAAGACTGAGAATTATTACCACCCAACGAACAAACAACCTTGGACACATCACTTCCCAACGCAGCATTTGAAGAAAAAGTTGGTGAGTCATTTTCACCTTTATCCTTCTTGGGACAGGAAAAGCCTTTTACCCTGCCTAAAGCCTCATCAAAAGTTCTGATTTGTATCTGTTCCCCTCTTTCCTCGGTATTATCAAAGCCACCTTCTGTCCTTTCACCATCATCCTCTACAAACTCCACCTGCACATCCCCACCCTCGACGTCAACCCCCCGCCCCGTCCTCCTTTCTCTCAGAGATGATACCTGCTATTACGGACTGATCATCCTCCGATGAAAAAACACCATTTCTGAAATCAAAATCTCCATCGCCCCCTCCACCAATGGAATCCGAAGAAACAGAGTCTGCCTTTTTAGAGGCACCAGTATTTAAAGCAATACGAACAGGGCCATAAGAATCCTCCCTCAAACACAGTTTATACATCTTGCCATCAATTTCCACGCACAATTTCCCCGGAAGGGAAAAACTTGATGACACCCTGACCATGATTCTTGCTAGATCTATGTTTACTCTGTTCAGAGTATTCTCGTCAGAACAAATATACGATCCGAAAGAATTCGCAACAATCTCGAAAAAATCCAGGTTCCAGGCGTGGCATGGCACCCGGAACACCCTATCCAAGTCACTCTCTCCTCATCAACATCCTCCTCCTTCCATCTTCTAATGTCAGTGAACCACTGTCTCCATCATGACGAACCCCCAGATACCAAATCATCGAGCGATTCAGAATCTGGATCTTCAAGTAAACAGAGCCTTTCTCCCAGAGGAGTGACCTTAACAGAAAAAATACCTTCCATTTTAAAACCTTTTTGAACCATATAAGACATATCTGGGCTAACCGTTGTCCCAACATAATCCTTTGAAAGTCTCTCCCTATCTTCCTTAACGGAACAGAACTTGATACATTTTGCCCCATGAGAATCGCTGATTTCATTGCCAAACACTTCCGCGAAAGTTAAGGAAGCTTCTACCACCTTAGAAGAATGGCCACCTCTAAACCCCCGTCCATTCACCTCAGGACGGCCTTGAGGCATGCCAACCTCCGCCCTCGGAATGAACGTCTTTTTCTCCACCCTCCTATGGAACCTAGGAGGATTGGCATGGATCTTTCTCCCGTCGATCAAAACATTATCAAGCTCAATCCCCAAAACTCTAGCATCTACAACCTCCTTAGATCTAGTGAAACCAAAACGGAACCCATACTTGTTCCGCCGCAAAGGAATTACAACTTCAACCACACTTCCAATGCAACCGAACAAGACAAAGATGTCTCTCACCGTCACTCTGTTCGAAAACGCATAGATGAAAAAAGTGGTAACATCCTCCAACTCCTTGCCCTGCAGACCACTCCCATACGGAAACACATCCCACCTATGAGAAGAGGATGTCGACTTCTTCCTAGTAACAAAAGTCCACGCCATGGAAATCAGGAGAAAATCTAGAGAGAGGTTGGACCCTCTCTCTAGCATTTACTAGAAAGGATATATGTTAATTTTCATAGAAATTGATTTTCTCAAGAATTTTACATTGTTGCATAACTCTATTTAAAATTATAATTCATATATTACAATTGCATTAATATTAAAATTATAATTAATATATTAACTATTTAATCAGTGGTAAATAAACATTTGTCATGTATAAATTATGGGATCCATCAACGACTTTTTTAGAGATATATTTCCAAAAATATGTTTAAATATTTAAGAAAAACTTTATATTTAATGAATTTTAATTATTCTCATTTATATACGAAAGTTAAATATTACTAATCTTAACTAATTCTAAATTGCAGCGTAAATATTTTTTTATTATATATAGTATTTATTTAATAAAATAGTTTATTAATAATATTAATTAAGTAAAACATATACTTTTTTTGGAATAAAGAAGAATTATATTACCAAAAAAATATTGAGTACATACCCCGATCAAATACGATCCAGGCTCAAAGTGACAAAATAACAATCACAAGCACCTAATCAACTATGTTATTTCTAGTACAATAATCGAAAATTTTGTCATATTTTTCGCCCACTACATCACCACAGTTTTGATATCTAGATTCTTCAAAGCGGTTCTATCTCCATTTTAGAACACGCACTTGTTTCTAGCCGTCCAAACATGATAAATTGTCTCAGCAAGTATGGCTTTAACGACTCTTGCCTTCATACCCTTGCCTAGAGTTGCTCGAGTTACCGACTTAAGTTCCGCATCCCACGAATAAGGATCATGGTGGATGTTGAAGTTCTGTAACACATCCTTCCAAATTTGGTTTGTATACCCACATTCAAAAAATAGATTCTGCATATTTTCAGTATCAGCACAAAAGACACTTGCTGTCATTGGAAATTCCAAAATTTTGAACCCTATCTTTTGTCATCAACCTGGTTTGGCAAGCCAGCCATAATGTGAACACTAAGACACTTGTTGTCATTGGAAATTCCAAAATTTTGAACCCTATCTTTTGTCATCAACCTGGTTTGGCAAGCCAGCCATAATGTGAACACTGCTCGCGGCCTTGCAATGTTGCCATAGAAAAGAACCATTCAATACACTTTCGGTTTAGTAGCCCGTAACATACGCTACATGGTAGTTGTTATGTATTCCCCTGTTGTGTTAAAACATATTATTTTGTTATTAATTTAATGTAGTAATATAAAATTCAAAACAAACCTATGATATCAGTGCCTATCATTGTAAGAAAGGATAAGAATAAAGATATGATACAAATATTTTTATGGTAATTGATTTTCTCAAGAGTTATACGATCTTGTATAACTCTATTAAAAATTATAGTTAATATGTTATAATTGTATTAATATTGATTTTCCTGTACCACAAATATTTTTTCTTATGATTTTTATAATAAATAAATAATAATAAAATAAAATATTCGTATTTTTACTTAGAAAATTTTTAAAAAAATATTAATTAATTAGTGGCAAATAAACATTTGTCTTGTATAAATCATGGGATGCACCAATCACTTTTATAGTGATTATTTTCGAAAAATATGTTTAAATATTTAAGTATAAAAAAATTATGATTAATTAATTTTAATTATTCTTATTTTTATATGAATGTTAAAATATTATTAATTTTAACTAATTCTTACTTCTAGCCTACACATTTTTTTAGTTTATATGGTATTTATTTAATTAAATAGTTTATTATTAATATTAATAGATTAATTAATAATAAAGTAAAACATATTATATGGTTATTAATTTAATGTAGTAATGAAAAATTCAAAACAAACCTATGATAGCAGTACGTATCATTGTAAGAAAGGATAATAATAAAGATATGATAATGATTTTTATAGCTGTCATAAAAATTACTATAATTTCTAATATTTACCTGACCTAAATTCATGTAACCAAATTAATATGCGCCTTTAAATCATCGAAATAAATTGAACAGAAAAGCATATTTTTAGTATTTTTGTTTTTACCTTTTGCAAAAAAAATCCATTGCATCAGTTCATGAAAACAATCATTTAAGGTACTTTTACTAAATGATAAAAATTAAATATAAATTATATATAATATATAAAGTAAAATAATTTAGATACAAAGAACTATTATAAATAGTTATAAAAGATGGTTCGGTAGAATACATTAATTACGACACACTACGGTGACAATGGCTGCAACATTCATCTCACGCATTTCACTTCACCCAAATATCTCTCTTGCTCTTAAATCACATACGATTTCTATCGTGTACTTTCTCAGAGGTTGGCCTAGTTGTAGATGCTTTGCTTTAGAGGGCTTTAAACAGGGTCTTCGCAAATGAACGATATGATTGATCAATTTGAATGAGTTTGTCGCAATCCAATAATCTTTTTGAGGTTTTTTTTTTGGTGTAATTTTTTTCTTTGATTTAATTGTTTTTGTGTTGGTGTTTGTGTAATTTTTTTCTTTGATTTAATTTTTTCCATCGATAGGACTTTGAAGTGTCAGTTATACAATTTTTTTTCTGGCCAAATTTCAAACATAAAACCACTCCTTTCATTCTCAGTTTTTTTCATTTCACAATTCCTCTTTAAAACTCTAAAGCCTCTAAACAATCCCAAATTCTCTTTAAATTTCTCGCTCTTTTCAATTGTAATGGACATGCTTCCACCTATTGTTGGTTTCATACCTCCTGAGAAGCTCCTTGTTGAGTTTACTTTGTCAACAAAAACAATGGAAATGTTTAAATTTTTAAACGATCTAAGATCATCTCGGGTCCAACTCAATGTGTCATGAGTATACATGTTTAACTCTCTGATTATCTCATTCGAATGACGATTTTGAGCATATAAGTTTAGCTCTCAGAGCCATTGAAAACATGCACCTCTCCATTGTTTTTGTTGACTAAGTAATAGCCAACAAGGAGTTTCTCAAAGAGGATGAAATCAACACCAAGTGAAAGCATGTCCATTACAGCCGAAATGAGCGAAAAATTGAGAGCGAATTTATGATTGTTGAGTGGGATTAAGATTTTAGAGAGAAATTATGCAACGATTGAAACTAGCAGTGACTGAGATGATTTTATACTTAAAATTTGACCAGAAAGAAAGTTGTGTTGCGGAAGATTCAAAGTCCCGCTGGTGAAGGACGTGGAAATTTCTCATAATTACAGTAAGCAACGACCACCAGACGGATATGGCCGCACAACATGTTGCAAATTCCCTCACTAATAACACTTTCCTTTATAAGAGGCAAAAGAAAAATATTATTTCCTTGTTGATATATTATTATTTTAATCTATGGTCTAGATTTTATTAAATTTATAAAAAAAAATTGTTTCCCTTTTTGAGAGTCAAATGAAAAAAAAAATGTTTTCTTTTTGAGGAATAAAATTACTCTTAAGGTTAAATAGATGTTATTATTTTTAAATATGTGATTTAAGTTTTCAATTTTTGGAGTTAAATAAGTGAAATTTAAAAATAAATTTTTACTTTTCTAGTGACTCAAAAGAAAGAAACTGGTTCATTTTACCGAAACAAAAAAATGCATTCGAATATTAAAAAAAAAAATTATTTTGAATGTATAACTTAAATTTTGTTAGAATTAATCATTTAAAATAGGCTTAAATAGTATTTTAGTCCCTGTAAGTTAGCGAGATTTTGGTTTTAGTCCCTGTATCTTTTTTTTTTCGGTCCAAGTCCCCACATGTTCATTTCCTTTTGGTTATAGTCCCTGCCGTCAATGAAACGTTTAAAAAAAGCTGAGTTGGCAGACGGTGCTGATCTGGAATATTGTTTTATCATTTCTTTATTAATTTGTGTAACATAGTGGAAAAGTCAATGGAGCGTTTCATAAAGAGGGACCAAATCCAAAAAAAGTTCAAATTTGTTTTCTTCTTCTTCCTTCTAAATTTGGCCTCGTTTTCTTCTTCTTCTTGTTTTCTTCATCTTCTACCTTCAACATCAATGGCGTCCATTTCTTCTGCAAACTCTCATCATAATCAAGCACCGGAGTGTGGTTGCAATAGAAGCACAAAAATGTTTATGTCAAATTCAATGAAAAACCCTAAAAGACGATTTTGGAAGTGTCAAAATTCAGGATTAATGTCCGGTTGCAAGCTGTTTATTTGGGACGATGAGCTTGAAAGAAATCCAGCAAGTGATGTTAGATGTTTAGGTGGTTGTAACTGCTCTAAAGTGTTGAAGGATATTGTGGTCATGGTCAAGGCGATTGAAGATGGTAAAAAAACGAAAATGAAGAATAAGCTGGTGAATGAGAAGAGAAAAACGACTCTGTTGAATATTGTTTTGGTTGTTTCATGGGGGATTTTTTGTGGTTATCTGAAATGGTGAATGCAGTTGTATCTGCTGTTGATGTTATTTTGAATTAACTCCTTGTAACATTAATATATTTTGGAATTGGTCCTTGTACCATATTTTGAATGAAAAACATGTTTTTGTTTTGAAAAAGTGACACTGTATATGCTGTTGATGTTATTTTGCTAAAACAACTTTCCAAGAAACAAGTTTCAATGACATAGGAAGTATTGTAGAGTGGGCGGTTGCAGTTATTTTGCTAAAACAACTTTCCAAGAAACAAGTTTCAATGACATATGAAGTATTGTAGAGTGGGCGGTTGATGTTATTTTGCTAAAACAACTTTCCAAGAAACAAGTTTCAATGTCATAGGAAGTATTGTAGAGGGGGCGGTTGATGTTATTTTGCTAAAACAACTTTCCAAGAAACAAGTTTCAATTTTCTTCATTCTGTTGTTGTTTTGATTATCCAATTGTATGGTTGTTGTTTTGTTGTTGTTTTTTTTTGTTGTTTTGATTATCCCATTGTTTTGTTTTTGTTGTTGTTTTGATCATCAATATCTGTCTCAGCTTGAACATTAGAAATTCATTTAACAAACATTTGTGCAGATGGAGGACAGTGGGAAGAAGTCACAAAGATTAGAAATTCATTTAACAAAACTGGAATGAAGAAAGAACCTGGTTGGAGCCTTGTGTGAAAAGCAATGATGTCCTGATTGCTGACCTTGTAAAAAGCAAATACGCAATTCACAATGATACATCGACAACCTTCCTTGATCAAAGCCATACTTGTTGGTAATTTATATCTTAATGTCTCGGATTGAGCTGAATCAAAACTTTCAACTGTTGAGAGAAATTGTCTCTGTCAAAATCCATGCTAGCAAGGGATGTTGCTTTGTTCAATTTGAGACTAGTTAGTTACATTTTTCCTTGGAAAGATGATTGTTCCATCCAGTTTTGTTCTGCTTTGGTCTTGCCATGCTTGTTGTATAAAAATTATATGCTTAACTCAGTAAAATTATGTAGTTAACACAATTTAGTTAATAGTTAATAAATATAAAAATGAGTTGCAGCTTATTTATCATATTCAAATATACAGTTAACTATTATTTTGAACATCATTAACTGTAATTTTCAAGTATATATTTGAATACAAATTGTGGTTAATGAATATTAAACAAATTATCAAGCCATTTATCAAGATATGGTTTAAGTACAACTGCAAGCACAATGATCAACTTAATTGAATTCATATACTGAACAATATAATTGTATACATATACTGAACAAAACCAAAACATGTTTTTCATTCATCATATGTACAGGGACCAATTCCAAAATACAATACTGTTACAAGGACTTAAAGACAAAAAAACTGAACAACAACACAAACAATTGGATTCACCATTTCAGATAACCAAAGAACATCCCCCATGAAACAACCAACAATAGCTTCAACATATTCACTTTTCTCTTCTCCTTCTCCAGCTTAATCTTCATCTTTTTTTTTTTTTACCATTTTCAATCTCCTTGACCATGAACCCCAAATCCTTCAACACTTCAGAGCAGTTGCAACCACCTAAACATCTAACATCACTTGCTGGATTTCTTTCAAGCTCATCGTCCCAAATAAACAACTTGCAACCAGACATTAATCCTGAATTTTGACACTTCCAAAATCGTCTTTTAGGGTTTTCAAATGAATTTGACATAAACATTTTCATGCTTCTATTGCAACCACAAACCAGTGCTTGACCATGATGAAAGTTTGCAGAAGAAAACGAGGCCATGGATGTTGAAGGTATAAGAAGAAGAGACCAGAGCCAATGTAGAAGAAAGAAGAAGAAAACAGTGCCAATGTAGAAGGAAGAAGAAGCAAAACAAATTTGTAATGTTTTTTGTATTTGGTCCCTCTTTATTTAACGGTCCATTGATTAAATCCACATGTGTAAAGAAATTTAAACAAGAAATGATAAAACAATATTCCACCTCAGCACCGTCTGCCAACTCAGCTTTTTTTAAACGTTTCATTGACGGCAGGGACTATAACCAAAAGGAAATGAACATGTGGGGACTTGGACCGAAAAAAAAAAGATACAAGGACTAAAACCAAAATCTCGCCAACTTACAGGGACTAAAACACTATTTAAGCCTTTAAAATATACATTAGTCCATTGAATCTTCTTTATGAATTTGATTTAACTTTTAACCTTAGCCGTTGAATCTTTTACATGAATCTTCTATATGAATTTGACAAAAAGTAATGAAGGGTAAGACTAAAGTTAAAAATTAAAATAATAAAATAAAGATAACAACAAATATTTAAAATTTGAATGAAAAAATAAATAATCATAAGAATGAATTCTATGTAAATATATCTTAATTACTTGGGAGAATAACCTAAATAATAGCATGATTTTAGAAGATTTATTCATTGTTATTCAACTTTATCATTACGTGCATGTTGTTATAATTATTTCTTTTACAACTCTATTACAAATAGTTAGTATAAATATAATTGAGAATAAATGACCTTACTTTATAATAGAGAATAAAAGACCTAACTTTGAGAGAGAGAGAGAGAGAGAGAGAGAGAGAGAGAGAGAGAGAGAGAGAGAGAGAGAGAGAGAGAGAGAGAGAGAGAGAGAGAGAGAGAGAGAGAGAGAGAGAGAGAGAGGAGAGAGAGAGAGAGAGAGAGAGAGAGAGAGAGAGAGAGAGAGAGAGAGAGAGAGAGAGAGAGAGAGAGAGGGGGCTTAAGTACTCTCCTCCCTCACACGCTTATGCATGACACTTTCCAAAGCACTTTTATCCTTCTTTCCATCAAGATCTCATATGTGCGCTCCCACTTGATTGATCAAAATACCACACCCTTTTTCTTTAGTTTTTTTATCAGTTTGGCTCCCTGGATTGGGCCTTTGAATTTGTTTGGTTTCATACACCCCCAATTGCTTCTGCACCACTCTGGATTTTTTTATATTTTATCTATTTATCTAGTTTAATCAATTAATTTAATTATTTTCATTTATTTTATTCAAATTTAATTATTGTTAGAAGAGTAAAAATAATATTAAAAGCCAATAAAAAGGTTAAAAAATAATAGTTTTTATTTTTTTAAATTACCATTTAAAATATCTCTAATTAACTTGGAAGAAATGGGTGAATGCACATTCACCTGTGTCTCGAATAGTCAAGGACTTAGCGCACGCTTTGTTTGAGCGATCAATTTCCTTCCACAAATGATTTTCATAATAAACTTAGGATTAAAAGAGGAATGGATGAATGTATGCTCATTTGTTTCTCGAATAGTCCGAAGGCTTAGCAAACACTTTGCCTGAATCGATTATTCACCCCTGTGCACCTAAAAATCAATCTCAACTCATCAAATTAATCTATTTGCCCTTACGCAATCAAAACCAACTTTTTATTAAGAGAATAGTGTTTTGTTCATTCGGACGCCAAATACAAACAGACGTTTTATCCTCCAAAATGCGAGCATACAAGCAAATGTTTAACTGCTCGAATGTGATCTGACACTGCTATCTAAAAACAACTAACAAACAAACATTTTTTTACCAAACTACTACGTAGTCTTGAGTTCTCCATCGCACCTGGGGATACGTAGGAGCAAGGCACAACATCTCGTCAAGCCCATTAATAAAACAATAAAATCCCCCTTTGTAATTATCTTTTAATAAATAGAAAAACTGCAAATATATTATGATGAACACTTCCACATTTTCTAATTGGAAGGTTCCCGTTGAGTACCAACAGATATGAGGCTTGCAATACCTTCCCTTCACATAACCAATTACAGAACCCGAAACTGGTTGCGACGAACATGTTTTCGTTCTTCAAGGGTTTTATCGATGTTTCCCTTATAAATAAAAACTTCGGTGGCGACTCTATAGTAATTTTGAGTGTTAGTACGCTCAGGTATTTTTTACACAGCGATAGCGTTGACATCTTTTTCTTCGGCCGTCCATGCCCCCAAGTCATCGGAGCACTCTTTAGTATATATAGTATTTATTTAATAAAATAATTTATTTTATAATATGAATATATTAATTATTAGTATACTAGTATAGTAAAAATCTATTGTATTTATTCTGTTATTAATTTAATGTAGTAATGAAAAATTCAAAACAAACCTATGATAACAGATGAGATCAGATGAGCTTTTGTGTACTCTATCCTTGGATAATTGGATTAATGGAATCCTCTAAGTACTTTAAGTTTTGACATTTGGGATCAATAGAGCAACTAATGAACTCTGAAGAGATCAATTATTTTATAAAGTGGCAGATCAATTATTTTAATTCGAGAAAGTATATTAAGGTAACTCTAATAATTGATCAATTGGTGTAAGACGATAAAATATCAATTGGAGATATTTTACCCCTGTTGCATTATATTATATAATATTGGTTTATATATATATATATATAAATATATATATATATATATAATATATATATATATATATATATATATTTGGAAAGAGAAAAAGAAAGAAAGAAGAAGAAGTTAGTAAGGAAAAGAAGAAAAGAGAAAGAAGAGGAAAGGAAGAGAAAATGGAGAAAGAGGAAGAAAAGAGAAAACCCATGGATCATCATCATCACCATCTTCTTCAAACTCCTCTTCGAGTATCAGGTGGGGTTCTAGTTAGACACTTTAAGTTCTAGAAATAAGTTGTTTTAGAACTTAGGTTAGATGGAGAGAAAATGCTTAGATTGCTAATCAATGGAATCTAAAGAATTAAATGCGATATAAAATGTGTAATATAGTCGGGTCATGTGTAGAAATAATTGATAATACTTATTGTTGTGTTGGGATATGTTTTGAATGAGTTTAGATAGGTTTTGTATCAAGAAAAACGGGTTTTTATGCTTCTGGAACAGGATAATCGATTAACCATTTGGTTAATCGATTAATAGGTGGAAAATGGTGTTTTACGTGACATTTAGACTGGTTAACCCGGTTAACCATTTGGTTAACCGATTAACACTGTAACTTTTTGGAAAAATACTTTAAAAATCCATAACTTTTGATCCGTAACTCGGATTGACGCACGGTCGGAAGCGTTGGAAAGCTATTTCAATGCTCTTTGTGATGGTGAGGTAGAAAGATGGTTATATGCCATGGATTGATAAGAAAAAATATAGAAGTGTAATGTTTACAAAAATGTATAAATGTTTAAAAATTGAATTTGTGTGAAATGTTTGAAGATCCATATCTTTTGGATCGTAAATCCGATCGAGGCATGGTAATAGTCGTTGTAAAGCTATGGAAATATCCTACGCTATAAAAGTGAAAAGTAATGATTTTGATACCCGATTAAATGAATCAGAAGGAACCGAAAGTGATGCTTTATGTGATGAATCATTATATGTGATTCTATTATACAATTGTAATATGCTTTTATATAATTTGTGATGGAATTATTATATGTAATTCAAAATGTGAAATTGTAGTATGCTTTGCCGGATATTAATGTTAAACCTGATTGAAAGAAGATGCATGCTTAAAATATGAATTAGGTAGAGTGAGGAAATTTTACCCCAAAACAAATGGCATAGTTTAAGATATTTGAACCTAGTAATGAGCTAGGAAATTGATGCATAACAAAATCACAACGCTCGTGCAAAAGAGGCCGAGGTGTGTGTCCATTACCGAATGGTATAGAAATGAGTGAAACACTAGTATGGAACACGTGTAATTGTTATGTTTTATTGTTAAAGGCAAAAGAGGCCTAAAGGCATGAAGGCCTAAAGGCTAATGTGGCCTAGGATTGTTGAATACAATTATGGTTGTATGTGAAATCACGAGATCGTAACCATTATTCTATTATGTGCTATTTCATGAGTAACGAGCTCCTCTGTAATGAATGCGCGATTTCTTGGTAGGTTTGATTCCCAATGTTATAGTACGAATGAAGCCTACGGGTAAAGAGACTTGTGACGGTGTACGGGCCATGTGAAGTGACGATTTAAGGTGATAATGTGTCCCTTATTTCCGAATCCATTTCGTATGCCAAGAAATCTACGAGGGTCCATGACTCATTTCTACTTCTAAACGTAGAAGAGGGCGGGAGAGAGGGGATGCCTTGACAAGGTTAACGATAAGTGAATACTTTTGAGTAACAGGCTCAATAACGTGTTTCTATATAGTGTGAGATTGTGAGATTGTGAACTCAAGGTCTTTTCCCTTCCCCTTGACTTGAGTTAGGATTGGTAGAACCTTGTAAAGCCGAGAGAATCTATAAGATAGGGAACTCACTGAGATTTGATGTATCTCACCCCACTATAGTTGCTATATTTCAGGTGTGGTTTGCAGGTTTGATTTACAAGTGGAGCGATGCTTGGATGTTTCAAGAGAAGCTTGGCTTTAGTTTTCCGCTGTGTATTATTTTGTTGTATAGAATTGAGGATATTGTATATTATTCTTAGATTTTTTTATTTTTGGCTAGTTTCCATGTCTTGTGCCATAATTGTGTTTATGTTTTAGAAATGGGCAAGTATGTGCATTACGCCAGTAGGCACTTATGATGGTGTCAGTACCAATTAAAATGCTTGTATTGTATTATTCTAGATATATATTATACAGGGCATTACAGTTGGTATCAGAGCAGGTCGTGTCCTCGACCTAGCCTTGAAACATCATAAGTAAATTTATTCCTGCCTCTTAAGTGTGTCTTGCCAGCATGACTCGTAATATCATACTATGTAGTGTTGGGCTTGATCAACCTAATACTATGTATGTGATAGGCAGAATCATGGCCGAGCGACCACGATGACTTCGTGGTGTTGTCGGAACTTGTGTTGTGAGGGTAGGCTCAAGCCAAGAGTTAGTAGTGAGGAGTTTTGGTCAGCTCTGTTGAGGTCTTAGTAGAAGTTGTGCTTGGGCAGCATGGGAATTAAAGAGTGGTGTATTGTTCTAGAAATCCTTTGGAATGGATGGAGTCCGAAAGTTAAGGATCTCTATTAGACGATTGGTCAGGGTATTGAGGAATATGTAAATCGCTAGTGGAGTTGGATTGACCACTAGTACGGATAAGGATCTCAAGTAATCTCATTCCAGGAAGAAGAAGAGTTGTTTTGTGGAACGTGTGACGTAAGGTTTGGAAGTGAGATAAGTATTGGTGTTTCGGTTTCTAAGGTCGCTATGGTATCTTGAAGGGACGAGAGTACCGTAAGGAATGTGTTCGGAACAATATCTTCCGACTGGTTAAAAGTTTAGAGTTAAGGAAGTTCGGCTTTCATGGGAACCTAAAGTAGTAGAGAAGCGTGAGAAGGAACACAAGGATGTGTTACATGCTTCAAGTGAAACAAGTGTGCACCGAACGAAGAGTAGGAGATGAATTGTGTATCTTCAGTTACGAAGAGAGATTAAGTTCGAGATGATACATCAGGATTTCTATTTTCAATAAGAGATCAATTTGGAATTGTTAAATTAGCCAAGGAACAGTATAAGGTATTGTGTCGGAGAAAGTTTGGAATTTTTTTAGTAACAGAAAGTGTAGTGATACGGACCGGAAGAAGTTTACGTCAAGAAACAGAGTAAGTACCTTAGACTCAAGGAAATTCTAAAATAATGAGTTTATATTTGGACCTGAGAGGGTTACAATGGAGGGTGAAGTAAATTTAGTGTGGGAAATGGTATTAACGGTATATTATGAGGAAATGACAACGGAATGTATTTTTGGACGAATGTGCAATAAAATTATTAAGATGTTATTAAAGCTAAAATTAAGGAAGCGTAATCACGGATAGCTCACCCGTGAGTACCCTGGTAGTATGACGTGGAATGAGAAAAGTTACACTTTGGTATTAAGAACGAGTGTAGTGGTAGCACAGTAGTCACAAGTGTACATGATGGATTCTTATTCTTGAGATAAGTGTGAAGAGACGTACATTGTGGGACAGTGAATATTGTATTTTAAGAAGTAAGATTGTGGTAAAACAACGAGAAGCAAATCAGGACTTAGTATGGACTGAGTGTAAATTATGGAACGGTTTATACCGGAAGAGTTTTGTAAATAGTTGATGAGAATTGTCGGTTGCGAATCTTCCATTAAGTGAATTTGGTGTAAGAGGAATGTTCAAAGGATAGTGAAGGGTAAGGAATCCCGGTTAATGTGTACGAAGTGATGGAAAGGTTCTTCAAGAGGATGCATTGCCCCGATTTACTTGCAAGTATAGAGAAACTTCTATATTTGGGAATAATCAGAATATTCAGAATCTACCTTTTGTTGGACTAAGAACGTTGTTGTTTTATTTCTCACCAAGGAGTTCAAGTGAGAGAATAAGGTGGTATGCTTGATATGAGATGTCCATCCAGTTTTGTGGTACCGTATAATAGTTGTGTGCTGGTTTTGTTTATGGACGAATCAAGCATGAGTTGTGGCTAAAACCTTAGAATGTCGTCATTATTGGTTTCCCGCTAGCGTAATTGTTTGAGCAGGAAAATGAACTATCCTGCGGAAGTTTTGTAGTGTGACTGCGTCAGAATTTGGAATTTTACCTTGTCACTTGGCTGGAGGGTGTCATCTGTATGTTTTGACATTGTTCGGTATTACCTTGAGTGGGTCATGGTTGGTGAATGTTATATAAGTTACAGAGCCACGAGTTGAGAATGATATTGTGGGTTAGAGGAAGACGGATGGATGGTTTTGGGTAGGGATGGCTTCGAATTAAAAGAAATTGTTCAATTTCAGTTTCTGCAGTAGTGTTAACCGATTAACACAATGGGTTTAACCGATTAACACGGGCATGGAAGGTGTTTTACGTTAAATTTTGAGAAGTTAACCGATTTGCTCAGATGGGTAATCGATTAACATGTGTGTAAATTGTGAAATCCCTTAGGAACCATCATCTGTGTTTTGTTACCTTATGTTGCTCCGAATGGAGAGTATTGTGTGAATGGAAAATGGAATTGCAAGTAAATGAAAGACGGATTTGTGTTTTGAAATCGTAACTTCTGGAAAGGTGTTGCATAGTTGACCGCTTGTTCAGACGACAAGGGAGTTTGACTTTTGGGAATGTAATCTTGTGAATTGTGTTGAGTATGAGAAATGTCGTAAGTGTATTACTGTTGAAATCCTTGAGGGCGAAGTTAGAATGCGCACAAAGTCTTTATCTCACAAGGAATGTTTTAGTGTTAGTAAGGTATGAACGGTTGGTTAGAGTTAGTAATTGTCAACTTCCGTGCGTTCATGGTATCGGATTTAGACTCCGTGAGAGCAGTACCAGTTGTGTACAGTTGTGTTTTACCCAGAGAAGGAAATTTGAAAGTTATCTTTCCAAGTACGAGTAAGAATTGGGCGTTCCGAAGTTAAGTATGTAACTTGGATCGTTTATGGACAAAACGATGGAGAGATGAGGATTTAATTGAGAAACATGGCATGGACTTCGACAGCGTATGTGCGTGTAGAGTGTTGTTATGAATTGGTGAGTGGTATGGAAAACTCACAATTGTGTTTTGGATGGTTTAAGTTTGATAAGTGGCGACTTGCATATGATTGTAGTTCTATGTTGGTGTTACGCTGATATTGGATGAGATCTCGTATCAACAAGGAACCTTGAGTAAGTCGGAAAACCCGTAAGAAGAATTATTATGGAATGTGGTAACCAGAACCGAAGGTTGTTAAACTACTTTTGAATAAATTATCTGAGTTTTGAATGAATTTGGAGTTATATATGTTATGGTTGTAGCAATGTAACTCTTGTGTCTTTATCGTCTGGAGAGTGTTGGACAAATGTTAAGATATTGTGTGTTAGCGAGGAAATTGTTCTACTATAAGGCGTTAACAAGTTTCTTGTATCGTTGATTAGTAAGGATCCCAGTGGATAAGTGTGTTTCTCCGTGTACTGTCAGCTACGTGGTAGTGCTTAAGAAATTGTGGTGTTCCACTGTTAGGATTTGAGTTGCACAGTGGAGAGTGACAAATGAAAGAGTTCAGTCGGATTAATAAGAATCAAATGGATGGTTACTTATAAAAATAATAAAGAAATAAGGAAATCATGTTTTAAGTGTGTTACCTTTTGGGTGTGACACGAAAGAAAGGAAATATCGGATTTAATGATTACAATGTTTAGTATCAGACCAGAAGGAACTGGTAAGGAAGTCGTTGACTAGATATGAAGTGGTTCGAATGTTAAAGGATTTATGAAAGGATAGTTGTCGGTAATTGTATAACGGAAAGAAATCATCGAATTACCTCACGAGGATTTGATGAGTGTTTATTGTCCCAATTTGAGATAAGGTGTTACAGTTTTGTTTTGTGACTCGGTAGAGGAATGTAGAATGGTACATTTTTTCCGAAGTAAGATGCGACTAAGTGTTTTGTAAGGAACAATAGAGGAATTATGGAAGGGCAAGGTTAGAAGTTAACTCGATATTGGAACAAAAGTATAATTAAGGACGTGACGTTTGGTAAGTCGTGAAAATAAGGATTTTTGGTCTGTGAAGTTAACTTGGAATTGGAATACGTCGGAATTTGAACAGAAGTAAAGTTAAGTGTGGATCTAAGACATTGATACAAGTTGGGGTTATTGTCGAGTAGAGGAAATTCAGAGACGAATTTCAATTTAAGGGGGGGAGAGTGTAATACCCCATATTATTTTAATGCTAAATTGGATATCATATGAGATGAGATGAGCTTTTGTGTACTCTATCCTTGGATAATTGGATTAATGGAATCCTCTAAGTACTTTAAGTTTTGACATTTGGGATCAATAGAGCAACTAATGAACTTTGAAGAGATCAATTATTTAATAAAGTGGCAGATCAATTATTTTAATTCGAGAAAGTATATTAAGGTAACTCTAATAATTGATCAATTGGTGTAAGACGATAAAATATCAATTGGAGATATTTTACCCTGTTGGATTATATTATATAATATTGGTTTATATATATATATATATATATATATATATATATATATTAGGGGTGGACAAAACCCGCAAAACCGGCCCAACCCATGCAAAACCGAAAAAATAAAAGAAATTGGGCCGGTCCAAACGACCCAACGGGTTCAACGGATATGTTTTGCAGTTTAACATGGTTTAAAATGGGCGGGCCGGGTAGATATTATTGGACCGCGGGTACCCAGACCCACCCGTGATAAATATTTGAAACCCAGTCATTTCATTACGTTTGAGGGGGTAATACCAGAAAAATCCCTTTTTCCCTCTTTCCTCTCATGTTTCACGTTCTCTCTCTGTCTCTACGTTCTCTCTCTCAGATACAAAACAAACCCTAGCCCTCACCGTCGCCGTCATCCATCACTCATCACCACCACTCACGTTCTCTCTATCTCTCTTAGATGAAATCAACCCCTCTCTCTCTTTAAGATAAAACCCTAGCCACTCTCTCCACGCCTCCAAGCCATTTCTCACCACCGCCGCCGCTATCGTTCATCACTCACCAACACCACTGACTTTCGTCATTTTTGGTTACAAGGTAATCGTTGTTAATTCACTTTTAGCTTTTTGATTTTCTAAGTTTTGTGTTTTATTTGGATTTTGACTTTTTATTTGATTTGTGAGCTAAATGAAGGTATAAAGGTGTGTAATTTTCCAGATCTATGAGTTAAAGGTGTAAAGGTGTGTAGTCTTCTAACTTTGTTATAGTTATCTAACTTTGGTTTGTGATAGTTATCTAACTTTGTTACTGATGTTGTTGATGGGTTTGTTGGCACTTGGCATGATTTGTTTTCCCTCTTGAGTTCTACCATGTTTTGACATCTGATCTACCATGTTCTGACATATGAATCAGTACTAATACTAGGCATGTCTTTGATCTTAACAGCTTATGGCTGATGAATGTTTGGAGGAACCTTGAGTTCCCAATTGTTATTGTTCTGACTAAAATCTGACTTATGATAGTTATCTAATTTTGCTTTACACTCTTTGTACCCAGATCCATGTTTCTCCACTGCCAAAACTTCTTTGGTAATGTATCTCTTGACTCACTATTTGTTTCTGATTATGTTAATTAGTATGATTGTTAAGAGTCTCACATTTGTTTCTGATTTGTTGTTCAGGTAAACATTTATATAACATTATCTAAAATTCTTCAGGTAACTGTTTTGAAGAACAAGTTTTTGCTTTATTTGCCTTCTTTTGCATTTAGTATATTGACTGATTTATGTTTTATATTCTTTGTTTGATAATGTATTTCTTTTGCATTTAGTATACTAATGGATTTATGTTTTATATTCCTTGCATCTAGAACAAGGTTGAAGATGAAAACCCTTTTCCTGTTTTTGGTTTACTAGAAACTTCATTTAAAATTTATGTTTTAAAAAGTTGTCTAATCTTTCTTTTTTTATTTTTTAGTTGGAGATTCTTCCCATCATTTTTGTTAAGCATTCTAGCCTTCTGAATCATATCATAGCCCCTAGATCAAGGTATACCATATATTCCTTGTGTTTACTTATTTATGTTCACTATCTCTTGTTAGGTTCTGATTCCAAATATTTAATTGCTACTTTTATTTTTAAGTAAATAAAATTCATATATTTATCTTGTCTTAAAACTTTGTGACAAGCCTATGCTCCCATTATTATTTTTTTCAATAATATTAAAATTTAATGCTCAGGTGATGAGTTAATCAATCATTGTGCATCGTATTTGAATTTTTTAGTGTTTAGTGTATCATATGCTAGATATTTTTATGATGGCAACCATTTACAAATTTTTGCATTCAAATTAACAGCCTCTATTTCAGCTTTGTTTTTGTTGTCAAATTAACAGTCTCCCTAACTTTTGCTGTCAAATTTTTGAAGAGGTCATGAATGATATTTTTATAATTGCTTTCTCACAAAAACATAATTGTATGTATTTTCCCTAATTGCTTTTAATATTTTGATTTTGATTTTAAGTAGCCTGATTTCCATGTATTTCTGTTATGGAAGGAAAGTGGGTCATTATTGCTTTGAGATATGGTTAATAATTTAATTTCAGCTTTTAGTTAGAATTGATTTTGTTTTATAATTTTGTGACTAATTTTACAGATATGTTCCTGCAGATTGGTTGAAGAAGTGAAGAAGTAATGAAACTAGTTTGTGAATTTTGTTATTAATGTAATTAAGAACTTTTAGGTTTGATATATTTTATGATTTATTTAATGCGATTTTTTTCTTTATTTTTTGTATATATTGATTTGATTTAAAAATAGTCAGAAATTTGTTATATTTCTCTCAAAAACAAAATAGATCTGGTTTATTTATGTGAAGTTATAAACTTTGTGAAATTAAAAACAATTTAAAATGTAATAAAAAAAATTGATGACAATCCTTTTTTATTCACAATGTATAAGTGAATTGAGATTTTAAAAAATATAAAAAAAAAAAGGTTTTGGGCCAAAATTTTGATTGGCCCAATAACCCGAAATACTTATCCGACATTACCCGCAACCCGTTTGACCCAACCCGTTCAAACCGTTTTTAAATTTGGGTGAAATTGGGCCATTGGTTTCCAACCGCGGTTTGGGCTGGGTGGCTGTTTTGGTCCCGAAACCGCCCAGCCCGGCCCATCGTCCACCCCTAATATATATATATATATATATATATTTGGAAAGAGAAAAGAAAGAAAGAAGAAGAAGTTAGCAAGGAGAAGAAGAAAAGAGAAAGAAGAGGAAAGGAAGAGAAATGGAGAAAGAGGAAGAAGAGAGAAAACCCATGGATCATCATCATCACCATCTTCTTCAAACTCCTCTTCGAGTATCAGGTGGATTCTAGTTAGACACTTTAAGTTCTAGAAATAAGTTGTTTTAGAACTTAGGTTAGATTGAGAGAAAATACTTAAATTGCTAATCAATGGAATCTAACGGATGAAATGCGATATAAAATGCGTAATATAGTCGGGTCATGTGTAGAAATAATCGATAATACTTATTGTGGTGTTGGGATATGTTTTGAATGAGTTTGGATAGGTTTTGTATCAAGAAAAACAGGTTTTTATGCTTCTGGAACAGGGTTAATCAATTAACCATTTGGTTAATCGATTAACAGGTGGAAAATGGTGTTTTACGTGACATTTGACTGGTTAACCGGTTAACCATTTGGTTAACCGATTAACACTGTAACTTTTTGGAAAAATACTTTAAAAATCCATAACTTTTAATCCGTAACTCGGATTGACGCATGGTCGGAAGCGTTGGAAAGCTATTTCAATGCTCTTTGTGATGGTGAGGTAGAAAGATAGTTATATGCCATGGATTGATAAGAAAAAATATAGAAGTGTAATGTTTACAAAAATGTATAAATGTTTAAAAATTGAATTTGTGTGAAATGTTTGAAGATCCATATCTTTTGGATCGTAAATCCGATCGAGGCATGGTAATAGTCTTTGTAAAGCTATGGAAATATCCTACGCTATAAAAGTGAAAAGTAATGATTTTGATACCCAATTAAATGAATCAGAAGGAACCAAAAGTGATGCTTTATGTGATGAATCATTATATGTGATTCTATTATACAATTGTAATATGCTTTTGTATAACTTGTGATGGAATTATTATATGTAATTAAAAATGTGAAATTGTAGTATGCTTTGCCGGATATTAATGTTAAACCTGATTGAAAGAATATGCATGCTTAAAATATGAATTAGGTAGAGTGAGGAAACTTTACCCCAAAACAAATGGCATAGTTTAAGATATTTGAACCTAGTAATGAGCTAGGAAATTGATGCATAACAAACTGACAACGCTCGTGCAAAAGAGGCCGAGGCGTGTATCCATTACCGAATGGTATAGAAATGAGTGAAACGCTAGTATGGAACACGTGTAATTGTTATGTTTTATTGTTAAGGCAAAAGAGGCCTAAAGGCATAAAGGCCTAAAGGCTAATGTGGCATAGGATTATTGAATACAATTATGGTTGTATGTGAAATCACGAGATCGTAACCATTATTCTATTATGTGTCATTTCATGAGTAACGAGCTCCTCTGTAATGAATGCGCGATTTCTTGGTAGGTTTGATTCCCAATGTTATAGTACGAATGGAGCCTACGGGTAAAGAGACTTGTGACGGTGTACGGGCCGTGTGAAGTGACGATTTAAGGTGATAATGTGTCCCTTATTTCCGAATCCATTTCGTATGCCAAGAAATCTACGAGGGTCCATGACTCGTTCCTATTTCTAGACGTAGAAGAGGGTGGGAGAGAGGGGATGCCTTGACAAGGTTAACGATAAGTGAATACTTTTGAGTAACTGGCTCAATAACGTGTTTCCATATAGTGTGAGATTGTGAGATTGTGAACTCAAGGTCTTTTCCCTTTCCCTTGACTTGAGTTAGGATTGGTAGAACCTTGTAAAGCCGGGAGAATCTATAAGATAGGGAACTCACTGAGATTTGATGTATCTCACCCCACTATAGTTGCTATATTTTAGGTGTGGTTTGCAGGTTTGATTTACAAGTGGAGCGATGCTTGGATGTTTCAAGAGAAGCTTGGCTTTAGTTTTCCGCTGTGTATTATTTTGTTGTATACAATTGAGGATATTGTATATCATTCTTAGATTTTTTTTATTTTTGGCTAGTTTCCATGTCTTGTGCCATAAATTGTGTTTATGTTTTAGAAATGGGCAAGTATGTGAATTACCCCAATAGGCACTTATGATGGTGTCAGTACCAATTAAAATGCTTGTATTGTATTATTCTAGATATATATTATACAGGGCATTACATGGTGGATGTTGAAGTTCTGTAACACATCCTTCCAAATTTGATTTGTATACCCACATTCAAAAAATAGATGTTGCATATTTTCAGTATCAGCACAAAAGACACACTTGCTGTCATTGGAAATTCCAAAATTTTGAACCCTATCTTTTGTCATCAACCTGGTTTGGCAAGCCAGCCATAATGTGAACACTGCTCGCGGCCTTGCAATGTTGCCATAGAAAAGAACCCTTCAATCCACTTTCGGTTTAGTAGCCCGTAACGTACGATACATGGTAGTTGTTATGTATTCCCCTGATGTGTTAAAACATATTATTTTATTATTAATTTAATGTAGTAATATAAAATTCAAAACAAACCTATGATATCAGTACGTGTCATTGTAAGAAAGGATAAGAATAAAGATATGATACAACTATTTTTATGGCAATTGATTTTCTCAAGAGTTATACGATCTTGTATAACTCTATTAAAAATTATAGTTAATATGTTATAATTGTATTAATATTGATTTTCCTTTACCACAAATATTTTTTCTTATGATTTTTATAATAAATAAATAATAAAATATTAAAATATTCATATTTTTACTTAGAAAAATATTAATTAATTAGTGGCAAATAAACATTTGTCATGTATAAATCATGGGGTGCATCAATCACTTTTTTAGTGATTATTTTCGAATAATATGTTTCAATATTTAAGTATAAAAAAACTGTGATTAATTAATTTTAATTATTCTTATTTTTATATGAATGTTAAAATATTATTAATTTTAACTAATTCTTACTTCTAGCCTACACATTTTTTTTAGTTTATATGGTATTTATTTAATAAAATAGTTTATTAATAATATTAATATATTAATTAATAGTATAGTAAAACATATTATATGGTTATTAATTTAATGTAGTAATGAAAAAATCAAAACAAACCTATGATAGCAGTACGTATCATTGTAAGAAAGGATAATAATAAAGATATGATAATGATTTTTATAGCTGTCATAAAATTACTATAATTTCTAATATTTACCTGACCTAAATTCATGTAATCAATTTTTTTTTTTTATAGAGTGGTATCCTTCCTTCCGTACCGACTAATCCACCCGAGAGCGCGCCCGTAAGCAACGTCCCACGTAGCCTCCAAAAGTTGGACCTAGGCTCCTTCGAACTCAGGACCTCAAGGGGAGCAAACCCTTGAACAAAAAAGCATATTTTTGGTATTTTTGTTTTTACCTTTTGCAAAAAAAATCCATTGCATCAGTTCATGAAAACAATCATGTACTTTTACTAAATGATAAAAATTAAATATAAATTATATATAATATATAAAGTAAAATAATTTAGATACAAAGAACTATTATAAATAGTTATAAAAGATGGTTCGGTAGAATACATTAATTACGACACACTACGGTGACAATGGCTCAACATTCATCTCACGCATTTCACTTCTTCACCCAAATATCTCTCTTGCTCTTAAATCACATACGATTTCTATCGTGTATTCTCAGAGGTTGGCCTAGTTGTAGAGGCTTTTAAACAGGGTCTTCGCAAATGAACGATATGATTGATCAATTTGAATGAGTTTGTCGCAATCCAATAATCTTTTTGAGGTTTTTTTTTGTGTAATTTTTTTCTTTGATTTAATTGTTTTTGTGTTGGTGTTTGTGTAATTTTTTTCTTTGATTTAATTTTTTCCATCGATAGGACTTTGAAGCGTCGGTTATACAATTTTTTTTTGGCCAAATTTCAAACATAAAACCACTCCTTTCATTCTCAGTTTTTTTCATTTCACAATTCCTCTTTAAAACTCTAAAGCCTCTAAACAATCCCAAATTCTCTTTAAATTTCTCGCTCTTTTCAATTGTAATGGACATGCTTCCACCTATTGTTGGTTTCATGCCTCCTGAGAAGCTCCTTGTTGAGTTTACTTTGTCAACAAAAACAAAGGAAATGTTTAAATTTTTAAACGATCTAAGATCATCTCGGGTCCAACTCAATGTGTCGTGAGTATACATGTTTAACTCTCTGATTATCTCATTCGAATGACGATTTTGAGCATATAAGTTTACCTCTCAGAGCCAATGAAAACATGCTCCTCTCCATTGTTTTTGTTGACTAAGTAATAGCCAACAAGGAGTTTCTCAAAGAGGATGAAATCAACACCAAGTGAAAGCATGTCCATTACAGCCGGAAAGAGCGAGAAATTGAGAGAGAATTTATGATTGTTGAGAGGGATTAAGATTTTAGAGAGAAATTATGCAATGATTGAAACTAGTAGTGACCGAGATGGTTTTATACTTAAAATTTGACCAGAAAGAAAGTTGTGTTGCGGAAGATTCAAAGTCCCGCTGGTGAAGGACGTGGAAGTTTCTAATTGGTTGAAACAATAATATTCATTTAGAAGATTTCTCATAATTACAGTAAGCAAAGACCACCAGACAGCTATGGATGTACAACATGTTGCAAATTCCCTCACTAATAACACTTTCCTTTATAAGAGTCAAAAGAAAAATACTATTTCCTTGTTGATATATTATTATTTTAATCTATGGTCTAGATTTTATTTAATTTATAAAAAAAATGTTTCCCTTTTTGAGAGGCAAATGAAAAAAAATTGTTTTCTTTTTGAGGAATAAAAATAATCTTAAGGTTAAATAGATATTATTATTTTTGAATATATGATTTAAGTTTTCAGTTTTTGGAGTTAAGTAAGTGGAATTTAAAAATAAATTGTTTCTTTTCTAGTGACTCAAAAGAAAGAAACTGGTTTATTTTACAGAAACTAAAAAATGCATTCGAATATTAAAAATATTTTTTATTTTGAATTTATAAATTAAATTTTGTTAGAATTAATCATTTAAAATGTACACTAGTCCATTGAATCTTCTTTATAAATTTGATTTAATTAATTTTTTAGTTTTTTAATTTAACTCTTAACCTTAGTCCATTGAATCTTTTACATGAATCTTCTATATGAATTTGACAACAAGTAATGAAAAGTAAGACTAAAGTTAAAAATTAAAATAATAAAATAAAGATAACAACAAACATTTAAAATTTGAATGAAAAAATAAATAATCATAAGAATGAATTCTATGTAAATATATCTTAATTACTTGGGAGAATAACCTAAATAATAGCATGATTTTAGAAGATTTGTTCATTGTTATTCAACTTTATTATTACGTGCATGTTGTTATAATTATTTTTTTTACAACTCTATTACAAACAGTTAGTATAAATATAATTGAGAATAAAAGACCTTACTTTATAATAGAGAATAAAAGACCTTACTTTGAGAGAGAGAGAGAGAGTCCTCTCCTCCCTCACGCGCTTATGCATGACATTTTACTCTCTCTAAAGCATTTTGATCCTTCTTCCACCAAGATCTCATATGTGCGCTCCCTCCCACCTGATTGATCAAAACGCCACGCCCTTTTTCTTTAGTTTTTTTTTATCAGTTTGGCTCCCTGAATTGGGCCTTTGAATTTGTTTGGTTTCATACACCCCCAATTCCTTCTACACTAGTCTGGATTTTTTTATATTTTATCTATTTATCTAGTTTAATCAATTAATTTAATTATTTTCATTTATTTTATTCTAATTTAATTATTGTTAGAAAATTAAAAATAAAAATAATATTAAAAGCCTATAAAAAGTTTAAAAAATAATAGTTTTATTTTTTTAAATTACCATTTAAAATATCTCTAATTAACTTGGAAGAAATGGGTGAATGCACATTCACCTGTGTCTCGAATAGTCAAGGACTTAGTGCATACTTTGTCTGAGCGATCATTTTTCTTCCACAAATGATTTGCATAATAAACTTAAGATTAAAAGAAGAATGGATGAATGTATGCTCATTTGTTTCTCGAATAGTCGAAGGCTTAGCAAACACTTTGCCCGAATCGATTATTCACCCTGTGCACCTAAAATCAATCTCAACTCGTCAAATTAATCTATTTGCCCTTACGTAATTAAAACCAACTTTTTCTTAAGAGAATAGTGTTTTGTTCATTCGGACGCCAAATACAAACAGACGTTTTATCCTCCATAGTGCGAGCATACAAGTAAATGTTTAACTGCTCGAATGTGATCTGACACTGCTCTCTAAAAACAACCAACAAACAAACATTTTTTTACCAAACTACTACGTAGTCTTGAGTTCTCCATCGCACATGGGAATACGTAAGAGTAAGACACAACATCTCGTTAAGCTCATTAACAAAACACTAAAATCCCCCTTTGTAATTATCTTTTAATAAATATAAAAACTGCAAATATATTATGATGAACCCTTCACATTTATTAATTGGAAGGTTCTCGTTCAGTACAACGGATATGAGGCTTGCTAATACCTTCCCTTCACATAACCGTTATAGAACCCGAAACTGGTTGCGACGAACATGTTTTCGTTCTTAAAGGGTTTTATCGATGTTTTCCTTATAAAATAAAACTTCAGTGGCGACTCTGTAGTAATTTTGAACGTTAGTACGCTCAGGTATTTTTTGCGCCGCGACAGCGTTGACACCTTTTTCTTCGGTCGTCCATGCCCCCAAGTCATCGGAGCACTCTTTAGTATAAATAGTATTTATTTAATAAAATAATTTATTCATAATATGAATATATTAATTATTAATATACTAGTATAGTAGAATCTATTATATTTATATTGTTATTAATTTAATGTAACAAACCTATGATAACAGTACGTGTCATTGTAAGAAAGGATAATAGAAAGGATATATGTTAATTTTCATAGAAATTGATTTTCTCAAGAATTTTACAATGTTGCATAACTCTATTAAAAATTATAATTAATATATTACAATTGTATTAATATTAAAAATATAATTAATATATTAACTATTTAATCAGTGGTAAATAAATATTTGTCATGTTTAAATTATGGGATGCACCAACGACTTTTTTAGAGATATATTTCCAAAAATATGTTTAAATATTTAAGAAAAACATTATATTTAATGAATTTTAATTATTCTAATTTATATATGAAAGTTAAATATTACTAATCTTAACTAATTCTAAACTAAATAGACTAAAGTACTTCTGAACTAAATAGACTAAAGTAAACAAGATTCTAGTCCCAAGAACGGTTACTATGAACTAGCAAGCAAGTTTTTCTGGGATTTTCTCGCTTCTGTCTTCGGCTTAAATTCCTAGCCTTAGGGTTAGGGGCCTTGGCATTAGTGGGATTCTTTTGGACTATTTGTTCGTTATAGTTTGACACTTATATTGAGACATCAATAGTAATCATCTTTTATCAATTAACAAATGGAATGGAAGGTTGTGAAAAGAAGGAACAACGGAATCGATAATCCGAGGGTTTCAATTTGGAAGGAGAGAAATGGTAAACACATAGGGCGACATGAAGTAATCACTTCATATTTTTTCACTGAATTTCTAGAACACTACAAGGCGAGAGATATGGCTAATGTTTTCATGGAATATGGTATCCTTTTTGAAGTATTTATTCCTGCTCAGAAAGACAAAAGAGGTAAACGTTATGGTTTTGTAAGATTTAGAAAGGTGGAGGATGAGAGGAGGATGGCTACTAGATTGGATAGTATCCAAATCAATGGAAGAAAAATATTTGTCAATACCCCCAGATTCAATAGAGGTAGGGTGGATGTTGGAGACGATTTTGGTAAAAAAACAATTTGAGAAAATTGTACCAAATCCAAATGCTGCTAAAAACAGTTGGAAGAATATCAGACAAGGTAGTTCATATGCTGAAGCAGATAGAGGGGGAGGAAGAGTCAATCAGAAAATACAAAATAACTTTCATGGGACAAAAACTAGCGAGAAGAAGGAAGCTAAACCTAGCTGGGCTGGTTTAATGTTTAAAATAGAGGACAAGGATCTGAAACGCTTTGAAGATGCATTTGTGGGTGTTATTAAGAAGTCGGGGAAGCTGGGGAACTCTTACAACATTCAGGATGTGTTCAACAGAGAAGGTTTTTTCCATATTAAAGTTACACCCATCGGAGCCACAATGTGCTTACTTGAAGATTTAGAGGAGAATGCTGTGAGATCTTTAATAAAAGAAGAGGAAGATTGGTTGTTAAATTGGTTTGGTGATATTAGGCAATGGTCCCATGCAGAAGTAGATAAAGAACGACTCACTTGGGTGAAATGTTTTGGAATACCATGTCATGCATGGAGAAATGATTTTTTCAGATGCATTTCAAGCATAATAGGTGAATTCATCTGTAGTGATGAGGAAACTGAAACACATTCAAAGTTCGATGTTTCTAGAATTCTGATAAAAACAAGATATACGAGTAACTTGAACGAGGTTTTCAGTATTGAAATTAATGGTGTGTTGTTCAGTATTAAAATGGTAGAAGATATCCATGGTCCAAAACGGATAGTGTTTTCTGGTAATAAGAAAGGTTACGAAGATTCTGAAGAATCGTCTGTGGAGGAAACAGAGGAAGATTCAGATGGAGAAGACAAAGATGAAGGTGAGACTGTCAATTAAGATGGAACAGGTGAAGAAGATGAATCAATCAAGCAGGGAGATGAAGATGTTGGAAGAAGTGAAGAGATAAGAGTGACAGACATTGGGAAGAACAACAACCAGGTTTCAAGAGAAAAGCAGGTTGCTAGCAATCATGAAGCAGACAACATGGGTAAGACACGAAAGTATACAAAAAAAAGTGTTGTTTTGGTAGTAGCAGTGAGAATAGCCATAATGAAGAGAAGTCAAAAGAGAAAGAGCCATTTAATGTTTGCGTATCACAAGATAGTTTGATGGGATATGATAAGGGGAATTGTCAAGCTAGGGAGGAGACCATAAAGGAAGTTGAAAATGAATGTGGTAAAAGCAACATGGTATTGCAGATTATAAATGGAAATCAGTTAGTCAATAATTTGGAGTTGGGCCTAAATATGTGTTCTGATAATATTGAGGGAGTAAGGCCCAAATCATTTCCCTTATCTGATAATAAGGATATTGGGCCATCTGCTATTATTCCAGTCAGAAAAAAGAAGTCATTGAATGAGATTTATGATAAAATCCAGATCCCATTTGTACCCTCGTATTACTCTGCCCTATTACACTCTTCTATTATTTTAAAACCAGACAATTCATCTAATGGAATAGTAGAAGATTCCATAACTATTTCATCTCAGAATGGTGATTGTGAGTCAAGATACTCGGGGAGGTCAATTTCATGTTGTGAGTCCATGTCTGATGGGGATGTGATTAGGGTTAATGAGAGGGTAAAGAGAAAATTAGATGATGTTCCAAACAAGGTGTGGAAAATATTGAAAGACTTGGGTATATAAGGAGAAGAAGATGATGAAGCACTTGAAGGCATAATTAGAGGGTTGGAAAAAAAGAGACAGAATTAGGTTTGAAAGTATGGAAGAGGCACCAACAAGAGTTCCATGAATATGACATCTTTCAACATTAGAGGGTGTAACTCTTCTATCAAAAGAAGGAGAGTTAGATATTTGATTGGGAAGGAGAAAATTGAATTCTGCTTATTACAAGAAATAAAATGTCAGGTGATAAATGAGGGATTTGTGAGAAGTATTCGGGGTAATAAAGGGTTTGATTGGTCTGCAACTTGATCAAATGGACAGTCAGATGATATGTTATCTATATGGAATAAAAATCTTTTAGTTATGTATTCAGTTTTTCAGGAATTGGGTATCTTGAGGTGTTTGGATATTTGAGGGATAGGGAAATATATATAGTAAACATATACTCCTCATGTGTATTGTCTGATAAAAGGAAGTTATGGGAGAATCTTATTAAATGGAAATCAAAATTTCCAAGAGGGGATTGGATTCTAAGGGGACTTCAATGCTATAAAATCCAAGGGCGAAAGAAAAGTAAGAGGGAATTATAAACATACTGAAATGGAGGAATTTGGTCTGTTCATAGAAGACATGGAATTAATAGATTTACCTGTAGTGGGCAATAGATTTACATGGTTTAATTCTAATGGATCTTGAAAGAGTAGATTAGACCGTTTTCTTATAAACAAAGATCTATGTCATAAATGGAAAGCTGTTAACCAGAAGGTGGGAGATAGAGATGTCTCAGACCATAGGTCGGTGTCTCTTGTTCTAAATGATAGAAACTGGGGGCCCAAACCGTTCAAAACTATTAATGCGTGGTTTGATCACCCTGAATTCCTAAGTTTTGTTAAGGAGGTTTGGGACTCATGTCAAGTGTCTGGTGATGCAGGCAACATCCTTATTCAGAAAATGAAAATTCTCAAACCAAGACTAAAATGGTGGAACTTAAATGTTTTTGGAATTTTAGATCTTAAAGTGGACGAGAGCATTGGGAAACTTAATGAATTGGAAGGTGAGATGGTTGATGAAGAGACTGACATTTCTCAGAGGATTTTGAAAGAGAGGAGCAAAGCCATAGAAGAAATATTGAGCAAACTACATCTTAAGGAGAGTCTACTTCATCAAAAGGCAAGAACGAGGTGGATAGTCGAGGGAGATAATAATTCAAAGTACTTCCACTCTGTTATCAATTATAGGAGGAGGGTTAATTCCATCTCTGCATTAAATATTGGGTTGAATAAGGAAGATAAGGTGGAGAAAGTAAAACAAGTTATCCATGACCACTATGCTGATAAGTACAAAAACAAGCTCATTGAAGGATTCAACATGGACTTAAGTGCAATGGCAAGACTTACTGAGGAGGATAACGATATGTTGACAGAGGTCTTTACTACTGAGGAAATTCTAGAGGCAATTAAGTCATGTGATGGTAACAAAAGTCCTGGCCCCGATGGTTTCAATTTGAAATTTATCAAGCATACATGGGAGATAATTGGTAGAGATGTCACTAATTATATCTCTGAATTTCATGAGAAAGCCATCTTATCCAAAACATTCTGCTCATCCTTCTTTATACTTATTCCAAAGTCAGAAAATCCTCAAGGTCTGAATGAGTTTAGACCTGTTGCTTTAATTGGATGTATACACAAAATCCTATAAAAAATTATTGCTACAAGGCTAAGTAGAGTGATTAGGAAACTGGTCTCATCATCACAGAATGCATTCATACCAGGCAGACAGTTGATGGATGGAGTACTGGTGGCAAATGAAGTACATGACTATGTTACTAAGAAAAAGAAGAAATGATTCATGTTTAAGGTTGATTTTTCTCAGGCATATAATGTGTGAGCTGGAGTTTTTTACTTAAAGTGCTAGAAGCAATGAATTTTGGTCCTTTATGGCAAGGCTGGATAAAAGGATTATTATGTAACAATTATGGATCAGTATTAGTGAATGGAAGTTCTTCTAAGGATTTCAAGATCAATAGGGGCCTTAAACAAGGGGATCCATTATCTCCATTCCTCTTTGTTCTTGTCACAGAATGTCTGGCATTTCTTGTTAAGAAAGCTGAACATTACAAACTTTTGAATGGTTTGAAGATTGATGGAGATACATCTATTTCTTTACTGCAATTTGTTGACGATACATTGTTTATTTGTGATGAATCCTAGTCCAACTTGTGGGCGATTAAATCTGTGTTGAGAGGACTAGAAGTGTTGTCTGGTTTGAAGGTTAATTACAACAAAAGTAAAATAATGGGCTTGGGTTTAGAGACCAACAAGGTACCAGCAACAACATCTTTTTTAACATGTAAAGTTGAAGAATTTCCCTTCAGATTCTTAGGACTGTCAGTAGGAGGTAGACATAAAACTGGTGCATTTTGGAAACCAGTTATCTCATCTATCAAAGCTCGTTTGTCATCTTGGAGGGGTAGGATGATATTTATTGTTGGGCGTGTTACAATGATCAATTCAGTTATCACTAATATGCCAATACACTACCTATCATTCTTCTTGGCTCCAGTAAAAGTGTTGAAGGAGATTAAAGCAATCCAAAGGAAATTTTTATGGGCTGGTGATTGGGGCAAGAAAAGCATTGCTTGGGTTAAATGGTCTCAAGTATGTAACTCAAAAAAACAAGGAGGACTAGGAATAAAAGATGTATCAGTATTTAATAGAGCTCTAGTTGCAAAGTGATTATGGAGAGTGATTCATGAACCAGAAGCAATATGGAGTGGTATCATTAAGGCTAAGTATGGAGGTGATTTTCATAGTCTTTTTCTAAAACAACCAGGTAACATACCAAGACAGTGGTCAAGATGGTGGAATGATCTTGTTGGTCTAGCCAGGCATTCAAATGAGCAGGGAATATTTATCCAGCTTACATGGAAAGTAGGAAATGGAGGGAATACACTATTCTGGCACTCTAGATGGATTGGTGGAAATGCTCTTAAAGTTCAGTACCCGGAGTTATACAACTCATATCCATCTTAGAATATATTAATCAAGGAATGTGGTGACAGGATAGACAACATATGGACTTGGATCTTATAATAGGCAAGAGTGTGATATTGATTGATGAAGAGGGAGAGACTGGTACATAATTGATGCTGCTTGTTGAAGAGGTAATGTTGAATTATCAAGATGAAGATGTGGTTTAATGGACCAGGGATATAAATAACAAATTCAGTGTGAAAAGTTGCTATTTGGCAATGAATCACAAGAAGAAGGAGGAGACCATAGGAAATAATCTGATGGAAGCTTTGGATTATATGTGGAATACTAGGATTCCTATCAAGGTTAAGATTTTCGGTTGGAGATTGTTCATGAACAGGCTGCCAACTCGTGAAAATCTTGTCAACAGATGTATTATTAACGATCCACACCAGATATCATGTGTTTTCTGTTTTCGGGTGATCGAAGACATATCTCATATCTTTTTAACCTGTGATAAAACTAAAATGGTTTGGAGGGAAATCGAAACATGGCTGGGGGTGAAACATCCTAGTGATTCTAGTTATATAGAAGCTTTCCTAGGTTGGACCAGACTACCAGAGATTGGAATATCATTAAGTTACATATGGTTGGTGTCGTGCTGGTGTATATGGAGATCATGGAATCAAGTATTATTCAATGATTACATTGCAACTCCTAAGGACATTAATCAAGACATTATTCTATGCACTTGGAGATGGAAGGTATTGGATATAAAGAAGAAATCCATAGGTAATTTCTACGAGTGGCATAAGATGCCTCTGGATCTATATACATAGTCAGTTTTTATGTCTCTTTCTTTCTATAATGTTTGTTGGTTGGAGGGTTTGTATAGCTAGTCTATACTGGTGTCCCTGTAATGTAACTCTGTCATATGTTGTTTTGGAAAATCTGCAGGATTTCAGTCTGCATAACTGCATGCTGTTTTTTCATTGTAATTGGGTCTAATTTGGACCTTATTAATAAAGTTTGACTATTTAAAAAAACAAATTCTAAATTGTAGCGTAAATATTTTTTTAGTATATATAGTATTTATTTAATAAAATAGTTTATTAATAATATTAATTAAGTAAAACATATTATTTTGTTATTAATTTAATATAGTAATATAAAATTCAAAACAAATCTATGATATCCGTACGCGTCATTGTAAGAAAGGATAATAATAAAGATATGATACAAATATTTTTATGGCAATTGATTTTCTCAAGAGTTATACGATCTTGTATAACTCTATTAAAAATTATAGTTAATATGTTATAATTGTATTAATATTGATTTTCCTTTACCATAAATATTTTTTCTAATTGAGTTTTATAATAAATAAATAATAATAAATTAAAATATTCTTATTTTTACTTAGAAAATTAAAAAATATATATATTAATTAATTAGTGGCAAATAAACATCTGTCATGTATAAATCATGGGGCGAACCAATCACTTTTTCAGTGATTATTTTCGAAAAATATGTTTAAATATTTAAGTATAAAAAATTATGATTAATTAATTTTAATTATTCTTATTTTTATATGAATGTTAAAATATTATTAATTTTAACTAATTCTTACTCCTAGCCTACACATTTTTTAGTTTATATAGTATTTATTTAATTAAATAGTTTATTACTAATATTAATATATTAATTAATAGTATAGTAAAACATATTATATGGTTATTAATTTAATGTAGTAATGAAAAATTCAAAACAAACCTATGATAGCAGTACGTATCATTATAAGAAAGGATAATAATAAAGATATGATAATGATTTTTATAGCTGTCATAAAAATTACTATAATTTCTAATATTTACCTGACCTAAATTCATGTAACCAAATTAATATGTGCCTTTAAATCATCGAAATAAATTGAACCGATATTTTTGTTTTTACCTTTGGCCAAAATAATCCATTGCATCAGTTCATGAAAACTATCATTTAAGGTACTTTTACTAAATGATAAAAATTAATTATAAATTATATATAATATATAAAGTAAAATAATTTAGATACACAAAACTATTATAAATAGTTATAAAAGATGGTTTTGTAGAATACATTAATTAGTACACACTAAAGTGATAATGGCTGCAACATCCATCGCAAGCATTTCACTTCTTCACCCAAATATCTCTCTCGCTCTTAAATCACATACGATTTCTATCGTGTACTCTCAGAGGTTGGCCTAGAGGCTTTGCTTTAGAGGGCTTTAAACAGGATCTTCACAAATGAACAATATGATTGATCAATATGAATGATTTTGTCGCAATCCTATAATTTTTTTGAGGTTTTTTTTTGTGTGTAAATTTTTTCTTTGATTTAATTGTTTTTTTGTTGGTGTTTGTGTAATTTTTTTCTTTGATTTAATTTTTTTCATCGATAGGACTTTGAAGCATCAGTTATACAATTTTCTTTCTGGTCACATTTCAAATATAAAACCACTCCTTTCTTTCTCAGTTTTTTTCATTTCACAGTTTCTCTTTAAAACTCTAAAGCCTCTAAACAATCCCCTATTCTCTTTAAATTTCTCGCTCTTTTCGGCTAATTGACATGCTTCCATTTATTGTTGGTTTCATACCTCCTGAGAAGCTTCTTGTTGACTTTACTTTGTCAACAAAAACAATGTAAAGGTTTAAAATTTTAATCGATCTAAGATCATCTCAGTTCAACTCAATGTGTCGTGAGCATACATGTTTAACTCTCTGATTATCTCATTCGAATGACGATTTTGAGCATATAAGTTTAGCTCTCAGAGCCATTGAAAACATGCACCTCTCCATTGTTTTTGTTGACTAAGTAATAGCCAACAAGGAGTTTCTCAAAGAGGATGAAATCAACACTAGGTGAAAGCATGTCCATTACAGCCGAAAAGAGCGAGAAATTGAGAGAGACTTTGTGATTGTTGAGAGGGATTAAGATTTTAGAGAGAAATTATGCAATGATTGAAGCTAGCAGTGACCGAGATGGTTTTATACTTAAAATTTGACCAAAATAAAAGTTGTGTTGCGGAAGATTCAAAGTTCCGCTGGTGAAGGACGTGGAAATTTCTAATTGGTTGAAACAATAATATTCCTTTAGAAGATTTCTCATAATTACAATAAGCAACGACCACCAGACGGATATGGCCGCACAACATGTTGGAAATTCTCTCACTAATAACACTTTCCATTATAAGAGTCAAAAGAAAAATATTATTTCCTTGTTGATATATTATTATTTTAATCTATAATCCAGATTTTATTAAATTTATAAAAAAATTTGTTTCCCTTTTTGAGAGTCAAATGAAGAAAAAATTGTTTTCTTTTTTAGGAGTAAAAATAATCTTAAGGTTAAATAGATATTATTATTTTTAAATATGTGATTTAAGTTTTCATTTTTTGGAGTTAAATAAGTGGAATTTAAAAATAAATTGTTTCTTTTCTAGTGTCTCAAAAGAAAAAAATTGATTCATTTTACAGAAACTAAAAAATGGATTTAAATATTAAAAATATTTTTTATTTTGAATTTATAACTTAAATTTATTTAAAATTAATTATTTAAAATGTACATTAATCCATTGAATCTTCTTTATGAATTTGATTTAATTAATTTTTTAGTTTTTTTAATTTATCTCTTAACCTTAGTCCATTGAATCTTTCACATGAATCTTCTATATGAATTTTACAAAAAGTAATGAAGACTAAGACTAAAGTTAAAAATTTAAATAATAAAATGAAGATAACAACAAACATTTAAAATTTGAAAGAAAAAAATAATAAATTCTATGTAAATATATCTTAATTACTTGGGAGAATAACCTAAATAATAGCATGATTTTAAAAAATTTGTTCATTGTTATTATCATTACGTGCGTGTTGTTATAATTTTTTTTTTACAACTCTATTATAAACAGTTAATATAAATATAATTGACAACCTCAAATAAATAAAATGTAATAGAAATTAATAATTAATAAAAGAGAATAAAAGACCTTATTTTATAATATAGTAGCTTAAAAGATGACCCTAACATCCATTTAAGTGAAAAAGTAATAACTTTTTATCATATGCAAATGAAAAAATCAATGAATCCATATTTTTAAGAAAGACCTAAAGTGATAAACAGAATTAAACTTAATTAATATAAGACAAGATTAATTGATCAAGAAGAAATAAAAATATTTTTTTAATAGTAATCAAAGAACACAATCAATTTAGCAAAAGGAGAGTGGAGAGAAATGTTGGAAAATTGATGGTAAATCAAACGAATCGAAGTTAGAATCGTAAACGAAATCACTTTTCTTATAAGTATTTTAATCACTCTCAAATGTTTTAGAGTTGAAACGCAAGAATACTTAGGATAACTCAACCTATACTCGAGTTTGCACAAGATCGATGAAAGCTAGAATGTAGAGAAGAGTATCTGGAACTTTAGTGAAGATAATGTATGTTTTTGTTATGTTTTTCTGAATCCGGAATGAAGTATTTATAGGCCATATTAGTGTTGTTTCACAAGGTTGCAACCCTTGGTGAAACAACTTCCTTTTACCAAGAGTTACAAGCTTTTGCCAAAAGTTACATTGTTTCGCCTACAACAACATTCTTCAAGAGTTGCATACTTTCATTCTGCAACACTTCACGAAGTGTTGCCTATATCTGAATTCAAACCTACTGCAACACTTCATAAGTGTTGACTATTTCTGAATTCAAAAGTAATCTTCACTTGCATATTTTCTTGTCATTTTGGAACACACTCAAGATTATTAATTCTTAATAATTTACAACAATCCCCCACTTGTTCTAATAATGATAAGACCAATTTCAGAAAAGGGGAGGAAAAGAATGTTAATACAGTTAAGCATCTTTTTATTTGAATTTAACCTTAGTAAGGATAACACAAAGTTTAATCAGAATGTTAGGTAGCAATGCTTTGAACGACCGTTATCCCTTGTGATTAAATCGGAGTTACCTTACACACACTCTTTAGTTGTTCTTCGCTTACATCTTTCTCTTAGCACTATTTATGGCCATGTGCTTTTCCTGATTTCATGGATTTTTCATGAGAGAAACTCCAACTCTCATTTTGAGGACACCATCTCGAAATTCATATAGGTGAAGTTCATTTTATATTTATTTCTTGAGATATATGTCCTCAATATAGAATTTCATTAAGAGTTTAAAAAACTCAACCCTCAATATGTAATAGTCAACATTGTCACAGAATGTTGCACAAACATCCAAATCAACGACTTGTTATTCAGATTGGGTTGCTACCGTTGTCAGAACCCTTATTCAAGGAGTTTCAATCTCATACCTCTCGAGGTAGTGTTTACTAAATCTCAGGTCAATGGTTTAGTAAACGAATCAAGCAAATTATATCTCGATCTTATATATGTGAATGAAATGATTACATCCTTAATCAATTTTCTCACGAAAGAATGTCTAAGTCCCACTTGCCTAGACTTTCTGTTATACACCTTTTTGTATACTCTAGGTAAAGTGGCTTGACTATCGTAATATATCAACACCTTTGAAACATTGTCTTTAGCCAATGAAACTTCCAGCAGAAGGTCCCTCAACCATTCAGCTTCTTGACCAGCGGAAGTAAGAGCCTTGAACTCTAATTATATGGTTGAGAGAGTGATCCATATTTGTTTCTTGCTCTTCCAAGAAATTGCACCCCCCGACTAGTGTAAATATTCACCCAAATGCAAATTAAGATATTTAACACTCGAAATCCAACTAGCATTGGTATATCCTTCTAATATGACAGAAAATCTACCATAAAGGAGATCAATTTTTTCATAACATAGCCAAAAATCCTAATGATGGCCTTCCAGTGCTCACCATTTGGATTTCTAGTAAAATCAACTTTTCTTCTTTCATGATCTATGTCTTCATCAAAATTGAACTAGATATAAAATGTATTCCTCATAATCTCCCCCTTTTGGTGAAGACAAACTCTTTGAATTCGTGTTTTGATAATGATTGAAAAGTCTCCACTAAGTTGTGTGTCTCCCCATAATTGGTGAATCTTACAGTGACAGAGTCAAACTTTTGATGTCATTGTTTCTATGCTTGTTTTAGTTCATACAAGGATTTTTCAAACTTGAACACCTTTTGTTCATTTCCACATAACCTTCTAGTTGCTCCATGTAAATCTTCTCATCGAGATTTCTAGTTAGGAATGTTATTTTGACATCCATTTCAGGAACTAAAGGTTATGTAAAGATGCTAATGCAAACGATACTCTAATTTTCGTTGTGCATGCTACTAGTGCATATGTGTCAAATGATAAACACCTTCTTTTTGTTTAAAACGTCCTTGGTCATTAATCTAGAATTGTAGGTGTTTAGTGTACCATCACACTATGATACTTCCTTCTAAACAAGAGGAGTCCCTTGAAGCTATTGCTTCTTTATAAGTCTTAGGATCGTTTTCCACTTGAAGAATAATAGGAATCTTATAAACAAAATTCTTACTATTTCCTTTCATTAGATAAAAGAAATAAATTGACTATCAATTTTGTTCTGTCCTAGATCATTAGCCTTTCAATATCTCTTGCTTATTCTAGGTTCGGGTTGTTTTTCAATAATCCATGAAGAATCTTTCTCATGAGATTCTTCATTAGTGACAAACTTCGGTTTGTGTTTTAACAATATATGGAGAACCTTCCTCACGAGGTTCTTTATTTGTGGAAAACTCGAATTCTTTATCCTCTGTGATAAGGTTCTCAAAATTCCACATCTCAGGATTCAATAGTTACATTAGACTCCAAATTCAGAGGTCTATATATGTCATGATCCATCTTTAGATGATCTTTATATGTCTTATGATAATAAGTCCCATTGAAACATAAACATGTTATTTTCATAAAATCCAAATCAAAATTCAATTGCTTAATTTAAAATCATAAAATTTAATAAATTTGGTCACTTTAGTAAACAAACTTTACTTTTAATAAACAATTTTAAAATATATGTGTAATACTTTTTTCAAAAATTAATAAATAAATTAACACTTTTAATTTGGTTTAACTTCAAGATTTGTTATAGAAACTCAAACTCATTAAATCGATACAAAATTAAACTCTTACTATATTACATGTATGTTAATGTATATGGAAAATGATTTAATATTTCTTTACCACAGTACTGAAGCACATACTTGCTTCTGATTGTTACTATAGATGTATATGCATGGATTTATTATAGTATGTATACATCCATTCTTTATATTAAAATATTCAAAAACAAAACTTCATAATAAAATATTAAGTAAGGCATCTATTCATGGCTTCTGTTAGTGATATAACGCTATGTCACAATCAACACTTCTGTTCATGATCCTGATAGATAACAGGGCATCGATTCATAATAAAGTAATATTCCATTCGTCTTATAATAAGTGACATAGTTGGTTTTTCACGCAGATTAAGAAAAAAGAATAAATGAAAAAGAGTGAATCATATTTTTATTAAAGTACCCTTATCATATATTAAAAATGATGAAAGTAATATTAGTTAGATGGTAAAATTAAAAAAGATGCATTAGAAATTGAAAATAGTCATTTATTTTATGACACTCATTTAATTCAAATGGGTCACTTATTATGGGACGGAGAAAGTATCTAAAAGGAAGCCAATAACTCATGATGAAGACATTCAAAACAATGTGGGATTATCTTATATATAATGAATGATTTCTCTTAATGTATGTATAGATTTTAAATTAAATACACAATTAACTCACCGATAGAAATGCTACCACCAATTATTATTATTATTATTATTATTATTATTATTATTATTATTATTATAGTATACTTTTGTTGTGAAAAATGATACCGGAATAACAAAGTATATTTGGTTTCTTGAACACCAAGAAATTCACAAGGGTAGAAAAGAAGGAAAAACTTGAACAAACACACGAACCCTATTAGGGTTCACAAAGGAAGAGAAAAGAGGAAGAAGAATAGAGAATTGATTAAATTTGTTTTACTATTCACTTTCTTAATAGGGTTCAAAGATTACAAGTGAATACCAACAATTAACCTCTCCCAACCTAATAAGGATTTGCCACACCATATGAAGAGAGACTAGTATACTGTTTATAATAAACCTAACATACTAAACTAATGGGATTTTTAAAAATTACCCATTACAAGCTAACTTAGGGTACAAGCTAACTTAAACAATAGGATCCATAACACAAGGCCCAATTTGATCTCCTACATACTAGAACACAATTTGACTACAACATGTAGGTCTTCGACAACAACATGTGAGTGAACTTCGACGACATGCTAAAACTAGAGTTTGATCCAATATCTCACAAATCTCCACCTTGGAATAAACTCTATAACATCAAGGAACAAACTAGCTTTCTTCATGCTGTTTTATCAACAACATACAGCAGAAAAACTTGCAACTGGGCAATATCTTGGTGGTCATATAAGCAACATTATGATCTGTCAAAACCTTCAGTACTTGGACTTCTCCACGCTCGATTACCCCTCGAACGAAATGCACCCTCACATCAATGTGCTTGGTTCGCTCATGATAGGTTGAATTCTTCGACAGGTGTATTGCACTTTGACTATCACATTTAACAATGATAACAGGACCTTGAAGTTTCAGCTCCTTTGTAAAACCTTCAAGCCACAATGATTCCTTCACAGCTTCAGTTAGGGCGATATATTCCGCTTCAGTGGTTGATAAGGCAACAACCTTCTGAAGTGTTTCTTTCCAACTGATTGTTGTCCCAAACATAGTGAACTCATATCCAGAAATAGATTTTCTGGAATCCATACAGCCTGCATAATCAAAGTCGACATATCCTTCGATTTTATTTTACTATCTTCACCCAAGACTCCACCATAAATTAGGACTTTATTCAGGGACCCATTTATGCACCTTAGAATCCACTTCAATGCTTACCAGTGAGCCTTTCCAGGATTCGCCATGTACCTGCATACAAGACTTACTGCATATGCGATGTCAGGTCTATAGACCTGAGCATACATTAAAGAACCCATTATATTAGCATATGGAATGCTATTCATATAAGCTCTTTCGACATCAGTATTAGGACACTGATCTATACTCATCTTGAATTGAGGGTTTGTCGGAGTCACAACAGGCTTTGAATTCGACATAGCATACTTTTCGAGAATCTTCCGTAGGTATGCCTCTTGAGATAAGCATAATTTCGTCTGCTTTCTATCTTTTCGGATGTCAATCCCAAGAATCCTGGGCGCAACTCCCAGATCCTTCATGTCGAACTCCTTATTGAGTTCAGCCTTCACCCTCATTACATCTTCGACATTGTTGCTTACTATTAGAATATCATCCACAAAAAGCAACAAAATAACAAATGAATTACCAGGTCAAAATCAGAAGTAAACACAGTGGCCGAAATGACTTCTAATGAAACTTATGCGTGCCATGAACTTGTCGAATCTCCTATTCCACTGTCGAGGAGATTGTTTCAGTCCATATAAAGATCTATTCAATTTGCACACATAATCTTCCTTCCCCTTTTCGACATACCCTTCAGGTTTCCTCATCAGGATTGTTTCATCTAGATCACCATACATGAACGCAGTCTTCACATCCATTTGTTCTAGTTCAAGATCAAACTGTGCCACCGTGGCAAGCAACATTTGAATGGACCTATGCTTCACAACAGGAGAGAACATATCATTGAAGTCGACACCTTCTTTCTGAGTGAACCCCCTAACGACCAATCTTGCCTTGTATCTCTTCGATGCCACTCCTTCGATTCTTTCCTTAACTTTGAAAATCCATTTACAACTGACTAACCTGGCTCCAGCAGGTTTCTTGATCAGTTCTCATGTGTTTTTATCATGAAGAGATTTCATCTCATCATCCATGGCCTTCAGCCATTCAGTCTTCTTTCGACTCCTCATAACTTCCTTATAGTCTCTAGGCTCTTCGTCGAGAACCTCACTTGCAGAGATTAAGGCATAAGCTATAAGATCTACATACCCAAGTCTCTGAGGTGGCTTGATGACTCTCCTCGACCCATTTCTTGCTAGCAGGTAGTCATTATTAGTCTCCTCATCTTCGACAACATCTTCTGCTTCTTCTTCGACTTCATCTGGGATACGCAATTCAGTATCAACATGCTCCACCTCAACAGGAATCTCTCCCTGTTCTAGCTCTTCGTCAGCATCATCAGTTTTCTTGAAATCCATCTCAGCTTCATTGAAAACTACATCTCGACAGGTGATACACCTCCTGTCCTGGCTCTAGGCACCATAGCCTATAAGCCTTGACTCCTTCAGGGTATCCCATGAACATACATTTCAGAGCTCTAGGTTTGACCTTGTCTTGCCTAATGTGAGCATAGGCCACACAACCAAATACTCTTAGTATGTCGAGAGTAGGTGGATGTCCCAAACAAACTTCTTCAGGTGTCTTCATATCTAACGCAGTCGAAGGACATCTGTTTATCAGATATGTTGCTGTCGAAACAGCCTCAGCCCAAAACACCTTCTTTAATCCAACACTAGTTAACATGCATCTAATTATTTCCAAAATAGTTTGATTAAACCTTTCTGCCAAACCATTTTGTTGTGGAGTACCTGCAGTAGTTTTGTGCCTTGCAATACCTGAGGCAACACAAAAACTGTCGAACGCCTCATTGCAAAATTCAATGCCATTGTTGGTTCTTAACCTCTTGACCTTTCTGCCAGTCTGATTTTCGACCAGAGTCTTCCAACCTTTGAAATTCTCAAAATTTTCATCCTTAGTCTTCTGGATGAATACCCACAACTTTCTAGAATAATCATCGACTATGGATAGAAAATACATTGCTCTTGAATGTGATGGACACCTTGCAAGCCCCCAAAGACCAGCATGGATGTAATCAAGGGATCCATGAGTTCTTTGTTTTCCTTTGTTGAACTTCACTCTATAATATTTTCCAAGTACACAGGGTTCACAAAATTTCAGTTTTTCGATTTTGTCTCCTCAAAGCAGATTTTGTTTCCCCAATTCGACCAGACCCCTTTCACTGACATGGCCCAATCTCATGTGCCAAATTTCTGTCTTCGACAATGGTTTCGTGGATGCAACATTTTTCGAACCACTTACAACTTCAGGCTCAAGGGTATACAAGCCTTGTTTCTTCAAACCTCTCAAGACTTCCTTCGACCCCTTCATGACTCTTAGGATTCTTTTCCCTCCTTGAAAAACACATCCCTTCTTGTAAAATTCACCAAGAGAAACCAAATTTCTCATCAAATCAGGTACATACTGACTTCAGTTAGTAACCTTATTGACTCATCATGGAGATTGAATCTCACAGATCCAATGTCTGCAATTTTGCAAGCTTTGTTGTTTCTCAGCAGCACTGATCCACCACCTTGATCACATAGCTCCTCGAACAATTCTTTGTTTGGATTCATGTGCCAAGTGCAACCTGAATCCATAATCCACTCTTTTCTTGAGTCGTCGCTTGAAACCACTAGAACATCAGATGATTCGAAGTCATCTTGAACAATGGTTGCGTTGATATTTATCTTTACCTCCATGATCTCTCAGGCGTTCAGGGCACACCTTTCTTGTGTGACCCTCCTTCTTACAGTGATAGCATCGAATACCAGATGCTCCGCCACTATAAGACTTCTGCTGACTTTTACCTTTCTTCTTGTCGAACTTACCATCTTTTCACAAGAATTTTCCCTTAACGGCCAAACCTTCACCAACCGTCGAAGGTTTATGCTCCTTTCGTTTGTTCAGGTCCTTAGAATATAGGGTTGATTGAACTTCTTCAAAGCTCGGGGTCTCCCTTCCATACAAGAGAGTTTCTTTGAAGTGAGCATGTGTTATGGGCAAAGCACACAACAGCAACAGTGCTTGATCTTCGTCATCGATCTTCACATTAATATTTTCAAGATCAAGAATTAGCTTGTTGAACATATCGAACTGCTCAGCCAAAACTTTGTCTTCACTCATCTTGAATGAATACAAAGCTTGCTTCAGGTAGAGTCGATTCACCAGAGATTTGGTCATGTAAAAACTTTCAAGTTTCAACCATAACCCCGATGTCGTAGTCTCCTTTGATACCCGTCGAAAAACCGTATCACCAAGGCTCAACAACATTATGTTGTGGGCTCTCCCTATCATGGCCATCTTTCCTTTTTCACTTAACGCATCATCCATGGTTTCCTGTCCTTTCAACGCTTCCAAACAACCCTGCTGAACCAGTAGGGCTTTCATCTTCAAGCGCCACAGACCGAAATCGTTCACTCTGGTGAACTTTTCAATCTCATACTTTGTTGAAGGCATCTTCTCCACGCTCACCGCACCAATTTTTTGTGAAAAATGATACCGGAATAACAAATTATATTTGGTTTCTTGAACACCAAGAAATCCACAAGGGTAGAAAAGAAGGAAAAACTTGAACAAACACACGAAACCCTATTAGGTTTCACAAAGAAAGAGAAAAGAGGAAGAAGAATAGAGAATTGATTAAATTTTTTTTACTATTCACTTTCTCAGTAGAGTTCAAAGATTACAAGGAAAACCAACAATTAACCTCTCCCAACCTAATAAGGATTTGCCACACCTTATAAAGAGAGACTAGTATACTGTTTATAATAAACCTAACATACTAAACTAATGGGCTTTTTAACAATTACCCATTACAACCTAACTTAGGGTACAAGCTAACTTAAACAATTGGATCCATTACACAATGCCCAATTTGATCTCCTACATATTAGAACACAATTTGACTACAGCATATAGGTCTTCGACAACAGCATGTGAGCGGACTTTTGACGACATACTAAAACTAGAGTTCGATCCAATATCTCACAAATCTCCACCTTGGAACAAACTGTATAACATCAAGGAAGAAACTAGCTTTCTTCATGCAGCTTTATCAACTGCATACAGCGGAAAAACTTGCAACTGGGCAATGTCTTGGTGTTCATATAAGCAGCATTATGATCTGTTGAAACCTTCAGCACTTGGACTTCTACATGCTTGATTACCCCTCGAACGAAATGCAGCCTCACATCAATGTGCTTGGTTCGCTCATTATAGGATGAATTCTTTGACAGGTGTATTGCACTTTGACTATCACATTTAACAATGATAACTGGACCTTGAAGTTTCAGCTCCTTTACAAAACCTTCAAGCCACAATGCTTCCTTCACAGCTTCAGTTAGGGCGGTATATTCCGCTTCAGTGGTTAATAAGGCAACAACCTTCTGAAGTGTTGCTTTCCAACTGATTGTTGTCCCAAACATAGTGAACACATATCCAAAAATAGATTTTCTGGAATCCATGCAACCTGCATAATCAGAGTCGACATATCCTTCGATTTTACTTTACTATCTTCACCCAAGACTCCACCAAAAATTAGGACTCTATTCAGGGACCCATTTATGCACCTTAGAATCCACTTCAATGCTTGCCAGTGAGCCTTTCCAGGATTCTCCATGTACCTGCTTACAAAACTTACTGCATATGCGATGTCAGGTCTATAGACCTGAGCATACATCAAAGAACCCACTATATTAGCATATGGAATGCTATTCATACAAGCTCTTTTGACATCATATTAGTACACTAATCTATACTCATCTTGAATTGAGGGTTTGTCAGAGTCAAAACAGGCTTTGAATTCGACATAGCATACTTTTCAAGAATCTTCTGTAGGTATGCCTCTTGAGATAAGCATAATTTCAACTACTTTCTATCTCTTCCGATGTCAATCCCAAGAATCCTAGACGCAACTCCCAGATCCTTCTTGCCGAACTCCTTATTGAGTTCAGCCTTCACCCTCATTACATCTTCGACATTGTTGCTTACTATTAGAATATCATCCACAAAAAGCAACAAAATAACAAATGAATTACCAAGTCAAAATCTGAAGTAAACACAGTGGTTAAACTGACTTCTAATGAAACTTATGCATGCCATGAACTTGTCGAATCTTCTATTCCACTGTCGAGGAGATTATTTCAGTCCATATAAAGATCTATTCAGCTTGCACACATAAGCTTCCTTCCCCTTTTCGACATACCCTTGAGGTTTCCTCATCAGGATTGTTTCATCTAGATCACCATACAAGAACGTAGTCTTCACATCCATTTGTTCCAGTTCAAGATCGAACTGTGGCACCGTGGCAAGCAACATTCGAATGGACCTATGCTTCACAACAGGAGAGAACATATCATTAAAGTCGACACCTTCTTACTGAGTGAACCCCCTAGCGACCAATCTTGCCTTGTATCTCTTCGACGCCACTCCTTCGATTCCTTCCTTAACTTTGAAAATCCATTTACAACTGACTAACCTAACTCCAACAGGTTTCTTGATCAGTTCTCATGTGTTTTTATCATGAAGAGATTTCATCTCATCATCCATGGCCTTCAGCCATTCAGTCTTCTTTCGACTCCTCATAACTTCCTTATAGTCTCTAGGTTCTTCGTCGAGAACCGCACTTGCAGAGATTAAGGCATAAGCTATAAGATCTGCATACCCAAGTCTCTGAGGTTGCTTGATGACTGTCCTCGACCTGTTTCTTGCTAGCAGGTAGTCATTATCATTCTCCTCATCTTCGATAGCATCTTCTGCTTCTTCTTCGACTTCATCAGGGATACGCAATTCAGCATCAACATGCTCCACCTCAACAGGAATCTCTCCCTATTCCAGCTCTTCGTCAGCATCATCAGTTTTCTTGAAATCCATCTCATCTTCATTGAAAACTACATATCGACTGGTGATACACCTCTTGTGACCTGGCTCTAGGAACCATAGCCTATAAGCCTTGACTCCTTCAGGGTATCCCATGAACATGCATTTCAGAGCTCTAGGTTCGACCTTGTCTTACCTAATGTGAGCATAGGCCACACAACAAAATACTCTTAGTATGTCGAGACTAGGTGGATGTCCCGACCAAACTTCTTCAGGTGTCTTCATGTCTAAAGCAGTCGAAGGACATCTGTTTATCAGATATGTTGCTGTCGAAACAGCCTCAACCCAAAACACCTTCTTTAATCTAACACTAGCCAACATGCATCTAACTATTTCCAAAATAATTTGATTAAACCTTTCTGCCAAACCATTTTGTTGTGGAGTACCTGCAGTAGTTTTGTGCCTCGCAATACCTTAGGCAACACAAAAACTGTCGAACGCCTCATTGCGAAATTCAAGGCCATTGTCGGTTCTCAACCTTTTGACCTTTCTGCTAGTCTGATTTTCGACCAGAGTCTTCCAACCTTTGAAATTCTCAAAAGTTTTATCCTTAGTCTTCTAGATGAATACCCACAAATTTTTGGAATAATCATCGACTATGGATAGAAAATACCTTGCTCTTGAATGTGATGGACACCTTGCAGGCCCCCAAAGATCAGCATAGATGTAATCAAGGGATCCATGAGTTCTTTGTTTTCCTTTGTTGAACTTCACTCTGCAAGATTTTCCAAGTACACAGGTGTTACGGTGAGAATCGGATAACAAGCTATTAATTAACTTGCATCACATTTCTTTGAATTCACCACCGACTTTGATTTATCCAAAGGAAAGGTTCAAGATCAAGAAAACCTAAAAGGGGGAGATCTAAGGTTCGGGGGTTGGTTATACTAAGGGAAGGTATTAGCACCCTTAATATCTGTAGTACTCTACAGGAACCTCTTATTTAGTTTGTGTTATGTTATGTTAGTTGGCTAAAGAATATCTTCTAAAGGGTAAAGGTAAAGACCTAAGGGTATGTATACTAAGTTTGCTTGCCAAGACGTCGCATCTTGTGCCTACGTATCTGACTAAAGAATCAGAGCAACCGTAGTTCACCTAACTAAGGGTGAATTTAAGGAACCATTGACTATGGCCAAAGTTCCAAGGGGAATGAGTATGAGCTCATATAGAGTTTAAGAAACTCTCTAAGTCTAAGTTATGATGGGGGAAGTGAATACTTGTTAGATGTCAAACATGTTCTAAATTTATATGCAATACTTGGCATCTTTCATTACTTTAAATGTTGAATTTGTTGATTTTAGTGGTGAATTGTGTTGTTGTGCAAACATTGGAATACACTTGTGGTGCTTGTAATTTGTGTGCTAGTGTGCAGGAACAGGTATAAAAGGATCAAGAATGTGAGACACAATGAGTGGATGCAAGCTGCCATGGAATCATGAAGCTGCAACAGGGTGTTCGCACTGCGAGTTCTGGCGAAGGTGCCAGCGAAGGTTCGCACTGTGAACGTCAGCGAGGATTCCAGCGAATGGTGGCAGAAAGTTTCACTTGGAAAAGAACCTAAAGTTCGCTTTGCAAACTCCTAGAAAAGGCTCGCTGGTTGGCTCGCAGTGCGAAGGTTCTGGCGAAGGGTGGTAGTGGCTAATGGACCTTGAATTCGCTGTGCGAATGATCTGGCGAATGATTCGTTGTGCGAGTGGATTGCTCGCAGTGCGAACCCACGACATCATCCTGGGGCGGTTTAAGTCTCAGAGGCACTTAAGGTGCCATTTTCTCTCATTTGCTGTGCAAATGATTCGCTCGCAGTGCGAATGCTGCAGAATTCTGGTGTGTATAAATAGATTTTCACTTTTCTTGGAAAGGATCTTTTGCTCTTTTTCACCCAAAAACATAGTTTTCTGCATTTTGATCATCTAAGAGTGGATTTTCACTTTGAGAAGCTGAAGTCACATCCATTCTCGGTTATTCGACGTGGATGTTCATTCATCTCCTCTTCAAACTTGTCATCCAAGCGACCATGAGAATGTGTAGCTAAACACTCTTGTGTTGAGGTTAGATGTAGTTGATCCTGATTATATGTATTTCTGTTGATCTTTTGTGTATGAACAAAGTCTTTGATCAATATAGATGAAGTTATTTTCTCTTAATGCTTTATGTGTGATTTGTATTGCTCTAGACATAGATTCTACAAATCATGACCTAATAATTTCATCTCTTAAAAACCAAGCTCTAGACATAGATTTGGGATTTGTTATTCGCTTTGTGTTGATTTTAAAGATTGTTGTTTAGATTGTTAGCGTGAGACATCACCTAACGGTCTAAACAACGATACTCACGACTTTGCTTTAGACATAAACTTAGTCGGGAGGATACGCGGTTGTATTGGTCGGAAACTAAGTTCAGATGCTTGATTAATCGGATATATGTGAAAAGGATTAGCGAAACCTAACCTTGACATGTTTTTCTAAAAACCTTTCAAACTCTTTGTCAAAAATTACTCTTAGCTACTAATTAATGTTAAACGAAATCGAGAACCATTTGCAACTATTGAACTTAAAACATTGTAACTATTGAACGACAAGCATCTAATATCGGCAATCCCTGTGGAGACGATAAAAACACCCCTCTAATACTATTTTAACAAAATAGCGCCGTTGCCGGGGATTGTTCATTGATATTGCAAGCATTGCGATAGTTGTGCTGTTTTAAGCTTGTTAACTTTTTTTGGAACTTGTTAATTTGTTTTGTTTAGTGTGCAGACTTTGTTTTATGTGAGGGAAACTACCGGCGGACCAACTTTTGTTCGATCCTTAGATTGAAAGAACCGTTCGTAGAATCAATAGTAGAATGAGACGAAGGAGGCAACTAGCGAGACAAAAGCAAGAACAAGAGGGAAGTTCGACTTCTATACCACCACCATTTCCACAGTTACTTCCAGCTATGGAACATCCACCACCACTGCCACCACCTCCTGCTTCTAGACCATGCACAAATAGTCCAAGACATAATGCACAGTTTACTTGCAATGCGCAGAACGGACGTCATTCTGAAATGAAGACTGGTATTCTCCAACTGCTATATCAAAGTCCTTTTACTGGTATAGATCATGAGGATCCTTTTACATATCTGACGAAGTTCTATGAGATTGCGGGAGCAACTGGTGCGCCTGAAGCTGAAGAGGAATCTCTGTTTAAGAGACTATTCCCGCATTCCCTCATTGGGAAGGCCAAGGAATGGTATCTTGATCAGTCAACGGCAATAATGACAGATTGGAATGCACTTGAAGAAAAATTTTTGGAGCGATTTTTCCCACATACTCGTTTTATGGAGGCAAAGACCGCAATTGCAGTGTTCACACAAGGTGCCAACGAATCTCTCAATAAAGCATGGGAGAGATTCAAATCTATGTTGAGGAAATGCAAGGGGTATGGCTTTGATGAATTGTCTCAAATTAATATTTTTCGGAATGGACTTCAAGTTGTGCATAAAACCTTGTTGGATGCCACCACTAGTGGATCCTTACTGAGCAAAACTGCCGAAGAAGCCACCGCTATTATTGATAACATGGCTGTGAATGACCATCAAGGAAGTCATAACCGTGGACCTTCTCAATGGACTCCTGGAGTTTTGAAATTGGGAACCAACGATGCTATACTTGCGCATAACAAGTTATTATCCCAGCAAGTTGAGTTGTTGACGAAATAAATGTCTAAACTTCCTCAACAATTTAAAGAAATTCATGACTCCCCGGGTAAAAATGTACAAGTCTTAGTTTGTGAACTTTGTAGAGGCGACCATCCTACCGGATATTGTCCTCCGGTTATGGAGGAGGTAAATTATCCTAGAAATCCGACTCAAGGTTATCAAGGACGACCTCCTTACCAAAGTGCTCAACAACCGTACCAAAATCAACAAGGCTATCAACCTCGAAGCAACTACCAAAATCAACAAGGATGGAGACAAAATCCTTACCAACCACCCCAAGAGCAAAGTGGAAGTGCAAGAATGGAGGAGACTTTCACCAAATTCATGCAATTATCTATGGCAACTCAAAAGTGTACGGAAGCTTCGATTAAAAATCTTGAATCGCAAGTAGGGCAACTTGCGAAGCAACTAGCTGAAAATCAACCGAGGCCATCCTTCTCCGCTACCACTCAACCAAATCCCAAAGGGGAGTGTAAATCCATTTTCACAAGAAGTGGTAGAACCATTGGAAGAGATGTTGAACATGAGGTGGTAGTTGAAAAGGAAAACGATATTGTGTTGGAGGAAGTCGAAAAAAATGATGAAAATGGGGTAGTTGAAAAGAATGATGAAGAAGTGAGGAAGAAAAAAGAAAAAGAAAGAAAGGAGTTTGAGAAGGAAGTTTTACAAAGACGATTACCGTATCCCCCTACTCCAAAGAAAAAAGAGAATGATAGGCATTACGCAAGGTTTTTGGAGTTATTTAGTCGGTTGCAAGTAACCGTAACTTTCTCTGAAGCTCTTGAACAAATGCCAAGGTATGTCAAGTTCATGAAAGACATACTCATGAAAAAAAAGAGGTGCACTGACAAAAACAACATTGATCTTAATGCTGAGTGTAGTGCCGTCATCCAATGTGTGCTTCCGCGGAAATAACAAGATCCAGGAAGAGTAGCATTACCTATTACAATAGGTACTGATTTTCAATGCAAAGCTTTGGTTGACATGGGTGCGAGCATCAATCTAACTCCCTTGTCGGTGGTGAAAAGACTTGATAATATGACCATAAAATCAACAACCATGACATTGCAACTTGCGGATAAGTCGAAAACTCGTCCGTATGGTGTTGTGGAGGATGTGCTAGTAAAAATGGATAAATTCTTCTTTCCTATTGATTTTGTGATTGTTGAAATGGATGAGGATGAAGATACACCGATTATATTAGGCTGACCATTCATGAAAACCGCCAAAATATTGGTGGACGTTGATGAAGGCTTAATGAAAGTGCGGATCAAGGAAAGTGGTATGGAGGAAGAAGCTTGTTTTACATTGTTCAAAGGAGTGATGTTTGTGAATCAAGTGGATGAAGTCATGCAAAAAGAAAAAGAATTGAAAAATGAGAGGTTAGAAAGTGAAGCATTGGAAAAGAAAAAGAATGAAGATGCAAAGGTAGCTTTGATGAAGTCATGTTGGGATTGGTCATTTTTAAAGAGAAGGAGACCAACAACTGGGCACGATAACAGATGAGTTTGTGTTCGTGTAGTGTGTTCAGTTCGGTAGCCAACTCTTTGGCTTTTGTTTGCGAGGCGTCTAGTCTCCGGACCGTCGAGCTTAGCCGACATTAAACAAGCGCTTGTTGGGAGGCACCCCAACATTGTAAGTATTTATCGCTTTTATTGTTGTTTTAAATGATTTTAGTATTTTGAATGATTGGCATAGTGGCAGCAGGACAGAAACAGAAATTTTTTTTAAAACGGTCTCATTCGCTGGCTGATTCGCACTGCGAGTCTGGGGTGAGCATTCGCCAGCTAGTTCGCATTGCGAACCCAGCGAGACAGAGCCATATGTTTTTGCTGCCACGTCAGAAAATATGGGGTTTAATTAAGTGGGTGGGCCTGCACATAGGCCCAAGACCCATTTTAGTGGCTGAAGACTTGAGGGGAAAAAACTCTAGTCCCACTTGCCTCTCTCTTAAAAAAAAGAAAAAAAAAAGCTCTCTTGAACTCTCTCTCTCACGTGCTTTGTGCTAACCTCATATCAAGTGTTTTCTCCATCAATTTCCATATTCCAATCCAGGTTTGTATCTCCTTGCTAGTTGTTTTCTGCTAGTTGTTGTTAGGGTTATAATGAGCATTAGAAACATTTAGGAAGTTATGGTTTAAATTCTGTTGTAAGGTGTATGTGATGAATGTTGATTTTTCTGCTACCTTTAGAGTGCAGAGGACTTTTTGAATTATGCTCTGATGTGGACCAGTGGCTGCTATAATTTTTCAAAATTTTCGTGGATTCGCTGGCCCCTTCGCAGTCCGAATCTGGGGCGAATGTTCGCCAGGATTCGCAGTGCGAGTATTGCAACGAACATAGTAGATTTTTTTATGAAGTTCAGTTCTGATTGTGTTTGATTTCTAATTTCTAATAAACTGTCTTGGTGTTTTATGTTGTTTGGTTTGTTGATATGTACAGATAGGTCCAAAGACTAATCTTTCCAAGAAGAGGAAAGCAACTACATCATGATAGGTGCCGATCCAATTTGATGATACTCGGTTCAAAGGTCCCAGGCAGGCTGAGAGATATTTGGTTTTGGAAAAAAGGACCACTCTAGCAGAGAAGCGGTTTAATTTAAATGATCAAGGGAGTTATCGTGCTGTAGCTGCCCTCTTGAATGCAAAAAAATGGGATCGGCTGATAACTCCACTTGACTGGTATAATGTGGAGATAGTCCGGGAGTTTTATGCAAATGCCCTCCCGGATGAGGGCGACCTTTTTACTTGGACAACTGTGGTTGGAGGAAAAATAGTGAGATTTGACCGAAGGACCATAAGTTCGTTTCTTGGAAACCCTCTACCGTTACGTGCCAGTGAGGAGGATGCTTACCATAGGAATCTTAAACGTAACCGAGATATCCCACAAATGACCCGCGATCTATTGCGACCTGGGAAGAGTGTTAAATTCAACCATTCTGGGGTTGCTGTTAGGTACCACTGGGAGGACATGCTGCCGTTGGCCCAGCTGATATTGCTTTTGGTTGTCACCAATATAAAGCTAAAATCGCATTCCTCAACCGTCCCGATAACCCTTGCTCACTTAGTCCATAGCATCCTAACCAATGTGCAGATTGATGTGGCACGTATAATTGCCGATGAGATAAGGGCAATTGTGGAGAGCGGTTTAGGAGGTAACGCTTCTAGGAAGAATGCCCCTATCACATTTCCTTGTCTTACCATGTCATTATGTGCATAGGCTGGTGTCGATTTGCCCACGCGACGCCAGGTTACTATACCGTCGGCTATCGATGATCGATATATCGACAAATTCTGCAAGCCTAAGGGGGATAAGGGTGAGTCGTCTGGTGCTGGTGTTGAGGCCGACACAAGTGGTGGAGATGCTTCTGGGTCGCATAATTTTTATCCTTATCGGCAAGAGATCTGCCAGTATAATTGGGACTGGATGGCAGCTTCTCAGCGCGCCATGTTGGACTTACATGATTCTATGCAGGTACTCCAGCTTCAGATTCGAGATCCCGTCGCAGAGTATTCGATGATGTCGAGGGAGCAGTTCCTCACACACGCTGGTTGGCCTGAGGCCAGGCCAGTTTTTGGAGGGGGAGAAGATGTGGCTGGTCCTGCTGGTGATGATGCTGATGAGGAGGGTGATGGTGATGAGGTGGAGGTATCTAGCTCTGAAGAGGAGGAGGATGACCAGGTGACCGAGGTGTATGCTACAGAGTCCGGGGAGGACTGATTTCTTTTGATGATGATGGTTTTGTACTTCCTTTGTGCTACAAAGTGAAGTTTTATTATGTCTATGTATTTTGTTGTGTTTCAGTTAGTATTGATGTACCTTATCCACTTGGCGGAAAATTTTGGATATTGATGTATTTGTACCCTTGAGGTACTTTTGACTCTGTAGGTGTTTCTACACCAATCACATTATTATTATTATTAAGTAATGTTAGGTGTTTTCAGTAAAAAAAAAATTGTTTCACTTTTACTAATATTTCGGTTTTAATTATTGTATTAAGAGTTGAATTCTTCAGTTTATGAATGTTCAGCTCGTAAAATTGTTTATATGTTTTATGTTGGTATGCATGTAAATATTTAATGTTTCCTTCTTGTGTTGTTGATACTTGGGTAATGTTAGGTTGATGATTTTTGATCTTCAAAGAAGATTCTTCCAAGATGGGATGGCTATGATAGTAATTTAAGCATGTTGTTGTGGCAAGGTACATAGTTACCTAGTTCTAGAATTTAGAATGTATTGGAACTTTGTTGTCTTGGTACAAATGAAAATGTTGTTTCGTGTTACAACTCTCTTTGAATGCTTGTGTCATTTAGGTCCAAAAATCACAAAAGTGAGAAACCTCCATGTTATACTATATGCTTTGGATTAATGTTAGATTTTGTTTTATACTTTTAATTCATGCTTCATCTTGTGATTGTGTGATTTTGTGGAAGTATTAGAAGTGATCAAGGCACTTGTTGATATTGAGCACAACCATTTCCATATAGTAATTTACCCGTGAGTAGCGAGAATTTGTTAGCCCCTTTGTGCCCAAATTTGTTAGATCTCTTTTAGTGATGAACTTTGGGTTGTACATATTTGAAAAGTCGAGTTCATCATTGAATTTTTGAGAGTTTATAAAATGTTTTCTTCTTGAACCTTTGAACTGTTGTTTTAATTGACTCCCTTGCCTTAAGAAGCAAGGAACATTCACTTTAGGTTGAGTCGAAAATAAGTTGGGGAGAATGAAAAAGAAGATTGGTGAATTACTTGAAATTTTGAAAACATTAAAGCAAGCATGAAAAGAAAAGAGTATGTGAATATAAGTATGTGAATATGTGAAGATTTTGAAAAAAAATAAAAGAATGCTTGCTTGAATGAGATAAATAAGTCCAATAATTGTGCGAGGAAGTTTGAGAAGGTGTGATAAAGGAAAGAAATGGGTGAATGAAGTTGAGATGTTGTGAATACCGTGTATAGTGAATGTTCTTTTGCATCAGCAATTTCGATTCAATGGCCGTTAGAAATATCACTTTATTGTTTACCCGACCAAGCTACAACCTTGAAGTCCTTAGTGATCTTTTGCTTCCATGATTTCTTATGTGATCATTGAGATATTGTATGAATTGCTTAGTATTTGCATCATTTGTCATTTGAGTGTAATTGTCCCGTGCTTGTATGCACGTTTTCCTTCAATCCTTTTTCGAAGAGGAGTATTAGAATGACATGTGCATGATGAGATAGTTGTCTCTTGAAACATTGTTTGAAAGTTGTTTAAGAGTCAAGTTCTTTTACATTGTAGGTTCTTGGATTGTGTAATAGTTGCTTTGTTGTGATTGTTGTTCAGTTTAGCCGTTTATCTTGTCTTGGGTTGAATTGAATGCTCGAGCAAATCCTCTGGAGAGGCATACTTTGCTTGAGGACAAACAAAGAGTTAGTTGGGGAGAGTTTGTTAGATGTCAAACATGTTCTATATTTGTATGCAATACTTGGCATCTTTCATTACTTTCTATGTTGAATTTGTTGATTTTAGTGGTGAATTGTGTCGTTGTGCAAACATTGGAATACACTTGTGGTGCTTGTAATTTGTGTGCTAGTGTGCAGGTACAAGCATAAAAGGATCAAGAATATGAGACACAATGAGTGGATGCAAGCTGCCATAGCTGCAACAGGGTATTTGCACTGCGAGTTCTGGCGAAGGTGCCAGCGAAGGTTCGCACTGCGAACGTCAGTGAGGATTCCATCGAATGGCGGCAGAAAGTTTCACTTGGAAAAGAACCTAAAGTTTGCTTTACGAACTCCTAGCGAAGGCTCGCTGGTTGGCTCGCAATGCAAAGGTTCTGGTGAAGGGTGGAAGTGGCTAATGGACCTTGAATTCGCTGTGCGAATGATCTGGCGAATGATTCGCTGTGCGAATGGATTGCTCGCAGTGCGAACCCATGACATCAGCCTGGGGCGGTTTAAGTCTCAGAGGCACTTAAGGTGCCATTTTCTCTCATTCGTTGTGAGAATGATTCACTCGCAGTGCGAATGCTGCAGAATTCTGGTGTGTATAAATAGATTTTCACTTTTCTTGGAAAGGATCTTTTGCTCTTTTTCACCAAAAAACATAGTTTTCTGCATTTTGATCATCTAAGAGTGGATTTTCACTTTGAGAAGCTGAAGTCACATCCATTCTCGATTATTCGACGTGGATGTTCATTCATTTCCTCTTCAAACTTGTCATCCAAGCTACCATGAGAATGTGTAGCTAAACACTCTTGTGTTGAGGTTAGATGTAGTTGATCCTGATTATATGTATTTCTGTTGATCTTTTGTGTATGAATAAAGTCTTTGATCAATATAGATGAAGTTATTTTCTCTTAATGCTTTATGTGTGATTTGTATTGCTCTAGACATAGATTCTATAAATCATGACCTAATAATTTCATCTCTTAAAAACCAAGCTCTAGACATAGATTTGGGATTTTTTATTCGCTTTGTGTTAATCTTAAAGATTGTTGTTTAGATTGTTAGCGTGAGACATCATCTAACGGTCTAAACAACGATACTCACGACTTTGCTTTAGACCTAAACTTAGTCGGGAGGATACGCGGTTGTATTGGTCAGAAACTAAGTTCAGATGCTTGATTAATCGGATATATGTGAAAAGGATTAGCGAAACCTAACCTTGACATGCTTTTCTAAAAACCTTTCAAACTCTTTGTCAAAAATTACTCTTAGCTACCTATTAATGTTAAACGAAATTGAGAACCATTTGCAACTATTGAACTTAAAACATTGTAACTATTGTACGACAAGCATCTAATATCAGCAATCCCTGTGGAGATGATAAAAACACCCCCTAATACTATTTCAACAATACTCAAGATGATGAGTTCACATAGAGTCCAAGAACTCTATCTTAATTCGAAGTTATAGGATTGAATAGCTGTGAGGCTAAGGGAAAGTACTCTATGAGTTTGAGGTCAAAGAGGAGGTGGCCATGACTATGAGGTCAAGGCTGATAGGTAGCTATGACTATGAGGTCAAAGCTGGTAATCCTATGACTATGAGGTCAAGGAGAATGTAAGTACCTATGACTATAAGGTCAAGGGTTGATTATGAGATATCTATGACTTTGAGGTCAATAGAAAGACTTTCCTTTGGAAGGAGAGGAGGAGAATAACAGTTTTATGAAACAAGAAGTTCACAATGGATACTTACATGAAGATGCAATATTGAATAACAAAACATTCAAGTGAAGCAAAGTTTATAACATCATGCAATGTTAGAACCAAACATATTAGACATTTATCTAAACAAGATGAACAAAGATAACATGGCAAGAGAAATAAAGAAATCAAAAGTGTTCATGGTAGAAACCCTAAAAAGGCCCTCCACCTTCAACATGAACAAGTACCTCAAAATTATGGATTTTCACTAATTCCTTTTATGCTCAAAAAGTAGATTTATTAAGGAGCATTTAGCAAAAATAATGAGTGAAAAAGGATGAAAAATGGCTGAGTTATGAATTTTTGAAGTTGAAGGTATAAACCATAAAAATAACAAGGCAACGTGTGATAAAAAGAATAGAAGGGCTTCCATGGGTGTTGAACCCAGGTCCTTGCGTGTACAGGCCCAAAACCATCCCAATCAGGCCAACGCGCGCGTGTTTGACATTTATGGATATCACTTCAATATATGTGAAATAGAGATGTTTTGGAAAATTAAAACAAAAGGACTGGGGCGAGAGGGATTCGAACCCCAGTCCTAAGGGTCAAATGGGCGTGTGTATGTGTGTGCTTTCCACTGGGGTGGCTGTTTCATCCAGTCATAAATATGACTCAACAAACATATAAATCCTTATGCGCTTGCAAAAGTCAGGTTTGGCATAATGATTATGGCACAAGACACACACTTAATTCTCAACCAAATAGGTCCAGGCAAGGGTCTTTTAATCATGATACCAGTCTTTCAAATCACATGGAAATTATTTAATTTACACAAGTGAACAAATGATTCAAGATGATTCATGATAACATGTTACAATCACCAAAGAACACTCCAACATTTCATGAAGTCATGATAACATGTTGAAACAAAACCAAACCAAACATACACCAACCATTCAGGCTATTAGAAATGAAGTCATCTTGGATTAATATGTCAATTTCAATCGTTAATGTTAGGCTAAAACAAAACTCGGATCAAGGGAGCATACAAACTATGTTCTTGTGATGGTGTGATTTCAAAGTAACAGAAATGAATATATAGTGCAGAGAGAAGAATAGCATGGCAATAATGAAGATTCATCCTAGCATCTCAGGTCCAAACATCATTAAGTTCAAAACTGTCAAAACATTAAACCTATCTAAGAACAAACTAGAACAGTACAAATGCAAGAAGTGAAGAGCATACTAGTTAAAATTCATAATCCTCCATTGATTCCATAAACACCAGCAAATAACTTCATAACAGTTGAGGCAAGGCTTTAAGAAAATGATGCTAATATCAGGTGGCCATGTTGAATGGAAACAACAGCATAAGTGTAAAAATTCTTAACAAGTGATAATATTAATGAGTGGTGGCATGGCAGGATACAGTGCTCATCATACTAGTATGGGAGAGGACACAAAAATAAACCATCTTATGCATAAATATATGACATGGAGCTCAGATCAATGGCAACAATGGGATTATGGCTTGGCATAGTTAGCATATATGGAAATATAAGAGACAACAATATGAACAGAGATATGACAAAATAGATCCATAGTAAACTTTCATTCTTAGAACTCAAGCTTCACAAGCATTAAAACATGAATAACATTAAAACATGGATAACATTAAAACATGGATAGTAGGCTGTTACCAGGCAAAACATCATTATACACTAACATGCATTGATTATATGCTTCAGGTTTCTTCTCTTCTGAACATATATAAATTGAGTGCCAAAACAATACAATTTATTAGTAGGCTTGTACACATAAGCTGAACACATACATAAATGACAGTTTGCACAACTTGAACTTGTGCCAAACAAACATATGGAAAGTTAGCATACACACCCCTCTTGAACAAACACATTAAGATCTTGTGCATACATTCTTTTGAACATTCTTAGCAAATAGGCTAGCATGGATATTCAGGGCTGGAATGTAGGACCAGTGGCATAGTGATCAATGTAGATATCATGCCCTCTATTCATTAGATCAGCCCAACAAAACAAACCAACCAACCTAGTAGTCAACCTGTGTGTACAAGGTTGACTTCCCTTTGTAAAAATAACATGTCAAGACATAGTGTGTGGATATACAGATTTTGTGAAGTTTAAACAGACACATGAACAAAATAGGTTTGACAAAGTATAAATATACATAACATGAATTTAGATAGGCAACCCGCTCATAAATCAATGATGACAGCAATGTGAACATGGCATAACATTTTGTGTGCACAATAGGATGTGAAAAAGGGTATGAATGTAGTACTATAACAGAATGAGTTCACAAACAACTTTTATCTTCGGGATAAACATCAGTAAGTACATACACACAAGTAGTCAGTTATCACAAAGTAGCACTATGCTACTTCTCACATAAGCAAATATTGAGGATGTGCTTTATTACTTAGACCAGATGGTTTATTTCACAAAACTTACACATATGACCTGAACAGATAGCAAGGCAGCAGTAGCTCAACCTAAATGTACATCAGATGGCATATTGAAAGTTTCCATACAAACTTGAACACATAGCATGAGTTTTAGCACACAAGGAGAAACCACTCATATCAGCAGGTTGTAAACAAGTTAAAACCACAAATCATAACCAGTTGCATAACTTCAGTAAGTTAGCAGTTCAAATATATCAACCTCAAGCACAAAAGCCAAGTTTGTTCAAAACACAAGATCATGACATGTCAAAGTTGTGTACACATCAGAAAAAGGGTAAGCACATGAACCAATACAAAAGGGCATTCTTGTAACAGACAGAGTAAAGAACAAATTTCCTGCTCAAAAGCAAAACTCAAAAGCAAAACTCAAAAGCAAAGCCTCTTAGATACAAAGTATAGCATGAGTTCTTGTACACAAACTGACTAAAAAGCAGTGATGACAACAAAATGATACAAACTATTTTTAGTGAAAAATAGCTAGGCTCCATTGCTAACAAAGTTTTGACCAGTTATGGTAACCTTGGGACCATACCAATATAAAGGCAAACGGCTCAAGTATGAAACTCACAAGTCATAAAATTATAAATGCTTCAAACTAGCAGGAATGAATCATATTCATGGACCTTGACATAATAACATCCAAGCATACCAGAAACAGTCATGAGCCTGCTATTTCTTCTTGCATCCAAGTATTGACAAGTTCATACAATAATGAACTTTCATGGGCTGAACAAACAGCTAGGGGGCCAACACAAGGGTACTGTCATTTCATGATGCCTCAAGTACAACCACAAAAACATAAGGCAGGATCACACTTATCTTACCTCATGATGACAGTTTATGGATAGAAACTTGAACAAAAACTCCAATACTCATTATTCACATTTTAGATGAATAAAGAAGAACAAAAAAACATATTATGGGAGCAACATATGGCAGAGATGTGATGATAAATATGTACACTGATCATGTATATGGAGTAGAGAGAAAATACTTACCAAGTGGAATATGTCCATTGCAACTTCAAAGATGAATGAAATCCTTTCTTGCTGAACCAACCAAAGCTCCCAAAGCAAGCTTCCCTCTCCTTCTTTTCTTACAAAACTTTGAACTCAGATGTTTTAAGGTGAGTATGTGAATATTGTTGGTGAAAAATGAAGGAACAAGGCCTGTTATTTATAGGAGGAACATGAGGGTTCAAGGTATGGTCAAACTTGCCAAAAATGCCAACATTGCCCTCTCTTTTCGTGTGAATTATGCACTTGCTGAACACATATCTTCCAAAATCTTCTGATCCTGAGCAAGAACTGGTGAGAATTGATTAGTCCATGTCTCAAGGAATAAACTATTGTTTTGCTTTTGTAAAGTTTCTCTCTCCCTCCCACTTGCACAAACAAGACACAAATTCATATTTTAATGCAAGACAAGTTGAATTTCGTGGTCAAGGCTTGGATTAGGGTTAAATTCATCATTAAAACTCAGAAACATTGAAATTTGGTGATTAGAGGATGTTTTGAGTTAACACACAAAAGTTGGTTTCTTGAACTTTAAGGAATGAAACCTCCAACTTTGGATCTTCGAAACTCCTAGCTCACTCAATGGATGGAGGAGTTCTAGTAATTTTTGGAAAGCCCTCAATGCCCTCTACAACTTTCATGTCCAAAGATTTTTGACTTGAGGCCTGGAACTTTATGAAAAACTGGGTTAAAGTTAGTTGTTTATTAAGGAAAAACGAGCTGAAATTTCACCAAGTCTTGTGTCAGTTTGGTTTCCAAGTCTCATAACTCACAAACCATGCATTTTTTGGAAAAAAAGTCATATTTAACACTTTGAAGATCTTAGCAAGAGCTTCCATTTGGGCTTTGAGTCACTCAATTTGGATGTGTGGTTTGGAAGTTATGACCATTTCAATTTGGCACAAGAGAGGGAATTTTCACATATGAAAAGTTTTATGATCAAAAACTTACTTCCTTTGCAAGAAACTTCTTGAAACTTGACCTTAATACTTTAAATCATCAATGAGGCATATTATGATGAATTGAGGCCTTGGATGTTTCATTTAGATAAAAATCCCCAGGATTAGGGTTTCAGTCAAAACCCTAATTTCAACTGTGAATGCACTGGGGCAAACTCTTATGATCTTTTTAGTCAAAACCCTAATTTCAACTGTGAATGCACTGGGGAAAACTCTTATGATCTTGCTTCTTCCTTCACATATAAAGCTCATAGATGGCCTTTAGGGATGTCTTCTATCATATGGAGTCAAGTCCTAGGGTTTGATGACAACTCTTGATCAGAATCAGGGCCAATGATCCACTTGTCTTAACAGAAACCCTAATTTGGAGACAGGGTGAAACTATGGCTCAAACTAATCATGATGAGAGCCAGATGACCTTGAATTTTTGTTGAATGAGACCTCTTGAATGTAGGTAAACTAAAATGGTTGATGAACCAAGCAATCCTTGACTTGACAGGGCAAAAATTCTTCAGTGATTCCTCAGGTTAAAACCCTAATTCCACAGTTTGGGTCTGGCGATCCTTTGTTGACTTGACTTGATTCAAAGTCTTGAGATCTTGGTTCCAAACACTGGTGAATCTTTGTGATGTTTGTATGGAGCCATAGAATACCTTAGGAGACCTTGAATCTCTCTGTGCAAACCCTAATTTTAAACATAAGAGAAACAAACTGGCAAGTTGTGGGTTAGTTAAATAATGCATATATGATTGATCCTAAATGTTTATGCAAGATGTTATGACATCTAAGAGGTAAAATTTGGGGTACAACAACAGGGTTCACAAAATTTCATCTTTTCGACTTTGTCTCCTCCAAGCAGATTTTGTTTCCCCAATTCGACCAGACCCCTTTCACTGACATGGCCCAATCTCATGTGCCAAATTTCTGTCTTCAACAAAGGTTTCGTGGATGCAACATTTGTCGAACCACTTACAACTTCAGCCTCAAGGGTATACAAGCCTTGTTTCTTCACGCCTCTCAAGACTTCCTTCGACCCCTTCATGACTCTTAGGATACTTTTCTCTCCTTGAAAAACATATCCCTTCCTGTCGAATTCACCAAGAGAAACCAAACTTCTCTTCAAATCAGGTACATACATGACTTCAGTCAGTAACCTTATTGACTCATCATGGAGATTGAATCTCACAGATCTAATGTCTGCAATTTTGCAAGCTTGGTTGTTTCCCAGCAGCACTGATCCACCATCTTGATCACATAGCTCCTCAAACAATTCTTTATTTAGAGTCATGTGCCAAGTGCAACCTGAATCCATAATCCACTCTTTTCTTGACTTGTCACTTGAAACCACTAGAACATCAGATGATTCGAAGTCATCTTGAACAATGGTTGCGTTGCCATTATCTTTACCTCCATGATCTCTCAGGCTTTCAGGGCACACCTTTCTTGTGTGACCCTCCTTCTTACAGTGATAGCATCGAATACCAGATGCTCCGCCACTATAAGACTTCTGCTGACCTTTACCTTTCTTCTTGTCGAACTTACCATCTTTTCACAAGAATTTTCCCTTAACGGCTAAACCTTCACCAACCGTCAAAGGTTTATGCTCCTTTCGTTTGTTCAGGTCCTTAGAATACAGGACTGATTGAACTTCTTCAAAGCTCGGGGTCTCCCTTCCATACAAGAGAGTTTCTTTGAAGTGAGCATGTGTTATGGGCAAAGCACACAACAACAACAGTGCTTGATCTTTCTCATCGATCTTCACATCAATATTTTTAAGATCAAGAATCAGCTTGTTAAACATATCGAACTACTCAGCCAAAACTTTGGCTTCACTCATCTTGAATGAATACAAATCTTGCTTCAGGTAGAGTCAATTCACCAGAGATTTGATCATGTACAAACTTTCAAGTTTCAACCATAACCCCGATGCCGTAGTATCCTTTGATACCCGTCGAAAACCGTATCACCAAGGCTCAACAGCATTGCATTGTGGGCTATCTCTATCATGGTCGTCTTTTCTTTTTCCGTTAACGCATCATCCATGGTTTCATGTCCCTTCAACGCTTCCAAACAACCCTGCTGAACCAGTAGGGCTTTCATCTTCAAGCACCACAGACCAAAATCGTTCACTCCGGTGAACTTTTCAATCTCATACTTTGTTGAAGGCATCTTCTCCATGCTCACCGCACCAATTTGTTGTGAAAAACGATACCGGAATAACAAAGTATATTTGGTTTCTTGAACACTAAGAAATCCACAAGGGTAGAAAAGAAGGAAAAACTTGAACAAACACACAAACCCTATTAGGGTTCACAAAAGAAGAGAAAAGAGGAAGAAGAATAGACAATTGGTTAAATCTGTTCTACTATTTACTTTCTCAATAGGGTTCAAAGATTACAAGTGAATATCAATAATTAACCTCTCCCAACCTAATAAGGATTTGCCACACCTTTTGAAGAGAGACTAGTATGCTATTTATAATAAACTTAACATGCTAAACTAATCGGCTTTTTAACAATTATCCATTACAAGCTAACTTATGGTACAAGCTAACTTAAATAATTGGATCCATAACATAAGGTCCAATTCGATCTCCTACATACTAGAACACAATTCGACTACAACATTTAGGTCTTCGACAACAGCATGTGAGCGGACTTTGACGGCATGCTAAAATTAGAGTTCGATCCAATATCTCACAAATTCAAAATTAATTATCAATTATATACACTATTGACACAGGCCATAGAAATACAAGTTATTGCAACCATATTAATTATTTAATGCAAATTAAACTCATGCATTATGAAAATAATTTGAGTAACAGATATAAGGGCATATCAATAATATGCCAATTAATTAAAAATACTTCTATGTGATATAATTATTATCGGAAAATCATATTATTGATAACTATTTTTCTAATACCAATAATTAAAAATTTTCATTTGGATCTTGATATTATATTTTTTACAATACTCTGATTTTTATGAAAAAACAATAAAACATATTCAGATAGACAATACCGATTTCTTCTTGTGTTTTTCTTCTAGTGTTCTAGATTTGGATTTTTCTATCACCTCTTCATTATTTCCTTTGATACTTGAAACGAAAATATCGGTTGCTATTATTTGAACTACTTATAAGATTGTTGGAAAATTGATGGTAAATCAAATTGATCGAGGGTAGAATCGTGAACGAAATCACTTTTCTTATAAGTATTTCAAGCACTCTCAAATGTCTTAGAGTTAAAACGCATGAATACCCAGGATAATTCAGCTTATATCCGAGTTTGCACAAAATCGATAAAAACTCGAATGTAGGGAAGAGTATCTGGAATTTTAGTGAAGAGGATGTATGTTATTGTTATGTTTTATGAATCTGGAATGAAGTATTTATAGGCTATATTGGTGTTGTTTCACAAGGTTGTGACCCTTGGTGAAACAACTTCATTATACCAAGAGTTATAAGTTTTTGCCAAAAGTTACGTACTTTTACCAAAAGTTATATTGTTTCATCTACAACAACATTCTTCAAGAGTTGCATACTTTCATTCTGCAACACTTCACGAAGTGTTGCCTATTTTCAAATTAAAACATACTGCAACACTTCACAAGTGTTGCCTATTTCTGAAATCAAAATTAATTTTCGCTTGTATATTTTCTTGTCATTTTAGAACACACTCAAGATTATTATTTCTTAATAATTTACAACAAGAAAAATAACGTGCAACAAAAATTTAAACAAAACGTGTACAATAAAAAAGCAAGAACAACAAAAACTAAAATTACAAATATTTGAATTTTTCTAATCTCTATAAATTTCAACTAAAAAGTCACTAGTAAAATATTCAAAGCAAATTTTAAACCATAACTTTGATAATAATACTAAAGATTTATAAGTTTTTTTATGGCTAAATTACATTCTGGGTCCTTTAAGTTATTTAATTGTAACACTTTGGTCCTTTATGTTTGTTTTGCTTCAAGTAGGTCCTTTAAGTTATTTTAAAATATCAAGTTAGTCCCTTAAGTTGTTTTTGTAACGCTTTGATCCCTTTTTTAAAAATCTCCGTTAAAATAAATTATAAACTCATATACCTTTTGAACTGGTTTTTCGCGCTGATCACGAATATGTAACTAGTTTTGCGTTTTATTGTGTATTTTGGTCGGATCGATGATTTTTTCATTATGTATTTCGTCCATTTTTAACTAATTCTCATGAATCGTAACTTGTTTGATAAATTTGATTGCATATTCATGATCAGCGCGAAAAACCAGTTGAAATGATGTATGAGTTTGCAATTTATTTTAACGGAGAATTTTAAAAAAGGGACCAAAGCGTTACAAAAACAACTTAAGGGACTAACTTGATATTTTAAAATAACTTAAAGGACCTACTTGAAGCAAAACAAACATAAAGGACCAAAGTGTTACAATTAAATAACTTAAAGGACCCTGAATGTAATTTAGCCTTTTTTTATTCAAACTAGTGTAATACCCGTGCCTACTGGTCGGTGACGCGTATTTGTTTACATTTAAAAATTAAAAATATAAAATAAAATATGCTTAATAAAAATTAGTAAATAAAAAAATGTAATTTATATTTAAAAAAAGATAGAAACAATACCTGCGGGCACCGGTTGGTGACGCGTATTTGTTTTTTGTTAAATTAAAATAAAAAAGAAGATAAAATTATTTTACCAAGAAAGTTTTTTATTTTTAAAAGAAGAACATATTTTTATTTATATTTGGAGCATAAATATAATTTTTCCTTATTGTAGCATGCGCTTTTTGTCGGTGACGCGACCACCTTATTGCCATGTGTCGCTCCCGGGATTTTCATCCAAGTACAAACGCGAAAGTGGCACCGAAACAGAGTCGCCAGCAATGTGTATTTATCCCAAGAGAGGGAAAGGAAACACTGCATAAACCTGGGAGAAAGGAAAAGAGCATGGTCTTACGACCAAGAGAACTGGGTTCGGGAGTCGGTTACACGAGAGGAAGGTATTAGCACCCTCACGCGTCCATCGTACCCGATGGGATCCACGCTTGCTTGTCTCGATCAAAGGGTGTAGGAAACTGGAGCTTCGTTGCAACTGGAAAGGAAGGTAAAAAGGAAGGAAAGAAAAGAAAGGAGAGAGAACAAGAAGCAAATGTAGGGAAAATAAAATAAGTGCTCGAATGGGCCCTACCCTACTGCCTACGTATCTCATCGGGAGCATGAGAATCAGAGCGACGTAGTTCCTCTCAACGACGGTCGCTTTGTTTGTGTTTTTAGTGGAAACGTCAGAGTGCGCGTTCCAGCAGTTAGGCGTTGCAGCTCGCTGTAGGGAGACTTAAGCGTTACCTGTTTGCGGTAGAACGGACTTGACGAGTCCTTAAGGAATGAGTGAAGAGAAGAGAAAAGAATTATTTGTTTGTTTTTGTCTTTTAAGAAAGAAGTGTTTTGATTGTTTTATGTTTAGTAACATACATTGTATTTAAGTCCTTCACGAAGGATCGAATGCCTTGCATATCGACCCGGGACGGGACGTACGCTAAACATTTGAAGAAAGTGAGAGAAGACCCCTCACTATCTTGTTCTTGCATGAAAGGCTCAAATACAATATTTGTTATGCCTTTTATTAAGTGTTTTTTACTTTTTGTTTTAAGATGAGAAGAGAGACTCAAAGGGAGGAGTAAAGGTAAAAACTAAAGGGGACTAAGACTCACCCTAATGTTAGCATGCTTAGAGATCCTAAGGTTAATGTGGTTTAAGAAATCTAATCCTAAAAGAAAGGAGAAAAAGAAGATAGAAAGCAACTTACTTCCAAGATGGGAGTTAAGTTATTTCTAAGAGGGAAGAAAGGAGATTATGAAAGCAAAGCATCATTAAATGCTTAAACAACACAAATTGAATGATTAAAAGATAAGGGAAGAAATTACAATATGGATGCATATCCACACTCAAGTGACTTACCATTAGCCCCTAAAATGGTTAGTACAATTATTTACAAGTGAAGAAACGAGTTAAGATGAACAAGTAAGGGTTAAACAAATCAAGGACCAAAGCAAAAACATCTTAAAGGTTAAAGAAAGTCTAAAGTCAGAATGTACCTCACAGTTATGTTCTTTAATAATATGAGAGCAAACACAAGTCAAATGCACACCAACAATGCTTTAAGACACAAAGAAATGCGTTATGAAAGAAGTAGATGAAGAATGACTGGATATGCAAGGTGGTCATGCATTAATGCTTCATGAAATGTTAAAGTCAAAACCAAATGTCACTTATTAATGTCTCAACATGCATATGAATTATCACACAAGTCAAGAATAAAAGAGTGCAAGTGGAAGAGATAAGATGAAGTGGAATTAATAGAGGAAAAACATGTTGCATTAAGTGCACAAAAAGACATATTAAAGATGCACAACATGTAAAACGATTGATGAATGCACATAGGCAGTAACATAACATTGATAATATGTAAATGGGATGAGGAAGATGTCATATTTAATGCACACATGCAACACATAGAGCACAAGAGAAAGTGAGAGATGAAAGCATGTCAAAGTTCAAATTAAAACACACAAATTCATAACACATGAAAACATAAGTCAAAGTGACCTATAATGAACTAGGATGAGCTATAATATCATGCAAATGACCTATAATATCACTCAAGACAATCATTAAAGAATGGCATAAGTGCCTCATCAAAACATGTTAACAAGAACAAGAAGAAAGTGCTTACATGTTACTTCAAATGTAAGGCATTGAACAAATATCAAAACACAAGATAAAATTGGAAAATTAAGTCCTAAACAAACCAAGTCAGAATCAAGAACATGAAGCAAAACTCATATCAAAAATCAAGAGGAAGCATGACATAATAGTTCCACAAATTCACATTGAAACACATCTCAAGATTACACAAAGATGAACACCTACACCCATGATAAAATTACCTTAAAAATCAAATAAAAATTTATTTAGATTCTTTAATGTGCTATATAAACAATGAAAAAAGAATGAGTTAAAAATGTGATGTGAAATGGGAGAAAGAAAATATGCAAGTTTGAGTGTCATGGAGAAATTCAATTAAAACAGAAATTAAAAGAAAATTATACAATTAAGTGCAAAAATTAACAAAACCAGAATTAAAAATAAAAGAAAATTATTTAAATGTGTTAAGAACACACATGAATTAATTTGGGATTTTTAGAATGGTTTTACTATTTTTAAAAATAGAAAATTAAACAAATATGGAAAAAGAAATAAAAAAATGAAAGAATGGGGAGGGGGTGCAAAGAAAGTAATTCGCCAGTTGGAAAAATACAATGGGCTCAGTGTTGGGGTATGAATAGTAATCAGACCCAATCCAATTGCAAATGTGTGCGCGTGTGATGCAGTGTGCAATCATTTACCATGAAGATGCAATCGTAGCCACACAATTAATCAAATAACATGATCTAACGCAACACATAGTACGTATACCACAGTTACCACGTACACACGCACATGCAATCAATCTGATTTAAACAAAATAGCACATGAGGGACCATACGTACATTAATGTGCTGGCAAGATGTGAGCCCTAAGATCAATCAAACAATCCATCATCAAAAAACCCAAACAATCTCATGGAGGAGAACGCAAGTCCATATTAGTTATCATACACTCACACACATGCAACAACTTCATTAATGCGTTGGCACAATTTAAACCACACGATAGGAATGATCAGACGACCACGTTTAAAACCAACACAAACCCTAATATTAAAACTCACCGGCCGGAGAAGGACCTCCGGTCGTCTTCTCCGGCGAAGCTCCGCCACCTGCAAACTTTCATACTTACAGAAATGCACAAAAATGGTACCAAAATGAAGAGGAACTCATGTAGATCAAGAATATAGGTTCAGCTTTCACATATCACACGCATACAATGAGAATCAAATGCAACAACATTGCCCTAATTTTCTAAAACTAAGCATCTAGCATACCTATCATCTAGCCGGATACTTCAGAGCTCCTAATGAGCTAAAATCAACACAAAACAAGTAATAATAAGGAGAAAACGTGCGAGCAAAGTTTGAGAAATCAAAACTTGAAACTGATGAAGTTTTGGATCTACCAGAATACCAGAGAAATGTACTCCTTCCTTGAACTTCAATTGGCCAAATAAAGGCTTAATGACTTGAAATCGCGAAGGAAACCAACTGAAGATTCAACTGGATTGAAGTGGAGCTTGCTTAACAGAACTTATCCACTCTTGTTCTTGATCAAAAAATGGAACAATGATGATGATGGAGATGAAATGTAGAAGGAAGTTGATGAATTCGTGTGGAGAAAAAAAGTTCAGAGAGAAAAACTTGAGAGTGATTTGAGAGAAAGAGTGAGAATGAAGTGTTGTTGTTCAATTTGTGAGAGAGTTTTAGATTTATATCTTGAGTTTAAAGTGAACCAGTGTGGTTAAATGGGTGAGTTAAGGTGAGTTGATTGGGTTAAAGTGAGTTGTCCCTAACTAACTGAGTCAAGTTAGTTAGGGCGAGTTGATGAGTGGAGCTATGGTGTGTGTGAGTTCATGATGAGGTATGGTGAGGTTGAGAAAGAATGGTGGTGATGGCACTGATGGAGCAGCTGTAGAAGAAACTTGTTGCGCAAGTTTTATGTTCTTCCTTTTTAGTGTATGGCAAAGCATGATAAGTAGCATAATGTAAGAGGGATGTTTGTACAAATGAGGCAATGGTTGGATGGTGTGAACATGTATGCGTGTGGCTGGTGTGAACTAACAACAACAACAACATCATTTTCTGATTTTGTAGTGGCTTGGTATCAACTAAAACAAGGATGTTTGGTGATGAATTCCTCTATGTATGGTGGATGATATTGCATGGTTTTAGTGTCAAATGAAAGAGGGAACATAATAGAACAAGATTGGTGTTGGTTTTGGATTGAAATGAGGTTTGGAAATTAGTTAAAAATGTCTTGAAACATTGAGGTTTGAAACTGGTTGAAAGGCGTGGCAAGATAAGTCATGGCATGGCAATATGGTGCATGGATTTTTAGCATGAACATACTAACTTGAGATCATCATATCTCCATCATAACTTGCTCAAATAAAAAAATGTCCAACATGAACATTGAAGAGGGCTTGGAAAGGAACAACTTTGATGTTGGAAATTTTTCCATTTGGAGCTTCCTTCTTGGAGCAATTGAGCTTGACATTCTGCCCACCAAGTGTTTGTCAAAATTATGGCCGGTGGACTTGGTTTTGCTTGGTCATGCCTTGGTTTGTGACCTAGTTTTGCCAAACTTTGATCAATCATAACTCTCTCAATTTTGATCCAATGGAAGAGTTATTTATATGGATTTGAAGCTTAGAACATGAACTTTAATTGGCTCAAATTGGGCCTGAGGTTTGGAGCTTTTATCTTGGAGAAAGAGAGCCTCAAAGTAGGGTGCAAAATGGTCCAAACTTGCCATTTTTGGAAACCCTAAAGTTTCTATTTTTGGCAGTTTTGTAACTTCTTGATTTTTCATGATTCCTCCATCATTTCTTGATCAAACTTTGTCCAATGAACGCATATAACATGAATTTCATGATTTTGACCTCAAAAAGTCGGGAGTTGACTTTTTTTACTGCACAGTTAACTTTTTCCCCAATTTCTTGATTCTCAAGCAACTGATCAATTGAACCTCTTATGAAATGAATAAATGGCCAATCTTCCATCCTTAGATACTTGACATCATGTAGAAAACATTGAGATCAAGTTTGAACCAAAATTTCATCAGGAGACCACTTGAATCCAAAACCCTAATTTTGACTGTTTTTGATAGGAGATGATGCACTGTCCAACCTTCTTGATAATTTCCCCTCTTCCAATGACTTGTAAGATCAAATGGGGATGATACATGATGTAAGAGACCTTTGAGGCTTGTGAGAGACCCTTGACTCTTATTCTTTAGCTTTGGATGATCAGCCCCTTTGAGAAACAACTGATCACACGCCCTTATGCAAGATGCAATGCTAAATGTTTTATGTTTTATTTTTCTATGCTTGAATGCAATGCAATGTAATGAAAGCTTATGCTAAATGCTATGAACAAATGAGAGGGCAAATTTTGGGGTATTACAGCTTCCCCTATTCAATCACTGTAGGCCTGAATGGATGATAGCAATTGCTGTTAGACTTTCAAGGTATGGAGGGATTGAATACCGAAAATAACTTGAAAATTTGCACTCTGTGGAGAAGAAGAAAAGGGATATAAATCCACTCAAATGAACTCTGTTTGAATTAAAACTCTGGTGAGAAGAAATACCACAACACTGAAGGGATGTCTTTTTGAACAACGCCAGACGACTACTGGCTTGCCACGCTGCGGGTGGACTTTAACAATGTCTTTTAGAACAACGCCAGACGACTATTGGCTTGCCACACTACGGGTGGACTTTGGCAACGTCTTTTAGAACAACGCCAGACGACTACTGGCTTGCCACACTACGAGTGGACTTTAGCAACGTCTTTTAGAACAACGCCAGACGACTACTAGCTTACCACACTACGGGTGGACTTTGGCAATGTCTTTTAGAACAACGCCAGACAACTACTGTCCTGCCACACTACGGGTGGACTTTGGCAACGTCTTTTAGAACAACGCCAGACGACTACTGGCTTGCCACACTACGGATGGACTTTAACAATGTCTTTTCGAACAACGCCAGACGACTACTGGCTTGCCACACTACGGGTGGACTTGCAGCTGAATGGCTACACTATCGGTGGACTTTTGCCAATCTACGATTGGACTTGCAGCTGTCTTTTTTAATGGAATCAGACGACTACTGACTTGCTACACTACGGGTGGACTTTTGCCAATCTACGGTTGGACTTTGCTGTTTTACCACCCTTGGATGGACTTTTGCCAATCTACGGTTGGACTTTAAGCTGCTTTGCCACCCTTGGATGGACTTTGGCCAATCTACGATTGGACTTTGCTGTTTTGCCACCCTTGGATGGACTTTGGCCAATCTACGGTTGGACTTTGCTGAAATTCCAAAACTGGATAATGCTCTGCATGTCAAACATTCCTGCTGACTCTGCTGAGGAACAATGATCAATGATTTGACCTTAGAGACTCCTGAAAGGATGGTATCTCTGCTGGAGAATGAATGAACAATCTGTTTGCTTCGAATTGTCACGCTTGCCAAAAATAAATTGGACTTTGAGATATGGATAATGATGACTTTGCCAGGAACTACTTCATCTGACTAGCGACGAATTCTGGTCATAGCCACTCCGCTGGGGATGAGAATTTTCTGACTTGCCTGGAAAAGAATGTACTAACACTCTGCTGAAGAAGATAAGTTATTAAAACTCTGCTTGGGGATCTATCAAACCTGAGGAGAATATGCTAGCACTCTACTGAGGAAGAGATTCTGTTGACCTGCTAAACTTCTGCGGAAAAAAAAAACAACTCAGCTGGGGAGTATTGTTTATAAGATTTAATGCTGAACTCTGTGGGGCGTACAATTACCAGAGATACGATCTTGCTGGGGGACCTGAACTACTCCGTCAGGGATACACAAATCCTGGTTAGAAGATATTCTGTTGTGACTTGCTGGGGAACAGTCACCAGAGATCTGCTGGGAGAACACACAGAAAATTCACGGTAATCTGTTGAGAAACAAAGCTGTCGAGCTTAGAATAAGAGCCACAATGTCCCATGCTAGGCAAACCTTCTGCTTGACAACTCCACTAGGGATAATGAGCTGACAATAAACTCTGCTGGGGAGAACTACTTCAAAGCGTCTCTCGCTGGGGAATGTCTCTTAAGAGGATTTTACAAAAGACCACACATCTTCAAACTCTTAGGCAAATGCCGAGACTTGAAAGGTCACTCTACTGGAGATAATAGATCTGGAAGACATCTCGCTGGGGGGATTTTCAAAATGCCCCATGCTTGGGAGGGTCAACAACTTACTTTTGTCCCAGATTACGCGGTGTATCTGAAGAAAACGTCCCAAGAGGATTTTACAGAAGACTTGGCATCTTCCAACTCCTGAACACTCGTCGAGTCTTAAACATTAACAGCGAGGCAACTCTACTGGGGAATTTACAACCGTTATCGACACAGAAAAGCTTGTAGCTGTTGGAAATATTGAATAGAAGAATCGACTTAATAAGATACAACACTACCCAATTGAGATTAACTTGTCGATATCGAATCGTCTTGAGCGATCGTCGGCCGAATGATGGACTCAATCAGTAAACGTTATGACAAAAGGTGACATGTGAACCTTTTCCTGAATCTGCCTGCCCCAGTCTTCTGCATGGGGATAAGTGATTACTTGTCTGGAAGAAATGGCCCCTGCTCTCGAAAAGGCTTCAATCTTGCCTTTGAGCCTAGTACGAGCCTACTACTTGCAAACAAAAGGATATGCATGTATGCCTCGTGCTGGATATGACTTCTGCAACTGAGAAAATCTAACTCTGAACCACCACTTGTTGGGGAGAAAGGTTTTGATGCATCTCTTGCTGGGAACATTATTAATGAAGCCCGCTGAAGACGGGGACCACAAATGCCTTTGGAATGCCTCTTTTGTTTCAAACCTTTTGGCTGATTGACTGCATATGCGTGAATAACAGTTTTTCTTTCATTTGCCCCAGACCAACATTGTCCACCAAAAGAAATTGTCTCAAGAGGATCTTACAGAAGACTTGTCATCCAAAACGCCTCAATGTCTTCAAATTCTTGTAGAGATTCGTTGGATCTCGACGTAACTGCCTCAGACCGTATGGTCTACAGAGAAATTCGCCTCGAGAAGATTCATGAACAATCTCATATACTCATGAGATATTCTGCCCCAATACTCTGAACCCTGGATAGGCTAATTAGCCGTCTAGATGGACTAACTTCTCATGTTCTTGGGATGACCTGCTCCAGTATGAACCTTGAAGTGGTTTTGCCCCAGACTACTGATCTTTGAAGGAAGACCCAGAATACATGCCTTTGGAGAGATTTGAATCTCGAAGTAATTGCCCTAGTTTAGCTGAACTCTGAAGAGATTGCTCGACATGACTGGCCCAAATTGGCTACACCTTAAAGAGATGATTCGACGTGACTGCCCCAGATAGACTACGTCTTAACACAACTTGTTGGGAAAACACCTGCTCAACAAAGTTTCCTGAGGAAGTACCACTGGATGTGACTGCCCTTCGGGAGCTTCAGGATTCTCAACTCGGCAAGATCAAGCTTCTGTACTGAATTTCCATATGTAAAATTCTTTTGATGTCAAACAAATGTATGCAAGCAGAAAATGTTTTATTCTGAGAATGAAAATTCTAATGCAACACATATGTTAATCTTGAAGTCTTTATTGAAAAGATGTTGCAAAGCTGTGAACGAATCACTGCTTACGATACGGCATTTATTTTTGAATGAAAGAATGCAATGCACATGCAACACCAACAAAGATCTTTTTGCACAACTCATAGGAGTCAGGAACGCTATCTCTTGGTAGTACACTTTCAGAATAAACCCTGTTTCAGTTAGGACTTTTGAGGGTTGTATCGTGGCCTGGTTCACAATTTTTTGAAAAAAAGTTTTAAGGCTCAAAGTTTATCAGTGTCCACCCACTCTTCGTGATGTTCTCCAGTCCTACGTTCAGCTAATTGGACACAAGCGCTCATCTCTCAAAAAGATTTCATGATCTTTAAGGAATCCATGCATTGATGGTTTGACACCTAATGAGGTTTTGGAGTAACAGTCACCCCTTTTGTCTTTTGTTCGTAGTCACACGGCTTTGTTCTTTCTTTTGAGGATCTTTCTTGGGTAATCTCGTTCGCATTTTGCTTTCACATTCTTTTTTTTATCCCTAACTTTTTCCTGGACAGATTCTTTTGAATCCTTGAATTCGGATCTAGCGGGATGCGCGCTTTATTAGGATTAACATTAAAAGGAAAAACATGTTTCATGCATGCATACAAATGTTTTGACAAACATAAAAAGCTACACATGAGAATGCAATAAAGAAGCTAAATGATTGTCCTTGTTGAGGAGGCTTGACTCCGTCTGGACTTAATGCTCTTGACGACATACTCGCAATCTGAGTGCTCACTTGGGGAAGCTTCAGTTGAAATGCATACCATCTGCAGTGAAAATAATGATCCCAGCGTCAATCAGATCTTGTACTTTATGCCTGAACACCTTACAATCTTCAATGGCATGCCCCAGTGTCCCTGAGTGGTACTCGCACCTTGCATTCTTGTCATAACCTAGCGGAAAGGGATACGGAATAGGAGAAGCTTCCTTTAGCTCGATCAAAGAGTCTTGAAGTAAACGGGTAAGCAGATAACTGTAAGGAACAATAATGGGATCAAACTTTCTCTCCTGCCTTCTGAACTTTTGTTGACTCTTCAGATGATAGATCTGTTGTTGATACCAACTTGTTCCTTCCTCTTGTTTGGGCGCTTTCATCCTCAAACTTGGCTTAGGAGAAGGCAACAATTGAGGACGAGAAGGTTCTAAAACCACGAGCTGCAAGAAATACCCCTTACTTGGCGCAACTTCAGGAGGGGCAACAGGGATATTCACTTCTTTTGCAGTAACAGGAGTGAGGCCACCTTGTATGCTTACACCACCCGGCGTGAATTCAATTGTTTTCGAATCAATCAGATCTTGGACCACATTATGAAAGGCTTTACATTTTTCCACATTGTGCCCCGGCGCACCAGAGTGAAAATCGCAATGGGCACTTGCATCATAATTGAGTGGGAGCTTTCCACTAGGGGGATTTATCGTTCGAAGTTCAACCAATTGGAGCTGAAGTAGGTACCTCAACAGCTGAGCATAAGGAATAGGAAGCGGATTAAAGATTCTGTCAGTTTTCTTCGACTTTGGTGGGTACTTCTTGGCCTTGGGGTTGTCTTGGGAAATGAGAGGTAACTGCTGATGAGGAAATTCTGGAACCCCAAGTTGTGCAGAAAATCTGTGAGACACATCACTCTTTGGGAGGGATCCCTCAAACAATGGAGGAGAGACAATTCCAGCCACGGCCTCAGGCAGGGGAGTATTATCTTTGCTTAACACACCTCTCACAACTTCCATAACCAGACTCATCTGAGTCTTCAGTTGGTGGACCTCCTCCTTCAACATTTTCTGGTCTTGAATTAAAGCTTGCATGTCCCTCATAAACTGCCCCATTTGGCTTCGCATCTCCCTTAATTCTGCTTGCACTTGATCCATGGTTCTGGCTTGGTTTCTGTGAGTTGCGTATTGGTGGACGTGATTCTCAGCAATAATGCCTGAAACCAAATAAAGGTTAAAGACCCTGCAACGAGTACCTGAAAAAGCAAGCAACAAAATGCAAAATGATATGCCATGCAATGCAAATGCCATGTTCGAATATTTCCAAGGGATCATTATGCTTTGATTCACAAATTTTTTTTAGAAGAAACATGAGAAATAGATGGAAACGCTCAGTGGCAAGTCTCAAAGTTAATATCCCTTGGAAATACAAGAACATGTATGTGAATATGATGATGCAGATGCAACAGACATGGGATTAAAGCTTCCATATAATCTGGATAACTGCTGTGTTGGTGACCGAATAAGCTCATAGGTCGACTCTGAAGAGAACACCGGAATACCAGAATATCCGACTAATCAGAATACCAGGATGCCGGGATATCGGCATAATCAGAATACCAGAATAAGCAGAACACCGACGTGATCAGAATACAGGAATGCCAGAATATCGGCATAATCAGGGTGCCGGAATAATCGGAATACCATAATACCAGGCTGATGAGTCCACACTGATAAGAGAACCAGAATACCAGGTAAGATGAAAGTCAAGGTTACCTGCAAACCTGTAAACAACCCGCCCCTCTCACATGTGGGTACTAAGATCCTTAGTATCTCGGGCTCTCTGGTCGAGAAATGATGATACGTTCACCATTTCTGGTTTGGCATCATCATCAATCGAGGAGGCCTTAACTGATTCTCCAAAACAAAAGGTCCTCAGCTTCTGACACTGAGGTCGAGAAGCAATAGTACATTCATCCCTCGGGGTACAGTACTATCGCTAATCGAGGAGTGCCTCCATTGATTCTCTTTCAAAAAGGACATCCTATGCAAGTTCCAAAGTGGGCCCTTGGGTGCGAATGGGTTTGCCACAGAATGTGGTCTGCCACTGTCACCACTAAAGAGGGATGTTTCCACTAAGGTCCTCAATGATCGGTCACCAGAGTCGACAGTTTTCTAGGTTAACACTCCGAAATGCACAGGACGCGCAAATCAGAATATCTCCCAAGAAAACCTCGTCTGGCTGTGGATTTCGTATAAACCATACATAACAAGATGCTACGTAGGCCACACTACCGTCCACTCTAGTCCTATGTATATACTCAAGCCTGTGTAATGGGCTTATCTCTCAGAACACCCATCCTGCCAACCAGAAAACCAGCACAACACAATCCAGTATAATAATGATATGTAATGTAAATACAGTAATGTACAGCAAAGCAATAATACAGTAAACAGCAATACAGTAAAAATAGTAAAATAGCAAAACACATCATCACAGTAAGCACCCAATGAAACAAAAACAGACAAGCGCTAGGATTGACTCGCTAAGGAAACCAGAGATTCTGGGTTCGTTCCCCAGCAGAGTCGCTAGCTGTCGCTCCTGGGATTTTCATCCAAGTATAAACACGAAAGTGGCACCGAAACAGAGTCTCCACCAATGTGTATTTATCCCAAGAGAGGGAAAGGAAACACTGCATAAACCTGGGAGAAAGGAAAAGAGCATGGTCTTATGACCAAAAGAACTGGGTTCGGGAGTCGGTTACGCGAGAGGAAGGTATTAGCACTCCCACGCGTCCATCGTACCCGATGGGATCCACACTTGCTTGTCTCGATCAAAGGGTGTAGGAAACTGGAGCTTCGCTGCTACTGGAAAGGAAGGTAAAAAAGGAAGGAGAGAAAAGAAAGGAGAGAGAACAAGAAGCAAATGTAGGGAAAATAAAAGAAGTGCTCGAATGGGCCCTACCCCACTGCCTACGTATCTCATCGGGAGCATGAGAATCAGAGCGACGTAGTTCCCCTCAATGAGGGTCACTTTGTTTTTGTTTTTAGTGGAAACGTCAGAGTGCGCGTTCCAGCAGTTAGGCGTTGCAGCTCGCTGTAGGGAGACTTAAGCGTTACATGTTTGCGGTAGAACGGACATGACGAGTCCTTAAGGAATGAGTGAAGAGAAGAGAAAAGAATTATTTGTTTGTTTTTGTCTTTTAAGAAAGAAGTGTTTTGATTGTTTTATGTTTAGTAACATACATTGTATTTAAGTCCTTCACGAAGGATCGAATGCCACGCATATCGACCCGGGACGGGACGTACGCTAAACATTCGAAGAAAGTGAGAGAAGACCCCTCACTATCTTGTTCTTGCATGAAAGGCTCAAATACGATATTTGTTATGCCTTTTATTAAGTGTTTTTTAGTTTTTGTTTTAAGATGAGAAGAGAGACTCAAAGGGAGGAGTAAAGGTAAAAACTAAAGGGGACTAAGACTCACCCTAATGTTAGCATGCTTAGAGATCCTAAGGTTAATGTGGTTTAAGAAATCTAATCTTAAAAGAAAGGAGAAAAAGAAGATAGAAAGCAACTTACTTCCAAGATGGGAGTTAAGTTATTTTTAAGAGGGAAGAAAGGAGATTATGAAAGCAAAGCATCATTAAATGCTTAAACAACACAAATTGAATGATTAAAAGATAAAGGAAGAACTTAGAATGTGGATGCATATCCACACTCAAGTGACTTACCATTAGCCCCTGAAATGGTTAGTACAATTATTTACAAGTGAAGAAACGAGTTAAGATGAACAAGTAAGGCTTAAACATGTCAAGGACCAAAGCAAAAACATCTTAAAGGTTAAAGAAAGTCTAAAGTCAGAATGTACCTCACAATTATGTTCTTTAATAATATGAGAGCAAACACAAGTCAAATGCACACCAACAATGCTTTAAGACACAAAGAAATGCGTTATGAAAGAAGTAGATGAAGAATGACTGGATATGAAAGGTGGTCATGCATTAATGCTTCATGAAATGTTAAAGTCAGAACCAAATGTCACTTATTAATGTCTCAACATGCATATGAATTATTACACAAGTCAAGAATAAAAGAGTGCAAGTGGAAGAGATAAGATGAAGTGGAATTAATAGAGGAAAAACATGTTGCATTAAGTGCACAAAAAGACATATTAAAGACGCACAACATGTAAAACGATTGATGAATGCACATGGGCAGTAACATAACATTGATGAAATGTAAATGGAATGAGGAAGATGTCATATACAATGCACACATGCAACACATAGAGCACAAGAGAAAGTGAGAGATGAAAGCATGTCAAAGTTCAAATTAAAACACACAAATTCATAACACATGAAAACATAAGTCAAAGTGACCTATAATGAACTAGGATGAGCTATAATATCATGCAAATGACCTATAATATCACTCAAGACAATCATTAAAGAATGGCATAAGTGCCTCATCAAAACATGTTAACAAGAACAAGAAGAAAGTGCTTACATGTTACTTCAAATGCAAGGCATTGAACAAATATGAAAACACAAGATAAAATTGGAAAATTAAGTCCTAAACAAACCAAGTCATAAGCAATAACATGAACCAAAACTCATATCAAAAATCAAGAGGAAGCATGACATAATAGTTCCACAAATTCACATTGAAACACATCTCAAGATTACACAAAGATGAACACCTACACCCATGATAAAATGACCTTAAAAATCAAATAAAAATGGATTTAGATGCTTTAATGTGTTATATAAACAATGCAAAAAGAATGAGTTAAAATTGTGATGTGAAATGGGAGAAATAAAATATGCAAGTTTGAGTGTCATGGAGAAATTCAATTAAAACAGAAATTAAAATAAAATTATGCAATTAAGTTGAAAAATTAACAAAACCAGAATTAAAAATAAAATAAAATTATTTAAATGTGTTAAGAAGACACATGAATTAATTTGGGATTTTTAGAATGGTTTTACTATTTTTAAAAATAGAAAACTAAACAAATATGGAAAAAGAAATAAAAATAATGAAAGAATGGGGAGGGGGTGCAAAGAAAGTAATTCGCCAGTTGGAAAAATACAATGGGCTCAGTGTTGGGGTACGAATAGTAATCAGACCCAACCCAATCGCAAATGTGTGCGGGTGTGATGCAGTGTGCAATCATTTACCATGAAGATGCAATCGTAGCCACACAATTAATCAAATAACACGATCTAACGCAACACATAGTACGTATACCACAGTTACCACGTACACACGCACATGCAATCAATCTGATTTAAACAAAATAGCACATGAGGAACCATACGTACATTAATGTGCTGGCAAGATGTGAGCCCTAAGATCAATCAAACAATCCATCATCAAAAAACCCAAACAATCTCATGGAGGAGAACGCAAGTCCATATTAGTTATCATACACTCACACACACACAACAACTTCATTAATGCGTTGGTACAATTTAAACCACACGATAGGAATGATCATACGACCACATTTAAAACCAACACAAACCCTAATATTAAAACTCACCAGCCAGAGAAGGACCTCCGGTCGTCTTCTTCGGCGAAGCTCCGCCACCTGTAAACTTTCATACTTACAGAAATGCACAAAAATGGTACCAAAATGAAGAGGAACTCATGTAGATCTAGAATATAGGTTCAGCTTTGACACATCACACGCATACAATGAGAATCGAATGCAACAACATTGCCCTAATTTTCTGAAACTAAGCATCTAGCATGCCTATCATCTAGCGGGATACTTCAGAGCTCCTAATGAGCTAAAATCAACACAAAACAAGTAATAATGAGGAGAAAACGTGCGAGCAAAGTTTGAGAAATCAAAACCTGAAACTGATGAAGCTTTGGATCTACCACAATACCAGAGAAATGTACTCCTTCCTTGAACTTCAATTGGCCAAATAAAGGCTTAATGACTTGAAATCGTGAAGGAAACCAACTGAAGATTCAACTGGATTGAAGTGGAACTTGCTTAACAGAACTTATCCACTCTTGTTCTTGATCAAAAAATGGAACAATCGTGATGATGGAGATGAAATGTAGAAGGAAGTTGATGAATTCGTGTGGAGAAAAAAAGTTCAGAGAGAAAAACTTGAGAGTGATTTGAGAGAAAGAGTGAGAATTTATATCTTGAGTTTAAAGTGAACCAGTGTGGTTAAATGGGTGAGTTAAGGTGAGTTGATTGGGTTAAAGTGAGGTGTCCCTAACTAACTGAGTCAAGTTAGTTAGGGCGAGTTGATGAGTGGAGCTATGGTGTGTATGAGTTCATGATGAGGTATGGTGAGATTGAGAAAGAATGGTGGTGATGGCACTGATGGAGCAGCTGCAGAAGAAACTTGATGCGCAAGTTTTATGTTCTTCCTCTTTAGTGTATGGGAAAGCATGATAAGTAGCATAGTGTAAGAGGGATGTTTGTACAAATGAGGCAATGGTTGGATGGTGTGAACATGTATGCGTGTGGCTGGTGTGAACTAACAACAACAACAACATCATTTTCTGATTTTGTAGTGGCTTGGTATCAACTAAAACAAGGATGTTTGGTGATGAATTCCTCTATGTATGGTGGATAATATTGCATGGTTTTAGTGTCAAATGAAAGAGGGAACATAATAGAACAAGATTGGTGTTGGTTTTGGATTGAAATGAGGTTTGGAAATTGGTTAAAAATGTCTTGAAACATTGAGGTTTGAAACTGGTTGAAAGGTGTGGCAAGATAAGTCATGGCATGGCAATATGGTGCATGGATTTTTAGCATGAACATACTAACTTGAGACCATCATATCTCCATCATAACTTGCTCAAATAAAAAAATTTCCAACATGAACATTGAAGAGGGCATGGAAAGGAACAACTTTGATGTTGGAAAGTTTTCTATTTGGAGCTTCCTTCTTAGAGCAATTGAGCTTGACATTCTGCCCACCAAGTGTTTGTCAAAATTATGGCCGGTGGACTTGGTTTTGCTTGGTCATGCCTTGGTTTGTGACCTAGTTTTGCCAAACTTTGATCAATCATAACTCTCTCAATTTTGATCCAATGGAAGAGTTCTTTATATGGATTTGAAGCTTAGAACGTGAACTTTAATTTTCTCAACTTGGGTCTGAGGTTTGGAGCTGTTATATTGGAGAAAGAGAGGCTCAAAGTAGGGTGCAAAATGGTCCAAACTTGCCATTTTTGGAAACCCTAAAGTTTCTATTTTTGGCAGTTTTGTAACTTCTTGATTTTTCATGATTCCTCCATCATTTCTTGATCAAACTTTGTCCAATGAACATATATAACATGAATTTCATGATTTTGACCTCAAAAAGTCAGGAGTTGACTTTTTTCACTACACAGTTAACTTTTTCCCCAATTTCTTGATTCTGAAGCAGTTAATCAATTGAACCTCTTCTGAAATGAATCAATGGTCAATCTTCCATCCTTAGATACTTGACATCATGTAGAAAACATTGAGATCAAGTTTGAACCAAAATTTCATCAGGAGACCACTTGAATCCAAAACCCTAATTTTGACTATTTTTTATAGGAGATGATGCACTGTCCAACCTTCTTGATAATTTCCCCTCTTCCAATGACTTGTAAGATCAAATGGGGATGATACATGATGTAAGAGACCTTTGAGGCTTGTGAGAGACCCTTGACTCTTATTATTTAGCTTTGTATGATCAGCCCCTTTGAGAAACAACTGATCACATGCCCTTATGCAAGATGCAATGCTAAATGTTTTATGTTTTATTTTTCTATGTTTGAATGCAATGCAATGTAATGAAAGCTTATGCTAAATGCTATGAACAAATGAGAGGAAAAATTTTGGGGTATTACACCATGGGACCGCAATGGTAGGAGTTGGGTGTTACTTTCTGATTTCTTATTTATCCTATGAAGCTGGAAAGGAAAGGGAAGCTATCTAAAACTAACATTGCACGCAAATGTTTAACTGAACAAATGCTTAAAGAGATTTGGGGAGTCCGGGGTTAGGTTATACAATGGGGAGTTGTCAATTACCCATCCTATATGTGGTTATCCATAGGTTGTTAGCAATTATCCTTACTGCTTTCTACTTACTGGTGTTTGTCTGTTGTGGGTTGGGAAAGTTTCTCCTTTGGGAGATTTTTGAGAGAGAGAGAGAGAGAGATAGAGAGAGAGAGTTTTTGTTGATTTCAGGCTTGCCGATGTTTTTGATGAATGTGAAGGTACTGGACCTCAGTTTCGAGTGGTGTGAAGGTACTGGACCTAAAGTTTTTGATTGGTATGCTCGCTAAGATTTCACAATCTTATGCCTACGTATTCCCGTTAAAGATAAACAGGGAAATCAGAGCAATCGTAGTTCCTCCTATTCTATGGGAGGAAAGGATATTTGGTGTCTTGTTCGAAGCCCAAGATTGAAGCTAAAGAGTATTTGTGTCTTGTTCAAAGCCCAAGATTGAAGCTAAAAGTTTGACTGAGAGAGAATTTGTCATCTCTAAAGGGAGACATCTTGTCTGTTTATCACAACTGTTGGGTGACTGATTATAAAGGAGGGTTACTTTAACTGGGATATGAGAATCCAGCAATGCCATAATTTCCTTTATAGGGGATTTGTCCTGAAGGAGAAAACTTTAACTCAGTGTTGAGCAATGCCATTTTTCCTTAGGAGTCTTTCATGCTAAGAGAGGGACAGTGGTGTGGATGTAAATAATCCAGAGGCTTGCCACTTATAACAATTAGATGAAAGAGAGGATTTACCAGGATAAGAGATGGACTACAATTTGGATTTTTGAATCAATAACTGTGCCACTTATAGCAGTTATCTGGAATTAAGGTTTGTTTTGATTTTCTGTTTTGATGTGTGATATACAGAGAAATGTCTTCCTACAGAGAGATTTTGATTGATTTCCTTTTAGGGGATGTTGATTTTTGTGTTCCTTGATCAAAGTCCAAGGTTAACGCTAAGAGGTTGATTGACTCCACTAGGGAAGTCCTTATACAAAGCCTAAGAGGTGGCTAAAAGAGAATTGACTCTTTTGGGCGTATCATTATACAAAGCCTAAGAGGATGCTAAAAGTTGATTTTTTTCGGGGAAATATTTTGTCTGTCTTATACAAAGCCCAAGATTGAGGCTAAAAGGGGAAACTGACTCCACTGGTGAGAGGTTTTATCTGTCTTGTACAAATCCCAAGATTGTGTCTAAAATGAAATTTGACTCTGTTGGAGAGTATGATTTGTCTTGTACAAAGCCCAAGATTGAGCCTGAAAAGAGGATTGACTCTGCTTAGGGAAATTTATATGGTGTCTTGTACAAAACCCGAAGATTGAGACTGAAAGGTATTGGACTGACTCAGCCGAAGATATTTATGGGTATCTTTTACAAAGCCTAAGATGGAGGCTGAAAGGTATTGGACTGACTCAGCTGAAGATATTTATGGGTGTCTTGTACAAAGCCCAAGATTAAGGCTGACTTTTGCTGAGGAAAAGAAGGATCATTATACAAAGCCTAAGAGGAGGCTGAAAAGATGATTGACTTAACAAGAGAGTGTTTTACATGCTAACTCTGCTGAGGAAAGTCATTATACAAAGCCTAAGAGGAGGCGGAAAAAGGTTGACTCAATAAGAGAGTGCTTTAAGAAAGAAGATGGACTCAACAAGAGAGTACTTTGTTTGTCTTGTACAAAGCCCAAGATTGAGGCTGAAAGAGATGACTCAACACGAGAGTGTTTTTAGGTGATTGACTCAACAAGAGAGTGGGGGAAAATCTTTATACAAAGCCTAAGAGGAGGCTAGTTTCTGCTGAGGATTATTGAGATCCAGAGGCAGGTCCAAAATGGGGAATTAACTCTTGCTGAGGGTTACAAAAGAGTTGAAGTATCAGATGCCTTGAGGTTCTGATGATAAGCTGACCCTAGCTGGGGAAATTTAGGATGAAAGACTGAGTTTTAGATCCTGTGAGGGTTTTAACTCTACTAAAAATTGGTTAAATGATCAGGGTTTTTTCCTGTGTTTGTAGGGAACTTGAGAATGTCTTTGAGATCCAAGAGGAGATTAGACTGTCCAAGTCTACTGGTATGGAAGAGTTTATCTTTGTATGATGCCCAAGAGGAGGCTGGTGCTTTAAGGGATGAGAATCAACCCTTAAATTGGTCTGAGGTTTTGACTCTTCGAAAAGACTGCTCTAGCAAAGGATGACTAAGTTCGGTCCTATACCTTTAAGACGTCTTCAGGGTCCTTGTATTAAGCCCGAGAGAAGGCATAAGAACTTCTAAGAAGCCGGAGGGTCCTGGTGCAAAGCCCAAGAGGAGGCGGGGATGCTTTTAGGAAGCCAGTGGGTCCAAACTTAAGAAGAGTTCAAGAAAAGTTTCACCGGGAATAATCTTTTCTTTAATGAACAGTTCTAGAGTTTGAAGAAATTCAAGAGAGGTTTCACCGGGAATTAATCCTCTCTGCGGGGAAATGAATTTCTTTGACAATTTTCTATTAGTGACAGTCTGAGAAAAGTTTTACCGGGAATAATGCCTTTCTCTTTGTTCCATATTGTATAAGCCCAAGAGGAGGCAAGACTGTATCTGGAATTCCTATGGGGAACTAGTTTTGACTGTTGAAAGAGTGAACACTGGCTTTATCTAATCCTAGACCTAATTGCCGGAGAAAACTCTAACCAGATAATATACAGGCATATATATAGATGAAATATATACTGTATGTAAAATAGGGTAGGAGGACTTACAGGTGAGCAAGCTTCCAACACAAATAAATATATATATGTGCAAGTATGTAAAAGAAAGTTGTTTAAAACTTACAGGTGAGCAAGCTTCCATTGTAACAGCTGTATGTTTAGTTGTTCAAGAAATTAAAGAAAGTTTTGATGACAACTATGAATTTGAACCTAAATCAAAAGGGAAAGTTGTTTTTGAAAAGAAGATTGAGGCTTATACTCAAGGAGAGGCCCAGATATAACAGTGATCGTACCGTTGATCTAACAATTGTATCGGGACTTATACAATGACTGAGGCCCAAAAAGGTTTTCTGTACAAAGGAATAGGTCTTACAACTCAAGGAGAGGCCCAAAGGTTTGAAAAAGAAAAGAAATGGGACTTACAACACAAGGGTAGGCCCAGGTGAAAATGTTTTGAAAAACGACGATCGCGCCGAGATTTTGAAAACACAGTGGGACTTATACAATGACTGAGGCCCAAAATTATTTATGTACAAAAGAGGGTTAGGTCTTACACTTTATTAGAGGCCCAAAAGTTTATTTTTTGTACAAGAGATGGGGCTTACAACTCAAGGAGAGACCCAGATGAAAAACAACGATCGCACCGTTATTTTGAAAATCGTGTCGAGACTTATACAATGACTGAGGCCCAAAATTATTTTATATTTACAAGGGATGGGTCTTACACTCTATTAGAGGCCCATTAGTGTTTTGAAAAAGATTTGTGAGGGTGAAAATAATCAAAACCCTAATTTGATTTTAAAATGTGTTTTAATTGAATAAAAATTCAATTAAAATGATCAAAATTATCAAACATGTGTGAAAAACAAGTTGTGATCTTGGATTAATGTTTGAAAAATTATGTTTCATTCATATAATGATTTGAAAATTATTTGAATTTGCAAAATGAAGAGAAATAAATATTTTTAAATGTTTCAAAACAAATAAAACATAATTCTTTGCAAAAATACTAAATATATGAAATAAATAATATTTTTGTGAAATTTTTAGGGAATAAAATATTTTAACATTTTTGAGAATTTTCAAAAAAAGAACCAATAAAAAATAATTAAAATTGAGAGAGAAATTAATTTTGGAATTAATTAAACAAAAACCATAAAAAATGAAAAATAGCAAAATATGGCAAAATGATAAAATGGTCTGGGTGGGTGTTGAACCCACGACCTCAACAACAAACACACATGCGTGCTACCACTGGGGTGGTGATACATCCGTGTATCAAAATCACCCCATGAACATATATGGGGTGCCAAGTTTCTAGGCCTGGCCAAGGCGCCATGGCCTGGCCTAGTTTTGGCAATTTGCATGAAGCCTCTAACTTTCTCATTTCTCCATGGGTTGGGACAAAATTTAGGTGCATCTAACCTAGAATTTCATGAGGAATCCAATGGTGCCCTTGGAATTTTCAGAAAATGTTTCCATTTTAAAACCCGATAGTGATTTCAAAATAGGCCAAATTTTGCATGTTCTATGCTATCTCATGGTACAGGCAATAATAGCGTGATAAATTAGTTCAAACACAACACATATGATATGTATGAGAGGTCCATGATCAATGGACCTCAAAGCAATGCATGATTTAGAAAGTTCAAGTTATAATGGACTTACCTCTTGGAGCTTCTTGTGCTATCTGCCAAGTTCCTTGTGCCAGAAGTAATTCAATGCTTTGAACACTCTTGATTGATCCCTTAGAAGCTTTTAGGATGATCAAAACCAGCTGGAATCCTCAGGAACAAGTATAGGCCTTTTCTTGCAAAAGGGGCAAAATTGACCAAGATAGTAACTCTCTCAAATGGTGTTCTAGATGAGGAAAACCAATTGGGACAATTTAAGGATGATATTTGGAGTGTGTTTGAGGCCTGGTTTGGTTTTGGAAGTGACTGAATCAAGACATGGCTTGAAAAATGCAGAAAAGTCATATTTTGAGGTTTTGGAGGTTGACTTTCTGATTTTGGTGTTTCAGATCACAAGTGAGTGTTTGAACAGCTTAGATATGACATATTTGATGTGTTTGGATCATGAGTTGTGGTGGAATTGCTCTCTAACTCAAAAACTCAAAGATAACTTGTAAAAGAAGACATTTTGGCCTAAAGAGATAGATTTTGAGGAAAGCATCAGTTGTAGTGCTTTGGTGTATTCAAACTGAGCACAAATGAGCGCTATTTATAGTGCAACAAGTTTGTTTTGCAAGCAATAGTGAATGGCAGCTGGTACAGGCCTTTGGCCAATGTTGATCCAAGGGAATCTTTAGTCTCCTCTAACCATTGACTTGAGGTTTGGGCACAAGCCTATGGTCCTTTGATTCAGAGCTGAATCTTGACTCATTCAGTTAGGAATGTCTCAGTCCATGCCACCTTGATGCATCCATTAAATGCTTGGAAACAAAATTGGAGTCTTTTGCACTTTTTAGCCTTTTTAGGTTTGTTATGGCTATGTGTAGATTCTTGGACTTGGGAGGCTTGGGGATCAGATCATTCCCCTTGGATTTTATCCTCTGATGTGTCTAAATGGATGACAAGGCTTGGAGTTGTCCAATTTTGCCAAATCGAGCAAAATACCAAATTCTGCCTTGTACAAGACAGTTGGAAATGGTGATTTTGAGGGAATTATATCTCCTTGTTCAGGTTGAGTTATGGGAGGCTCTTGTGCTTTTTAGAAAGCCCTCATATGATACAATACATGTGTGATCATAGTTTGTCTTGAAACTATTTGAATCCAACTGAAAAATCCTCATGAACATTGATGTCCAAGGCTGGTAACTTAGGCAGATTTTCACTAAGTGTTGGAAAAGTGTCATTTTCTTCATTTTTGTCATTTTGATCAATCCATAACTCAAAATCCATGAGGATTTAGAATCTCTTGTAGTTGACAGTTTTAAAGTATGTCAAATGGACTTTCATTTGAGCTTTGAATGGGAGAAAAAGGCCTTGTGGTTTAGGAGTTATGACCTTGCAAAGTTGGTACAAAATCACTTTTGTTCTGTAACTTAGAAAAATTTTGGTTTCTCATGGTTGCCCCTTTTGCAAGAAACCTCATTTTTCTTGATTTTTCTTAATGAATGATGGTTAATACCATGCATTAACATTATTTTTGACTTAGGGGAACCATATTTGTGAAAAATTCCAAAAAGTCAAACTTGATTTTGTGCACAGTTGACTTTTTGTCAGATGAAATCCAAACTGTGCGATCCTTTGTGAAATCAAGTTCTTGACCTAATTTAAAACTAAGGGATGATAGGTGTTATAGGGTGTATTAAATCATGTCCCAAGGTTTGGGAGCATGCCTTGGTCAAAAGTCAAAGGTACAGTTGACTTTTTCTTCAAAACCCTAATTATGGTCCAAATGAAAATGAAACTTGTGAATCAAACTTCTTGGATCAATCCATTGTTATAAATGGATCAATGTGGTGTATTTGAGGCCCTCAAATCATGTCTTGAGGTCTTGGCTCATGTTTTGCCCCAAAAGTCAACTTAGGGGTGAATTAGGTCAAGAAACCCTAATTCCTGATTTTTTATGAATGCATCCCCTGAGGCTAAATTGACTTGATGATTGGGTTCATGAGATCCCTTGGAGTATCTTGGGTTGTGCTTTGAAGCATTGGCTCATGCCCAGAGGAAAATTTTCATCTGGAGGCCTTGGTCGACCAAAACCCTAATTTGGTGACACTGGCGATCTTGAGGCTTGATCCACTTGGAATTTTGCAACTTTGTGCTTGATTCTTGATTTGGGAGTCCCCTTGATCCCTTATGGGTGTTTGAGAGGTTTAGACAAGTTGAAGATCATGTAATTTCTTGATTGATCCTTTTTCTAAGTGCTCTGAGAGGGCTTAAAACCCTAATTCTTGATTATGGTGAATGCTTAACCATCTTTGAGGAGATTGATGAGACATGAAGGTACATCCATATTGTGGTGATGATTCTCACAGTGATGGGAAATCTTGGTGGTCAAAATTTGGGGTATGATACTTATATACAAATATCTCCTAATTTATGTAAATATGATTACAAATATCTCTTTTGTTGAATTCCTGTATATAAATATTTTTATTTTGAAATTATTTATAAAATTATTTAAATCAATATTAAAATTGTTACCATTATTATTTTAAATTTAAATCATTGGCTTAATATCAATACCATATGCATATACCATATCATTACCCGTGTGTTCGTCCGGGTACTGGTGTGGTATGCACGCTTTTATTTTTAAAATGTACTAAAACTGTAAATAAGAAAAAAATAGTTTTAAAAAATAGTTTATTATTTTTAAAAGAAAGAAATATTTTTAACATAAAAACAAAATTGGTTTACACATATTGTTTTACATCAATAATATATATTTCAATTTTCCATATATTATGTTTAAAAAAAATTGTATCTTAACTTAAAAATAATTTCAAATATATGCAATCATTTAGTTTTATAAATATCAACTAATAACATAGTACTTGAAAATATTAATTTAATTGTATAAATAAATATTAGTAACATAAATAAATAAACTATTTAAATCATTGGTAAAGTTGTTCCCGTTATTATTTAATATTTAAATCAATAGCTTAATATCAATACCATATGCATGTACCATATCAGTACCCGTGTGTTCGCCCGGGTACTGATGTGGTATGCACACTTTTGTTTTTAAAATGTAATAAAAATGTAAATAAGAAAAACAAAATTGTTTTACCAAAATAGTTTATTATTTTTAAAAGAAAGACATATTTTAATAAATATCAACTAATAGCATAGTATTTGAAAATATTATTTTAATTGTATAAATAAATATTAGTAATAGAAATGAATAAATTTTAGGGAATATAAAAAATATAATTTATATTTTAAAAAAAATAGAATCAATACCCGCGAATATCGGTTGATATTTTTTATAAAAATATTTATGCAATGATTTAGTTTTATAAATAAATACATTTTATGTATGTATTATTACAAATATTTATTTCGTGGGATACCTATATCAATATGTGTTCGCCCGAATACTGGCCGGTTGCACGCATTTGTTTATCCTCTACATTTTATATTAGAAGTCTTTTTTTTTTTTTTAATTTTATTACCTTTCACTAACTACTACTATCAAATTTTATTATAATTTTATACGAAAATGTGAAATGAATGCAAAGTTAGATGGTTGAGGTGATATAATTTGACAATTTACATCCCAAAGTTTGCATGCATTAATGTATATCTTTAATATATTTAGTTGATGTGTAATAGATAAATACATTTACTTTTTTTATTTTAGTTCACGTGTAACAATAAATTTAAATAAATTTAGATTTTAATACGATTTAATGATTGATATTAAAGATGAGAGGTTTAAAAACAATTTGTAAATTAATCACAAAAAATAAAGGACATTAAAGACAATACTTACACAAATCATTAACGGTAGAAAAAGGAAATTGAGATGAAATATTTTAAAATTTAACATTTGAATCAATAAAATGTATTTTAAAATAGAACATTTGATTATTTTAAAATAAAAACTAAAGATACACTTATCAAATTTTTAGAGTAAACATATTTTATAATATATTAAATAATAATTATAAAGACACCATAATTAAAATATAATTAAAATCAATTATAAAATATAATTAAATATTAGTAATAAAATTTTAGTTAAATAACTCATAATGGATTGTAAAATGTATATTAATGAGCTACATAAATTCAAGATCAATACATTAAGTATAATTAAATATTTATTGCATTTCAATCGATAGCTAATATTTTTCATCAATTCATCTTGAGCAAGAAAGTTACTTTTGAAACTAATTAATTATACCCCTTTAAAATCCCTTTTAATTCTTTTAAAAAAGAAATTAAAGATACATTTATCAAATTTTTAACGCATACATATTTTATAAAATATTAAAAAGTAATTATTAGTATAATATAATTAAATATATTTAAAATTAATTATACAACATAATTAAATATTATCATTAAACTCAATTATTAAAAATAAATAAGTATTGTTATACCCTAAATAAATTTTTGCACAAAAGTTATCTAGCCCAAAAGTTCAGTCCAATTTTTTTATAGAGACAACAAATAAATTTTTGCATTTTGAGTAATTCATGACTAATGAAAGTGAATGAAAAAATTAACTTAAGAAAACAGAAGTAAAAAAATAAATAAAGGAGAAAAATATTGGATTGGTAGTGTTAATGTATGGGTCTTTGTCTATAATATTGTATCATTAATTGTAAATTAAAAAATAAAATGAAAATAGTACATATTTATCTTATTAATGTTATACAATTAGGGATGGCGATTATACCCAAGCCCATTGGGCACCCGAAAAAATAGTGTGGCTTTTTGGACAGCCACACCTAAGAGAGAACAAACTTTTAGAGAAGCAGCACGCCAAATAAAAGTTTCAATCATAAAGAAATTAATTCTTGATTGCAAAACTAGGTGGAATTCTACTTATCACATGGTTGTTGTTGCATTGGCTTATAAGGATGTTTTTGTTCGTTTGAAAATAAGAGAGAATTTGTATACATCTTTGCCTACAACAATCGAGTGGGAAACCGCAAAAGAAATTTGTAATAGATTAGAAGTCTTTAATCGTGTAACTGAGATGTTTTCAGGTACACAATATCACACAACAGACTTATTTTTCCATTAGTTTGTGAAATATAACTATCTTTGAAGAAGTGGGAGACTTGCACTATTGAGGCAATTAAAAATATGTCTTCAAAAATGATAGGTAAGTTTAACAAATATTGGTCGGTTATTCATGGAATTATGGGCATTGCAATTGTTTTGGATCCAAGATATAAAATGAAGGTATTAGAGTACTTCTTTCCTTTACTTTATGGAAGTACATCTTCAACTGAAATTAACAACATCAAACAATTATGCTTTTCATTGTTTGAAGAATATCAAGCAAAAATCAACATGGTGGTTGAAACTTCAATAGAAAAGTCAAATGACATTGATTCATATTTAGATAATGTCTTTAATGACAATTATCTTAGTGGTTATGACTCATTTGTCAATGATACTAGTGATATACAATTAAAGTCTGAACTAGATATCTACTTGGAAGATAAGGTATTGCCTAGGAGTTGTTAGAAGTAATTCAAGTTCTCTGTCGAAGTCGAAGTCAGAATCTTTATAGGTTTCTTGTCGATGTCGAATTAGTTGTAGTGTTGTGTAGTCAGCTGTATTCGACAGAGTCGAATATAGCTTTTAAGAAGTTAGTCGAAATGTTTGGGCCTGGGCTTTGATAGCCTATATAAAGGGCTTTGTAATTTGTAATTACATACAACATATACAGCATTTTAACACAATAAAGTTTAGTAAGTTTTGCAAACCCTAATCTCTTCTCTTCTCTCTCTCTCCTTCTTCTTCTTTTTCTCAAACATTCATCTTTCTTGGAACATAGTCCCAATAATTGGTATAACAGAGCTCAGTTGCGATTCAGAGAGAAACGGAACAACAACATCCACACAATTCCAAGCGAATCTACCGGTTTTCGAAGGGGAAAACTACCAACGGTGGGTTGCGCAGATGAGGGTTATTTTCAGATTTCAAGATGTGGTTGAAATCGTGAATGATGGTGTAACTAAATTGGGGGCGAATGCGACTGATGAACAGAAAGATGTATACAAGGATCAACGGAAGAAAGATGGCAAAGCGTTGTTCTTGATTCACCAGCGTGTGGATCCGAATGTGTTTGAGAAAATTATTGAAGAAGAATCTGCAAAAGGAGCGTGGGACAAGTTAAAGAACTTGTATAGAGGTGATGAGAAACTGAAGAGGGTGAAGCTGCAAACTGTAGCGAGCGATTTTGGACGCGGTTCTTAAGCGCTGGTCGCTCTCTGCGGTTGAGCTTAAACTACAAGTCGATTCATTTTTTATCCTATTAAAGCTGATGAAGGAAGGGAAATAAATGTCTCCAATTAACCCTGCTTTGCATACTGAGTTTAAACAGCGGTCTGTTAGGTTACGGATGCTATCAATGTGGGGGGCCTTTGTACTGGTTATTTGTATTTTTGCCAATACGATTCTTTCTTTCTAGGACTTTCTAGCAGGGAACAAGGGTTAGGATGTTAGGACTGATACTTTTGACAGATACATGAGAGTATGGGATTTTGGGTTTTTGTTTAGTGTGCTCGCTAAGATTTTTCTTTCAATATTATGCCTACGTATTCCCGTTTACCGAAACAGGGAAATCAGAGCGTTCGTAGTTCCTCCTATTCTATGGGAGGAAATGGGTGTTTTTGGTGTCTTGTTCAAAGCCCAAGACGTGAAGCGAAAGGTAGTTTGTATCTTGATCAAAGCCCAAGATGTGAAGCTGAAGAGTTTATTTGTATCTTGTTCAAAGCCCGAGATATGAAGCTAAAGGTGTTGACTTTAGAGAGAATTTGTCATCTCTAAAGGGGGTCTGTTTGTCACAACTGTTGGGTGACTGACTGTAAAGGAGGATTACTTTAACCGGGATACGCGGATCCTAGCAATGCCATAATTTCCTTTATAGGGGATTTCCAACCTGAAGGAGAAGGCTTTAACTCAGTGTAGAGCAATGTTATCTTTCCTTAGGAATTTCTCATGCTAAAAGAAGGACAGTGGCATGGATGTAGATAATCCAGAGGCTTGCCACTTACAGCGATTAGATGAAAGGGAAGGAGTTATTGATGTTTGTGTGCTGTGAACGAGGCACAACTTTGATGCTAAAAGGTTGATTAGATCAACCAGTGGTTTTCTTATACAAAGCCTAAGAGGAGGCTATTATGTGTCTCGTACAAAGCCCGAGAGAGAGGCTAAAAGGTTTTGACCCGACGATGGAGTCTTTGTATCTCGTACGAAGCCCGAGATTGAGGCTATTTGACTCAACAAGAGAGTTTTTGTATCTCGTACGAAGCCCGAGATGGAGGCTGTTGTTTGTTTGGCTCAATAAGAACCTTTTTGTATCTCGTATAAAGCCCGAGATGGAGGCGAAAGAGGGGTTATTGACTCAACGAGGGAGTCTCTTATGTGTCTCGTACAAAGCCCGAGAGAGAGGCTAAACGTTGTTTGACTCCGCTGGGGAGAATCATTGTACAAAGCCCAAGAGAAAGGCTAAGGTAACTGTTTTAGTTAAGTGACAGGTACAGTATACTGATTTTGAAAGAGAAAATCAGTTCTTATATGAGCAACACTGTACTCAAGGATTTGATTCAAGGATCAGGGATATTTCCTGTTCTTTAAGGAAGCGGGAAATCCGAAGGGTATTGAGACTGTCCGAGTCTGCGGGTTTCCTTCCTATTTTTGAAGGAGTCACTTGAGAATGTCTTTGAGACTCAAGGAAATTAGACTGTCCAAGTCTAGAGTTTCATCTTTTGTACTATGCTTTGAGAAACAGTAGTAGACTCTACGACAAGACTGTTCTATGAAGATGACTAGGTTCTGTTCCTATACCTCTAGGAGGTCGTCGAGACAATTTGTACGAAGCCCAAGAGGAGGCTGGAATCTTTTAAGAAGCCGACGGGTCCTTGTACTAAGCCCAAGAGGAGGCTATCATTCCCGGAGGAAGAGATCATTATACGAAGCCTAAGAGGAGGCTGTGAATACTTCTAAGAAGCCGTAGGGTCCTTGTACTAAGCCCAAGAGGAGGCTATCATTCCCGGAGGAAGAGATCATTATACGAAGCCTAAGAGGAGGCTGTGAATACTTCTAAGAACCCGTAGGGTCCTTGTACTAAGCCCAAGAGGAGGCTAGGTTGCTTTTAGGAAGCCTGTGGGTCCTTGTACGATGCCCAAGAGGAGGCCGATGCTTTTAAGAAGCCCGTGGGTCCCCAAACCCCGTGAAATTCAAGACAGGCTATTCACAAGGAATAGATCAAGCCAGGAAAGTTCGAGAATTCGGAAGAAACTCAAAGATGCCATTCACGGAGAATACATTCTTCTTGGGGAGTAGAGTTTCTTGATGATTCCTAATGAGGACAGCCGAAGAGAAGACTGTATCTGGTGATCCTATTGGGGATCTAGTTGTCTATTTCTACGAAACAGCGTCACCTAGTTCTAGACGTAGTTGTCGGGGAAACTCTAAATATCTATACTATTATTACACAGTTGATATGAGTTTGTGAAAGAAGACTTACAGCGAAACAGCCCCACAATACAGTTATATGTATATGAAAATGGTAAATGAAAGCGATAACCACTTACTCAGTTGTAGAGCTTCCATGCTGTTTGGTTAGTTGTTCAACAAAGAAAGATTGAAAACAATAGTATATTCAAAATCAAAGGAGAAAGTGCTTTGAAAAAGAAAGATTTGGGGCTTACAGCTCAAGGAGAGGCCCAGGGTTTTATCAGTGAGCGCACTGTTTGAATTTGTACAGAGGGACTTTTACAGGTGACTGAGGCCCAAAAGGTTTTCTGTACAAAGGGATGGGTCTTACACTTTCTCAAGAGGCCCAAAAAGTTTTAAAGAAAAAGAGTGGGGCTTATAACACGAGGGTAGGCCCAAATGATTTTTCGTTTAAAAATGGCGATCGCGCCGAGGTTTTCTTTTAACGCAGAGGGACTTATACAATAAGTGAGGCCCAAAATGTTTTGGTTAAAATGGGGTTGGGTCTTACACTCTAATAGAGGCCCAAGTGTATTTTAAGAAAAGAAATGGGTCTTACTACTCGAGGGTAGGCCCATGGTTATTTTGAAAAGGCGACGATCGCGCCGTTTGATTTTTACGGTCTCGGGACTTATACAATAAGTGAGGCCCAAAAATGATTTTGGTCAAAAAAGGATTGGGTCTTACACTCTATTAGAGGCCCAAAAGTGTTTGACAATGATTTGTTTGAGTGAAAAATCAAAGAAACGCTAATTTTATTCTTTAAAAGTAAATATTTAAAGAAAATCAATGAAAAATACCAAATAGGTTTGAATAAACCACTTGTGATTTTTGTTTAAGGTTTGAAAAATGAGATATAAATCACAAGAGATATTAAAACTCATTTGGCCTTGATTTGTCAAGATGAATATTAATTTTAAAATGCTTAAAAATAAATAAAAAATGAATTTATTCACAAAAATACTAATTATATTAAATAAATAATATAAACTCAATTTTTTTGTGGAATAAAATATTTCAACATTTTTGTGATTTTTTGCAAAAAGAACCAATCAAAAATAATTAAAATAGAAAGAGTTATTAATTTCCCAAATAATTAACAAAACATGAAAATAGTTGGAAAAATAGCAAAAAATATGAAAAATCACAAAATGGCATGGGTGGGGTTTGAACCCACGACCTCAAGCATACAAGGCGCGCGCTTTACCACTGGGGTGGTGATACATCCATTGTTTGAAATGAAACAACAAATATACAAGGTATGACTTGGTTTTGGCTTGCCCAAGGCAAGTTTTGGCTCAAAAACGTGAAGGTCATAACTTTCTCAATTCTTAATGGTTTGAGACAAAATTTATATGTATCTGGGCCAGAATTTCATAAGGAATCCAATGGTGGTGGTGGTGGTTTTTTCAGATCACACTCCCTCCTCAAAACCCGATAGTGGTTTTGAAAATGACCTATAATTGCATTTTCTATGCTACACTTTGATACAGACATGAATTACATGATCAATTGGCACAAACACAACACATATGACATGTATAATAGATGCATACTCAGTGGACTTCAAATGCACACATGTTTTGGTGAGTGCAAGTTGAGAGGCTTACCCTTCTTTGGGATTTTGGAGTTTTCTCTGCAATCTACCAACCCTCTTGCTCCAGATATGATTTTATGCTTTGAACCACCTCAAATGATCCCTTGGATGCTTTTAGGATGGTTGGAATCAGCTGGTACCTGCAAAAACACAAACAGTTCCTTTCTTGCAAAAGGGGTCAAAAGTGACCAAAATAGCAACTCTCTCAAATGGTGTTCCAGATGGGGGAACCATTTGGGATAGTTCAAGGATGATATTTGGAGTGTGTTTGAGGTTTTATCTGGTTTGGAAAGTGACTAAATCAAGACATGGCTTGAAAAGTGTAAAAAAAAAGCCTATTTTGAGGTTTTGAGAGGTGACTTTGTGATTTTGTGATTACAGGTCACTTGTGATAGTTTGCACAGCTTACATATGATATATATGAGGTGTGTGTATGATTGATTATGATGGAATTGCTCTCTAGCTCAAAAACTCAATGTTACTTGCTTTGGAAGACAAATTTGAGGTGAAAGAAGAGGTTTTAAGGAAAGCATCTGTTTGATGGCTTTGGTGTACTCAAACTGAACACAATTGAGCTCTATTTATAGTAGAGCAAGTTTGTTTTGGGATCCACAGTGAATGACAACTGCAGCAGGTGTTTGTTCAATGTTGGCCAATGGAAATCCAAGTCTCCTCTAGCCATTGACTAGAGGTTAGGGCACAGGGTTGTGGTTCCCTTGGTCTTGGATAAGTCTTGACTGATTTCAGATGAGAATGGCTCAGTCCATGCCACCTTGATGCTTCCATTGAATGCTTCAATCCAAATTTGAAGTCTTGTCCCTATTTTGGCCATTCTAGGTTCAACATGTTTTTTCTTGTTCCAAGGACTTTGGAGGCTTGGCTCAGTGATTGTCCCCTTTAGATTCAATCCTCAGATGTGTCCAAGTGGATAGGAGCATTTGAATTTGGCTGATTTTGGCAAATCGACCAAAAATGCAAATTTTGTCTTGCCTTGACAGATTTCAGCAAGGCAACTTTCCAATTTCATATCTCATGACTCAAATGGAATTTGGCAATGTTCTTGGTCATTTTGGAAAGCCCTTACATGATACAACAATTGTTTGAACATGTTTGGTTTTGATCTCTTTTGAATCCAAGTGAAAAATCCCCCTACATTTGGAAAAAAATGAAGACAGATTCTGACTTAGTGAAAATTTCACTAAGTGTTGGAAAAAGTGACATTTTCATTTTTTAGCCATTTTGATCACTCCCTAACTTAAAATCCTTAATGAATTGGACTTAGGTCTAGTTGAAGTTTTTGTAGAGGGTAATGAGAGCTACAAATCCATCTTTGGATGAGAAAAATGGCCTTGTGGTTTAGGAGTTATGATCCTCCAAAGTTGGTACCATTGCCACTTTATTTTTAACTTAGAAAATTTTCTAAGTTTTTATGGTTACCCCTTTTACAAGTTATCCAACTTTTCTTGATTTTTCTTGATGAATGATGATTCAAATCATACATAAACATCATTTTAGGGTTAAAAAACCATTTTGGTGAAAAATCTCAAAAAGTCAAAGTTGACTTTTGTGCACAGTTGACTTTTTATCAGATGAATTCCAAACTGTGCAATTCTTCAGGAAATCATATCCTTGACCTAAATAAAACTTGATGGACATGTTCCAAGGGTGTCACAGGGTATATTGAGGCATGTCCTAGGGTTTGGGAGCATGTCCTGGTCAAAAGTCAAAGTTACAGTTGACTTTTTCCTTAAAACCCTAATTGTGGTGCAGATGAAATTGAGACTTGTTACTCAAGCTTCTTGGATTAATCCATTGTTCCAAATGGATCAATATAGTTCATTAAAGACCCTCAAATCATGTATTTAGGTCTTGGCTCATGATTTGTCCCAAAAGTCAACTTAGGGGTGAATTAGGTTAAGAAACCCTAATTCCTGATTTTTGATGTATGCATCCCCTGAGGTAAAATTGACTTGATGATTGGGTCCATGAGGTTCCATGGAGTATATTAGGTTATGTTTTGGATCATTGGCTCATGCCCAGATGAAAATTTCCATCTGGGGGCCCTGGTCGACCAAACCCTAATTTGGTGACACTGTCGATCTTGAAGCTTGATCCACCTAGAAGGGAGCAACCTTGTGCTTAATCCTTGAAGTGGGAGTCCTCTTGATCCATTGTGAATGTTTGAGAGGTTAGACAAGTTGAAGATCATGTCATTCTTTGATTGATCCTTTGTCTAAGCACTCAGAGGGGGCTTGAAACCCTAATTTTGATTGTAGTAAATGCTCAACAACCCTTGAGGTTTTTGATGAGGCATGATGGTTCATCCATATTGTGATGATAATTTGCACAATGATGGGAAATCTTAGTGGTCAAAATTTGGGGTATGACACAAACCTTGAGAAAGCAATACGAAATGATTCAAATGAAGGAAGATGAATCAGTTTCGGAGTTCTTTTCAAGATTGGTGATGTTGTTGAACCAGGTGAAGTCGTGTGGAGAAACAATCACAGATTTGCAGAAAATTGAGAAAGTACTAAGATCTCTTACTGCAAATTTTGATTACATTGTAGTGTCTATTGAAGAGTCCAAGAATCTTGCTGAGATGAAGGTTGAAGAGCTACATGCTTCTTTGGAAGCTCATGAGATGAGACTGAAGCAAAGAGATTCAGAAAGAGAAAAGGTATCGGAACAAGCACTACAAGCGAAATTCACCAAGAAGTCTGGGAAGGTGAAGCAGGGAAGGAATCTTGCTAGTAATGAGAAGTCAAGCAAGAGTTTAAAGAATCATGATGATTCAATAAAGAAAGGCATGGGCAATAAGTATTCTGGGAAGAAAGTTGACATGAAAGATGTGCAGTGTTACAATTGTCAAGGTTTTGGTCATTATGCTCGAGACTGTCAAAAGAAGAAGGAAGCACGAGCAAAAGAAAGTGACAAAGCGCAATATGCACAGGAAGAAGATGGTGATTCTGATGATGTGCTACTAATGGCAGATACTCAGTCAAACGCTGATGAAACAGATTTGTGGTATCTTGATTCAGGTTGCAGCAACCACATGACCGGTAACAAGAACTGATTCACCAAGCTTGATGAATCAGTTAAGAAGGTGATAAAGTTTGCAGATGGTAGACATATCACATCAGGTGGAAGAGGAAACATATCTGTAATGAGAAGAGATGGTATAAAAGCCAGCATTACTGATGTGTTGTATGTGCCTTCTATGACAAGTAACTTGATAAGTATAGGTCAATTACTTGCCAAAGGACATAATATGAAGCTGGAGAAGAACCAAATGAAGGTGTATCATGCTGATGGTAGGTTGGTACTGAAAGCACCATTGGCTGATAACAAGACCTTTAAAGTTCAGATTAACATGATTGATCATCAATGTCTTGCGTCAACTACAGAAGAGGAAAAGAATTGGCTAAGGCACCATAGATATGGGCATCTAAACTTCAGGAGTTTGGGTATGCTCAATCAGAAGAAGATGGTTTATGGTTTACCTCAGATAAAGGAACCAAATCACGTGTGTGAAGAATGCTGCAAAGCAAAGCAGGCTAGAAAAGCATTCAAGCATGATCTGCCAATTAAGTCAAAAGGAAAGTCGGAGCTTGTTCATTCTGACGTAAGTGGACCTTTTGAAGTTAGTTCGAATGATGGCAATTGTTACTTCTTAACTTTCATCGATGAATTCACCAGATATATGTCGATTTATATGATCGAAAGTAAGAGTGAAGTATTCACAAAGTTCAAGAAGTTTAAGTTGCTTGTCGAAAAGCAAAGATGCTGCAAGCTAAAGAAACTGAGAACTGATGGTGGTGGTGAATACACCTCTCGAGAGTTTGCTAGATTTTGTGAAGAGGAAGGTATAGAGCATGAGGTTATTGCACCCTATACACCTCAACATAATGGAATAGCTGAGAGGAAGAATAGAAGTATATTGAATATGACGAGAAGTATGTTGAAGGCTAAAGAGGTGCCAAAGAGATTTTGGGCTGAAGCAGCTTCGACAGCAGTATACATTCTGAATAGATGTCCAACGAAGAAGCTAGCTGAGAAGACTCCTTATGAAGCATGGACAGGTGAGAAGCCAAATGTAAGTCATCTTAGAGTTTTTGGATCAATATGTTTTAGGCATATTCCTGAGCAATTGAGAATAAAACTAGATGATCGAAGTCAAATTATGGTGCTCATAGGTTATCATTCAACTGGTGCATATCGACTATATTCACCAGAAGATGATAAATCTACGATCAATCGAGATATTCTGGTAGATGAAAATCAAAAATGGGAGTGGAGTCATGGGTCAGTTCGACAGGAAACTGGTCGACAGATGGAAGAGACAGTTCCGACGGTATTTGAAGAAGACCGACAAACTGAGGCCACGACAATTCGAAATGAAGAACCTCCTGAGTAGAATGTCAGAAGATCAACTAGAACAAGAGCTGAGTCGACAAGATTAGCTGGATATGAGAGATTTCCAGATAATGCAATCGATGCAGATGGTGACTTAATAGAAGAAGTAATGATGATGGCTGAAGCATAACCAATTAACTTGGATGAAGCCATGAATGATTCGAATTGGTGTGAAGCCATGAAGGAAGAACTCAGGGCAATCGAGAAGAACAATACCTGGGAACTTGTCGAAAAAGCCAGCAAGAAGCCTATTGATGTGAAATGGGTTTACAAGCTGAAACGAAGGCAAAATGGTGAAATTTCCAAGCATAAGGCAAGACTAGTGGCAAGAGGTTTTCTGCAGAAACCTGGTATTGATTTCAACGAAGTCTATGCGCCAGTGGCTAGGGTGGAAACAATCAGGATTATTGTTTCGACAGCAACATATAGAGGATGGAAGATACATCATTTGGATGTAAAATCAACATTTTTGAATGGACCTTTGGAGGAAGAAGTTTATGTTAGTCAACCACCAGTATTTGAGATCAAAGGGCATGAGTCGAAGGTGTATAGATTGAGGAAGGCTCTCTATGGATTGAAGCAAGCCCCGAGGGCTTGGAACAAAAGAATAGATAGTTTCCTAATCGAAGCAGGTTTCACAAAGTGTGTGTCTGAGCATGGAGTTTATGTAAATGATGTCGACAATGATAGTCGAATCATTTTATGCCTGTACGTCGATGATTTGCTAATTACAGGTGCAAATGAAGCTGAGATAAGAAAAGTTAAGTCGAAGCTAATGCAAGAGTTCGAAATGTCCGACCTAGGGAATTTGTCATATTTCTTAGGGATGGAATTCAAAGACACAGCTGAAGGTGTGTTCCTGCACCAGAAAAAGTATGCTCAAGACATCTTGAAAAGGTTCAAGATGACTAACTGTAAAGCTGCAACAACTCCATTGGAAACAGGAGCAAAGTTGAAGAAGGTAACTGATGATGAGTTTGTAAGTTCGACACTGTACAAACAAATTATTGGATCCTTGAGGTATCTTTGCAATACAAGGCCGGACATTTTTCAGAGTGTCAGATTGTTAAGTCGATTCATGGAGAAACCCCAAGAATGTCATCTCATTGCAGTGAAGAGAGTACTGAGATACATTAAGGGTACGATTGATCATGGTGTGCTGATGCCATGTCGAAATAGGTCCAAGTCAAAAGATGCGGAGGTATATGGTTACACTGATTCAGATTTCAGTGGAGACCAAGATGAGAAGAAGAGCAATGCAGGCTACATTTTCATGATAGAAGGAGCTCCAATCTCTTAGAGTTCGAGAAAACAAAGCATTGTGGCTTTGTCATCATGTGAAGCTGAGTACGTAGCTGCATCGTATGCAGCATGTCAGGCAGCATGGATAGATATGTTGCTCGAAGAACTCAAGATCAAGGAACCTGGGAAGATGAAGTTGTTTGTAGATAACAAGTCAGCTATTGATCTTGCCAATCATCCTATGTGTCATGGTCGAAGTAAGCACATAGAAAGAAGGTATCATTTTCTCAGGGATCAAGTGAACAGAGGGAAGTTGATCTTGAATATTGCAAGACTGAATTTCAACTAGCCGACATACTTACCAAACCTTTGAAGAAATTCAGATTCGATGAGTTAAAGAAGAGCATTGGGATGAGAAGTCTCGAGAACATGAATTAGGTGGTGTGTTAGAAGTAATTCAAGTTCTCTGTCGAAGTCAAAGTCAGAATCTTTATAGGTTTCTTGTCGATGTCGAATTAGTTGTAGTGTTGTGTAGTCAGCTGTATTCGGCAGAGTCGAATATAGCTGTTAAGGAGTTAGTCGAAATGTTTGGACCTGGGCTTTGATAGCCTTTATAAAGGGCTTTGTAATTTGTAATTACATACAGCATATACATCATTTTAACACAATAAAGTTTAGTAAGTTTTGCAAACCTTAATCTCTTCTCTTCTCTCTCTCTCCTTCTTCTTCTTCTTTTTCTCAAACATTCATCTTTCTTGGAACATAGTTCCAACAGGGGTGTTACATTTGATATACTTGGATGGTGGAAAACAAATGGGATTAAGTATCCGACTTTGCAAAAAATTGCTAAGGATATTTTGGCCATCCCAATTTCAACGGTTGCTTCAGAATCTGCTTTTAGCACAGGTGGCAGGTTATTGTGTCCTCATCGTTCTAAGCTTCACGAAGATACTTTGGAGGCACTTATGTGTGCACAAAGTTGGATGAAAAATGAAAAGAAAGGTAAAATTTTTTACATTTTTATATTTATTCAATGAAACTTTTATTTAGTCTTTTTTTGCTTTTCAGCTTCTATTGGTATGATCGGATCAAAGCAATATTTGCATGTGAAAGACAAGCGATTGCATTCTTTTCAAGATTCTGATTCTAAAGAAGAGGTAAAATAATTTTTAAAAATATTATTATGACTACAATTTTTATTATTAACTACAACCTTTTAATATAAAGTATTATATTTTTTCAGGATATGGAGAACACAAGTTTAGGAGTCACAAATTAATGACTATATTCTATTTTTTATTACATAATTCTATTAAGTTTCATATTTTCGCAACGTACACTTTTATTTACATATTTGGTATGAGTTTTATTTTTCTAAATACTATGGTTTGCAATATTTTATTAGTTGATTTGAAAGTTTTGAATCACATTTAAATTCAGTTGTGATGTTTTTATTTATTTTTTTTGTTGTTGTTAAACTACGGATAATGGGTACGGGTACGGGCACTCAGATGCCCAAAGGGTATGGAGACGGACTTTAAAATTAGTGCCCATGAGGGTATGGGCTCGGGCACGGGCGCTTTTTTAAAATATGGGTAGAGAGACGGACGCTATAGTACCCTGCCTAAAGGGTACCCATTGTCATCCCTATATACAATTGTTCCCAATGTTAAAACTTCACAGTATCATTAAAGTTGATAGAACTGAATTTATTGGTGTTATTAAAAGCAAAGGAAGAAAACATGTGTGGAATGTAGATTTGGTAGGTGATAATAGTCAGGCACCTTTAATAGGGAAATGAATGATGTTTTTGAAAGTTGTATTAGGTAGCCACGTCGCGTGTTGTATTTGTAGAAAAATTTAAAAAATTAAAGACGTCACGTGTGGATAAATGTATGTGAAGTGCAGAATCTATAGATATATATTTAGAAACTATGAATTTAAAAAAAGTTTAGAATATTGTGCCTCTATTAATTAAAAACTAAAAATTTAAAAGAAGTTTAAAATATGGTGAGTCTCTAGAAACTAAGAAGTTGAAAGAAGTTTGAAATATTCTGTCTCTTTTAAATAGATAATGGAAAAATAAGAAATAAGTGTATACAAATTAAAAGAATATATGTAGTTTTCTTTTTTCAATACCCACTTTGCAATGCCACAAAAACTGTACTAATTGTTTATGGTAAGTTGTTTTAGTATATTAAAAAAAAAGTAGTTTCATTTATATTAATAAAAAGTAGATTCAATAAAATAATTAAAGGTAATATGTTCCTATCGGTTCCTTAGAATGCTCTATTATATCAAGTCTTTAGTCTTATCATAATTTGTCACACATTTTCTCATCTCACATGAATTTGCCTTAAAAATAGTTTCTCTACAATAGTATATATTTATTTAGATTTATCTGAGCTAAGAAGGGTATTTTTCAAAGTAAATCCATCATTTAGTAGTTACGATAAAAAATATTGTATATATGGCCAATAAAAGACATACTTAATTTTACTATTTAAAGATATTAATTCATAAATTTAAATTTAAAATATCTATTTAATAGTATAGTTTATTAAATTTATTTAAGTACTTTAATATTTCATTTTTATTAAATCATAGACATAAATTAAACATTTTTTAATATTTCATAATAATTGCATAATAACATATGATATTTTATTAATCAATATTCAAATGACAAAGATTGATAAACTCTTAAAGGCATAATCCATAACATAGTTTATTGTTTCACAATATCAAATATAATTAATATATGGTATGATATACATATAAATAGTTTATATTGTATTGATGAAATTTGTAAAATATTTATAATAATATCTCTATTTCATCTAAAATTAATTTCTATGATTTATTACCATCTAAAAATTGAAAAAACAAAATTATAAACATGTTTTTCTTTAATCAAGGAAAAATATATTAATTTTCAAAAAACAATAAACAAAGGAGATCCAACAAGGATCCATCCATCCAACAAAGACAAGTTACATCATCAACTTAACTAGATGGCTTCTAAACTTTCTATTTTGCCATTCCATATACACCTAACTATCTATAATATTTGTTACTATACTTGTGTTATCTACACTATTTCCAAACACAATATCATTTCTATAATTCCATATGGAGTAAATCGATTCTACAACAGCCATCCTCATTAGAGTAGCTTTCCACCCTTTGCCATTGGCTGCCCTAATGATCCACAATAGCTCTTCATCCCAATTTTTTGGGTCATGGTTCACCTCCATCCACTTAATAACTCCTCTCCAAATGGGACTGGTTTTGCTAGAGCAAAAAAACAAGTGGTTTATTGTCTCTTCTTCCGTGTTGCACATCCCACATTGGCTATCTTGTATCATGCAAAATCTCTTTAACCTATCTGTTGTAGCAAGCCTACCATGACAGGCAAGCCATAGGCAAGTAATTTCTCTAGGTCTAGCCTTGTTGTATTTGATAAGCTTCTTCCAATTGCTCTTATGGCCATCATCAATTATCGCAGTATAGATAGCACTAGCTTTGAACTTCTGGTGGCCTACTGCAAAAATCCCAATATTGCTGGATTTGACCTATGTTATCCCGCTGACTCATAATACCCTTCATGATCCAAGAGTTATGAGGTTTTATATCTCAAACTCCAAAACATCAACACCTTTTAGATAATAATTGTGGACCCATTTAACCCACATATTATCAGCTTTCCTGCAAAGATTCCATACACACTTCACCATTCCAAATAGAGAGATTTATAATATGTAAGCTACCCTGAATTTTGGGACTGCAAACTGTCTTCCAAGCAATAAGAATTTTTCTACTGATCTCCTTCCTTCCAATCCAAATGAAGCTCCTGCAAATTGAATCAATTTTTTTATCACAAAGTAAGGAATTGGGGAACACTGCATCCAGTATTGTGCAATAACACAGGATATACTTTGCACCAATTGGATTCTTCCTACATAGCTTAAAAGCTTGGTAGAACAATGGTGCACACGACTCACAATTTTGTTTATCAAGGGCAAATAATGACTTATGTTGAACTTCTTGCTAGAAAGAGGTACTCCTAAGTACTTAATAGGGAGTTTCCCCTCTTGAAAACATGTCAAGATCTTAAGAATCTCTTTATTATTACAACAAACCCTGTGGAGTCTGAGAATCTCTTGAAGGCCCCTACTATCTTGTCCACCGACATAACATCACCTCTGCAGAACAAGAGTACGTCATCAGGAAATGTGAGGTTTGCAAGGCTCAAACTTTCACATTTTGCATGATAGTTAAAGTTGGTATTTCTTTGCATCTTGAGCAGGGTTCTATGCATATACTTCATTACAATAACAAAGAGTAATAGAGATATGGGATCAACTTGCCTGATCCCTCTCTTAGCCTGCAAAAAATCAGAAAGCTCCCTATTAATATTGAATTTATAAGACACTGTGGTAATTCCTGTCATAATCCAATTGGTAAATTGGTTTAGGATTTCAATTTCCTTCAGCATACACTCTAAAGCAATCCAATTTACCATGCCATACACATTTTGGAGGTTTAATTGGATCATAACTCTAGGAGTAACACCTTTCCTATCATAGCCTTTAAGAAGCTCATATGCTAACATAATGTGATTATGAATATCTTGACCCGGGACAAAAGCTGCTTGGTTTTGGCTGATGACACTCTACAAGACCTCTCCCAACCTGTCTGTCAAAATCTTGGATATAATTTTGTAAAAGGTAGTACAACCAGCTATTGGTCTATAGTCCTTTACTTGCTTTTCACAGTCACCTTTGGAAATCATAGTTATCACAACACTATTAAAAGGTTTATAAATGGACCCTCTGTCAAAAAAACTCCTTAACAACACTGATCACATCACCTTTAATAACTGGCCAGCTGGCTTTGAAAAACCTAGCCCATAGCCATCCATACCACGACTTTTCAAGTCTCCAATCCCTTTCAAAGCTTTTAAAATTTCCTGCTCAGTGACATCACCTATCAACATCTCACGTTGTTCCATACTCAACTGGTTCCCCATCCTCATAGCCTCTATATCTATATAGGTAAGAGTGTTAACCCTTTTTCTCATAAGTTGGCCATAGAAATCCGTCACTTCCTTCTATATATCTTTGTGATTTTGAATGATAGTTCCATCATCCTTTTGCAGGTGGCTCATATTTTTTGAATTTTTCTTAGCTCTGATTGTAGCATAGAAGAAGGAATTGTTGCCATCCCTCATCCTAAGCCAATCAATCTTGGCCCTCTGCATAAGGATTTTCTCCTCCATCTCATTAAGTGGAATAACCTCCTCAGTGAGCTTTTTCACTTTCTCAATAACTTGGCTATCCATTCTATTTGCAATGAGATCAATCTGATCTATCTTTAACTTTTCTCTGGCCTCAAGAATGTTTTGCTTCACATTTGAGATAGGCTTGCTAAACTTTCTGATCTCTGGCTTCAACCTTATGAGCTTCTTCCACAGAACAACCATAGGGCTCCCTACGATAGGTTGATCCCAACTATTCTTGACCATTTCCAAGTACCCTAGTAACTTAAACAAATAATTGGTGAACCTGAACTGCCTTTTTATTCTCATTATATTATTCTTGTTTGCCATATAAAGCACATCATGATCTAAAACATTGTGGGGTAAAAGAAAGCAACAGGCGTACATCGATCGTTTCATACAAGTGGGGATGTAAGTAGGAGATTCTGACAAGAGCCTCAAGTGATGGAATTTTGAGGATGATGTTAAGCAAGATAACTCTTTTAGGGAGAATTTGGGGCACGAGGAGACCCATAGTTTGAAAGAACAACTGAATAAGGCACAACCCTTCATTAACCGTGAAGAAAGACTTGTCACCAAGATGATTATCAGAAAACCACATATTCAGGTTCCAACCGACCATCCAGGAAGGAATATAACTGGAAAAAGGAAAGGTCAGACCGAGGGACCCGTGACCGGTTCCAAAAGTATACCCCCCCTTAACACCTCACGAGAGAAGATATACCAAGAATTTAAAAATACATTGAGCTAATGATATATGTGGGAGAAGGGAAAGATGTTAGGACTTTGGACTCACAATTCCTGGTGGTTCCCTACAAGAGTATTTATAATTGCATACTCAGGAGACTGTTTACAGCGCATCTAGTTATTTATTTTTTTTAATGCTAGTTTTTGTAGTTTTAGAATTTAGTCTTAGTATTTTAATTAGAAATTAATTTTAGTTTTTAACTAGAATTTAATTTAATTAATTTTTTAATTAGAACTTAATTTAACTAGTTTTTAATTAGAATTTAATTACTTAGTTCTTAATTTAGTTTAGTTTTAAGTAATTAGTTTTTTATTAGGATTTAGTTAATTAGTTTTTAATTAGATTTTAGCTTTAGTTAGATCTAATTTATTTAGATTTATATTTATTTTATTTAACTTTTAATCTTGATATTTTCCTGTTTTCATTTTAATTAATTCCTAATATTTTTTTTTATTTAAATCTTATTGCACTTGCTGTATATATATTGCTACTCACTTTACTTTTAATACTCGAGATTTTCTCTTTGTTTCTATGTCGCTTACCACATTCCAAAGGAAATGACCCTATAGTTGACCGCCATGTCAGTTAGGATAGTCTAGTCCCTCATTCCCTTATCTCACTCCACGTAGGTGTCTTGCTGTCAGACCCTACTTTCCCGTTGATACTTCTTCCCCGTTTTATCTAGCCTTAGGTTTGGAGTCGCCGCACTCCGTGTAGGTGTCTTGCTGTCAGACCCTACTTTCCCTTGGAACCTTGACCACATTCAAGAGTTCTTTACCCCGTATTAAGGGAAACTACGGGCGCTCTGATTTCTCAAAGTACCTTTTGAGAATACGTAGGCATAGGATTGCGAGATCCTAGCGAGCCACCTTTTCTTTTTTCCACCTTTTTCATGTACATCCGATGCCTTCTCAGATTCCACCCCTTTTTTACCTTTACATCCGATGCCTTCTCGGATTCCACATTTTCTATTTCTCACCCTTTTACCCCGTATTGAGGGGAATTATGAATGCTCTGATTCCATTTCCGCCAGGATACGTAGGCACGAGATGCGATGTCTTGGCGAGCATACTTAGTGTATATACCCCCAAGTTTTTCTTTACCTTAGCACTTTTTCCATTAATAAGCAAACTTTAACATAACACAAATACTAACAAGAGGTTCCCGTAGAGTACTACGAATACTTAGGGTGCTAATACCTTCCCTTTGTATAACCAACCCCCGAACCTAGATTCTCTTTTTTAGGATTTTCGTTCTTTACCCTTTCCTTTGGATAAATCAAAGCTCGGTGGTGAATTTCAAAGTTTTGCGATGCAAGTTAATTAATAGCTTGGTATCCGATTCTCACCGCAACAGTGATTGTTCTCGATTTTTGCTTAAATGCGCGGGGTTTGGGTCGTGTTAGAGATAAACTTCACAAACTTCGATTAAGGATGATTATCTATTAGTTTCTGAATGCTAGATATAGATTTAGGGCTAACAATCCATATGGGTGTCGAAACTTAATGCTTCCGTGTCTTGAGTCGGGTGCGAGAGTGCCGATGAGGGTAGCATGGTTGAGTGTGCCAGAGATGGACATGTGTTGTGAATGATACCGGGTGATATTGAGGAGTATTATAAGTTGCGTATAACTGGTCGGTAAGTTTAAGTTTGTGATGAGTGGAATATATACATGCTTGATAAGTCTTTTCTCTCTGATGAATGAATTTTCTTGTGTTAATATTTACTTTTCTGTTTTTATGTTTCAACCATTTTAATCCAAACTCATAAACTTAGATATTGTCGAACGGCAGTTCAGTAGCACCGACCTCTGTGGACATGATAAATTCCCGGAAAAATACTTCCAAATCTTTTGGTTTTTGCCGCTATACAGCTCCAACAAAATGGCGTCGTTGCCGGGGATTGGTGTTTTTATTGGATCGCATTGCGATAGTTTCTTTGTTTTTGAGTTTTGTAGATATCGTATATATTGTCTATTTTCACTTGTTTATATTGATACTTGTATATGTTTACCATATTTGTGAATTTTACATGTTTTGCATAATTGTGAATATAGTGTATATATTTGTTTCTTTTCACGTTTGCCAAAAGTGTGGTTAGATGTGTAGTTCCGGTTAGAGCTCGAAGAGATGAGAGCAAAGGCGGGAGTGAAAGCATTTGGCTCTTCCGAAGCAACGTGTTGGTTTGTAAATAATAGGCGTCGAACTTATGACGTAAAACAAGCATGTTTTATTGTTGTTAGTTTCTAATGTTTTAGTATGTTTATGGTAGTTCGTGTTAAGGTGTTAAGTTTTGTTTTCCTCAAGCTTGTCGTGTTTAACTTGAGGAAGTTTGTATGTGTAAATATTGTATGTTTTGTAATTGAGTTGTGTAGGTGTTAAGTGGAGGCCTACACCAGAACCTTGTTGATGTACTGGTTTTTCTGGTTCTGGTGTAGCGCGCTTAACCGCGCTTAGCGCGCTCTGCTGTGCTGAGCCAGTGAATTCTTTTAATTATTCACTTGGCTCCCTCTTCTTCCCACTTCCACCAAGGCCTTATATATTAGTAATCATTAGTAATTTTTCTAATTCTTTTGTTGTTGTTTGGACTCAAATTTTAGTCTGATTGCTTGAAGTCGCATTCGGTGATTTTCCGGTTTTGAGTGTTTCAACTTGCGAATGCGTGGTAATGATAGTGTTTAAAGTTTTGTACACGTCCAAGGTATGTGTTTATCGCTTTCTTGACTTTGGCATATTCATGATACTTAGGATTTTTACAACTTCTATGCCATTCATTCTTTTATATACTTATTTGTATGTGAATCACTTTAGTTCCCAACCTTTTTGTGAGGAAGCCTTCCATTGTTCATATATGCTCGGAGTACCAATATTCTTGTTTTAACTAGATTTTATTATGCTTAATCTTTTGTTTGTGTTGATTATTTGAAAGCATGAAAAGGATTAAGGCACTTGTTTCATTTTGAGCACAACTACCTTAGTCAAATAGTCAATTCACCTTGTGAGTGTGTGATCTTTTGTAAACCCTTTGAGTCTTTGGTCAGTATCCATTTTGTTTGAGTTTGATTCTTGTCTATGAGTGTCAAATTCATTTTTTGTGTGGATCTTGATTGTTGTTTTTTTCTTGAACCCTCAACTTTGTGTTATTATATGAATTTTTACCTTGCCTTAGAAAGTAGGGAGTATTCACATGATGATGTGGTTGAATTCAAGCTGGGGAGAGCAATGTTTGCTCACTTATGTTGTTGGTTGCTATGAGGTTGAAAAAGAAAAGAAAAAAGAGAAAAATAAGAAAAAGAAAAGAAAAGAAAAAGAAAGAAAAAAATTGAAAAAGCTTTGAAAAAAAAGCTTTGAAAAAGAAAAACAAAAAGAGTAGAATAATGTTGTGCTAATAAATTCTATGTATTTGGTGTAACACTTGGGATTTTGGAAGAAATTTGATTGAAATTTTGTGTTTGAACTTTTGTGAGTTGATCACTCCCTTAGGTTTAGCCAAATTTTTGTTTCGATTAGCTTTAGGAATTATTCCTTGTTTGTTCATCCGACCACAGTACAGTCCTGAAAGTCCTTTTGATTCTTGCTTTTGTGTTTTCAGCATTATTTTTGGATGGTTGCATAATTTAGTCTTTTGTTTGCAAGATTGTTGTGTGAGTGAAAAATCCCTCATTTTGTGTTTTTCATCTACGGATGATTGTTTTTGCTAGGTGTGATTCACATTTGAACTTGTGTTGTTTTAGAATGTTTGGCATGACTTTTGTATTTAGCATTTGTTTCGTGATTATGTTATCGTTGTAGTTTAGTGGTAAGTATTTACTTTGTGTGTACCATTTTCGATTGAACCATTGCATTTGCTTTTGTTTGTAAAAACTTGTTGTTGCGTGATTTCTTGGATTTTCGTCTTTTGTTTCTTTAAGTTGTTGGCTTTGTTTGAGGACAAACAATTATGTAAGTTGGGGAGAGTTTGATAAGTGCAAAATGTACCTATTTTTGTATATAAGTTTTGTTGCACTTATCGATACTTTTTGTTAAAATCGTTCGAATAAACCCCACTTTGTTTGTAAATACGTTTACTTTACTTTATAGTGTATGTATTGTGTTATCGTGTAAATATCATTGAGTTTAATTGTTTTCCATTTATTTTTGTAGGTATTAAAGCATTGATATTGGAGCATGAAAGGCTTTTAAGGAGCATTTTTTAAGAAATTGAATTTTTGAAGCATGCTACGAACGCGCTTAGCGCGCTCCTAGCCCAAGGAAGGAGCTAATTCCAGTAGGTTGCCCACTTAGGGCGGTCTGGAGCCCGCTAAGCGGGATTTAAGGCGGTTTAGCAATAAATGACAGCGCGCTCTGCGATTTTCATCCCCTCTATAAATAGATTTGATCACATTTTTTAGGTTATGGTTTTTGGGGTTTTTTGCTCCCAACTCCATCAAACTTCATTTTTTTCAGTAGATTAGCTTAGAAAACAACAATGGAGCTTGCATGTGGATGATCCGGGGTGGATTGATCGTCGATCAGCTCTGACAATCTGTGAAGTGTTTGGTTCATTTCTGATTTTCTTCATGTCTTTCTTCTTTGTCGGGTTTGTATATGTTTTTACTTTGATCTCATGTATATTTGTTGCCCATGGCGTTATATTTAATTTGCTTTACAAATCTCTATTGGTGATTGTTCTTGATTTTTGCTTAAATGCGTGGGGCTTGGGTCATGTTAGAGATAAACTTCACAAACTTCGATTAAGGATGATTATCTGTTAGTTTCTGAATGCTAGAGATAGATTTAGGGCTAACAATCCATATGGGTGTCGAAACTTAATGCCTCCGTGTCTTGAGTCGGGTGCGAGAGTGCCGATGAGAGTAACATGGTTGAGTGTGCCAGAGATGGACATGTGCTGTGAAAGATACCGAGTGATATTAAGGAGTATTGTAAGTTGCGTATAACTGGTCGGTAAGTTTAAGTTTGTGATGAGTGGAATATATACATGCTTGATAAGTCTTTTCTCTCTGATGAATGAATTTTCTTGTGTTAATATTTACTTTTCTGTTTTTATGTTTCAACCATTTTAATCCAAACTCATAAACTTAGATATTGTCGAACGGCAGTTCAGTAGCACCGATCTCTGTGGACACGATAAATTCCCGGAAAAGTTCTTCTGAATTTTTTGTTGCTTGCCGCTATACCGCTTCAACATAGAGACATCCCATAAACTTCGAGACAAACCTCGTAAGTTAATGCAAAGCCTGAGCAATTAAGTTAGGATCAAATGCATGCACCTTAAACAAGTAGAAATAAGATCTCAATGTCAAATTCATTTACTCACACTTCCCAGTGCAGGGTGTTAGATTCACACATAAAAAAAGTGCTTTTGGTCGTACATGCTAATATATAAGTGAGACGACTTTTCCAAATTTAAGCATCTGGTTCGGTCTTACTTCCTCCCTCGAAATACGCAGAGGAGAATAAAAATGATCTACTTGTAATGAAACAATCTCAAAAGAATTTGTGATGGTTGTGAGACCGACAATGGACAATTCATCTAGTTTTTAGGCCAAAGAGACATTCTCAAGGCGCAAGTTTTCAAGATCATTCTAAACGGCAGAAAGAGATGCAATCATAGAAGATAAAGTGACTCGACTGAAGGCTAGAACTTTATCTTTTTTTATTATTTCCCTTGCCAAGAGCTTTACCTGATAAACTAATGAGTCGAGGAGATTTAAGGCTTTCAAGGTGTCACCGATCTCGGTAAGAGAATCATCAGACTTTTGTACTTCTTGTATGTATGTTGTTGAATTGGTAAAACGGAAAGCAAAAATATTAATTTTGAAAGAATTCCCTTTGGGATTTATATCGTCTCAGCAGGGATCGATGCGAGGGAAAAAATGTCATTCGACAATCTCTATGTATCTAAGCTTGAGTTTAAATGGTTTTAAAGAGTAAGATGCAAAAGAAAAACATATGAACAAAAAAATAAATACATTCTTAAGACATGAGAAAACTTGTCAGGAGTTGTATTTTGTTCTACTCATCATGTACTAAAAAATCTATGGATCAAATGCACGCAACCTAAATTACTCGTCAAAATCCCCACATATCGCTCACAACAAGAGGTTATGTCTAACGCAAACGTTGAGAGATCAACCGCATTCTCTCGGAGGTGATGTCTCACGCAACTAAACAACACGAAGCATTAAGATCAGACACACATGTGAATATTAGACCACTTCCCACAGCCAATAGACATTCATCTTAGGTCGAGTTCGAAAAGTATATGTCTATAGCAAATCAAACCCATTAAGATAGAGATTAAATCAAAGATGACGTCGATTAAGAGTTGTAAAAGAGATTTTATACAAAGATCCATAAATATACATACAACAAAACCCTAACAAATAGAGGGTACAAAGAGAAGAGAGAAGATGAACAAGAATCTCTCGGTTTGTAAACGCCGATTGAAGCAAATCTACCTCTGGATCACCAAGATATACACTCTAATGTTGTTTCTAAGCTACTATACTCACAGAATGTGTTTGATGAAGTTGGGCTAAAAGTTCCCAACAACATAACCTAAAAAATGCTTAAAAAGTGACTTAAATATGGGTTGGAACACGTGAACCGTACTAAGTGCGCTATGAGGGCGCTTCGCGCCATTAGTAAAATCAAGTTTCTTGTTTTCTTCATAACTTTCGAACCGTAACTCCGATTGACGCACGGTCGGAAGCGTCGAAAAGCTTATTCAATGCTCTATATGACAATGACAAAATTTCCTTGCTTGAATAACTACAAAAATGAGATAATCAAAATTTAAAAATAATGGTATTTATTACAACTGCGCTAAGCGCCCTCAGATCACGCTAAGTGCGATCTCACTTAAAATACCCTTAAACCGCCTTAAAGTGTGCTAAGAACGGTCCTGCTCCCGCTAAGCGCGGTCAGGAAAACAAAAAATACTCCAGCTACTGCCATCCAATTCTAAACGCGCTAAAAGTTGCGCTAAACACGAATGCCAGCATTTTGTCGGTCAAAATTGCATTTTAAAGCATCCTTCTTGGCTGAAATGGGTCCATACTTCAACCATACATTATTACCTATAAAAACAGATGAAAAACTGTTAAACTCAACAATATGTACACAATATCGCAAAATATACAATGGTATGTAAATTATACAAAATATATACAAAAATGGGGGATTATTAAAGGAAAACAAACGAATCAAGCCAATAAGTGCCAATTATTCACACTAAAAATCAGTACATTTTAGCACTTATCAACTCTCCCCAACTTAAACTTATTTGTCCTCAAACAAGAATCGATCAACTCAAAGAAACAAAAGAGATTATCAAGAAATCATGCTCAACAAGTCTTTACAAATGGAAAACAAATGCATGGTACACAAATCAAAAGTACAGGCAAGACAATGCTTACCACTAAACTACAACGATGCAATGGCTATGAAAATAATTCTAAGTACAAAACACATGTCAAAAATTCTAAAGTAATACACATGTCAATAATGAATCACACCTAACACACAACTTCATCAAGGGATGAAAAACAAACATGAGGGACAACTCACACATAACAATCTTGCTAACAAAAATTCAAATTATGTATTCATCTAAAAAAAACTCATATTGAAAGTATAAAAGCAAAAATCCCAAGGGCTTTAAGGGTTGTAATGTGGCTTGAGTAACAAAAAATTAATTTTCTCAAAGTAAAAGAAACAAAAACTTGCCTAATCAAATGAGAGTGATCATTTCTCACAATCTTAAGCAATCACAAATTCCAATAACCTTTTTCTCTTTTCCAAATTGTTACACCATTCCACACAACTTATTAGCACAACATTATTCTATTTTTTTATTCTTTTTCAAGTACTTGTTCCTTTTTTCTTTTCTTTTCTTTTTCTCAACCACATAGCAACCAACCTTTCTTCTCCCCAATTTGAATACAACTAACATGTAAAGTGAATGCTCCCAAACTTATTAGGCAAGAAAAAAAAACTCAAATGACAAGTCATGGTTATGGTTCAAGAAAAAAATATTAGAATCCATACAAAAATTGAACTCAACACTAACATGGATTCTAACAAAGGCTCAAAAGGGTAAGCAAATTCTCACTCACTTACAAGGTAGATTGACTATTTGGCCAAGTGGTTGTGCTCAAAATCAAACAAAATGCCTTGATCATTTTAGTGTTATCATACAAATAACACAAATACAAGATTAAACATAATTCAAACGAGTTAAACAAGAAAGTTGGTCTCCATGCAATTTAGTAAACAATGGAAAGGTTCCTCACATTGGACTATGAACTAAAGTGATTCAAAATTGAACAAAAATTGCAAAAGAATAAATGTCATGTAATTTGTACAAAGCCTAAGGTTCATAAACATGTAATGTTCTAGAAAAAAAATAAGCACAAACCTTAGCCATTCAACTCTCTTTAAACTTCTCACACTACCATAACATTTCCTTGTTGAACAATAAAAAATGAACAATCACCCAGTGCATCCTCAAGCTAATCAAAAAACAAAATTTGAGAACAAACACAAAAATTTATTCTAACAACCTAACAAAATTGAACTAAAACTAACTAAACACAAAGACCAAAATTGGTGAAAGTGGATGGAAAATGAGAGATTTTTCTTTGCAAAACAAGGCGCGCTAAGCACGGGCAGGAAAACTTCATTTTTCAAAATTGGTTCTTTCTCTCGTTCACTCCATCCATTCTCACTTTATATTAACTATACTACAAATTATAAAATTGTACAAACTCAAAAACCGTTGGGTTACCTCCCAACAAGCGCTTGTTTCACGTCGTAAGCTCGGCGCTTTTATTGTTCTTAGCTAGTAACTTCCTCACAGACATGCTGATGTTTTTCTTCAAAGTGCAAACCTAAAGAAAATGTCCTAACCAAACACTTGAACAAACGTTACGGGAACAAAATATATACAGCATTTGAACAAACAATGGAAAACAAAATCAAAACAAGTATCTATAAAAGCCTATATACAATATAGATAATTATGTACAAAGCTTAGAAATATAGAAACTATCGCAATGCGATTCAATATCCAAACACCAATCCCTGGCAACGACGCCATTTTGTTGAAGCGGTAAAGCGGCAAGTAAAAATATTATTTTCGGAAGAATTCCCTCCGGTATCGTCTCCACAGGGATCGGTGCGAAAGAAAGAATGTCGTTCGACAATCTCTACGTCTCTAAGCTTGAGTTTAAATGGTTTTAAATAGTAAGATGCAAAAGAAAAACATATGAACAAGAAAATAAATACATTCTTAAGACATGAGAAAACTCGTCAGGAGTTGTATTTCGTTATACCCATCATGTACTAAAAAAATCTATGGATCAAATGCACGCAACCTAAATTACTCGTCAAAATCCCCACGTATCACTCACAACAAGAGGTTATGTCTAACGCAAACGTTGAGAGATCAACCGCATTCTCTCGGAGGTGATGCCTCACGCAACTAAACAACACAGAGCATTAAGATCCGACACACATGTGAATATTAGAGACATTCATCTTAGGTCGAGTTCGAAAAGTATATGTCTATAACGAATCAAACCCATTAAGATAGAGATTAAATTAAAAATGACATCGATTAAGAGTTTAAAAGAGATTTTATACAAAGATCCATAAATATACATAAAATCAAGATAAACTTACATACAAAATCCCAACAAATAAAGGGTAAAAAGAGAAGAGAGTAGATGAACAAGAATCTATTGGTTTGTCAACGCCGATTGAAGCAAATTCACCTCTGGATCACAAAGATATATACTCTAATGTTGTTTCTAAGCTACTCTACTCACAGAATGTGTTTGAGAAAGTTCGGGTTAAAAGTTCCCAACAACATAACCTAAAAAATGCTGAAAAAGTGACTTAAATAGGGGCTGGAACACGCGAACCGCAATAAGCGCGCTATGAGGGCGCTTAGCGCCATCAGCAAAATCAAGTTTCTTGTTTTCTTCATAACTTTCGAACCGTAACTCCGATTAACGCACGGTCGAAAGCTTCAAAAAGCTTATTCAATGCTCTATATGACAACGAAAAAATATACTTGATTGAATACCTACAAAAATGAGATAAACAAATTATAAAAGAATAGTATTTATTACAACCGCGCTAAGCTCCCTCAGATCGCGCTAAGCGCGATCTCACTTAAAGTACCCTTAAACCGCCTTAAAGCATGCTAAGCACAGTCCTGCTCTCGCTAAGCGCGGTCTCGAAAACAAAAAATACTCCATCTATTGCCATCCATTTCCCAGCGCACTAAAAGTTGCGCTAAGCGCGAATGCCAGCATTTTGTTTGTCAAAACTGCATTTTGAAGCATCCTTCTTGGCTGAAATGGGCCCATACTTCAACCATGCATTATTACCTATAAAAACAGATGAAAACTGTCAAACTCAAAAATATGTACACAATATCGCAAAATATACAACAGTATGTAAATTATACAAAATGTATACAAAAACGGGGGATTATTAATGGAAAATAAACGAACTAAGCCAATAAGTGCCAATTATTCACACTAAAAATCAGTACATTTTTGAACTTATCATATGTATCTCGCTAAAGCTTCGGGTAATGAATACTCCACTCTAATATATGTTTCTCATTACAACGTTGATTGTATAAAAATGCATCCCAACGAGCGGCCTCACTAATGGCCAAAACGGAAGAAGCTCATAAAGTCTAATACACCATATTAGACAACTCCTTCTCGAGAACCATGCTAGTAAGGTTGGCAAGGTAAGAATAATCATCTTCCGATGTAGGCTATCAATGCTCTTTTGGAGTACAGGGACTGGCCTAGCCAAGAAGACAGGAACCGGAGAACTTGGCATACACGACGCTCGTTGGGAATCTCCAAGAATACTAATATCTCTAGCAGGCCCCGAGTCGACTTCCCCTCGAGAAAACAAATGAGATGGATGAGGAAAATTCCTCTCCATCCTAGCTAGAGGAGGAACATTGATCGATATTAAAGTATTTAAAGGACCAGCAATAGCCGAGACAACTCATATTCCCTTTCTTATTTGACAGATTATTTCCTCGTTCTTCTTCGAATCTAAGAATATAAATTACTAAAAGCTAAGAGCACTAAAAATATAAAAAAAATCGATGGCGAAGGCAAAAATACTGGGAGCTTTCCAAAGATGGCCTTCCTTTCTTCCTTATTACGAGTGTCCATTAGCATATGGCTTTCAACAAGCTGCTTCAAATTTTTCATTAAGGTTTCATCTCGGGGAATGACACCCCCAATGTAACTCAACTCTTTCATAAAATTAGCCAAATCGGTTCTTCAAATAAAGCTCCTCTTGTGACATATCACTCTCCTTGTAGATGTAAGATTCATTCCCCTTCAGAAAATGACCCTGGTTCTAGTACTTATGAAATAGGTTGATAAACCTATTCTCCGTCTAGGTTACTATGGTGCATATTATTGTGTGAGCCTCTTTGTGGAGAGAAGCAACCAAGAAAAACTAATATTTGAAGTGCTTCATGTTATCCAAAAATACTCTGAAATAGCGAGTAACCTGCAACAATGTGATCAATCCCTGACGATGCGCTAGGTTTGTTAAACTACATTGTATTATGAAAAGGTGGAAGAAGATGGATAAAAAGGGTTGTCCCTTGGTATTCACACAAATACTGGAAGATTTTGATGTGCGTCAAATACACTAGGTTTAGTTGCGAATGAGCGATCATCGTGTGGTACAAAACCTATATCTCAAAATTGTTGAAAGAAAAATGGAGACATAGGGTCGAAAAGGTGCATTCATTAAAAGGAATGGTGCATCATCCATACTCACTACAAATCATTTTATCTTCCTCAGGTGTCAATACACCCTAGTTTGAAGAAGGACTCACATCGAGAAACGCCCTCTCAAGACTACCTTCACAAGCGAGTAAAGGCAATTGTCAAAATAACAGGATCAACCCAAGAAGCAAAAGCATATTCTTTCGATTTTTGACTCATGATAAACACCACTTCTTTCGGTTGCAAAAAATGGTATGTTCTGGAAATATAGATGACGAAAAAGTAAAGGTAATGTCTCAAGAAACCGCAAAATTGAATCTTCATAGATTGCATGGTGACTTACCTAAGAAAGATACTAAGCACTATCAACATCCCAGAACGCCTTAAGAAAACACTCAAGTATTTCAGTTTTCAATGGTCATTATGATAGAACTTACGAAGAGACATCTAGAACTTACAAAGAGACATATATAGCATGAGGCACATTTAAGGCACAAATTTTCAAGAACATCAACGTCACCTCTTGGTTGTCTATTCGAGTCGGGATGTAGTCGGTGCAAAAGGAGGAATACGATAAAAGGCCCCGCACTACAAAGTAGAGACAATGGTTTGGGGAAAACTATTATGGGCTGGCCAGAAGACCCAACAACAACGACCCATAGAAGACGATAATCCACCAACTCACTCCCAATATAAGAGTGTTATTTTGGGAAAGAGCGCAAGAGATCTGGATCAAGAATTCACCCAACGGCTCCCGTATCCTATGACTGAAAAATAGCGGGATGTTATAATTGTCCCACTATATAAAAGGAAAGTGCGTCATTCTCCAGATACACAATTTAAATTCAGACTTCTTTAACTCATATTACTCACAAGATAATTTAAATGTTGAAGTGTTAACTTTACAAATCAACATCTCTCTCACTGCACTGAACGCTCAACTCCATCATTACATTTCGCAACCTTTAATTTCCAGTCAATTCTAATTGCATAACAGAACACTTAAATAAGTAAAGTTAAATTATTTAATAGCTAATAATTTCTATAAAAAATAAAATATATTAAATATCAGTTATTCCATAAAATCATCCTTGTTAAATAATGGTAGACGACATGATTAATTTTTCATGAATCTTTAAATAATTCTTATGGTATATCTGGATTGACAAGGACATAACAATACAGTCACACAAAACTTATTTGAAAAAAAATAGTACTCTAAAGTAAAGGTAATAATAATACAAAAATGGGACCAGTTTCTAACTAAGATGCTTCCTTTCACTTTTTATCAGTGATTACAGAAAAGTCATCATGTTTTGTATTCTTCGTGTCATAGCCAAACAATCAGGCTCCAGAAAGCCATGGCCATTGGACATGTAGAGTACATTAATAGTCTATATAGTACAGACACTTGACCCCAAACATTCAACTTTTTGAGTTTTTTTTCTTATAGGTTGCAAAATCCAATAAATTTTTATTTTCTCATATGTTATGTGAAACTTGATTTATATAGTCGATTTCATTCTGTGTAAAAATGTTTGGTTGTTATTGTATATTTCTTGCAACTTAGTGGAAAAATGTTTGATTATTGTTGTATATTTCTTGAATCATGCTTCTCATTACTGCATCACCACCACGTAAAAATTATAGTGGATTTAGCTATTGAAGTAATTGTTTTTTTCTTTATAATTTGAATATCACTAGTGTGCAAGTTTGTTAACTTCAAATTCTTGAGATTTGAGTAGGGGTGAAAATAAACTAAGCTAGGCTTTATAAGATTCGAGTCTGGTATACGATAAACGTAAAAGGTCTGAGTTTGGCTATGGTCTATTATAGACTCTTTTTTTTTTGTTTGGCCTATCATTTTTAAAAGTCTGACCTGACCTGAAAGCACATTTACAAGCTTTATTTTTATTATGGTTCTCAATTATTCCATATTAATTAAGAAGATTTATAGGCTGACCTATATATACATATATAGGTCGAGCTATTTAGACTTTGTTCTAATATATATGCATATATAAGTTAATATATGTATCTTTTTTTCTAATATATATGCATATATAGGACAACCTATTTAACATATTTTTAATATATATGAAAATATAGGCCTACCTATAAGACTTTATAGGCCTTTTTAATAGCCTAAATCTGGCCTATTTAATTAAATAGGCTTTTAAAAAAGCCTAAGTCTTGCTTTTTTATTAAAAAATCTGGTCTGACCTGGCCTTAAGTAGATTAGACTATAGTCCCCTGTAGGTCGGTCTGGCCTATTCCCACCCCTAGATGTGAGTCTCAAAATGTTGTTATTTATGAACAATAAATACTCATGGATATGTTGTAAAATGATAAAAAAAATATATGAAATTTGGTAAATGCTAATAAATATTTGAAAATAGTCCTACATAGAAAATTGCATTCACATTAAAAACCTTTAGTCAAATACCCGTGCGGCCGTACGAGTTAATTTATTTGATATGATAATTTTAATATATGAAAATAAATATTTTATCTTTTAAATTAAGATAATTGTTGATTAAAATAAAATATGTATTGTGCTAATAGTAATCTGTTAAATAGAAAGTTTATTTGATACAATATAAAATATATTTATTTACCGATGTAAATTTAAACTTGATTAGTAAATTGTAAAATTTAAAATAATTATATAAACACAATTCTAATAAATAATCATACAAAAAGAAGAAAAAAAAATAACTCGTGTGAAGAAGAAAGATTTTTTTTTTTTGCTATTTTGAAATAAGGATTTTGTCTTTCAAATTAAAATAAATTATTAATTAAAATAAAATAGACATTGTGATTATAATGATTTGTGAGATTAAAAAATTATTTGATACGATATGAAATGTATTTAGATAGACATGCAAAATTTAAAATAATATTTTGAAATAAAGATTTTTTTTTTAAATTAAAAATATTTTTTAATTAAAATAAAATAGACATTGTGATGATAATGATTTGTGAGATTAAAAAAATTATTTGATACGATATGAAATATTTTTAGATATAATTGCAAAATTTGAAATGATAAGTACCTAAATGAATCACTTATTAAACTCTTCTGCACCAACATTTATGTCGAGTATAAATAAGAGTAATTACCAACATTTGAGCCCGGTAGCGCAGAAAAAGTTTAATGTCGATTATTAAGCAAATTAGTTTTCTCTTCTGAGTCTTCTCAGCTTTTTTCATAGTAATAGGACATGGTTAGATGCCAACATAGATAAAAAAAAGCACTAATTGTCAAATATCCCTTGGTATGAGATCAATGAATGTATATTACTTCTACTGTACACTAAAAATACATATCAAGACCAAAAATGTGATCTTAATGTGCACACTCTGTAGGCTATGCATACCTCAAGGGTGACTATGCATATTAAGTACTTGTAGTTATATTTTTCAAAGTATGCTAGAAAAAAAATTGAAGTTAATCCACACAAAATTAATCTATCAATAGCTTCATTATTTTCTGTACACAAACACAATTGAAACTTACTTTTCAAGTCAATACTACTTAAAGAATATGAAAAAACAGAATAACTATATAGTTAGAAACATTAAAGTGATATCATGTATTGTATAAAATCTAGTCTAGCAACTTTATGTCATGAATGTGATTCAATTTTCAACGTAATATTAATATAAAAAAAGTTTTGAAAATAGAAAATTAGGGGAAATGTCCAATCTTGAGAATTTTGTATAATATCTATCTACAAAAACCAACACTATAATAAGAATAAAAAGATAATTCATAGTTAGTAGAAAATATATTTATTACATGACAAACTGCCAAAAGAAGTTGGCAATTGAACCCCACATCTAACCCCAACATACAGAATAAAGTTTGGTTGAGAATATAAAATAGCAAAATATAGCCGACCAGAAAATGAAAACATTATAAAGTTTTCTCATAGAAGATATCATTTTCTTTTTTAATAATCAGTGTGATACCATTATCAAAAGTAGTCACAAAATAACTAATTTCAAACACAAAACATGAAGTATGAAAAGTAAAACAGTAAATTATAGCATTCTGAGTTTGCTCCGTTCAATAACATGGAATTCCATCAAGCAACATTATTGATATATTGATAAGAAGTGGAATTAGTATCTAAACAACTTAATTGTTTAAGTTAGAGGAAGAATTTATTTTATTTGGACTTTTAGGTTAATTGATGTTTAGTTGGGCTTTTAGGTTATTTATCTTATTATCTATTATTGGTATTATATATATATATATATATATATATATACTACAAGAAATTTGACTTATAGCGACAACACGAATCCGTAGGTCAAGGTCGTAAAACCGTGGGTATAGACCTCAAAACCTATACCATCAGACATTTTGTTCCGTGTACTTTGATTGTCCTATATCTACGGAAGTTTGCGGTTGCAATAGCCTATTGCTACGGAAATTTAAGACCGTTGGACAATATCTCAATCCTATACCAACAGACATTTACACTTCAGTAAATAGACTGACCCACACGTTTGTCCATTGGTATAACTTTGGCAATTTTTTTTTCTTTTTTTATTTATAATAAAATTCCTTTTTTTTTAATAGTAATAAAATTTACCAATATTTATTGTACACACCGTCCATTATAATTATAAAAGAAAATTTCAAATTTATTAAAAAAGTAATAAATTTTACAAAGTACATTAAAACTATTTGTACACACCATCCATTATAATTATAAAAGAAAATTTCAAATATATTAAAAAAGTACATTAAAATTCCAAAATAATATGACATCCAATGTTTACTTCTAATTCATCCTAAAATTACAAATTTAAAAATTAACAACCACCAAAATATGACATTCATACGGAACAATAAACTCCAACATCTTTCAACCAAATCCAACTAGATAGAAGCAACCACAAAAACCAGTCAAAGATAAAATCAACTTCTAATCTTTATCTCTTCGATCTTCATTAGCGTACGGACTTGGAGAATCTGTTTGGTCGGGGGAACTAGAAGCATCTGTAACCTTTACAAAATAAAAGAAAAAAATTACAAACTCAATTTTAATTGATATTTTCATAATATTCGAAATATGAACTCAAAGAGTAAAATAAAATATACCTGTCTTGCAACTCGTAAAATGTCATTCACATCTTCTCCAGTAAATCGATTTTGAATCAATGACAACACATTTGCCAACATCGCATTAGTACTCTTTTGTTTTTCTTCCATTTGCTTAAGATAAAATACATAACAGCAACAATTAACCTCTAATTAACAAACTCATCAAGTTACCCAACAAAAACATAAGGTGTGCATTAAGGTTTTTAAATTTATCCATTCAACAACAACCAAGCTTCACAATAATTGGCCATCAAAGGAATCAAGTAGAAAGGTCTCAAAACATTTGCAACAATGAATTATTCAACTGAGTTGTAATGATCTATCACAAACCAGAAAACTAGAAGAAACACTAACAAAGCCAAAAGGCACAAAGCAAAATAATCTTATGAGACATGAGAATCAAATAGGTATGAATGAAAGAATCTTACAATCAATCTTGCAGTTTTTTCATTAACAATTGAACCATCTTTACGAGTACGGGTATCAATGTAAATCTCTTTACGTTTAGGTGATACTCCATTGCCTTTTGTTTTCTAAAATCAAACAAACAAATTTATAGGTAACTTGTATTATAAATACAATGTCCTCAATAAAGAGTTCAAATATAAACAAACCTTTTCATAAATCAATTTTGGGAGACTTTTTGTACCCATACAATGAATATCTTCAAACTTAGCACGGTTAAGTCTATTAATTTTACTTACTTTCTACAATTGATACAACATGATATTAGTCAAAAGAAACCAAAGTTAAAATATAGTTCATCATATGAAAGACTTACTTGTCCTTCTTGAGAAAACCAATGATGGACCAATTGTCTCCACTGATTTGGATCAACCCTACTATCTGGTACAACAGATGCAACTTCTTCTTCGATTTTACTTGGATCATATGCCTTGGATTTTAAGTCACTCTTCCATTGTCTCCACTTCTCATTCATCTCAGATTTCAACATTTCCCTTGTTGTGTCATTTATAGGAGGAACGAACTCAAATTTGGACTAAAAAAATAGAGAAATCTTAAACATATATAACATAAAATAAGTGATAATACAAATTTTGATACATAATAATTTAATATAAAATTATAATACCTCTATTTGAATTAAAAAGGACTTGCTACAGTAGCCACTAGCCACACATTTCATACATGAACTAGATCTACCATATACTTACCTAGTTAAATTGTAATATTTTTAGAATTAGGATGAAAAATTGTGAATATTATCTTAAACATAATCAAGTCTATTATTGTAACTTTATCTTAAGGGAGACTTGTGTAAAAAATAAACATGATAGTATAGACTTTTTTCCTTTTTAACCCTTACAGGTGGCCGACACTTTATTCCTTTACCTTTTTATTTATCAAATGTCTAAGGGCACAAGTTACCATAAATGTGAAGAATGCAATGTGCATTAAGTTACATTGACAATCTCAGAAGACAACAATCATCTATACATTAAACATGGGCCATTTGTGTACTTTCTTTTTAAAAGGAAATATCATGTAAATTTTTGTATAAATACTTAGTTTTATCTATTTTACTTTCATCATGTCATTTACTCATTAATCACAATATAGCTTAATTGGTTTGGTTTGATTAACTCTATCAATATTTTTGCGTGACTATGCTAGTTAGACAAATTCCAAACTAATCCATCTGTTTGAAAACTCGATCTATTTTTTGTAGGGGATCTTACAGCCACTGTACCGTATCAAAATAATTTGGTTGTAGCAGTTTGTGTATTGACTGCTATGGCAGCTGGAATCTACACTACAAGGTATAAATTATTCAAAGTTTGAAATGACCTATTTAATATAAAGAAGGTTATTCATTTTTATTGATATTCAACTTCTAATCCCCACTTTTCTATATGTCTGTTTCGTGAACAATTCTATTTTGTTGTCATTTGAATGGTATGAGCGGCCGATAATGCGGGATTTTTTCTATTTTATTGTCAAAAGGTTACAATTGATATTGCTTATTTTTCCGCCATAATCCTCTGTAACGGCGCCGCAGAGCGGCCGATAATGCGGGATTTTTTCTCTCCCCCGTGGAATTACATCCGCCGTCGACAACATTGTGTCTAAACAATTAGAATACAAACCTGCGTTTTCGGCAACAAATGGAAGGAGAATGACGACCAACTCGCGAATGAAATGCCCTTTTTCTGCAACAATGGAAAGAGACGGTTAAACTTGTGTTTTCTTGATTCAATTAGTATCTCAATATAGTATACATGTAGCAATGCATCAATTTAGGAAGAACATTTATTTCAACAAATAGTTATAACTTTTTGAAAGTTGCTGCAACACTGTCATTGATTCACTCATAAAAACTTAGATATAAAACTTCTACTCAAACATTAATAATAACAATAGCAGTAAAAACTTTAAGATTTCCAAAGCATATAAAAGTTGTTTATATGGGAAGAACTACATGCAATTGGGTGAGAATCCATTAATTATTGATATCACAGTAATCCTAAATGGAAATGATTTGAAAAATTACAGAGAACCAAAGGCAATGCAAAGAATCAATAGACTCGAAATTGAAAAAGAATGAAATCATTTAATTTATTTTTCTATTTTCCTGTATAACTATATTTTCCATGCAAATTGAAAAAGAATAAAACAGAATGGAGTCATTTCATTTCTTTTCCCATTTTTCTATATAAATATATTTTAGATACAAATTACTAATGACCTACAAAGTAAACACTCCTTAAATCTTTCTCTTCCCCTCCTACATATTTTTAGGGAATAATAAAGTCTTCAAATAAAGAAAGAATTAAATGGATGACATAGAATATGTTATTGTTTAACAACACAAGCTCAACAATATGATTTATCCTAACTTTTGTGTTAGGCTTATACAATACAGTACTTGGATGGTGTTTTGTATTAACTAAGTATTGATCATTTCCTTGCACAATAACAATAGTAACATAATAAATCCTTGCATTTATCTCATAAAAAAATTCAGAGCATGACACAAACTATGAGATCAGTAGATGAAATCCCATAGTCAACTACAACAGAACACTTACATTTGGGATTGGTTATTTCCTCTTTTCAAATTCCCTATCTCTATCACATAAATACAAGAAGAAACCCTAAAAATAGAACACAAAAACTATAGAACATTTACATTTGGGATTGAATATATTCTTAAACTGTAAAATCCATCAAGAGCAAACCCTAAAACAAGAACAAAAAATTCATAAGCTATGGAGAAATAGATTAATAGTTCAGAATACCTTTGATTGAAGATGGATTGGTTAATTTGCAAGAGATGACAGACGACAACTGTGTGGGGCTACTGTGGTGTTAATGGGCGTGGTAGCGTACTATACCATTTGCTCTCGTAAAAGAAAAATTAGGGTAAAATAAGTGAGTTTTAAAATAATGAAAAATAGAAATAAAAAAGGAAAAGCAATTCAGCGCCAAATTTCCCCCTAGAAATGGAGCGCAAAAATGATGTTGGGTTTCAATTAATACAATGAAAATACGTTTGTATATATACATAATGTTTCACCATAAATATTAGATTTGTTAGCTAGCCGAGTGGAAGTTGTTCATTTTTGGGTATTAGAGGTCTCAAGTTCGATTCTTGTGGCTTCATAAAATTGAATTGAATTTTTACAAATTTATTTCAAAAAATGAAAGAGATTGGAATCGAACACGCGACCAAAGCTTACAAATATTCCCATGAAATCCTATACCCACGGAACCTATAAGTTATTTTTTTGAGATATAATTCCTATACCTACAGAAGTTAATTTCTGTAGGTATATTTCACCTATACCCACAGTTTTATTAGCCATCGCTAACGGTGTCCGTTGGTATATGGCAAATTTCTTGTAGTGATATATATATATATATATATATATATATATATATGTGTGTGTGTGTGTGTGTGTGTGTGTGTGTGTACTCTCATTGAGAGATTAGGGATTATCAAATGAATGAAAGTTTCTCTATTTTTTCTTAGATAGTTTTATTGTCTTTTTTCATATTTCTCTATCTTGTTAGGGCTGCAATTAGCATCATAACAATTGGTGATTTCATCTATGTACTCAAATCCTCCTATGAATTATCATCAATAGAGCATTCCTCCTACCTATCTCACAAACCCCTCTTTTACATCTCCAATCACTTCCTCATTCCCATCTCTTCCATGGGAAATCTTTTCACCTTATTACACCAATCCATATGTTACAACTCCATCACCATGTTTGTATTTTAATCATGGGTATACACCACCTCCACCTAACCCATATTCATCATATTCTACATCTCATTATTCAGACTACTACAACAATTCCTATCAATTCCAAAACCCAACAAACAACTCCTCCATACTTGGTCATAAATATCAAACACATTTTAGTCATAGAAGAAATTTTGAGAAACACTTGAAAGTGTTTCAAACCGATTCTCAAATCCGCAAACGGAACCAGAAATCTCGACCCGTCTCTTCCACTTTCACCCGCAGCAGACCCCAGAGTCTCTTACACCGGAGCCGCTCCGATCAGATCCGTCCCGATTCCATCCGGAGTAAGTTGCCACCTTATTCTTTCACAGTACCTGACGAGTTTCTCACTTCCACAACCCAACTTGTGCTGCAATCCCTTGGTACTATAAAGAAGTTCGACGAAGACGGATACAAAGAAGGGTTTGGAAATTATAGAGTTGTGAAGTCAGCTCTACGATTTAACCCAACATCAAAGAAGACCCAGCTCATTGAAGGATCGGTAACATCTCCATCACCAATGTTTTGTTCTGGTGGCGGTCCTGGGTACTTTGGTCCTTATTCTCCACAATCACATATGATGTGGAGGTTCCGAGATATGAGTATGATAAATATATGCTGAAGGATCGTCATTGTTGCGGTTGTTATAATCATTTGTGCAACCAAAAGGAAGATAAAACTGTGGGTATTGAAGAGCGAAAACCTAATGTTGGTAAGAAAGAGAATGATGCTATGGAGTTTAGGAATTTTCCATACCCTTTGGTTTGGGTTCCACCAGAGTACTATGGTAACAGACAAATGAAAATTCCTCCTGGGGTGGATGAGCAAGATAAAATGTCGCATGATAAGAAACTTACTAGGGCGGAGGATGCGGATGTGCAGCGAGCAGTTGAGCCAAGATTATGGAATGGATGGTTACCTTTTGATGTAAAGGGTGTGCCGAACATGTATGACAATGTGGGGAAGAATGGAAATGAAAAAATGGATCAGAAACATCAGAGTGAACAACAAAAGAGATCTAAATTTCCATTTCCATTCATTTGGTTTCCATCTTATAATAATCAACAGGATGGTGGAAGGAAAAACAATCAGAAAAGTTGTTCGGTAGGACAGGAAGGTGTTGAGGAGGTGCCTCATACATTCAAATTTGTTCCTGTGAAGTCTTGTGCTGATGAAGGTGTTACAGACAAAGTGATTAACCAAAGAAATATTCCTGTGAAGCAAATTGAGTCAAATCATGTAAAAAACAACTCCATGGAAAGTGAAAAGAGAGAAATGAATGTCCCTAAAGAAAATGTAGCGAAAAAGACTCATACTCGGTCAGCAAACAACGGTCTACTTCTCCAACTTCTCCAACTAAGGGATCAAAGTTAGCTCCTGTCTGTCTAAGAATTGATCCATTACCAAGGAAGAGAAATGGCAATGGGAAATCAAGGTCTTTAAGTCCGGCTGCTTTAAGGGAACGTTCCAAAGCAATAGATTGTGAAACAAGCAACACTCCTTCGGACAGCAGGACAAACAACACTGACTTGTGTTCAAGTAATCAGGTATCTCAAAACAAGACTAATGAAAACATGGCCACAAACACAGAAGTTCATGAAGATGGTAAAAAAAGACGAGTTTTGTAGGATGCAGATGTTGCTGTTGTGATACAATCTGTTTATCGTGGTTATTTAGTAAGAAAATCAGAACCCTTAAAGAAACTGAGGTAGTTAGCTGAAGTCAGTAAAGAGGTGACTTATGTTAAGGATCGTATCGAGGCTTTTGAATGTTCTTCTAATCTTCAAACTTATGACAAGGAGAAACTTTCCATTGAAGAGACTACAATGAGATTATTTCTGAAGTTGGACACTATACAGGGTTTACATCCAAGTTTGAGGGAAATCGAAAAGTCACTAGCAAGAGAGCTTGTGACTCAGATCACAGGACACAAAGGAAGGACTCAGAACAGAAGGAAAACCTGAGACTCAGACAGAATGTCAGAACATCCTTGCAAACCAACTGCAAGAACAAACTCAACCCCAACCCCTATACTTTTCTCCCCCTTTTTAGCCAAAAATTGACAAAGATGTCCAATACAGACCCATACCCAAACTGAACATACCCAAAGGCGGATAAATCCCAGGAGAACACAACACAACATAAAAGACAACCTGAGACAAGACGAAGCCAAGAACCCCCTTTATATACCCGAGCGTTTTCCTTAGGATGTAACGAACCATTGAAAATAACGAAGGTCAATTCAATGAGAACATTAAATGAGGAATGAAACTTCACAAAAAAATGTGCACCGGCCAAAACACTTTTGATTGTGCACTGGCCAAAATACTTTTGATTGTTTCTTCTTAAAGAGGAACCATCCAAAGACTGCGCATGTATCAAGACACATGTTTAACACGCCTTCTCTAATACACACTCTCCACCGTCCAAGATAGTTAGCTTGGAAACAACCACACGACCTAAAGAATATTCTAAAACCTTGTCAAACTTTGTTCAGTCCATCTTGTACACTCTAAAACATAGACACAATGCCTTTCAATGAGCCCCAAGAATACCCCTTTCAACCAGAAGTAAAAACAACTGACCCAAGATGTTAAGACATTCCTTCAAACATCTCCTAATTAACAACAAAGACTCCCATGAGCCTTATCTAATTCTGCAGAGAAAAATAAATTCTCCCAGACACAAGAAATGCCTCTTAGGACATTCTCAAGAAACTTGTACAACTCTGATTCAATCCATTGACATCCCAATGACAGAACCAAAATCGACCAGTCAAGTTCACCCAGAACTATACCAGTAACACAATGTCACGACATCTTGTCTGACATTACACCCTCACCAAAGGTATTCTATCACAAACTGCTTGAAACCACAAACAATTTTGATAAACAACTGCACTACTGCAGCAACAGATCCTAAACAGAAGTCCAACTCCCCCTGTCAAAGATAACCAGTGCTCATTTGCAAGAAGAACACCTTAAAGTGAAGGGAAAATATAAGACTTATCTTCATGTCTTCAAGAGCTCACTCCTTGTTCAACACACCTGCTGAACGCATTCACTCACTGCTTGATCCTCAAGCAATCTATGTACCACAATAGTACACCCAATAGACAGAAGTTATCCCCTATCTTTCATAAAAGATGCTCCTTCCAACAAGAAACACCCAAAATCACCACATGTTATCATGTGACAAACTTCATGCTCATATAGTGAGAAAGTACCATGATTACCATCCTTGTACCATAACCAACAAACTCTTCGATTGAGACCAAAATCACCATTGATCCCTCTCATCCTGAACCCATCCATACCCTGTACAAATCCAACTTGAATTTTACAGCCATAGATATCTATGTTCCTTGAGAATAAATCCAATTGAACCTGGAATGCTCACATTCCTCAAAGAGACATACAAAATCTCTTAGTTTGTTAGATATCCCAAATGTCATTCATACTTGAAAAACATCAAGTACATGCTCCACAAATCCTCAGCTTACTTACTTCATAAGCTCCAAACTTATCCACTTATTTCTAGAGTTACTTGCAGCAGAAGAAACCACTTCTCCACAAGCATTCCGACCTCAACAAGAGTCAAGCTACCAGATAGACACCCCATAATCCAAGACAGTCTCCTCCTCATCATTCTCCCATATGATAAGTTAGAACACTTTTGATTCAATTGGTGAATATCAGCTTCCATAATCTGAATTCCAAGTTCGAAAAACATGATGATTTCTAACATCAGTTAGGACATCCAGATCATATCAAAGACGCCATATACTATGGTTCTTGATCAATAACAACTAGACTTACTATATGCATAGTAATCCATCTGAAAAATCTCCAGAGAACATAGCTCCCCCAGCTTGATCAATAAGAATTCCAGACAACTATAGAGAGAAATAAACTCTTAAACTCCCACCAAAGCAAGCTTCTTAAGCGAAGACCCCTTTAACCATCATCAAGCCAAGAGCAAAACTAGCTCCTCCTTTAGTCTTCAAACAACATCCCTTTTTCACAAAGGTAATTTGTTCCAAGGACAAGAGAAAACACACATCTTTGATCCAAGTGATTATGGTTAAACACAGCCAAGTGTCACAGCTTTCTCCGGATCTCTATGAGACAAAATACTCTTGGTTCAACCAAGAATCTAGGTCTTCAGCATAAATCCTACATACTCCAAAGTAAGACATCTTAGATACACTAAGACTATGAAATATAGCCTCTACTAGCTTCTGTAATTCCCATACATTGCATAGACATTTGAAGCATCCATTCCAATCACATACTTGAGAAGAGTCAACTTATCCCAAGATGATATATGTTATCTGCAACTAAGTCTCTCAGAAAGAACATCCAGATGTTAGACCTAATGTCAAAACATCTAAATTGATATCAAAACAAAGCAGTCAGCTGATGCCACTTCAGCAACCTGACATTGTCTTGACTATCTTCTCCTCGGACATATCACCTGGAAAAACTTCTCCACTTCTACAGAACAAGAGTTCCATGCTCTCATAGACTTGATTAACATATCAAGTTTGAGTAGACAACCTTCATCCTGTCTTAATGGTCCACAACCAATCTTAAGACCAGATACCTTGAAGAGCATCAGCTTCAAGAACTCATCCTCAAAAGAGCCAAACATGCCAGAGCCTAATTCTTTAAGAGATGCCTTTATGAGTAAACTTGAGAGAATTCTCAAGTGTCTGGCAACTTTATAATGACAAGGGTATTTATAAGTTTCATAACCTAACAAATTGATAACCTAGACCTCTCCTCTTCTGAATTCAAAATACATGAAGAAACCAACCTTTCAAGTACCAAGACATCAAAGGCAAACAGTAATAAATAACTCTCTCCATTCCATTACTCCTTGCTGGAATGGCTAGAACTTCAATAAATGCTGACACCTTTAAAAACAGAGTCTTCAATCTAGCTTTACCAAAGTCCTTTCATCAGAAACACATGCAGCGGAACAACAACACGTCTTCAACAGGCTCCAGTCAAGATGTCAAGACATCTTAGAGGACACCTTGCAGAAAAGAAGATGAACTCCTACAGCAGCTGAAACATCTTCACAGAAGGAAAAGACAACCAACCTGCAGTTGTCGTCCTTGATCAAATACCAATCACTCCAGATATCCAATGAATGGTATGATCGCACAAACACCTACCTTATTTAATGAGCCAGAAAGTAACTCCCAAGATCTCATCTAGAAACAGACAGGATGCCTTCTCTGATACAAATTGAAATTATGGCATAGCAGATTGCAGATGTCCTAACAACATGTCACGACATTGTTCTCTGCATAACTTTAAAGCAAGGGCAGAATAATCAAGCTGATACACTGAATATCAGTAACAGAATCACGACAGATGTTTCAACATCTGTTACAACATGTTAATCAATAAGCAAATACTGAACTGTAAATTTGCATAATGATAAATAACACAAGATATGTTAACCCAGTTCGGTGCAATTCACCTACATCTGGGGGCTACCAAGCCAGGAAGAAGAATCTACTATCAGTAGTATAGTTTTATGTAAACAACCTCTGGTTTACATTAAACAACCTCTGGTTTTCCTATCACTACCCAATGAAAACTTTATCATTAGAAATCCCATCTAATTGATAAGAGAAACCCATCTCACTCCCTTAATCACATCCTATGATATCTAACAGTTACAATCGACATCAACTGCATCATCCTACTTGAAAGACTCCTCTTTTAATACAATGTTTAACCATGCAACCTTGACTAACAATCCTACTCGGATTCTGTTGGATTTGCTTAAAAGCTTCATCCAAGACCAATATACAATTCATTACCTAAAGGTTTCTGAATCTGCATAAACATCTATGTCTACCACAATGTATCAAACCGATACAAAGGGAGACTTACAACACAAGAAAGCCTACGACTCTCAAAACCCTAAACCCTTATTTCCCTTTACAAAAATGTTACAAGAGATTAGTTACTCAGCCCTAGGTCTAAGTCTTCTTTTATAATCTTCTGTTGTCTTGGGCTTCAAATCTTCTGTCCTTGATCCACTGCTAAACGCGCCTTGAATCTTGGAACAGAATTAAAAATAAAACCTACTGTGACTGTCATTATGTCGAGTCTTCATGTTGGGACATATCATCTGACATCTTTGGTCTGGGGCAGATTTTTTCATGTTTGATCATCTTGTTCTTCATTAAGTATTAAAAAATCTATCGATCAATTGGACGCAACCTAAATCACTCGTCAATACCCCCACGTATCGCTCACAACAGAGGTTATGTATAATGTAAAGTTGAGAGAATAACCGTATTCTCTCGTCGGTGATGTCTCATGCAACTCAACAACACAAAGCATTAAGATTCGATACCCATGTGAATGTTAAACCTGAATCTAACAGATATTTATCTTAGGTCGAGTTCGAAAAGTATATGTCTATAGCAATCCAAACTCATTAAGATAGATAGTAAATCAAAGATGGCATCGATAAAGAGTTGCAAAAGAGATTTTATACAAAGATCAATAAATACACATACAATCAAAGTAAACTTACATACAACAACCCCAGCAAATGCAAAATACATAGAGAAGAAGAAAAAAGAACAAACATCTCTCGGTTTGTCAAGACCGATTGAAGCGGATTCAACTCTGAATCGTCAAGATACATCCTCCATGTGTTGTTTCTGAGCTTATTTCCACAAAGAATGTTGGTGATGGAGTTGGGGGCAAAAAATCCCCAAAACCATAACCTAAAAATCTGAATGAGGGGTATTTATACAAGCTAAGAAATTACAACCGCGTTAAGCGCCCTCAATTCTCGCTAAGCGTGATCTCACTTAAAGTACCCTTAAACTGCCTTAAACCGCGCTAAGTGCGGTCCTGCTCGCTAAGCGCGATCAGGAATCCAAAAACATTGCCTCTGCCTTATCAATCCTTCCAGCGCGCTGAGAATCGCGCTAAACACGGATGTCTTAGCTTTTATTGGAAAAATGACATCTTGAAGCATCCCTCTTGGCTCAATTAAGTCCATACTTCAACCATGCATTATTACCTATAAAAACAGATGAAAAATGATCAAACTCAACAATATTTACACAATAGCAAAATATATCCGACGATGTGTAAATTATACAACTTTTTATGGTAGAATTAAAACTAAAAAAATAAAATACAACTTTTTATAACATTCTTTGTTACCTCGCTTGTAAAATGAGATTACACCTGATATTCAATCGAGATTACAAGTGTTTTTTCTAACTGTAGATATGCTATTAAAAGTTATATTTATTTATTATCAAATTATTTGTTTTTATAACAATTGATTTTTAGAGCTACGCAATAGTTTTAACAATTGTGTTTTGATACATAAATCCATTCTCCTTAATTTCATTTAAGAAACTTTCTTAATAAATATAATTTTACATTAGTTGAACCCAATCATACGTTAACACATAATAAATTCTCTAAAATTGAATAGGGTTGAAAGAATTTAATCCAATTTCACCCAATTTTATTTGATTTTAAAAGATCAACTTTTATTTTGTTATATGGCTTTAACTTTTGGGAAATGTCAACGAGTGCCTTTGGGGTATTGGTTAAGAGACTAAATAGGAAAGTTAAACATTCATTAAGAAATTAAAAATATATGTTTTTTTTCTAAAAATACATGTATTTAATACGCTGAATATAGAAATAAGTAACTTTTTTTAAAGATGTGATATATATTCAATGTACCGGAGTCATAATATTTTTTCTATTTAGAATTCTTAATCAGTGCTCCAGGGGCACTGGTTAGCATGACCCTTAACTTTTTAACAACCATCCAAACTTACGAAATTCTTTTTTATTATTGTTATGAGTGTTTTTATGATTTGATGATGTAGATTGTGTAATTTATACAAATTTATGATATAGAATCACCTCATTTTCCAAACAATTTAACATTGAAACATTAAATAATTTTGAGGCGCTACCATTCTATGATATTTTATGAATCAATTGCAAGTTTTTTATAAATTTGAGTATTGAAGTAAAACAGGTAGAGAAAATGACATGTTCAATTTAATGCCATGTTGCAGAAGCAGATGTGTTGCTTCTGAATACAACAAACTAGTTTCATGAGATTTTGTCCTTTCGGTTTCAGAAATCAGAACTATCGATCACTGTTTGTTGAAAAGTTCTTTTCAACAAAAACTAGTAAGAAATCTGTGCTCCCGCACGGATAATTTAATGAAGATATTGATTAAATATCTTAAACAAAATATAGAACATGAGAATATTCAATTTTTACTCATATAATACTAAAATAACAACATGAATTAGTGTTAATGTCATAACAATTAAATTGTATGAAAAGAAAAAAAAAAGTTTTCAAGATGTGTTACGGAGGATTATGAAACTACACTGTAACATACATCTTCAAAATGAAGGCAATGCTTGAACCTGAAAAAGGGAAAAAGAAACGTAGAATAAGGTTGGTTCTAAAGTACACAAATGTTTTAAATTGTTTATATGAATGGAAAAAATATCTCATAAAAACACACCTTTCAAATGTTTTGGAACACTTCTTTGAAGACAACATTGGTGGTAGTACTCAATGCTTCTTTATCTTTGTCATGAATAAGAATCTTGAGACCCTTTTTGGATTTAATTCTAGGGATAGCCACATATAATTGGCCATGACTAAAAACATTTTTTGGCAAGTACAAACCAACATTGTCTAGAGATTGTCCTTGAGACTTGTTAATTGTCATGGCAAAGGAAACAATGATTGGAAACTGGCGTCTCACCAATTTAAAAGGCCATGGTGACTGTGAGGGGGACAAAGACATTCTAGGAATATAAATGATGTTGCCAATATTTTTTCCAGAAATGATCTTAGCTTCAATGACATGATTGGCAAGCCTGGTTACAGTGAGTCGTGTACCATTGCATAACCCTTCAGACTGATCTAGATTGCGCATTAACATTATTGTTGCCCCAACTTTCAACCTGATTAAATGAATAGGTAATCCAGAAGTTTTAAGAGCATTTAGAAACTCAGGTGTGACATGCTCATATGCATCAAAGTTAGTAGCATCAGATTTATCTATAGAATCACTACTGAAGTATTCTTTCTCATCTCCTACATTAATTGAAAAATATAATTAATGACTACGTAACATATATAACGCTACTTTTTACTATTAGCATAAGTATGGTTCAAAAAATGCGAGTTGCATACCTGGAAGAAGGTTTGTGATATTTTGGTTGATATCATCTACTACTTCAATTGTTGAAGCTAATATTGCACGACTTTGAAGATAGTCAGCATCAAGATAATTATGAATCAGATCAGGGTATGTATCCTCAACAATTGCCTTAATCGGATCAGAAAAAATTTGAAATCAAAAACTTTGTTGGAATACAAATATCAGCATAACCTTCATTTGGCTCACACATGGTCCCATTTCCGATTTTTAAAATCCACTCAGAAAAACTTCTTATGTCTTCAACTGTAGAAGTAGTTGCACCAGTTTCCAAGCGCATGTTTTTTGTAAGCTTCAAGACTCTACAATCATCCCAAATATAAGAGGCATTGATGGTTGCATGGATAATATCAGATCTAGTACCTCTTGGTGTAACGGGGAAAATTTGTCTGAAGTCATCACCAAACACAACAACCTTACCTCCAAATATTTTTTTAGGTGCATCTGACAATCCACTCATAATATCTTTTAAGGATTTGTTAAGAGACTCAAAGCAAAACCTGTTAGCCACAGGAGCCTCATCCCATATGATAAGATATGTCATCTTTAGAAGCTCGGCAAGACCATCCTTTTTGTTAATGTTGCAAATAGAAGTTTCTAAAGTAGGGACTGGAATCTTAAATCTAGAATGAGTTGTTCTTTCACCTGGTAACAATAAACTTGCAATCCCACTTGAGGCAACAGGCAAGACAATTTTTTTCTTAAACCAAAGTGCTGCTGATAAAGTGTTCCACATAAAAGTCTTACCAGTCCCACCGTAGCCATATAAAAAAAATGCTCCGCCTTGTTGCCTTTCTACAGTATCCATGATTTCATTAAAAATGCTTCTTTGCTCATCTACAAATAAGAGAAGATTCATATAGATGTCAATATTATGCAAATGAATAGTTATTTTAACAAACTTTTATCGCAAAGAAAGTTTACCTGTAAGAGAAGAGTACAAATTTAAAAAAATTTGTTCTTGAGCAACAGGATCATATTGACGCTCATCATAAAGAAGTCTATTTCCTACATCCACAACCACATAATCTTTTGGATATGGCATTGTCTTGTAGTCATTCAAACTTCTATTATTATTCAGTAACCATTTTTCAATTGCCACTAGTGTAAGTTCTTTTAGCTCCTCATCAGTTAGTGTCAAACCTATGGTAAAATAAGGAATTAACACAGCACATAAGAATCCGACGTAGAAACTTCTTGCAACCTAATTTAAATCTAAACCGGCATAAATACAAGAATGCAAAATTGTATTTTAGAAAAAATGCAAGGCAGCCCCAGCTTGCTATTTAAATTGTATTTTAGAAAAACTGCAAGGCATTAACTTAAGGAACTTATTAAATTAAGGCAGGCCCAGGTTGCTTTAGCACCATACTGTAAAATTCAGGCACATTTAAAGTCAAAGAGACTTTTTTTCTATTTGTAGAAGCATCTCTAACCATGGGTGAAAACCATATCATATTATTTTGAATCAAGCAACAATTCAGGTCAGGTCAATTCAAAGCTTATTAAGTGAAAACCATATCATATTATTTTATACTTACTGTTTTATGTTCCATATGTTAATGGTTTGTTTATCATTATTTTTTCCTCAACACAATAGTAACTGATAATGAACAAACAGATCCTGAAACCGTAGGTAGCATAGGATACAAAGCATGGGTGATTGATCAGCACCCCAAAATAAAGCACTGTAGGAGGCAAAGTAACACACTTACAGGTTTTTCCCAAAGAAAATTTTATAATACTTATCATAACTACAGTACATCAGGCCTAGGAAACATAGATGTAGTTTGTAGCTTCGGTAAATTGAAGTGTAACTCTTTGCAGCATATGCTATAATACTTTATTCTATAATAGTTATCATTAATTTAAATAAAGCAAGGGTAACAATTTACAGCAAATAGATGTAGTTTCAAGCTTCGGCTAAAAATAGATGCAGATTCTAGCATAGGAAAAAAATCTTATTCTTATCTAAAGCCAAACACGGTATAATGCTAACGTAAAACACGGTTTTAACTTGCAAAAAAGTCTACTGCCAGTGTCATAATTGAAGTGTCATAACTTGTAAACAAATGGAATAGAAAAATTAAATATAATAAAAATTGTGATACCTTGATTTCTTGTCAACATTCGTTGTTCATAATGAATACCATCCGATAAATACATCCAAGTCTTTCTCTACACATGTTCGGGTCTACTCATGGATGAGGAAGACAACATTGTTACAAATAACTTACGTAAGAAGAAATCGGAACCCCAAACATGTGCCTCTTTAATTGCCTCAACAAATTCTCTATCATCTTGTAGAAATCCCATAGCAAAGCATGCTCCTCTAAAAGTTTTATATTGTTTACCATCAACTTTCTTGATATCTTGATAACATGAAGGGCCTTTCTTGATAGTTAGCATCATCCTTAAATAAAACAATTCACTCGTACTTTGAGGAACCCAAATAAGACGACCAATGGTATACCCTTGTTTCCTTGGCTTCCAACTCCTACTTTGCTTATGATAACCAAGTTTAGAAACAAAGTCACCATAAGTTAGTAATCTTGCTTCTTCATAAGTTTTGTTTGCCTTAAACCAAGCTGTAAACATTGATTCGGTTACACTTGGTTTGAGTAAAACGTTACCAACTTGCTTGTAGTCTTTGTAGTAAATCGAGTTTTCACCTTCCATGTGAAAATATAATCTCTCAACGGCTGGCTTTCTACCGTGTATGGAATAAGAAAATATCCTCCAACATGCTTCACTCGGGAGATGTATCGACAATCCAAATATTGCTTAATTTCGTCAATGTTGTTTTTGTCTTGACCTTGTATGACAGCAGAAATTCTATCATAACCTTTGTTAATGTATTTGAAAAGGTATTTGATAGAAGTACTCTGATTGCACCATTCCATGTTGATGTGGGCTTCGTACTTCAATAATAAAATTGTGTTGTGAGGAACTACATGACCACTATGTAGAATGACCCCGTTTTTCTCAATTGTGTTTCTGTTGTTTCTTCTCCTATAAACAGGATAGCCATCTTGGTCCACTATAGTTGTTGGTTGAAATTTTTTTGGGAAAAACTTTGAGCATTTTCTATCTTTCATGCAAGGAGAGTTAAGATTTACCAAACCACAAGGACCATGAACCATATGAGATTTAACCAAATTGTACAACCGAGGGTGTTTCAAGGGAGCGGGAACTTCAGCACTAATGATCTTGTCAATGTCTTCAGGACCTGGATATTTGTTTGAAGGATGCAAAAAGATCAAGATATGTGCATGTGGAAGTCCTCTCTTCTGAAACTCAATCGTGTACATATCTAGCATTGGAAGTACATATTAATTAGAAGTACATAAAGTATTAAAATATACTCGAGACAGTAGTATAATAAATTCATAGTGTAGAGGAAGAATTAACTCACATGCCAGGACTTTGCCTAGGACATCTTTCTTGGTTAAATCTGATAGAAGTTGATCAAACTTGATTTTAAATACTCTTGAAATGATATCAGGTCGATCTTGTGGTTTCAAATGAAGAGGTGCAAGTACTCTTTGAATCTCAGCCCAATTTGGATTGCAAGTAAATGTAATGAACAAATCAGGAAATCCAACTTTACTACAAATAGCCATCCCATCATAGTACAATTGATCCATAAACCTACGGTCGCCGACAAAGGACGAGGGAAAAACAACTCTTTTACCTATGCTTGAACCCAGAGTTTGACTTTGATCGCCTTCTTCATTTAGAGAATTGCACTTGGACACCCGAAGCTTTGGTTGATTTTTGCGAAGTCATTCTAATTTCTCTGATTCTAACATTGTATAACCATTGACCAGAAATTGTTGGAACAACCTTCGTGAACATAACAAAGTCTTAGCTTCGGTTAACCTGGTTTGAATGCGATATGAAAGCCATTCTCTAATTGTTAGCCTATTTCTTATGCTATTCACGTGGAACGGTCTGTCTCTATGAGCAATATTAGGTCTATATTCGTCTGCACCATACGAAAAAATCAAAGGATACTGGAAAGCCATGTAACTCACATGGAGCACTTTGATTCTCAGAAGTCCTCCTCCTTTTGTTTGCATTATCATATCCCTCATTTCTGCCGTGTCAATATCACAGACTACTAACGCAGCAACTTCAGAAACCGTTGGTTGATTATATACTCTCCCATCCGTGGATCTATCAGAAATGAGTCTCAGCTTCAAGTTTTGAGTATCACCGTTATATAACCATTGTTTTGCCATTTGAAAACACTTTGCATGAGGATTGTGTTCATACATCATTCTAGACAATTGTTGTACAACTAAGGGATCAATGTTCTTGGTGTTTCTACACATGAGAAGTGTATGAAAATGGTTAACAATGATTATATAGTAATAATAGATTGTAGTGATGGGAACTATGAACTACAAATCACAATGTTCAGTATAAGAACTTTACCTCAAACCTTGCATTCTATTTTATTATTGTTATGAGTGTTTTTATGATTTGATGACGTAGATTGTGTAATTTATACAAATTTATGATATAGAATCACCTCATTTTCCAAACAATTTAACATTGAAACATTAAATAATTTTGAGGTGCTACCATTCTATGATATTTTATGAATCAATTGCAAGTTTTTTATAAATTTGATTATTGAAGTAAAACAGGTAGAGAAAATGACATGTTCAATTTAATGTCATGTTGCAGAAGCAGATGTTTTGCTTCTGAATACAACAAACTAGTTTCATGAGATTTTGTCCTTTCTGTTTCAGAAATCAGAACTATCGATCACTGTTTGTTGAAAAGTTCTTTTCAACAAAAATAGACAATGCATCAACCTATATTGTCGCTTGAGGTAACAGCAACGTTGTGTGATTAATTACCAATATGAAATGAATCATTAAAGCACTTTTTTTTTTAATAATTACATGAGAAATATTTTATTGTCCTTATCATTTATTATGTCACTATATATAGTATAGTATAAAATTTGATTGATTAATTTTGAAAGATATGGAAGAAAGACAATAATTGTTATGTGCTGTGTTATTTTTGATGTGAAAAAGATTGAAAATTCACCTGGTAGTACTCGAGAAATTAAGATGTGCTTGCTGGAACAGGACGGATCATTTACAATTAGGGAAACTGAAAATGATAAACTCTTTACGCTATCTTGTTAAAAAGATCCTAAAGTCATACATTGGTTGGAGATAGAGTATTGAAATAGTGGCATCTTTCACCTTACAAGCCGGTTTCGTAAGGTTGTGTTAGGTCAAAGTCTAATATGGTATCAGAGCCTATCGATCGGATCTTGGGCAGTCCATCGTTTAAATTCATGCACCAAGCCTAAAATGAGTGTTGGGCGTGAGAGGGTGTGTTAAGAAGATCCTAAAGTCTCACATTGGTTGAAGATAGAGTATTAAAATAGTTTATATAGAGTGACACCTCTCAATTTACAAGCTGGTTTTGTAAGGTTGTATTAGATCAAACTCTAATATATCTCAATTTAGTTAGCTTATATAGCTACTATTTGGCTCTTTTTACTTATTCACAATTTTCTCTTTTTTTGTCTCATATAGTGTGAAAATCACATGTGTAAAATTGAGAACTCAAAATTGAATGTAAGGTAGTGAAATTTGTTGATAGCAAAATTGCAATCGATTGATTAGTTGTTTATTTTTTATGATGATAACTCTTAATATCAAGCGATATCTAGTGAAATCCTTATCAGTGGAAAATAACACAAGTTGTTGAAAAAGTTGAAGATGTTTTATTAAACTATCCTCTTGAAAACAATTTTCTTAAAGATGCTCTTAACGAAAGACGACGTGAAAAGTTGTCACTTTACCCCTCAATTTTTGAATAATCGAGGGGAAAATGTAATTGTTCATGGGTTCGATTTCCAACAACTGCATTTTTTAGATTCTTAAAACTGCGCTACTTTACTGCGGTTTTTAACAATAACTGAGAGGTAAAGTCCTGTTTACAAAATTTTAGTTTTAACTTGTTTTTTTAGTTTTAATCTGCAAAGCATCAAATTTGTTGACAATTTCTAAACCTTCCTTATCATCATCAACAACAACACCAATAAAAACAACAAAAACAAAATCACTAGAATCCTTAAACATTAAATCTCAACAACAACAACAACAACAACAACAATAACAACAACAACACTCATAGAATCTTTAAACATTAAATCTCAACAATAACAATAACAACAAATAAACAAAATCAATAGAATCGTTAAATAATAAATTTCAACAACAACAACAACAACAATATTAAACATTTTACTTGATACAACTACAACTAACATTAATAAGTTACTTTCATGTTTTTCTAACTAACATTAAACATTTTTAACACGGAATTACTAGAGAAAATATTACATTAAGAAACCAACCTTGAAATATTCTCCTCCTCTTACTTTCATTATCATTATTTTCAATATGTTAAGTTTTAATTTCATCACTTTGCATCCAAGATGGATAGTTATGGCATTCACGTTTTGATTTATTAGTGAGAGTTTCACGCGGATCAGTAATATTTTATGTGGATTGATGACTTGACAATGTCTTGACCATTGTTACTTTATAAATGGACGATAAAGATTTGTTACTTAATTTTTTCATCAAATTGGTCATAACTAATAAAATTATAAAAAAATTCTACTTTACCCCTCGATTTTGTTGGTCATAAAAACATATTTTTTAAAAATTAAAAAGTGATAAAATTTAGTTGTTGAGATTTAAGGACATGCCCTCTAAATACAACCGAGGTAATATGTCATAAAAATATTTTTAAAATTAAAATATGCTAAAATGCAGTTGCTAGGATTCAAAGGCGTGTCTTCTAAATACTTTAAATCTTGGTTTCCAGTTCAACCGAGTGAATATATGGTATTTTTTTTAAAATTAAAATGTGACGGGTTATGGTTTACACCTCGGCTTTATGTTGGTGAGGTGAAAGTTTCGTCATAAAATGTATTATTTGTAGTAGCGTAATTGAGACAATCTCTTAATGATTGGTAACAACTAAATATCAAAACTTTCCATTTGTGACTTAAACAATTGATTATTGGGTCAATAATCGATTGGCCTCATCGATTAGGTGAGTTATTTCTCCCATCGATTTTTTATAAATCTAAACCCCAATTTAGTCTATAAATAGATAGTTTTTCTATCATTTTATTACATCCAGAAAATAAGCTTTGGTCTCACTTATTCTTCTCTCATCATTTCCACTAAATCTTTCATTTTATCATATATATTTAGCCTTAGTGCTTCAAGAGCATTCGCGTGTCTAAGTGAGGATCATTGTTTTGTGTGAGGGCTTAATTGTAATTTACCAAGAGTGTATTATCTCTTAATAAAATATTACTCTTTAAGAGGTTGTTTGGTTGCGAGATAAACTAGCAAAAGCTCTTGATTGTTTTGGGAGGATTATCTTAGGAAGTATTCGCTTGGTTCGTGAGTTTCACCAAGAACAAAAACTCTCTTTTGGTTCGTGAATATAAAACATCAAAACCTTAACAACAATTCGTGAGCTCAATTATAACACCCTGATGACAGTCTGTCACTATAATAAATTAGTCAAAGAATCAAAGAAAAATGAGTAAAAGAGGAGATAAAATGATGAAGAATGTCCCAAGAATGAGTGAAAAATAGTCAAGTATGAAGGAATGAGACATAGTGGAAATTTGGGTGAAAAAAGGATGAAAAACATGCAACTACTAGAATAATCACACGCAACATCGCGCCACATCGCGCACACGATAGAGTTGCAAAAGGCACATTGCGCGCGCGATGCTTCTGTAGTGCGCGCGATGACAACTTTTTTTGGACTTTTTCTGACGCATTCTGACAGCTTTAAAAAGGGATTTTCTGCAATTTTACATGGGTTACAAAATTTGGCACTGGGAGCACGATTTTACAGCATTATAAAGTGACTTTTAGAGAATTGAAAGTCATTGGAGACCAATTCTTCAAGGGAATTCACATGTTATTCATCTTTTATCAATTGGTATTGTAATTTTATCATGAGTAGCTAAATTCTCTAGGCTAGGTTGTGTGTGATGAACTTTATTCAATCTTGTTGGCATTATATGGCGGTTTGACTTTGTATGAACCATATTACTTATAATTTTATTTAGTTGTTTATTTTGCTTAATGCGTATTATTTTAGATACTATGTTAATATGACGTTAGATGCATAGGGATTCCTGACCCGTAGCCTATGTATTGGATCTAGGGAAACAGTTCTATTTAAGTCGGTTGAATATGAATAAGATACCTTGAATAGTGGCACAGAGAACTAACGGTCTATACACGGCTAACACTGCTTACGCTGGCGGACTAGGGATAGAAAGCTCCGAGTAGTTGTTAGTGAGTTATTTCATGGGGGACTGGCTATAACGGTTTTGTTGGTTCACCGTAAAATTATAGGAATAAGATAATTCATACGAGGCATTGTTCATCAACAAGAGGGGATAAACGGATTCTAAAACACAACCTAACTCCCTTCGTAACATCGTTTTCTCGTTTAGTCTCTTTTTGCACTAAAACTTGCAAATGCCCCTGATAAGTGCAAATTGTAGCTATTTTTGTATATAAGTTTTGTTACACTTATCTATACTTTTTGTTAAATATTATACGAATAAACTCCGCTTTGTTTGTAAATACGTTTACTTTACGTTTTAGTGTATATATTGTGTATCGTGTAAATATCAATCAGTTTAATTGATTTTCTCTCATTTTTGCAGGTATTCAATCAAAGATCTCTTGCCATTGTTATATAGAGCATTGAATAAGCTTTGCAACGCTTCGAACCGGGCAAAAAACGGAGTTACGGTTCTCAAGTTATGGCCGAAACATGTGCTGTCTTTTTTTCATGACAGCAGGTAGCACGCCCGACCGCGCTTAGCAGGCTTTTAAGGCGGTTTAAACATTAATAAAGGCGCGCTTAGCGCCCAAGGCCGGGCTAAGCGCGGTCTGCGATTCTGACAGTCAATAAATAGGGAAAAAAACACATTTTTTAGGGGTGGTTTTGGGGTTTTGTGATCCCAACTCCATCAAACTTCATTTTTTGATGAGAGAACTTGATAACAACACATGGATTTTGCATCTTGAAGAATCGGATTTGGATCTTCATCAATCGGGTTGACAACCGGGAGGTTTTGGTTTATCTCCCTTTCTCTCTTTTTGTAATTTCTCTTGTGTTGGGTGTTTGTATAGTTACTCTGAACTCATGTATCTTTATTGATCATAATAATGTACAAAGTCTGCTTTACAAATCATTATCGATGTCTTACTTGATCTTTTTGCATTTATGTTTGGATTTGTGTTGTGTTAGAGATAAACATCACGAATCTTGATTAGGGATGGATATCTATTGTCTAGATGCTAGAGATAGATTTAGATGATAATCTTTATGGTGTCGGAACTTAATGCCTTCCGTGTTTCGAGGCGTCGTGCGCGAGAGCGACGACGAGAGTGATACGGTTGCTCTCTCAGCTCAGTGTGTCACAGATGGACACTGTTGTGAGCGATACTGGATGATTTTGACGAGTATTGTAGTAGAGTGAAAATGATCGATAAATTTATGTTTGTGACGAGTGGATTATGTGTATGATTGATAAGTTTCTTTTCTCCGAAGAATGTATTCTTTTCATGTTTATATTTACTTTTCTGTTTTACAATTCCAAACCATTTTAATCCAAACTCAAAAACTTAGATATTGTCGAACGGCAATTCAGTAGCACCGATCTCTGTGGACACGATAAATTCCCGGAAAAATACTTCCAAAACTTTTGTTGCTTGCCGCTATTCCGCACCAACAGCCCCCCTTTTACTATTTTTATTTAATATTGCATAAATTATTATTATGTTTGAACACAATCCTTGTGGGTTCGATCTTTTTATTACTGCGACATTATTGGTACACTTGCTGAGAAGCCATCAAGTTTTTGGTGTCGTTGTCGGGGACTGTTGATTACAACAGGGGCAACGCTTTGTGCAACATATTTTTCTTAGTTTATCTTTACTGAAAATTTAGTTTGTATTTTATTTTTGTTTATTTTCTTGTTTATCATAGTGCTACTGAGGTATTTGTTGGTTGTGTGTACACAGTGCATGTATCATGACCGAACCAATAGCACAAACTCTGGGGGACTATTATAGGCCCATTGATGCATCCCAGGTCTCTTTAGGTTTCGTTCTGGAAAATCCGGTATATTTCAACATCAAATATTTTGTAATGTCTAGATTGAGAGACAAACAATTTGACGGAAACGCAACTAATGGTCCTTGGGAACATCTAGCCAGATTCTACGAGACAACGTTGATGTGCCGACCCGAAGGTATCATAGAGGATCAGGTTAAACTAAAGTTGTTCAGTTTCTCGTTAGTTGGAAGAGCGAATTATTGGTTGTTATGTCTTCCGAGTGGGGTAATCAACAATTGGAAAGAATTGGAAGACAAATTCTTAGAGAGATTATTCACTACAACACAATTTACAGAAAGAAAAGCTGAAATTACACTGTTCGAACGGCAAGAAACCGAATCTCTATACGACGTGTGGGAAAGGTTTAAATTGTTATTGTGAAGGTGTCCTAATCACAAGATGAGCAGTATGGAACAAATGCAGATCTTTGTGAAGGAACTATAGATGCAAGCACGAATGCTTTTAGATGCATCCGCTGACAGCTTAATCAGAACATTGACTGAGCCACAAGTAAGGGAGTTGATAGAAAAAATGAGCTTAAATGAGTACAACTTTGCAAATACTAGGGGAAGTCAGGGTGTGGATACTAAAAATAATATGCATAATCAACTAAATCTAGGTGGCTACGAAGAACTCCTCGCGAAATTGGATTGACTGAATCAAAAATTGCACGGAGCCAAGAAAATTCAAGAATATGTAAGTGAAGTAATGTTTGTCTTGTGGACTAACTATGAGAAAGAAAATTTTGCAGGTAAATGCACTAAAGAATGGCCTACAGGGGAGGTGAAAGCCATAGTCAACGCCTCACAAACTGCTATGGAAGACAAACTTTTATCATTGGGAGAAACCTTGCCTAAATTCATGATGGCAACTCAAGATAAACTTGTAAGGATAAATCAATCACAGAACTGGATGAGCAAACTGCATGAGGAATCAATGAGAAGAATGGGAGAGCAAATGTGCTATCTTTCACAGCAATTGACATTATTGTTCCAAGAAAAGGGAAATTGTCATGCTATAGGATTGAGGAATCGCACCATTCCCTCCGCTCCAGATAGAAACACACAGAAAAAATAGAGGGAAAAAATCAGGATAAGGAGGAAAAACCAAAATTCAACTCAATTGAGAAAGAGGGTCCAAGCAATGATTATGGGGAAGGAGATACACTGGATAAGTTTATTGATAAATACTCACCTTTCAGGAGAAGGAAATATCAAGTTCTAAATGAACCAAATTCTCTCTTTACCAAATTACATTCAACCACCCTACCCTTTAAGTAAAAAGAAACCAAAAAGGGAAATGGAAATGGGGCAATTCAAAAAGTTTATGGAGATGCTCAACGCATTACAAGTGAACATACCTTTTTGTGAAGCTTTGGAACAATTACCGGTATATGCTATATTCATGAAGGAGCATCTAAATAGAAAACTCAAACTAAGGGATGATGAAAATGTAGCCTTGACAAAAGAATGCACTGCCATCTTTCAACGCAAGTTGCCACCTAAACTTACAGATCTCGGTAGGTTCACTATCCCTATTTCTATAGGCCCTCTAAAAATTGGTAAAGCCTTATGTGTTTTGGGGGCAAACATAAATTTAATGCCATTGTCGATGATGAGGAAATTAAACCGCAGAGAACCTAAACATACTAAAATGACCTTAACTCTGGCCGACCGATCAATCACGTATCTGTATGGAATTTTGGAAGATGTTCTTGTTAAGGTTGATGATTTACTATTTATAGTCGACTTTGTCATCCTAGATATTCCAGAAGATGTGGAAACACCCTTGTTGTTGGGAAGACCCTTCCTTGCAACTGGACGAGCTTTAATTGATGTGGAGAGAGGGGAGTTGATTGTCCGATTTAATAAAGAGCAGGTAATAACTAATGTTTTTGAAGCTATGAAAGATGCTCATGAGGATTTGCAATGCTACCATGTTGATTTGATTGATGAGTTAATAGAGAATGTTGCAAAAGAAGAAGGTCTGTCATCCCCAATAGAAAAGGTTCTAGTACAATCAATCGAAGAAACGGTACCCGACAATGAAAACGAAGAGGTAAACGAAGTGGTGCTTGAATTGCAAGTTGCACCGCGGGATCATACTTATAAGAAATTTAAGGAATTTGGAGGAAATAGTGAAGAAAAACCATCAGATCCTGAGCTAAAGGAACTCCTTGAACTTCTGAAACATGTCTTCCTTAGTCAAGGAATGAAGCACCCAACAATTATTAGCAGCAAATTATTAAAATTTGAGGAAGATAAGTTGTTACGGGTACTACGAGAGAATATGGAATCATTGGGATGGATAATATCAAACTTAAAAGGGAACAATCCATCATATTGCATGCATAAAATCAAGCTCGAGGAAGAGTTCAAAACAGTGGTCCAACCTCAGAGGGGACTAAACCTAGCAATGAAGGAAGTGGTAAGAAAAGAAGTTATGAAATTGTTGAAAGCAATTATGATTTATCCTATGTCTAATAGTTCGTGGGTAAGTTTTGTTCATGTAGTCCCGAAAAAAGGGGGCACCACTGTTATTCGAAATGAAAAAAATGAACTAATCCCAACCCGTACTATGACGAGATGGAGAAGGTGTATTGACTATCGCAGGTTGAATCTAGCTACTCGAAAGGATCATTTTCCATTACCATTTATGGATCAAATGCGTGAAAGGCTAGCGGGACAAGCTTATTATTACATCCTTGATGGGTATTCTAGATACAACCAGATAGTTGTGGACCCCACAGATCAGGAGAAAACAGAATTTACATGCCCATTTGGAATCTTTGCGTATAGAAGGATACCTTTCGGATTATGTAATGCACCTGCAACATTTCAAAGGTGCATGCTTTCTATTTTTTCCGATATGATTGAAAATTCGATAGAGGTATTTATGGATGATTTCTATAATTTTGGTAAGTCGTTCGACAGTTGTCTTGATCTATTTAAGAGATGTACCAAAATAAACTTGGTTTTAAATTGTGAAAAATGTCATTTTATGGTCACTGAAGGTATTGTTCTTGGGCACAAAATATCTGCGAAAGGCATAGAAGTCAATCAAGCAAAAATAGAAGTGATAGAGAAACTTCCACCCTCGGTAAATGTCAATGGAATAAGGATTTTTCTAGGACATGCAGGTTCTTACCAAAGATTTATTAAAGACTTTTCTAAAATTTCAAAACCGTTGTGCAACCTACTAGTCAAAGAAAACGAATTTAATTTTGACTAAGAGTGCATGAACGTTTTCTCTATATTCAAACATAAACTAATTACCTCTCCAGTGATTGTATCACCAAATTGAGAGCTCCCTTTTGAAATTATGTGTGATGCTAGTGATTATGATGTTGGTGCAGTACTTGGCCAAAGACACGTAATTTTTTTTATGGAATTTACTATGCTAGCAAAGTCTTGAATGAAAATCAAGTTAATTACACCACTACTGAAAAAAATTGCTAGTCGTGGTATTTGCTTTGGAAATTTTTTTCCCGTATTTAATTGGTTCAGAAGTTATTATTTTTACAGATCATGCAACGCTAAAGTATTTGTTCAACAAAAATGATTCCAAGCCAAGATTGCTACGATGGGTGTTACTGCTACAAGAGTTTGATTTAGAAATTAAAGACAAAAAGGGAGTGGAGAATGTGGTGGCAGATCACTTGTCAAGATTGGAAAACGAGGAGGTGACAAAGAATAAGTGTAATACCCCATAATTTTGTGAACATTTTGGATAATATTATTATGATCAACTGGGTTCCGGTGTACTCTGAGCAATTATTGGATAAAGTAATTAGAGTAAACTGACGAACTCGGAATTGATTAGATTAATATTATTTAACTTGGAGTTTCATTAATTGGTGCAATTGAGATAATTTCGATAATTAGTAGTATTGCCAATTAATGTTTTCTATATCTATTTTCCTTTTGCTTTATTTGAAAAGTTAGTAACTTGGAGAGAGAATTGGAGGAGAAAGAAAAAGGAAGGAAAAGGAAGGAAAGAAGAGGAAAATTTCTCAAGAGCTCAAGGACTAGGATCTTCAACCTATCTCCAATATTTTCATCTCAGTTTCATCATCCTCATCTTGTAATCCAGGTGGGTTCTAGTTAGACACTTTAGAGTAGAATTTTATTGAGTATTAGAGTTGGTTTGATATTGTTAGGAAATGAAAAATTTTGCACAAAAATCATGTTTTAATGTTCCTTATGATTGATACTTGTTAAATATGTGTTGTTGTGTATCCAATTGGTATTTTTCTGGTGTTTAGAAGTGAATTGGAAGGGAAAATGGAGCATTTTCGCAAACCCATTATGCAGGAAAATTTCTGGTTTTCCGCTGCCCATACGCGTATCACCCAAGGCAATACACGTATTGGTTAAGGCAATACACATATGGCCATGCAGAAATGTGGACAATACGCGTATTGGGGTTCCATTTTCTCGGTCATCTGCCCATTTCCGTATTGGTACACGTACGGTTTTGGGCAATACGCGTATGAAGTAAGGCAATACGCGTATTGGGGTTTTAAAAGGAATTTTTGGAGAAAATCAGTCTCTGCCCATACGCGTATGACTTTGGGAAATACGCGTATGGATGGGCGAGTGAGCAAGGCAATACGCGTATGGCACAAGGCAATACGCGTACGGCCAGGAGGGTGCATAATTGTGTCTTTTCGCGATACCATTTCTCGTTATGTCCATAACTTTTGACTCGTTTATCCGTTTTTAACATTCTTGATATCGTTGGACAGCTAAAAAAATGTACTTTATTATTAAAATGGTTTTAAGATTGTTGGCCGATTTAATTATGTCGGGATTTTGGAATAGTGTCGTTTTGTCGACTTTTGTCGTTAATGGTGGGTAATTGTTGTTGAATATGTATGCATGTTAAAATACGAAATAGGTAGAGTGAGGAACATTACCATAAACAATGTCGGGAAGTGTGAATTGTCATAGTGACAACGCTCGTGCATGAAAGGCCGAGGCGTGTGTTTAATAATCATAACCAATTTATCTTACGGTGTAGTTTCATGAGACTCGAGCACCTCCTCTAAAACGTATGCACAATTACTTGGCAGGTTTGATTCCCGCGTGTAGTACGAATATAACCTATATGGTAAAGAGACTTGTGATGGTTAACAGGCCATGAGAAGTGACGGTTCACGGCTAACAGGCCGATGATCCCGAATCCATTTCGTATGCTAAGTAACTTCAAGGATCCATGACTCGGGTCATCTTCTAGACGTAGAAGCGGACGGGAAAAGGGAATGCCTTGGTACGGTTATTGATTTGTGAGATTCCTGAGTTAACAGGCTCAAGGCGTACTTTGGTACTAGTGTGAGTTAACAGGCTCACGAGTGTGGATACATTTTTAGTGTGTGTACTCATAGTCACGTCCCTTCCCTTTGACTTGAGTTAGGTTTATTAGAACCTTGTAAAGCCGAGAGGACTTTAAGATAGGGAGCTCACTGAGATTTGATGTATCTCACCCCACTGTTGTTGTTTACATCACAGGTACTGCAGGTTCCGCGAAGGGTAAGGATAAGGTTGTGTGATTATCCTTACTTATCTGATGGCTTTGCTTCCGTTGTGGAGTTTTTTAGATCATTATTTGATCTAGTTCTTAGTATTTGTCTTTGGAACATCTTGTAGATATACTATGCCGTAGTTTTTTTGTATTAGGCTTTTTGGGCATGTATATGTATAATGTGTTTACTAGGAACTTATTGTATATTTCAGTACCAAAAGTGGAATTCATGTATAATATATGCTTTGATGTATGTATCTATATATATATATGGGCTTTACAATAAGCATCAGATTACCGAGACATTTCCGGATGAGCAAATAATGTCAATAAGTGAAAGATTGTGGTTTGCAAACATGGCAACTTATAAGGCAAAAAATGTTGTGCTCGAAGAATATACTTGGCAGCAAAGAAAATTCTTCTATAAGGAAGCAATTTTTTATCTTTGGAATGATCCATATCTGTTTAAGAGAAGACTTGATGGTTTACTTCGCAGGTGTGTTGCAGGTATGGAGGCAGACAACATCATGTAGTTCAGCTTATGGAGGACACCATAGTGGTGAGCGAACAACAGCCAAAATTCTACAAAATGGGTTCTGGTGGCCTGCCTTATTTCATGACTATAAGTTATATGTATCTACATGTACTGAATATAATAAGACAGATTAAAACAAGATGAGATTCCATTAAACATTATCCTGGAGATAAAACCATTTGATTGTTGGGGAATTGATTTCATGGGTCCCTTTCCCCAATCCAATTCAAGTCTTTATATCCTTCTGTGAGTTGATTATGTTACCAAAAGGGTAGAAGCAATTGCTTACAACGCTAATGATGTCCGCATTGTTACTAACTTTTTTGAAAAAGAATATTTTTACAAGTTTTGGGGAACCCAGAGCTTTGATCAGTGATGGCGGAACACACTTTTGCAACAAATATTTGGAAAAATTTCTAGAAAAATATAATGTGAAACACAAGGTGTCAACACCATACCATCCTCAAACATGTGATCAGGTGGAAGTATCAAATAGACAGTTGAAGTAAATCATGGAGAAGATGGTGGCGGCATCAAGGAAAGATTGGTCAACCAAATTGGATGACGCACTTTGGGCATACAAGACAGCTTTCAAAACACATTTAAGGTTCTCCCCATATCAGTTGGTGTATGGCAAAGCATGTCATGTCCTAGTTGAATTGGAACACAAAGCATATTGGAAAGTTAAGTTTCTGAATTTCGACGAGAAATTAGCTGGAAGGAATAAATTATTGAAACTGGATGATTTGGAAGAGATGCGACTGTCGGCATTTGAAAATGCACACATTTACAAGGAAAGAACAAAGAGATGCCATGATAAAAAGCTTGTGAGAAGAAATTTTCAAGTTGTCCAACAAGTTTTGTTGCTTAATTTGAGGCTAAGATTGTTCCCAGGGAAGCTGAAATTCAAGTGGTCAGGACCATTTGTGGTCACAGAGGTATGTCAAAGTGGAGCAATTGAAATTTAGGATCTTGGGGATATGAGACGATTTAAAGTGAATGGACCATGGTTGAATCACTATTATGGTGGAGAGGTTCCTGGTGAAACATCCTTTCTCCTATTGACCGACCCATGATATTGAACGTCAAGCTATTGACGTAAAAGAAACGCTGGATGGGAGGAAACTCATCAAGTTTTTATCAGTTTTTTTTTTGTAGAATTCTATTTTATTTCAAAAACCAACCAAAAGAAGAGTTAGCTGCCAAAGAAGATTTGTGCCAATAAAACTCCATGTTCTTAATAGACTTATGTTTGACTGTGTTTTTATTTCAGATTTCAAGGTTTAGCTTTAGCATTGAACAAATGATCCAAGAAAAGAATAAAAAGAAAGTGATTTGATTATAATGAAAGCAACCGATGACTTGAAGGAGATGGAAGAGAAAATAATTTACCGACTTGTACTCAACCTAGTATGATGAACGAGGAATAACTAGGAACCTAACTCAAAAGGTTTAACCCTACTTTACTAAATATATCTTACCCTAACATAAGCCAAGTTACAACCGAAAAATACCCCTAAACGTGTGTGTTGAAATTTCTATGATCTACTCTATTAGAATTTAATCAAGCTAAGTTTAATTGATTTTGCATGTTGATTAAGTGATAACCCTATTAATTGAGTGAGTTAAGTGAGCCGAGAGATAGGTTGAGTACTAGTCAAGGTTGAGGACATTTTTCGAAATTTCCGGATGGAAATTAGAAGCCGAAGTAATGATCAAGTAACTATAAAATATGGTGATGCTAAATTGTTATTGTGCGACTTGTTGTATGTTGAAATGGGCAGTTGCATGTGAGTTGCTTCAGGACAAGAAACGATTAAAGTTTGGGGTTGTGATGACAGCCAGTCATTACAATAAATTAGTCGAAGAATCGAAGAAAAATGAGTAAGGGAGGAGCTAAAATGATGAAGAATGCCCCAATAATGAGAGAAAAAGAGTCAAGTATGAAGGAATAGGACTTAGTGGAAATTTGGGTGAAAATGGGATAAAAAACACATAACTACTTGAATAATCACGCGCAACAGTGCACCCCATCGCACACGTGATAGAGTTGCAAAGGGCACATCACGCATGCGATGCTTCTTTAGTGCGCACGATGACAACTTTTTATGGAATTTTTCTGACGCGTTATGACCCGTTCTGATAGCATTAAAAGGGGATTTTCTGTACTTTTACTGGGGTTACACAATTTGGCACTGGGGACATGATTTTACAGCATCAGAGGGTGATTTTTAGAGCATTGGAAGCCATCGGAGGCCAATCCTTCAAGAGAATTCACATGTTATTCATCTTTTATCAATTGGTATTGTAATTTTATCATGAGTAGCTAAATTCGCTAGGTTAGATTGTGTATGATAAACTTTATTCAATCTTGTTGGCATTATATGGCGGTTTGACTTTGTATGAACCTTATTACTTATAATTTTATTCAGTTGTTTCTTTTGCTTAATGTGTATTATTTGAGATACTCTGTTAATATGATGTTAGATGCACAGGGATTCCTGACCCGTAGCCTATGTATTGGATCTAAAGCAGCTGTTCTATTTAAGCCGGTTGAATAGGGATAGTATACCTATAATAGTGGCATAGAGAACTAACGGTCTATACAACGTCTAACACTACTTACACTAGCGGAGTAGGGATATAAAGCTTCGAGTAGTTGTTAGTGAGTTGTTTTGTGGGAGACTGGCTATAACGGTTTTGTTGGCTCGCCGAAAAGTTATAGGAAATAGATAATTCATATGAGGCACCGTTCATCAACAAGAGGGGATAAAAGGATTCTAAAACACAACCTAAACTGCCTTCGTAACATCGTTTTCTCGTTCAATATCTTTTTGCACTGAAACTTGCAAATCCCCCCCCCCCCCCCCCCCCCGTTTTTTACTGTTTTAATATTGCACAAATTATTGTTCTGTTCGAACACAATCCTTGTGGGTTCGATCTTTTTATTATAACGACATTATCAGTACACTTGCCGAGAAATCGTCACACCTCGTATAATATACGTCTAGAAAATACATTATATTTAATGTTAATTGTTACTAATACAACACAAATGTCTAAAGACATCACCACACACACACACGCACATGCACACACGCACGCACGAACGTACGCATGCGCACATTCGTACACACCCACCCACACACACACACACACACACACACATATATATATATAAACACATGTCCAAACAAGAATACAACAATGACTCATGATATACAAGAGTGCCTAATAAAAAACTAAGATCTATGTACAATATCCACATTTGCACATAATCTACAGGGGAAGATCACGATAACCAAAGTCTTCAAAACAACATCAGATAAGTTTGTCCTTGCCTTTAACCTGCAAAGAATCACATGAAAAACAATAATAATAGTGGGGTGAGATAATAATCTCATCAAGTTCCCCTATCATATGGGTCCACTCGGCTCTAAAGGGATCTCTTATCTAAACCTTAACTTAAGCTTCTCGATAAAATAATACATGTGTGCACTTACATAATAGAGAAATGCTTAAGCATATAAGGGATATTTGCATGGTATGGAAACATGTAACTTGAGTTCACATAACTCAATAAATCACTATTCGGAAAGCACAAAGCATTTTTCCTCGATTAGACCTACGTCTAGGGCAAGGCTCGAGTCACAGATGTTTGTATGATTCGACTTTCTTGGGGTTTATTTTTCTCCATGGAACTCAAACCCACTTCAAGAACTGTCACTCGTATATGACTCGAACCCACTTAGAGTATCTTTCCTCGTAAGGGACTCTAACCCACTTTGAGTTTCACCTCTCCTCTATGGGACTCAAACCCATTTATGGGAATCAAACCCATTTATGAGGCACGAATCATTGGTGCCTACATCCTAATTCTACTTTACATAAGCATCTCAATTGGGATGTGCACGATCAAGGGTTATTTCTGAATATGTGAGTAAGTTTCATCATTAAACATGATTGCACGCATCAACCACTAGGTGATCACATTCGCCAATTCTCATACCATCACAACATGTTCCACACAATGCCTAGTGATTCATAATTCAAGCGACTACTCGTCTATGGTACACAGTGAGGTACCTTCACGTCCAAGCATCACCACCTAAGTCATTTTCATAACCTAAGTTATATTTTTAATTCATTCACCTAGTTACAAACCTAGGTTTAACGTCACTTTTCATCATAGGTTGTAATCAATTATCATACAATCAACACAACCAATTAAATCATTGTATGGTTCACAAAACATAAACACATCTTAATATGGTTCATAAACACGCATAATGTTTCATCACCACTAGGACTTCCGTCACTTATTAGTCATTTAGCATGCACGCACACACATACAAACACGCGCACGCACACACACGCACACACACGTACACACATGCACACGAATAAGCAGACACATGCACACACACACACACATACACACACACACACATATTATGATTCTTAAACATGCCCATTAGTTCATAACCCATATCCAATTATTAATTGGAACACAAGAATTATTTTCTCTTCACCAAATGGTAGTGCACGGTTTTATCATCAACCAAGACTCAACAACACAACATAACATACGACATTAACATAAAATATCATTATGTTACACACAAACAACATCAAACATCCCGGATTAACAACAATAGACATGCAACACAATAAGGAATACATGCATCAAACATCCATTTCACACACATAACAAGTTTCTTAAAACCCTAATTCCCATTTTCATGATTTTTTTCCCAAAAGCTAAAGTTATCTATGAACCCACCTTTAATCAATAAGAAGATGATGAAATTAGGATGAAGTTGGTGATGATGATGATTAACTTCTTCTTCTTCTCCTCTCATCTCCTCCCTTTTCTCTCATCTTTATTATTTCCCTTCTTTCTCTCTTCTTTGTTCTTTCTATCTTCTCTTTTCTCCCTTACTAACAAATAAGGAAATGAGAAGTGGAAGAATATGTAGTAACATATTTTGTCCTTTTGTGAACTTAACTTGAGCGTTGGCCATTATACCCTTGCCAAAACCTTTAAACCCCCAAAATACCACTCTTTATTAATTTACCAATTAGTCTCATCTGAGTATGCTAATTACTCTATTTGTCCCAAATGAGATGGAATAGAGCATTTAGAAACTTAATATGTCCCAACTGACAAGGAACATAACACTTAATAGGATATGGGATACTACATCAGCCTAATTAAAAGCTCTATCAGTTAGAGATTAGCCTGTGTAAAATCTCATCCTGGTTCTTGAGTTCGTCTAGGTGTAAAAGCTCAGTCTGTTTAGAGGTCAATCCATGTGAAACTTCTATTCAGTTTGGAGGATAGCCGACTCAAGACCCCATCTCTGTTTGGAGGATAGCCAACTATAAACTTCATCTTGGTTCGAGATCAGTTAGTGGATAATCTCTGATTGTTTGGAGGATAACCACTATAAGACTTATTCGTTGTTTGGTTGGAAGTTAGTCTCAAAACTTTATTTCCTTGTATAAGGTTATTTGTGGGCAAATGCATCTAAAAGCTTTCTAGTTTATTGGATACTCTCAAGAATAATTCTTGGGGACAAGAGTGGGATAATCTAGGACGAACATGTATAAATCTCTAGGGTTTCTCTCTCTCTCTCTCTCTCTCTCTCTATCTATCTCTCTCTCTCTCTCTCTCTCTCTCTCTCTCTCTCTCTCTCTCTATATATATATATATATATATATATATATATATACACTTTATTATATTTCCATTGGTTTTCCATATATATTTTTATTCTGCTGCTTATCTACTTTGTTTGTTTTACAAAATGCTTTCAAACTCTGATTTTCCAAATGAATTTGTTTTCAATCAAAAATTTCAAACCTCCACAGTTCATCGCCCTCTTGTGTATGAAGTCATATGTTCAACAAGGATTAGCACCAACAGGAAGAGCAAGATACTTTTTTTTGGACTTTAAGAGGGCTAATGCCCAGACAAACAAAACAACTAGCCTACAGGAGGCACTTAAACAACATTCGCTTTGCTGCTAACTAACTCACACAAAAATGTTGGACAATCCTCAAACACACACTCATTACTACTCATAGTTATGCTAAACATTGCTAAATGATCAACACACTTATTGGATTCGCGAAGAATATGCTTTACTCGAACATCAAAATAGTTTTTTAACCAGCCTTGGACTTTATGCAACATGCTCATACTTTGCTATCGATTCAGATTAATACTCAAGATATCCTTTAGCACTTATTTATTATCAACTTGTATTTCAACTTGGTTATACCTGCGCTCCTACACCTACTGATGTTCCATATCATTCGCCAATCTATCTCCACCGGTTCTTCTCCATCTCCATACATGTTTCCATAAGCACTAGCTATAGAAAATTCACCAGTTGTGTTGCCTTCCCAAATACACACGTCTTTTCTCGCACTCTCCATATTAAGGGGCTTAATAGCTTGAATGCGCTCCACAACATCAGGAGGCAAATATTCCTTGATTATGTTCCAATTCTAACCTACATTATTGTCAATAAGAGTAATAATTGTATAATTATTCAAATTTTCCGGATTACCTTGAAAAAACTCTTTGAGCTTGAAACCATTCTCCACCTAGCATTTTTCCCAAAACCTTATTCTTTCGCCATCGCCTATTTCCCACCTGGTTAAGTTGTTGAGTAGGGGCCATGTTTTGGAAATATGTTTCCATAAGCTATAATCACTCTTCTTGGCTTCCATGCACCTTTCTTCTACAATTTTCCTGTTGTATTTCTTCTTTAATATCTCACACCACATGGCTGTTTCTCCACTCTTTATCTTCCAAGTCATCTTATATATACAAGCCTCATTCATCTTGCTGAGATTTCTTAACCCTAAACCATCTAGCTTTTTTGGGTTTAATAATGTCTTTCCACCTAATCGTGTGAATGGTTTTCTCCTCATTATTGTGGCCCCACACAAAGCATCTTTTCATTTTTTGGATCTTCTTCAGACTCTCCTTTGGCACCAAGTTACTCATCATGGTACAGGTCAAGAGAGCTTCCATAACAAATTTGGTTAGAATAGCTTGACCGGTAAAGGATAGTTGTTTCCTCTTCCAGTTTGACAATTTGGCCACTAGGTATGGGTAGTTTCTTCTCCTCTGCCTTTCATCAGTTAACGGGACATCAAGGTACATACCTAGCTCATTAGTTTCTTTTAACCCCGCACTTTGGATGATGTTCCTTCTTGTATGCTGGGGAGTGTTCTTGGAGAACATAATTCTTGATTTTTCTACATTGATTTGTCGACCAGAAACAAAACGTGTTCAAAACTGCCATGATACTATTGGTTTGGCTTTCAGTTGATTGTCCAAACAACAACAGGTCATCTGCGAACATCATATGAGATATTGATGGTCCCTTTCTTCCAACCTTCATGTCTTGTCTTCCCATTTCTTGTTCTCCACTATATCCTGAGCCATTTTAGTCTTTTAACTTAAAAATTGTTCATATTAATCTCTTAACTCTTCAAAATGTAGCATCTTAGTCCTTTTCATTTAATTAGCGGCAAAAAACTCAGAAGTTTATCATTAAATTCGTCGCCAATTAGACAAAAATGACTAACATAATACGTTTTAAAAAATTAAGAGATCAATGTGAGTTTTTTTTTTGAAGTTAAGAGACCAAACTGAACCAAGAATTTAAACCATAAATAAAACATGATAAACAACCATCAAAATTAGAATTGTCTTTCAAGAGCAAATTAATTCAAATACCATTTAATCAAAAACAATATAAATGTTAGGGTTAAATATGTTTGTGATCCTCCTAAATATTGTTAAATTGTAATTCCTAGTGTCTAAGTGTCGAAGTCGAAGCCAAGAGTGTCGAAGTTAAAGTACTGAAGCAGTGTGTCGAAACAAGTTGTTTCACCACAAATTTGTTTCTAGATTAGATTTGATATTATTTAGATTAGATTTGATTTAGTTCAAATAGATATTTTGGGCCTTTGTAATTCTAAATCTATAAATACCTGTACTTTGTAATAGAATGTAGAAGTAGAACAAGCAGTGAAGATTATCACAGTGCTAGTGTTTTGTATATTCACAGTTGCAAGATTGCAAGTGAAATAAAATCTGAAATCCCATAGTTCATGGGTAAAATTTTTTCTCCAAATATTTCTCCTCTCTCTTGTTTCTTTTCTTGCTGTTTGTTCTTCATCTTCATCATTGCCATTGCGCGTTTGTGGTTCTTTATCAATCTTGAGAACAAGATTGAAGAGGAATTACCATAGGTTGTGGTTAAATTTCCAACATCTGGTATCTAGAGCTCCGGTTGCGATTCAAGGAGGAAAATCGTGATGGCTATGAATCATTCAAATGGGCACTTTCCGGCGACCCTACCAATTCTCAAGAAAGATAATTATGAGAATTGGTGCAAGCAGATCAAGGTGGTTTTCTGTTATCAAGATCTTTGGGATCTTGTGAAGGAAGGAGTAACACCGCTTGGGGATAACGTCACGAATCAAGAAAAGGATGCACACAAAGAATTGAAGAAGAAAGATTATAAAGCGCTGTTTATAATCCACCAGTGTGTTGATCCAGATAACTTTGAAAAAATTAGCCATGCAGAGTCAGCAAAGGAAGCATGGGAGATTCTTGAAAAGTCGTTTGGAGGCGCAGAAAAGGTGAAAGAGGTGAGGTTACAAACTCACAAGAGAACCTATGAGTTGCTTCAGATGGAAGACAACGAAAGTATCACAGATTTCTTCACCAAAGTTACAAAACTGGTGAATTAAATCAAAGTATATGGAGAGGTGTTGACATCAAGACTAGTTGTTTCAAAGATCTTGAGGTCATTGGCTCCAAAATTCGACCACGTGGTAGTAGCCATAAAAGAGTCGAAAGACTTGTCAGCATTGACAAAAGAAGAGCTTTAAGGGACGCTTGAGTCTCATGAACAAAGGATGGCTGAGAGAGCTGCAGGAAAGTCGAATAGCGATATGTGAAACGAGGCGAAGAAGGAAAGGTGTACAGGTTGCATAAAGCCCTGTATGGACTTAAGCAAGCTCCAAGAGCTTGGAATAAGAAAATCGACAGCTTCTTAAGGGAGAAGAAATTTGTGAAGTGTACGATAGAGCATGGAGTGTATGTAAGGAGAAGCAATAATGAATTGCTTATACTATGCCTCTATGTCGATGATTTGTTGATAACAGGAAGTTGCAAGAAGGAGATCGAAGATTTCAAACATGACCTGAGTGGGGAGTTTGAAATGTCAGACTTAGGAAATCTCTCATATTTCCTTGGCATAGAATTCTACAAGACTAGTAGAGGTCTGATGATGCACCAAAGAAGATATGCAGGCGAAATACTCAAGAGATTTGAGATGCAAGATTGCAACCCAACTTCGACTCCAGTTGAGACCAGACTGCAACTGTTGAAGGATTTAGATGAAGATGATGTCGACCCAACCCAATACAGAAGACTTATTGGGTCACTTAGATACCTTTGTCACACAAGGTCTGACTTAGCATACAGTGTGGGTATGGTAAGTAGATTCATGCAGAAGCCAAAGGTATCACACCTAACAGCGACGAAGAGGATACTTAGGTATCTGAAAAGGACTCTCGACTACGGAATTTTGTTTCCTGCAGCTGATGAAGGGAAAGAATGCAAGTTAGTGGGATACTGTAACACCTCAAAATTTTCCCTTTTGTTTCTAATCTAACTGGTTTATGCTTCATTTCATTTGCATTATCATTCCTGCATTTGCATTGTCTTTTTGAGCATGGGATCGAGGTATTCTTTCAGCAGCTCACGACGTCATCAGTTCCAGTACGATTTTTAACAGTGCTCAGAGCCAAACAGATATCTTTCCAAGTCTTTTGGAGCATTTATTTTGCTCATTAAGCGACTAGATGATCAGAAACCCCGGCAGTCGATTTTTGATCAGTTATTCAGCACCAGACGGTTATCATCAGCAGTTTGATCCGAGCGCGAAAAGCATTTCGCAGCATTTTTTAAGTGTATCCTAGTGGTAATATCATTTGGCAAGTTTCAGAGGTCTATCATGGTTCAGAACAGGTGGAACCGGACGAATATCCAAGTTTCCCTCCTTTTTGGCGCCAATTTTTGAATTTTTGAACTGAGTAATCGATTACTCAAAGTGAGTAACCGATTACTCTGCGCGAAATTGCAAAAATGTGGCATTTTCAGCACTGCAGAATTTTGGAGTATTTTGTGGTCATGTGCTTGGCTTGTGCATGTGTGGGAAGGATCTAGAACTTATCTATTTGCATCATTTTCCACCCAAAATTCAAATTCTTTCCATCATTTTTCCACTCTAATTCCTCATATCATTTCCTAATTTACATTTCATCCCAATTTCCACTCACTTAACCTCACTCCAAACCACATTTGAATTCCTAACCTAGCTTCTATTTAAATCAATTCATTCCAAACCTCAGGAACCTAGATCATTTTTTCCACTCTCAATTTTCAGAATTCTCTCAATTCTCTCTCACTTTTTCACTCTCAACCTCCATTTTCAACCACACTCAAAGCTTTGTTTCAAAGATTAACAAGTTCTTCATTGGAACTTGTTAATTCTTGAGCTAAAGCCTCTCATCATCACTACATTTCAGCTTTTCAACTTGGATTTTCGTGTGAATTTGGTGCTGATTTTTCAGAAGTGATTCTTGGAAGAGATTTTGGAGTTTTATTGCTTATTTGCTTGGATCTTCAACCTTTGAGTGCAAGAAGCTTGTGGATCTTGGATTTCTCTACCTGGATTCATCAAATTCTGTTTACAACACTCACTAAAGCAAATCTCAGCTTTGTAGGTTGGTTAATTTTAGATCCATACTCATTTTAGCTTAATTGCAACTTATACAATGTAGATCCATGAATTTTGTTGTGTTTTGATTCATTTGGTTGATCTTGATTGTGGATGTTGATGATTGTTGGATCTAAATGATGTTTGATTGCTGTGATTGAACATAATTTTCGTGCATTATTGTTTACATGATCATTTGGATGTTTGAACAAGTGATTTGTGGCTGAAAAGTGCTTTTCAAAGTTGAATTTGTGCCTCTGTTTCAGTGGTAATCGATTACCCTAACAGGGTAACCGATTACTCTGCCTGATTTTCACGTTTTTAGCCAATTTTCAACTGAGTAACCGATTACTCAAAGTGAGTAATCGATTACCACTAAAGCAGATTGTGTTTTTCTTGCATTTTCTTGCTTGTTTGAGATCTCTTGCATGTTTAAACTTCATGGAATGATGCATTGATGATTTGTGGACTATTCTTGAGCTGTTGCACCTCACACTATTGCACGAACGCGATTCTTCGACAGGCGAGGCTTGGTTTTCGTCGATAAATGTTTACGTTTGCGTTGCTGATTAATTGATGCGATGAACACATAACACACACTTCTTAAGCATGTTGATTGTGACTTGTTGTTGATGTTGCTGGAGTCGTTTGTTTGGACATGATTGCGTGCACTTAATTTCATGAGATACATGCTTGTTTTCAACTTTGTTCATATGCTTAATATTGTGCATCCTTTCGTGATGTGATGCATTCTTTCATGTTGTCTCCAAGTTTTGTTTACCATGATATATGATGTGTTTGTAATCGTAATGCATGATGTTTGATGCGTGTTTACTTTGCCATGCTTGATTCGTATTCAAATGTATCGCATGCTGCCTTGTTTCTACGACTGTCTAAGTGTATGTGTGCTGTTGTATGTGCTGCTGGCTGACATTTTACACCTTTTCTTGTGCTGAATTGTATGCTGTTATAAGTTGTGCTGCTTGTGGGCTGCTTTTTACCGCTGTTTTGGTGCAGGAACGTTGTGGTAGCTGCTGTTTTTATTTATTCGCTTCTTTTCCTCCTTCGTCTCCTTCACTCTTTCTCTTCCCTCGAATCTCAAGACTTATTTAAGTCTTGGATTCACTCCTTTAGAGCTACCTAGTCCAACTTAATTTTCGATCTTGGAGTAGGATTAGCATTAGGTCTTAGGTAGTTGTTTCTCGCCTAAACTTCACTAACCATAGGACCACCCTTTTGCATGACAACACTAGGATAGTGATTCCCTTAGAGTCACCCTTCTTCCTTGTGCCTTCTCTTCTCATCTCATAACACTTCTAAAACACTTAATAAATATAACGAATATTGTGCTCGAGCCTTAAGTGTAGGAAGTGAAGTATGAGGGGTCTCCCCTCCTCTTCTAGAGTGTTTAGCATACGTCCCATTTGGGGGCGACCATGCGATTCACTCGTTCCCACATGGTAGACTTTAGTGCAATGTAAGTTACGAATTAACTTCAATCCACTTCTGTCTTAAAAAACACAAAAACAAACTCAAACTTTTTTCATCCTTCGGGATCGTTAAGTTCAACTCATTTTCAAAAAAGGGCACGTTACTTCCGTCTCGTCGCAAACAGGCATCGACCCTAACTGCCGGACGCGAATCTAACGTCGCTCATAAAAAACACCAACCGACCTTGTTAGGTCGAACTACGACTGCTCTGATTTCCTCTCTCTCGTCCAATTGAGGATACGTAGGCACGAGACGGCGATGTCTTGGCGAGCAACCTCCCCCCTTAGTTCGTGTCCGAACTAAGTTGACTCTGACTTTCCCATTGCACGAGGGAGTACGTAGGCGTAGGACGAGCGATGTCCTATCGAGTCACTTCTTTTTCTTTTCTTCTTCGTTTCTTCGTTCTCCTCCGTTCCCGTTCCTTCTCGTTTCCAGTAGCAGTGAAGCTCCAGATGACGACACCCTTTGATCGAGACAACAAGCGTGGATCCCATCGAGTACGATGGACATGTGGGGTGCTAACACATTCCCTTCGCGTAACCGACTCCCTTACCCGTTTCTCTTGGTCGCGAGACCATGCTCTTTCCCTTCCCTCAGGTTTACGCAGTGTTTCCTTTCCCTCTATAGGGATAAATACACATTGTTGGCGACTCTGTTTTCTGCGCCACTTTCGCGTTTGTACCATGGATGTAAATCCTAGGGAGCGACAGATACACCGACTCTAGTTGGTGTAGTGATGTTGAGGATAGAAAATCCACAGCTGGATATTGTTTATGTTAGGTGGTGCACCAGTTGCTTGAAGTTCGAGAAAGGAACCAGTAGTGGCATTATCATCATGCGAAGCAGAATATATAGCTGCTTCTCTTTGTACATGTCAAGCAACTTGGATGGTGAACTTGGTCGAAGAGATTACAGGGAAGAATCATGGAGCAATTACTGATCGTACCTGGATCAGACAGTTAGATAGTGGCCAGCAATGTCGTATGGACTTCAGCTCCGGTGATGATGATACGGCGGGGGGGGGGGGGGGTGTACCTGCAAGGTACTCCGACGCTCAAGTCAGGTAAGGCCAGAGAAAAGCAAATACAGAGAATATAGGTGAGAGTTAGAATGTTTCGTAACCTGACCCTCTCAAGTGAGAGGGTATTTATAGAGAGCCCCCAGCGCAGGGCCAACGGTTACTTGCACTGGGCTGGATTGCAAGGCCCAATCCAAGTAACTGCCAGAGCTTACGTGGCGTAGTGAAGACCAGCACATGGTCTTCGCCCTGGTGTAACAGTCCCTAAATCTCCGGAAGTAGGGCAGACCGATTCCTTCGGGAGTGGGAAGTTACAAGAGAACGTGTCCTCGCGGGGAGGAGCATGTGGGCGTCGGGGAGAGGTGCGCCCGCGGGCTATATGCCTCTGCTCGATGTTGGGCCTCGTTGGGCCTTCGCTGGTCATTGGGTTTGGGCCTGCCCGACAGTAGGGCGGGCGCGGGCCCAGTCCAGAACAATTACCATGAAGATAGACAGCATGTCAGCTATCAACTTGGCGAAGAATCCAATAGCTCACGGTCGAAGCAAGCACATCGAAATGAGGTTCCATTATCTTCGAGAGCATGTAGCAGAAGGAAAGATGATTCTGGAACATTGCAGAACTGAGAATCAGATTGCAGATATCATGAAGAAGGGAGTGCAGGTCGAAGCCTTCAGAAGACTAAGAGCCATGATGAATGTAGACAGCTTAGACATAATGAATTAGGTGGTGTGTTAAATTGTAATTCCTAGTGTCTAAGTGTCGAAGTCGAAGCCAAGAGTGTCGAAGTCGAAGTACTGAAGCAGTGTGTTGAAACAGGTTGGTTCACCACAGATTTGTTTCTAGATTAGATTTGATATGATTTAGATTAGATTTGATTTAGTTCAAATAGATATTTTGGGCCTTTGTAATTCTAAATCTATAAATACCTGTACTTTGTAATAGAATGTAGAAGCAGAACAAGCAGTGAAGATTATCACAGTGCTAGTGTTTTGTATACTCACAGTTGCAAGATTGCAAGTGAAATAAAATCTGAAATCCCATAGTTCGTGGGTAACAATTTTTCTCCAAATATTTCTCCTATCTCTTGTTTCTTTTCTTGCTGTTTGTTCTTCATCTTCATCATAGCCATTGCGTGTTTGTGGTTCGTTATCAATCTTGAGAACAAGATTGAAGAGGAATTACCATAGGTTGTGGTTGAATTTCCAACAAATATCTCAATTTTCGGTTTTAGTCCCTCAAAATATTTCCTTTAAAGAATGATCCTCCTATAATTTTTTATCCACACTTTTGGTTCCTCTTTCAAATTAGCGACGGTTTTTATAATTTAGCGACAAAATTAGCGACGGTTTTAGCGACGATTTATTACTTAGCGACTGAATTAGCGACGATTTTAGTATTAGGGATCAAAAGTGTGGATGAAAAATTTTAAGAAGATCATTTTTTAATGAAAATATTTTAAAAAACTAAAAACGAAATTGAAATATTTAAGAGGATCACAAACATATTTAATCTAAATGTTATTGACTTAAATATGAAATTATCCCATAAACAAAATACAAAATTATTTTCAACCTTACTTATAATTAATCTTTGAAAACATCGAATAAATGATAACAAAGGTTAAAATTATAAAAATAAGACATTTTTTTCTCTTAAAAAACAACACACTCTTATAAAAGTCAAACGCATTCTAATTAACGTACAGTTAGATCTACCAAGTAGGGTACAAATCATTTATTGATTTGTAGAAACTTTACCCTATGATATAACTAATGTATTAAACATGTGGATATTATATTTATATAATTATTACAGATATTATATTTATATAATTATTACAGATATTATATTAATCAACTTCATAATTATTACTAATATCATGTTTACCTTTTCTTTAATCATATCATGTTTACCTTTTCTTTAATCATATCTTTCTTTGTTTCCCTTTTTCTTTTACTTCTCTTTTTATCTTTTTGTGTCTTTTACTCGCATCTCCTTTTCATTCTTTGCACATGCATCCAAAAAACAAAATATTGATTAGATTTCTATGGGTTAAAATATATTTTCTTAGAAAGTCGATGAGTTAAAAGTTGAGCTGTTGTTATTTAGGAAAAATACAGTATGCCATGGAGATCAAGACCTACACATAAATCCAACAAACAATAGATCAAGTCCACATGGAATAGACTTTCCCTTTGCTACACACCGTCAAGCGATCGGTCACTAATAGACAAATATTACGCACATTCTATTAGAAGAATCTAGAGAGAAAAAACCCGTATTTTTACCAAAAATTTTAAGATATTGAAAACATGAGACACTAGTGAAATGCTCTTATGTTGACATCAACCAGTTTTATAAAATTTCTCAACTAGAAAGACAATTTTGCATTGTTTAATAGTCTCTAGTAAGATTTGGAGATTTATATCGGCTATTTTGAGAGTTTAATTGTTGCTTTGAAGGCAAAATGGTGGTAAAGATGTTTTTTTTAATGGTATTTCATCTTAAAACGCTAAATCTAAGTAATGTCGAAAAAAATGCAATACACAGAAAGTCATTGATAGTGAACAAAGTTTGTTTATGGCTTTGGAAAAATCTCTAAGGCTGGTTGAACAATGGATGTGTGAAAGATGTATGAATATTCATGCAATGGGTCGCGCATGTCATCATTTTGATGGTTTAGTTCGTGTTTTACATGGGACATAAAAGGTCAAGAGCCACATCATAGGTATTTTAGAACCATCTACAACAAATTTTGAGACCCTTGACGCAAAGGATGAGCATATTCTAGATGCAAGGTTGTTAGAGAGAGTCCTCACAACACCTATCTTCACAATGAAGAGTCTATCTCTTATTTGTTGTCTTGCTTTCATTTAGGCATTGGAAGATGCTCTATATAAGATGGTTGTTGAGTCGGAATGTATATGTGTTTGGTTTGGTTTTTTACTTCTTCCTTCTTGCACTTTACAGGTGGTCAAACCTCAAAATAGGCAATAACGGAGGTATGAAATCGAAAGTTTTTACAACAACATCGCATTTTGAGTTGTTTAACTATTTGGATAGATGCATATGGTATTGCCAAGTTAGTTGATAGTGTATTGGGTAACTCTAGACAATATGATTTAGGTCATACAAGAGTCCATATTGAGAAGGAGGATAAAAAGATGGAGGCTAACATCATACAATCTCTCTGCAAGGGTGTAGATGGTCGTCTCACAACGATTGGAAGTGTTGGGATCATTTGAGGTGAACTTTATAGTGGAGAAATAATTAAGTTCCCATCATGCCGACCACCTTGTTCTCTAAAGCTCCCCTAGTGGATGAAGTTAACAATATTCTCAGATGTCTTAAATCGTTCCCCAAACACATATTAGATGCTATGTGTGGAGAAGGTTCATTTATAGCAAGAAATCTTTTAGGTGCAATCACTTTATTTGTTAACTTATAGCTAAGAGGAAGATGCCCGATGAGTTTGACAAAGTTTGTAATTTATGCACCCATAACGCCATTATTGAAGCCTAATGGTGGGATATACCCAATTGTTGTAGGTTATATTTGGACGCATTTAGTATCCACGATTGCGATGAAATAGGTCGGTAAAGATGTGGCACAATACCTCAATGACTTCTAGTTTGGAGATGTGGGTTTTATCAAGGGGTTGTCCATGAAGAGAGTTATGAGAGTTGTTGAGTTAATGCATATTCTTTCACAATTTGATATTCTTCTACTTCGATCATGCATGAGCATTTTTTTTTTAAAATGCATAAGAACGTGTTAGCCGATTCACATGAAAGAAGCATCTATTTGGTTTGATAAAGAGTTGTCAATGATGGTTGAAGACATTGTGGTTGATAGAGATCCTTTTTTCAGGGACCTTCAATGGAGGGTGGCTTATTTACCTGTCAAAATTGGGGAATTGAGTTTGTACTCAGAGTTACAGGTTGCCTCATACACTTTTGTGGATTCTATGACCCAATCTTGAGTGTTACAAGATCATATATTGAGAGACAATGTGATATATGGTATGAACTCTGACTTTAATAAAGCTTTAGACCTTAGAAGTTTTGCTTGCAAAGAAATCGCCCCCAAAAGCAAAGCATGTTTTGGAAAGTGCTCTTTTTAGTAAAAATGTTCAGGACATGGAAGTAAATTTTGATATGATCATACGATAGAAATCAATTTTTAGTTGGTTGCAAGCGTCACATGCTCAAGATTTTCTCATAGTCATTCCTTTTGATAAGTTAGGTCAACATATCTCATCGGTATAATATCGTATTATCCTTAGATATCTTCTTATGATTTCCTTATTTATTGTTGTTGAGGTTTTTCCTGTTTGTCGTAAAATGTGCTTTGATACCTTTGGTGAACACACATTTCATTGTATGGAGCTTCCAGGATTGTATAGACATGAATTAGGGATGTCTTGTTTGAAATATTCTGGCGGATAAGAGTATCTATGAAGAAAAAGGTGTCTATGAATTTCTTGATCGATTCACTAAACGGAAGATCGGCACTAAGGCCTGCTGATATTAAGTGGGTATGAATGAAACATGCATGCGTGGACTTCACATGAGGTTTTACGTTTGAACTAACAACCCTAAAAATACATCAAATAAAATAGTCAAACATGAAAAATATATATTCAAGACAATCAACATGCTTTCATAGTATTTGTATTTTATGTTTTTAACTTCCTCAACACAATATTATATTTTTTTTCTTCAATATTATGTCTTTTAAAATAATAGATATAATTTTTAATAGAATTGATTTCACTTTATAAAAGAGATAAAAGAAAGGAATAGTGTAAGGCGTAGTTTGTTTCCTACTTACTTTCCATTTTTATATAATTAATATTAATATGGTTAATAGTCATTTATCCCTGCAATATAGGCGACTTTTGATTTACATCCTTTTAAAAAAATAATTTTAGATTATCCCTCTGAAATTTTAAAATTCTAAGTCTTTTGTCCCCTAGGTAGAAAAATTACCCCCTGTAAAATATTTTTTTTTAGTTAACCCCCTGATTTTTACACGCTTAGGGGATACCCCAAAATTTCAGAGAGGTAATCCAAAATTATTTTTTTAAAAGGAACAAATCAAAACTCACCAATATTACAGGGAGTAAATAACTATTAACCCATATTAATATTATATAAACATAGCTGAATATTGTCCAAGAGAATTACGACTACGATTATATTTTAGTGCTAGAGTTAAATAAACAAATTAACATGTATATAAAATATAAAGTACAACATTTGATATGTGAAAGATATAGACATAATGGAATATATGGATTTACGAAGAAAAAAAATAGTAACCATAACATAAATGCAAAAATCACATTCTCTTATATTAAGTCAATATTAATCAATTAAATTTATACATAATTAAATATTTTAAATTAAAATTTTAATCAATCTTATAACTTATATAATATTATTAAAACATGCTTACATAATATCATTAAAATATGTTTAAATTAAATATTAATAAAAAGTTTCACATATTGAACCCTCTTAATGATAATTCAGACTATCCACATCTAAATCAATTTTAAACAAATTATAAATCGATCTACAAATATTATATATTATACAAAATTCAATATTACTTTTTCTTTATGAGAAAAGAGTGGAATTAACTAGAGCCGTTAAAATGGGCTAGCTCACATGGGCCGGTCCATCAGGCCCGAAGAATCATAGGGCTTGGGCCTTATAAGTAGAGTACATACTTTTCAGGACCTTTTTAGCCCAGCCTTAAAAAGTTCGCTACTCATTAGGGCTAGCCCATATGGGCCGTGGGTAGCCCATTAGGCCCATATCACTATAAATTTTAAAAAATTATACTAATACTTATATTATCTTACTCCAAAATAACACGTTGATTTTTCTCGTCTCATTAAAATTTATATATGTTCTATTCAATATTTCTCTTTTAAATATTATACATTAATATAATCAAAATTCTTTTTTCGTATTCTATTAGTTTCTTTTATGCTAAATATTCGGGTATTATTTTATACAATTTAGACATGTATTGTATTTTAAAACACATTATAGTATTGATAAAAGATAATATAGTACTTAAAAATGTATTATAAAAAGTATTATGTTTAAAATAATATAATTTTTTAATTTTAATTATAATAAATATTATGGCATTTTTATTTTAATATTTTATTAATAAAAGCCCATTTAGGGCCAGGTAGCCCGAAGCCCATCTAGGGCCGGGCTCGGGTAGTAATTTTTGAGCCCATATTAGAAATGGGCTTTTTTGACCCAGCCCTAAAAAGCCTGAGCCCATTAGGGCCGGCCCGTTTAGGGCCGGGTAGCCCATTTTGACAGCTCTAGAATTAACTAGCGCATTAGGGGTACTCTAAAACATAAACAATATACAAAACAAAATTACAAAATCGAAAGATCAAGGCCAAAAGGAGAACGAAATTACAATAGACATGCAGTGGGAGCAATGTAAAAATCCTGAAAATTACAAGAATGATTTGAATTACTCCCAATGACACTCCATTTTCAGACTGTGAGTTTGATAGCTAGAATGATTTTATTGACATTAAACAACTCACCTTTGAATATCATTTGTTCATCTTAATCCAAATATTTTAAACAGTAGATTACCAGATGCCTACATAATCCTCATTCCCCGTCTTAGAGATATCCTCTTTAAAGTGCTTCAAGTAACTCCAACTGTTTTGATTCGCCTCCAAAGGAATCTCTATTCCAGGCCAACTGTCCACTCCTTTCTGAATGTTTCTAGAAATCTGACATTAGAACATGATATGTTGAATATTTTCCTCCTCTAAAAAGCAAAGAACACATGGTAAATCATGTGGATTAGTCAATATGCCTCTTCTAAATAATTGATCCTTGCAAGAAAGCCTATTGAGGAACAACCTCCAACCAAAAAACTTGATTTTTGGTAGGATTTTGTTCCTCCACAAATCAGATAAGGCCTCTGCAAGGGAAGGATTGATCTCAGCAACTATGTCAGATAATAAAATAAGATGATCATAACAACTCGGCACACTATAAGAGTTAGACGATTCAAGCTTCCAATAAAAATAGACATCTACTGTTAGACTTAGACTTCAGTTGGACAACAAATCCTGCAATTCAGAGATTCTACAAGATAATGCAGGGTCTGCATTAGGTAAAATTTTCACCAAGTTCCACACCCAACAGTCTTCAATCCAATTGCCAACATCAGCAATAGTACAGTCCTTTACATATGCAGAATTGTAGATATCAAAAAATATATTAATAAGACTATGATCGTCAGTCCAGTTAGTCTTCCAAAATGGGATTTTAGAACAAAATCCAATATTACTAAATTTGTTTTTTTAAATAATTCAAATCAAATAACGTACATATTATTTAAACTAAATAAAATTTCACATATAAGTTTAAATATTTATTTATTGAAGTATTTACATAAAATATTGTAGGAATAATTAGTTCCCAAATCACTTAACTTAATTTAGTGTTTCACTTTGGTCCTTTAACAAAAAAATATTACATATTAATCCCTAAAAATTGTTCTGTTATACAAAAAGGTCATTATCGTTAAAAATTATAAAAAAAACGTTAACTTGGCATGACAGGTTGGCAAGCTGAGTCAGCACATATATTAAAAAAATAATATTTTGTTTAAACCAAAGAGGTTTTATTTTAGGAGGTTAAAAACCCCGCAAAATATTAATAATGTGTAAAAAAATATCAAACACTTCTTCTGATCACTTAGATATATTATTTTGTACATCATTAAATATCAAAATTTATCTTACAATAAACACTACTACAAAACACGCAAACAACAACGCCATGTTTACAACGGATTCATTTACACAGTTGTAATAGGTCATATTGTTCGCGCATCAGAGTGTAGCAGGATTTATTACTACGGTTATCTAATAACACCGTAGTAATATATGATTTGTAGCAAGCTTCGACCCCCAGCAAATACATGTTTTCAATTTTTTAGACTGCATTAAGTGTGTGTCACTTAAGTCCACTATTTAAAAATTAAATTGTAAATGATTTTACAACGGTTAATAAACTAACCATTGTTATAAAATTGAAAATTAATTAACCAAGATATTTAACCACGGTGTTACTAAACAACCGTTGTAAAATTTGAACATTGCATGACGGTTGTAATTTCTAACCGTGATGAAAAGTGATATTTTTTAGTATATAAGCGAATGTATCTATCGTTTACTACATAGCAGCCATTTCTCTCAAAAGAAAACCCTAACATATTTCACTCTTCCCTCTCATAACATAACTCTAAACATACTTTAACCTTCAGATACGTCTTCAGATTCGTCTTCACTAATCGCTAACTTCAGGTTCGTTCATTACACTTATGCTTCGATTTCATTTACTTGTCTTGTTAAAAATGGGTTCTAATTTTTTTTTCTTGAATGTTCTCATTTTTTTCAGATCCATCATCACCACCTTAACAAATACAAGAAGTATACTTTCGCTATGTTACATATGGTTTGTATAGCTATGAATAAAAATACAAGAATTATAAAGCTATTGTGTTAACTTCATTCACCTTGTACTTTTTTTCATAGCTTCATGAACTAGATGAAATAGGAAAGTGTCTCAACAGGTCCTCAAATCGTTCATACACATGCATCAGCAATGAATGTTTTTATATCATCTTTATATAATGTTTTGTGACAGGTTATTTTAGTAATGTTTTATACATAATTTTAGGGCCCGTTATTCCTTTAACACGCATTACCACTTCTTATGTAAATAGCATTATGGCCTATATTAGTTTATTTAATGTTTTAATTTCCAATGCCCCATCTGAAATAAGAATATAAAAAAAATGAATGAGGAAGATGAAGAATCAATATTGGTTTTTGAATTAAAGAAATAATAATGACTTTCAACTAAAACGATTCAATTTTCAATGTAAAGAGAAGATGAAGAATCAAAGAAATCATTATAAATACGTTATTCCTCTTCTTACCATCACACAAGCAGCATCATTGAAGAGAAATAATCAAAATAAATTCCAACAATGCAGTCCAAAAAGTCCAACAAATTGTAGATGTTCAAGAAGAAGTTGTCCAAGAAGTCCAACAAACTGCGCCTGTGGTTAAAGATGTTGTAGATGTTCAAAAAGTTTCCTAGGTCATAGATGTCCAAGAAGTTGTCCAGGTTGCATAGGTTTCAGAGGTTCAACCAGTTGTCCAGCCCGAACAAGTTGTACAGACCCAACAGGCGGTCGCCTTGCAAGAAATACGAGCCAGAAGGAGAAGAAAGAGATCAAGAAGAAAGAGAAGAATGACAACTACGGTCGATTCAGATGACGAGGACGAAGCACCGTTTGGTTGGAGTAATTTTATGTCAGCTCGGGCATATAGATTTGATATTTAAAACTTAAAAATGTCTCTGCTTCTTCAATATTCAATATTTTAATTTTGTTATTTTAAATATTAACTTGCATTTTGTTGGAGTTTACTTTATATGAAACTTGCATTTTGTTGTCTTATTCTTATTAAAAATATTTACATATGTGGTAAACTCATTACATAACCTTGAATATATGAACTTGAATGAAAACTTTATCACATATGTGGTAAACTCATCACATAATCTTGAATATATTTTCTGTTGTGATATGATAAACAATAAATAAGTTGGGATTATATAAAAGCAAAATTATATATGTTAATCCAGCAGATATATAACAACAGTTATACATCATAACCTTTATAATATAATGCGCGTTATCCAGAAAAAAAATATTAAAACGGCCCTGCTGGGAATCGAACCATGTATCATTATATTTATCACAACGGTTAGTTTGTAAAATCGTTGTGATAGGACGTGCTTTTTCCAGGTTATTACAACGGATAATGGGCCGTCATAGTAAGTATCATTTTACAACAACACTCTACATAACAACGTTTGCGCCCACGTGATGATACATCTTCCCCAACCGTTGTTAAATGAGTTTTACGTAGTAGTGAAACATCATTGGGTAAGATTAGCTACAAGCCAACTCAAATTGAAGATTTTTACACGTTCAGTTTCAGATTGAATACCAACAATGCTCCAATAGATAAACCGAACATGGATGTACCCAACAAGATCTTGATTTTTTTTTGCTATATATCTGATCATACATACTTAAATCATCTTGTGCAGAATTATAATGAGCAATCTTGTGCAGAATTATAATGAGCAATATGGATCTTATTCATTGCAAAATAAGATTATATGAGCCATTTGAGTCAACTTGACATAAACATTATATGTCATGTACAAAATATATGTATAAATTTATCACTTCCATATTTGAGTAAGCAACACTGCTAATAACCTGTAAAACATAATATGGAAATATGATGATGTTTTGGTACCAAAATCCAAGTAGCCAACTACAAAATATTGAACACCTACTGTAAATTTCAACTACAAAACCTATCTTATTTCCTATAACTAACTACAATCAATACAAAATCCACTTTTTAGAAAAGCAGACTAACTACCAATTATATTCTTGAATAAACCAAGGGAACATATCAGAGGCATATTCTTGTACTTGTAACTACATTTTGAAAAGAAATATACATCAAAACTAGAAATCAGATGGAAATTATTTTATCTGATTTCTAACTTGGTGTAGATGTTGGCATATGTGGTAGATAGAAAAGTGAAGAATCTCCATCTTTTAATAAAAACCTCTGATACAAAATATGACAACTTTCTCGTCCTGCAACATCAAATTAAAGAAAAAATAAAGCATTAGTGATTGAACAAAAAAAAGTTATTGAAAATTGAAATGAAACAGTGAAAGAAGAAAAGTGGTGAGAGAGAACCTTGAAGATGGGGTAGTGGAGAATTGGGATTCAAGACCTTCGTCCCAAGTGCATTCTGTAGAGAAACATTGATTCAAGAAGTGAACAAAATGATTTTGTAGTTGGTGAAGAACAAACTAGATCTGTTACATTTCAAAACATTTAGTTGAAGAAGATGAATAGAAACAGAGAAAGAATAAGATATCTTGAAGTCAAAAGAAGGTCTAAGAAGGGGAAGAGGGAAGAAAGTGGTTGCTAGGATTTTGGAGAAGGGAGGAGAGAAAGAGAGGAATTCGTATGTTAATAGAGAAGGACAATAAAGCCACATAGTTAATAGTTTTGAAAAATTAAAGTTACATAGATAAATAAAATCCAACTAGATTGCCATGTAGGTAAAAGTTAACGTTTTTTCACAAAATTTAACGGAAACAACTAATTAGACTAACAAAACAATTTTAAGGGACTAACATGTAACGTTTTTTTAGATACGGGATTAAAGTGAAACATTTTTTTTTTGAAATAAAGAAATATATATATATATATTTCAAAAAAACAGTACAAGAGCAATAATGGCGACCCTCCGGTCCAGCCTAACAAAAGCACTAGCAACCACCCCTACCCACAATACATGAGTAAATTGGCTAAATGACTTCTATAGTTGATCTTTTTCCAACATCTCTAAACTATAATATCTTTAATATTCCTAATCACCAGGTTTTTATCACATTGCCCATCGAATATTATTCTATTTCTATAATTCCAAGTGCCATACACAACTTCAGTAAACACCATCTTCAATATATCTTTTTTCCAGCCTTTACCTTTTGTAGCTTTCACAATCCAATTCAGTTCTTCACTCCAACTTTTAGGTCTATAATTGATCCCAAGCCACTCTAGAAAATACTGCCAGATATCCTTAGTTCCCCTGCAGTCAAATAATAGATGCTCTGATGTCTCCACCTTGTCATTACATAGGCTGCACCAATCATCATGGAGTAAACCAAACTTTTTCATTCTAGCCTTTGTGGCCAACCAACCATAGCACGCCACCCAAAGAGTATGCACTGCTCTCAGACGAGCCAGATTATGTCTAATCAAAGAATTCCAGCTGGTGTTATTGTTATCTTCAACCAGCTGCATATACACCTTCATCATGTGGAACTTCTTAGTCATAAGCATTGTATCCCACAAATTTTAAATCCTCACAATCAACTGTCTCTGTTGCAGAATATTAACCAAAATCCAAGAACATCTGCCTTTATCCTCTGTGCAATTGATAACATTTCTTCCTTTTAAGTAATAGCTATGAACCCACTTAACCCATAAGTTGTCACTTTTAAGACAAATACACCATAAACACTTCAACAGAGCTATAACATTCCAAATCTCAATATTAATGATATTCATGCCACCATTCTTAATAGGGCTATACACCTTTTTCCAAGAAATTGGGCTCTTTCTGCTGATCTCTTCCTTACCAGTCTAGATAAAGGATCGACATATAGCATCAATTTTCTGAATTACCACCTTAGGAAGTGGAAAACAGCTCATCCAATAATGGGCTATGGCATGAGATATGCTTTTAACAAGCTGAATTCTACCAGCAATACTAAGTAATTTGGCTGACCAGTGCTTGCATCTAACAGTTATCTTATCAATCAGAGGCATATAATGATTCACTTTCAGTCTTTTCCTAGAAAGAGGCACACCAAGATATCTAATAGGCAGCTTACCCTGCTCAAAACCTGTTTGCAGCTTGATAGTTTGAACAATATCATCTGCCATACCACCACAGAACATTTTGCACTTGTTTGGATTGATGACCAGCCCAGTTGAATCAGAGAACAGTTGAAAAGCTTCAAGGATTAAATCAGTGGAAACTTTATCTCCTCTACTGAACAATAAGATATCATCTGCAAATGATAGATGTGTCAAACCAAGTTTTTAACATTTGCTGTGATGATTGAAGTTTGAGTTCTTCTGCATCTTAACCATAACTCTGTTCATATACTCCATCATGATCACAAATAACAGAGGAGAAATAAGGTCCCCCTGCCTAATTCCCCTCTTGGCATACAACATATCAGTCATATATCCATTAACATTAAATCTGTAACTGACAGTGTTTATTACCTTCATGATCCAAGCTATGAACCTGTGGGGCATTCCTAATTCATTAAGTATTGTTTCCAAAGCATCCCAATTAATCATATCATACGCTTTTTGGAGATCCAGCTGAAGCATACATCTAGGAGTCCCCCCCTTTTCTATCATAACCTCTCATTAATTCAAAAGCCAATAATATGTGATTATGAATAACTTGCCCTGGGATAAAGGCAGCCTAGCTTTGGTGAATCACCTTCTGCATCACCTTACCAAGTCTATTAGTCATTATTTTAGAAATGACTTTATAGAAGGTAGTGCAACCAGCTATAGGTCTATAGTCCTTAACATACTTGGCAGCCTCATTTTTAGGGATTAATGTCACTACAGTGCAATTGAAACTTTTCATCAAAGTGCCTTTTTCAAAAAACTCATGAACAGCTGCAGTAAAATCCTTCTTAATTATAGACCAACTTGCCTTGAAAAATTTGGCCCCAAATCCATCTATACCAGGAGACTTCAGATCACCAATATATTTTAATGCATCTGTAATTTCCTTATTAGTGATCTGGGCTATCAATCTATCACCATCCTCTTTAGTTATTTGTTTACCTCTTCTCATGGCTTCAACATCAATATGTCTAGTAGCATTAGCTTTGGTACCCATCAACCCTTTGTAGTACTCCATAACCTCATGGTGTATCTCCTTCTGGTCTTCTATACACTTACCATCAATTCTGTAAATACTATTCATGTTATTGGCATGCTGCTTGGCTTTTATAGTGGCATGGAAATAAGCATTATTTCCATCCCCCAGTCTCAGCCAGTCAATCTTAGCCCTTTGAACCAGCATTCTTTATTCTATATCATTCCAATGCATTACTTGAGATTAAAGTGAAACATTAAATTAAGTTAAGAGACTAAAAGATGCATTAAACCAATATTGTATTAATATATTAATAATTGATTAATTTTTGGATATTATAAGTTTTTTATTTTTAATTTATAAATACGAACAACTTATTTAAAATTAATATATTATAAAAACAATTCAAACAATTTAGCTCAACCAACATAGTTGTTGTTCTGGACTGGGCCAGGGACTGCTTCTCAGTCGAGCAGGCCCAACCAACATTCCCTGGGATGGCCCAACAAAGGCCTTTGGACCGACCAGCGTCGGGCACTTGCACCTCCTCTGAGGCGTCGGGCGCACGCAGGGCACTGAGCGTCGGGCAAGACGCTAGGCCTCCCCCGGGATCGTCCCTCCTCGACACTCAGGGAGCTCCTCTCCCGCGAGGAGCCTACCTTCCGCACATAAGGGTCCTCCCCCGCGAGGACACGTCTCTCCCCGACACGCAAGACTCCTCCCCGCGATGACACGTTCTCATGTAACCGCCCACTCCCGATAGAATCGGTCTGCCCTAATTCCAGAGATTTAGGAACGGTTACCCTAGGGCGAAGACCACGTGCTGGTCTTCACTACGCCACGTAAGCCCTGACAGTTACTTGGATTGGGCCTGACAGTCCAACCCAATGCAAGTAACCGTTGGCCCCGCGCTGGGGGTTCTCTATAAATACCCTCTCACTTGAGAGGGTCAGGTTACACACACTTTCTTACTCTCACTTCTGTACTTACTTTTTCTCTGACGACCACCTTACTTGAGCGTCTGAGTGCCTTACAGGTACACCCCCCCCCCCTCCACGGTCTTTCAACCTCACCGGAGCTAAAGTTCAACAGACGTGGTTGGCCGCCCGAAACTGTCTGATCCAGGTACGATCAGTGGCGCCGTCTATGGGAAATTATAAGCTTCCCTGTTTTTCTGCTCGATAAACCAAAGCTTTCTCCATTCATCACCAACATGGCCAATCCGACAGTTAACCAGGCTCTGGACACCGTGCTCGCACAACTTGAGAACGGGAACCACCGTGAGGACGTCGTCATCCTCAACGGCGGCGAAGGCGACTTAAGAGACGGGCAGACCGCCTCCCCAGACTCCCAAGATGTGGCTTACAACGCCGCCCACCAGGACTATCAGCACACCATTCCCCAACCAGTCGCTCCGCCACCTAATGCGGACCCGAGCACCGTGGCCCTGTTTGTATTGATCAACCAGACCAATCAGTTGATCGCGCAGCAGAACACCAGAATTGAAGCCTTGGAGCAAGGACGGGCACAACGATCTTCCCCGCGAAGACATCGTCGTCCCCCGTCACCTCGCCGTTTTCCTTCCCCGCGAAGAACCCCTTCTGAAGAATCTCGGACCCCGTCGCCGGTACGCCAGGGTCGCCGACCGCGTCTCGAGCGCCCCCAGCCGACGATCTCCCAGAAACGCCCTCATTCCCCGCCTCAGAAGGAACCCAGGGCCTCCACCACCTCTAAGAAGTCCAAGCAGACCGAAGAAAGACCAAAGAACCGTTCGAGGAACTCCCCTCCACGGCACCATCGATCACCTTCGAGATCCCCGGCTGGTAGCGACGACGAGGACCAGAGGACCCCGTTGTCGTGGAAAATCATGAACGCCCCAATCCCGGCGGGCATGGAGAAACCCCCACCATTGGAGACCTATGACGGGCTGACCGACCCTGATGATCACGTGGAGAGTTTCGAAGCGATGCTCGACTTCTGAAATGTCAGGGGAGCCATCAGATGCAGGCTGTTCCCCACCACCTTGCGGAAGGGAGCCATGACTTGGTATAAGGGTCTGGAACATGGGTCGATCACGTCATGGAAGCAACTGAAGCAACGCTTCACTAAACACTTCACCGCGTCTCGTCGACACCCGAAGACGGAGGCTTCCCTAGAAAGCATCTTCCAAGGGAGGAACGAATCTCTCCGAAACTACATCGAGAGGTTCAGCAAAGAAGCCGTCGAGGTCCATACGAACGACGACATGAAAAAATATTTAATTATCCATGGACTGCGTGCCGGATCTGACTTTGCCAAGTCCATAGGCCTCTGCAGACCCCGACGTCTCGAGGACCTCCTCGCTCGAGCTCAGAAGTACATCGAACTCGAGGAGACAGAAGCAGCTCAGATCGCTCTGGAGACGAGACGCAAAGAAGGCCCCCGCGGCCACAAATATGAAGACTCTTCTCCCCGACAAGGAGGAGAAAGAAAGAAAGAAAACCGTAACCGTGATCCCCGGGAACCGCGCGGACCAGCCGGCCGATTCAAAGTACTGCAGGTTCCACCGGAGCCACGGGCATGTGACCGAAGACTGCATCCATCTCAAGGATGCAATTGAGATTCTCATCAAAGAGGGGCACTTGAAGAAATATGCCCAAAAGAACGACCCTCCTCGTCCGAGCTCACAGGAAGCGCAGAACGTCGAGGAAACAACGCCTCCCCCAGGTGACAACCAGCTTCAGGTAGCCCTCAGCGTCACTCGGCCCGAGGACTTCTTCGTCCCCCCGATCATTGAGGGCGAAGAAGCAATCCGCAACATGTGGGCGACCTTCCCCGACGAGGACCCCGTCACTGCCCGCAGTACCTGGGAAGGCTTCCCCAAAGCAATGGTCATCTCCGGAGGCGGTCCCGAGAAATTGTCGGTTGGATCAATCAAGCGAAAGTTTGACGAGCTGGAATCTGCGACATCGACGAAGGCGACCACCCTCGAGAAAGTGCGGGGAAACTCCAATCCCATCACCTTCTACCTCGAGGAACTCCCCAGGGGAGCGCCAAACGCCACTATTCCCCTCCTGATCAGGGCGCAGATGGCGAACTTTAACGTTCGAAGGATCCTAGTCGACCAGGGGAGCTCGGTCGACATCATGTATGCTCATCTGTTCAGGACCCTTCAGCTCGACGAGAGGCACCTGACCCCGTACGTCAGTTCAGATCTACAGGGGTTCAATGGAACCACCACCAGACCATGGGGTTACGTGGAGCTAATGGTTACCTTCGGGGCTGAGGACACTGCCCGACAGGTGAAGATCCGTTTCCTGGTACTCTATTGCCCGTCCCTCTATAACTGCATCCTCGGGAGGACCACCCTGGCCGAGCTTACGGCGGTACCATCAACGGTCCACCTCAAAATGAAGTACTACACAACCAGGGGACGGGTAGTGACGATGCACGGGGACATCGACGCGGCCAGAAAGTGCTTCGACACCGCCATCAAAGGCCTGAGTTCCATCGGCCCCAAACCTAAAACCGTGGCCAAGCCACCCCAGGATGCCGAACAGGTACCTCTCCCGCGCGTCAACGCAGTCGACCTCGACAGTAGATTCTCTGGCGAGCCCGACGAAGACGGAGTCGAAGATCTCGACCACCAGGCAGAGAACAACGGGCGGCCTCTCCACCCAACGCGCCCCATCCCAGACAGAGACTTCGAGCTCGTGGTACTCGGGGACGATCCAGACCGCAACGTGAAGATCGGCACCGGGATCCCCGACCTGGCGAAGGAGCAGCTGAAGGCATGTCTGAGGGAGAATGCTGACCTCTTTGCATGGAGCGCATCCGAGATGCCTGGCCTCGACCCTGAGGTGGCTTGTCATCAGCTCGCAGTAGATCCGGCCGCTAGGGACATAGCACAACGTAGGCGTAAGCAGTCTCCCGAGAAAGCGGAGGCTGCTGAAAAAGCTGTAAAAGACCTCTTAGAGGCAAATTTTATTTCGGAAGCCAAATACACGACATGGCTGTCCAACGTTGTACTTGTTAAAAAGAATAATGGAAAATGGAGAATGTGCGTTGATTACACCGATCTTAACCGGGCTTGCCCGAAAGACTGTTATCCCTTGCCTAACATCGACCAGCTGGTCGACAACTCTGCAGGTTACAAACTATTATCCTTCATGGACGCTTACTCGGGATACAACCAAATTCCCATGGACAAGGTCGACAAACAACACACGGCCTTCATGACCTCGTCGGGCAACTACTATTACAACGTAATGCCCTTTGGTCTGAAGAATGCCGGTGCGACCTACCAACGGATGATGAACAAGGTTTTCTGGGCTGAAATCGGCGACATGCTCGAAGTTTACATGGACGACATGATCGTCAAGTCTGCAGAAGAAGTCGACCACGCCGCGCACCTCAAGAAGGTGTTCAACACGGCGAGGAGGTGCCGCATGAGGTTTAACCACGACAAGTGCACCTTCGGCGTCCGGGAAGGGAAGTTCCTCGGATTTTACCTCACAAAATGAGGAATTGAGGCAAACCCCGACAAGTGTAGGGCTTTCTCTGAGCTCCCTACCCCGGACTCAAAGAAGTCGATACAATCATTGAACGAGATGCTCATCGCCCTTTCCCGGTTTGTCGCCAAATCCGCACAGTACGCACTCCCATTTTTTAAACTTCTTCGACAAAAAGCGAAGTTTGATTGGAGCGAGGAATGCGAGCAGGCACTCGCCCACTTAAAACAGGTCCTATCACAGCCCCCGGTCCTCTCACGGCCTGAGAACGGGGAAACACTCTTCTTGTATCTTGCGATCACGAGCGAAGCAGTCAGCGCCGTCCTCATTCGGGAAACATCGGACGGGCAGAAGCCAGTTTACTTCCCGAGCAAAGCCCTCAAAGGCCCCGAGCTCAGATATCAGCAGATCGAGAAAGTCGCCCTGGGCCTCGTCACCGCGGCCAGGAGGCTTCGCCACTACTTCCTCGCCCATACCGTCGTCGTAAGGACTGAACAGCCTATAAGGCAGCTCCTCGGACGACCGGACATGGCGGGGAGGATGCTCAGGTGGTCACTCGCGCTCGCCGAGTTTGACATCCAATACGAAGGGAGGAAAGCCCTGAAGGCACAGGTATTGGCCGACTTTGTAGCAGAGATGACCATCCCAGAACCTTCGACCAACGGGTCACAGAAATGGACGATCTATGTCGACGGAGCATCCAGCCCGAAAGGAAGCGGGGCGGGCATCATCCTCGAAAACGAGGAAGGCATCCTGATCGAGGTATCCCTCGAACTATCCTTCCCGACATCGAACAACCAAGCCGAATACGAGACCTTCCTTGCAGGACTCCGTCTCGCCGAGGACCTCGGCGCCAAGGAGGTCAAACTGTTCACCGATTCTCAGCTCGTAGCCTCGCAAGTCCGAGGAGAGTACCAAGCCAAGAACGACAGCCTCATAGAATACTTGGCTTTAGTAAAAGAAAATATGAAAAAGTTCACCTCCGCGGAAGTAACTCACATCCCCCACGAGCACAATGCCCAAGCAGATGTCTTATCAAAGTTGGCGAGCACAAAGAAGAAAGGCGGAAACAAATCCGTCATACAAGAAGTTCTTTCCCGCCCGAGCATCGACAAACCAGCCATGGTTTCGGACATCAACGCCATAGGGGACAGCAACTGCTGGATGACCCCGGTATACGAATACCTCACAACAGGCAAACTGCCCGAAGACCCCAAAGAAGCAGGAATGGTCAAGAGGCGGGCGTGCTCGTACACTATAGTCGAGGATAAGCTATACCGGCGAGGGTTCTCTATCCCCCTCCTCAGGTGTGTTGAGGATACTAAGGTCCCCGGCATTCTCCAGGAAATCCACGAGGGAATCAACGCCCAGCACCTCGGCGGCCGCTCATTAGCCCGTAAGGCGCTTCGAGCGGGATACTACTGGCCCACCATGCAACAGGACGCCAAGGAACACGTCAAGAAGTGCGAGAGATGCCAGCGACACGGGGACATGCACCTCACTCCTCCCAGCGAGCTCAAAACGCTATCCTCCCCGTGGCCGTTCGCTTGGTGGGGAATGGACATCCTTGGCCCCTTCGTCGTAGGATCATATCAAAACAAATACCTCATCGTCGGGGTGGATTACTTCACGAAGTGGATCGAGGCGGAAGCATTGGCCAAAATCACGGCCTTTAACATACTGCATTTTTACAAAAGAAACATCCTCGCCCGATTCGGCGTGCCTCAAGCCATTATCACCGACAACGGAACACAGTTCACCGACAAGAACTTCCAAGACTTCGTCACCAAACTGGGCACGAAGCAGCACTTCACGTCGGTCGAGCACCCCCAAACAAACGGGCAGGCTGAGGCGGCGAACAGGGTAATTCTCTGAGGATTGAGACGACGACTAGGCGACGCCAAACAACGGTGGGTCGAGGAGCTACACAGCGTCCTCTGGGCCTACCGGACGACCCCACACTCCACGACCGGGGAGACCCCTTTCCGTTTGACCTACGGAACGGAAGCAGTGATCCCCGTGGAGATCAGGGAACCCTCGAGGAGGACAGAAGCCCCACTCGACGGGGACGCAAACGACGAGGCCTTGAGGGAAGATCTCGACTTCGTCGAAGAAACACGCTCGGGCACTTCTCTCCGAGAAGCTTCACTTAAACAAAAAATAACATTGCGTTATAACGACAAACTCATTAAACGTGATTTTCCGGTAGGCACCCTCGTCCTACGAAGGAACCAGAAAGACTCGCGAGAGGGCAAACTCGCCGCGAACTGGGAGGGCCTGTACCGCGTCCGCGCGAAGACGGGGACAGGAGCCTATTTCCTCAAAAATATGCACGGGGAAGAACTTGCTCGACCATGGAATGCTGAGAAGCTAAAACAGTACTACAGTTAAGCACTGCCCGCGGCTCACTAGCACCGCGGTCACGGGGACACGCTTAGGTACGGGCGCGACACCCCTACACAAAACACGATGATCAGAGACCGCGTTGTGTGTGCGCGAGGACCTTTGATCTGACGGGGATACCTCGATCGAGGCCCACCGTCGTTGTACCACTCTGGAAGAACACCCAGCTCGCGATGGGAAGTTCATGTCACGAAGCTAAGACCTCGACCGAGCTCTTAGCCTCGTTAAAGGTCGGAATACGCCTCCGACCGCCCGACCATCTCTCCACGCGGTCAGGGACTATCAAGGTCGAGCAAATCCCAAAGCCTTATTACTTAGGCAAAAATAAAGTATAACAAATAATACATCACACACAAAACATACATCACACATGCAGATAAACAAAAGTGCATTGAGCGGGCAAAAGCCCATTGTATAGGTGTTACAATCAAACATCAAAGAAAAACCCCTGGCACGCAGGCCAGGCACAAATATTATAATAAATTATAACGGCTCGCAGGCCGACCAAAACAAAGATAAAAGAAAAGCCTATTCAGTTGCAGTATCGTCGGGCTCCTCGTGCTCGTGTACTTCGTCCACCCTCATCGGCTGCACGATCTGACCATCCACCACCTCAGCGTCGGGGTCAATCCCTTCAGTGACGAGGTCAGAATTGAGGACCCGAAGCTGCTCCACCGCATTCTTGAAGCCTATGCCCGCCACCACAAGATTGTCTTCCTCGGCTTCACGGAGCTTCGCTATCAGCGCAGCCTGAGAAGTCAACAGCCTATCCTCTTCGATTTCCTCCTCGGCAGGGCGGACAGCTTCCTCCAGCTCAGCGATCCTAGCTGCGAGACGGCTCCTCTCCTCCTTGACACCTGCCAGACGATTCCGCTCCTCCTCGACACCCGCCAGGCATTTTCGCTCCTCCTCGACACTCTTCAACTTTTCCTCCATTTTCTGTTGAAGCTCGAGCTGGGCCTGGTTCTGGCTTTTGCAGTCGGCCAACTCCTTGCTCACCCTCTCCATCTCAGTCGAGATGGATTAAAAACTCTTCTGCAGCCTGTTCAGGTCACTGGCGGGGCACACCTCGTCGTTCAGAGCCAAAGCGGCCGCGCAGACCCGCATCACGGCGGACACGTCATCCACCAACATCCTCCGCCGAGACACCTTGTCGACGCTGAAAATAGCCTGAGTTTCAGAGCCACCCACGCACAGCGAATTGTTCTCAGTAAAGAAGTTTGGCCTCGTGTGACAGGGCGGAAGCACAAATTTCACCGCAGGAGGACTATCGTGTTCGGTGAGGTCGACATCCACAGTTTCTGCAGTCCTCTGTCTCTTCGGAGAACCCGGGGGGCTGACGGAGTCACTTCCCTGGCGAGAGCTAGAAGAAACCCCGGGTGTCGGGGAGGGAACGGACATCTGCACCCGGAGCTGGTCGACCCGACTCTTGCCTCCTTTCTTCAAAGCACGGCTGGCTTTCAGCTTCTTGAAACGCTCCTCAGCATTCGACATCTTATCTGCAAAGGAAACAAAGAGGTTAGCAATTCGAAAAGAAAGGTAAAAGGAAGGACATGTCGGGGAGATCATCCCCACCTAACAACTCGAGGGCTTCCTCGTCAGAAAATGTCTCGAGAAGAGCCCTAGTATTGATCACTCGGTGCCTCGTCAAGACCTGCCCGTCATCACCCAGAATGAAGTCCCCGTTTGGTGCCACGAACTTCGCCTTGTTAAAACCGTTAACGAACGCCACTATCTGCTCGTAGGCCAAGCGATCCCCCTCGACGAGACGGCTAAGCCTGACGATATAGCTGCCCGTTCCCTTCTTGAAATGTTCTTCGGTCCAGAACAACGGAAACTTAGGCACGAGGGTCTCTTCTCGACGTCCGCCCACCTGTTTGACGGCACGGGTGTACATGGTATTCACTGCCTCGTGTGTGACCGGCCTCACGAGGTAATACCGGTACTTGAAATTCCGCACGGAGTCCATATACGTGTGAAACAGGCTTGTCACCTGTTTGAAGGACACCCAACCGTGCCTACCGTCCCTGACCTGTCGCTGGAGGTGGAAGATGCGGAAAAACAAGGGCACAGTCGCCCCGATCTTCAGATACTTGCATACCAGCTCGAAGGCCCTAATAAATGCAAGAGAGTTGGGGTGGAGCTGAGAGGGGGCCAATTGCAGCCAGGCAAATACGGCCTGCTGGAAGTCGGTGAAAGGCATGCGCCACCCCGCCTCGTCGAACATGAACTCGTAGACGGGGAACCGCATTTCGCTGTACGTCGAGCAGATCCGGTGGTGTGGTAGAGGCCTAAATACGTTCCATGACTTGGGGAGCCGACAAGGCGGTGCTCGACAGTACATAATATTCCTTCCTCCTCCAGGTCGACGAACTCGGACATCATGCTCAAGGCCTCTTCGCATGCCCAATCGTCGGGCGTCCTATCCCCGTCGCTGGACGTCTCCGCCATGGGTGAACTAGGTCCGTCGTAAATATCCAATGACCCTACAGCCCCTTGCAACGCGTCCATTTACCTGAAAAGTAGAAGGAAACGGTGAATTCGATGACCCATATCAAATCCACCTCTTCCACTGCTGATCAAGTGAAAGGGCGAGGAGGGAACGTCGGGGAACTCGAACCCGCGACCGTCCTCGGGTCCGCGGGTGGACCCCCCCCCCCCCCGAGATAGTCAACCAAGGAACCCGGGACATTCTTCATGTCCTCGGGGTTTTCATCATTCGTCCCCGGGAGATTCAGCAAAAAGAACTGGGGGGCGTTCGCTCCACGACCCCGGGACATTCTTCGTGTCCTCGGGAACTTCATCGTCTCTCCCCGGGAGATTCAACAAGTAAACTGTGAAATTTCGCCGTTTTCGCCGGATATTTCGTGATTTCTATAGGAACTTCATCAGTTCACTTTAAAAATCACCCTACAAATGCAAGCGAAAAAGGAAAAAGAGAAAGGGACTTACTTGAAATACGCTTTTCGGGTTTCCGGCACGGCGGTCGGCGGTGGAGAACGGCGGATGGTAGCGACGGAAGAACGGAAATTAAGGGAGAGAAAGTCTGAAAGGAAAGGAGCAAAAAGTGCAAATGAAATGAGGTGAGACCTATTTATAGGATCCTCACGGAATTCGAAGGGTCTAGGCTACTGGAGTGCTCTACACTAGCCTAGCCGCCCTAGGCATTAATGGCGTCTGCCACGTGGCAGACATGCGACTGTTCGCTCCCCAACACGCGTCTCTCCGTTTGTCCCGACACTCAAGTCCCAACTTCTCGTATCCCCGACTCAACAGCCAGTGGACCCTAGCAAGTTGGTTTTTTCTGCCCGGTGGACCGACCTCCCCCTCGTTCAAAACCCCTTCCTCGGCTGGGTACTTCCTCCACATGGGGATGATCCCTAAGTCATTACTCTGACACCGCAGAGCAACGACTTGGGGGGCTCCTGTTCTGGACTGGGCCAGGGACTGCTTCTCAGTCGAGCAGACCCAACCCACATTCCCTGGGATGACCCAACAAAGGCCTTTGGACCGACCAGCGTCGGGCACTTGCACCTCCTCTGAGGCGTCGGGCGCACGCAGGGCACTGAGCGTCGGGCAAGACGCTAGGCCTCCCCCGGGATCGTCCCTCCTCGACACTCAGGGAGCTCCTCCCCCGCGAGGAGCCTACCTTTCGCACATAAGGGTCCTCCCCCGCGAGGACACATCTCTCCCCGACACGCAAGACTCCTCCCCGCGAGGACACGTTCTCATGTAACCCCCCCCCCCCCCCCCCCCCCCCCCCCCCCCGGTCGTCTTTCAACCTCACCAGAGCTAAAGTTCAACAGACGTGGTTGGCCGCCGGAAACTGTCTGATCCAGGTACGATCAGTTGTCAACATAGGTGTACTACTTCACCCACCCTTTAACATTATTAGTTCAATTTAATTTATATTTTTGTTATTTGATATGTTTCAAAATTAATAAATACAATTATTTTATAAAATTAATTTTAATTATATATATATATATATATATATATATATATATATATATATATATATATATATATATATATATTTCACAAATAACACTTCATTTAAAAATAAATAAATTGTTAACTTTAAGTACAAATATGTTAAAGACAATTAAAACTATTTGATTTTGAAAGAGAGGAATTTATTTCATGAATGAGATAAAATAGAAAAATCAAAACTATAATTAAATATAAAAAAAAAAAACTAAATTGAATCACATTTATTTAAATCAAATCAATTATTTTTAAAGATTTCATTCAAACTAAATCGAATCATATTATTTTAATGTCAAATAAAAAAATCTTTTTTTCTCCAAAATAATTTAAAACCTAGGCAAATGACATCCAAAATCTAATGTTAATTAGATAGAATTTAACAATAATTTATATAAAGTTACACTCATTATCTTATAAATCGGTTGTCTTGTCTAAACAATTGGACATTATACCATCCATCATCCATCATCCATCATCCATCATCCATCATTTAGACCAACACACTTACCATAACTCAAACCTAATACTCCATAAAAACTTTTGTGTGTGTGAAAGAAACCCATTAAAAACTTGGAACAAATAAAATCAGAAATTAGAAAGATGCATGTCGGTTTTTACATAAAATGACGTAAATTAACTTTGGACTAAAGTCACCCATTCAATCTCATTTAACTAGCACTACGTGTATTTTTATATTTCAAAATATATATTATTATTGTTATTATTATTATTTTTAATTTCTGCAGCGGTGGAAGTGGCAACAACTGTATCTCACTTCCATCACTACCCATATTTTTCTTATTCAATACACTTTGATTAATTTCAATTTTCTTATGCTGCTTAATTTATTATCAACTTCATTCTTTTAATTAATGTCTATACATATATATAAAATAAGGTTCAATCTTTTATTCTCTTATACCAATCTCTGATTTCAAAAACTCTGCATTCATTCATGTCCTTTATGTGTTTGAAAATTTGTTTCAACCAAAATCCAACTTCATTATTTGTTTTTTTGTATTGAATAAAAATAGATGATGCAAGGAAGCTTGAGAAATTCTAGTAATGGTGGAAAATCTTCAGCTATTGAAAGAAAGTTGGCATTGCAAGAAGATGTATGTTTACACTGTTATTGATAATTTTCTTGTCCCTAATTGGAAACTGAGTTGAATTCTGTGAATTTCAGGTGGATAGTTTGAAGAAGAAGCTTAAGCATGAGAAGAACATTCACATGGCATTAGAGAGAGCTTTCAATAGACCTTTAGGAGTTTTACCTCGTCTTCCTCCTTATCTACCTCCCTATGTTAGTAAATTAATCTCTTTTTCACTATTTTTTTCTTCTGCTTTTAAGTGATTTTTTTAATAAGTGCTTTTGTCTATTGCTAAGTTAGAGAGAAAGGGATTGTGTGAAAGAAATTTTCAGTGTTATTAATGTTGAAGAAATTTGTATGTAGATACTAGCACTTCTGGCTGAAGTGGCAGTTTTGGAAGAGGAAATTGTTAGGCTTGAAGAGAAAGTTGTGCATTTCAGGCAAGATTTGTATCAGGAAGCTGTTTACATGTCAGCTTCTAAGACCAAATTGGAGAATTCATCGCCTCTTCCAAACAATTCAACCACAAAAACAACAATGGACAGTGCTGAATTAGATGAATTGAAGACTCTTTCACAAACAGTTGACGATCCAGAAGAAACGCTTACAACTAGGCCTATCATAGGTGAGCAATATCAACTAATCATTATGTTTTCACATGTTTAGCTTAATTAAGTATTGGTTTTTAGTTCAGTGGTGAAAGTTTGACTCTGTAATCTCGAGTGACAGAGTTCAAATTGTTGTGGAATAGTTGTAAATTAAATACAATTAGTTTGGTTTCATTCCCTCATGGAGTTTGCTTGTTTGGTTTTCCAGAGAATATACAAGGAAAAGAGAATCAATCCTGCAATGATTCTTTTAAGAGAAGGCTTCAACCCTCCAAACAAATGAGTAAATCTCCAATTAAAAATCTTCATGTTGACGATAAGTCATTGCATAAAAAAGCGCATTCTCCAAAAAGGAAGGTAATTTTCATCTGTGTTTTGGTGTAAGTAGGTGAAAAGAAAGTAATTCCTTGAAATCATTAATGATTGTCAATTGTGATGCTTCCCACTGTGCAGCAAGAACCAAAGGTAAAAGACTGGCAAGTGGCAGAACTAAGACATCCTAATCCACACCAAATGCCAACAGAAACTGACAGTCCAAATGTGATTTCTGAAAATATTCTAAAGTGCTTATCAAGCATTCTCTTGAGGATGAGTTCTGTGAAGAATTCAGGTTTTGCAGGCGACGTATCATCACCCTCATGGACTCGAAAACCTCAAAATTGTATGGAAGGAACAGAGTTTTGGGATCCGTATGGAATCTGTCTGGAATTTGGAAAGAGGGATATTGGTCCCTACAAGCATTTATGTGCAATTGATGCTAAATCTTTCAATTCAAAACGAACTGCAAATACTTTGTTTTTACTGCACCGGTTAAAGTATGTCATATTCTGTATTTTGTGGGAATACTTGATTTTAAATTAGTTACTTTTACTTTGAAAATAAGAAATTTATCAACTATAATAGTTTGATTCTGGGAATCTTGCAGACTTCTTTTTAGGAAGCTAGCTTCTGTCAACATGGAGAACCTCAACCATCAGGAGAAGCTAGCGTTTTGGATCAACACCTATAACTCGTGTATGATGAATGTATGTGTGTTTATGTCTTACTCGAATAACATACAGTACAATATAACATGTATCTCGAATTTGCTGATCTTTTTAGGAAGCACCGCATTTATTGATGTTTTTCTCTTTTATTCAGGCATTCATAGAGAATGGTATACCGGAGAGTCCCGAAATGGCTGTTGCAATGATGCGGAAGGTACGAACCATAAGGCAATTTTTTTTCATCTGGTTAGGATGGTTTTGCTTTGCGCATGTTCTTTTGATTGAGTATATAAAACAACACAGCTTAAATATGCTCAATGATTTGTGTTTTTTTTGTTATGTAGGCAAAATTAGATGTTGGTGGACACATACTAAGCGCAACAACAATAGAGCATTTCATTTTAAGACTCCCTTATCACTACAAATTCGTAAGTCTTGTCCATTTCAACTTCTGCATTTCAATGGATGAGAATAAATAGTTAACAACTGAATTGCAAAACAGACGTTTTCGAAGGGAGCGAAAAATCATGAAATGATAGCAAGAAGCATATATGGACTGGAATTGTCAGAACCTCTGGTGACATTTGCTCTCTCTTGTGGAACTTGGTCCTCTCCTGGTGTAAGTTGTTGAGTAATTCACATAGAAATTTTGTGGGCGCATCAATAAACTCGAGTTGAAAATTCTATCCTCCTTTTAATTAATATGTATGTTCAAGGATTTCTCATGATCTATGATGTAAAATGCAGGTGAGAGTTTACACAGCATCCCAAGTGGAGAATGAACTGGAAGTAGCCAAAAGAGAGTTTTTACAAGCAACAGTTGGAATTTCAACAACCAAGTTTGCTATTCCAAAGCTTTTGGATTGGTATTTACAGAATTTCGCAAAAGATTTAGAATCATTGATGGATTGGATCTGCCTTCAGCTACCAAGTGAACTTGGAAAAGAAGCCATTAAATTGCTTGAGAAAAGAAAAACTGAACCCCTCTCACAATTTGTACAAATCATGCCTTATGAGTTCAGCTTTAGGTACTTGCTTTGCACATAATTTTGCTCTAGTTTTCTGTATATTGTTTATTGGTGTTGGGGATGCAATTTTGTATACAGGTGTAAATCATTCATATAAAAAATAATGTACATGGAGCATCTGTTCTTTTATCCCATTGTGTAGTTTTCTTCAAATTCCTTCATAACTACACTGAATAAAGTAAGCAATGCAATTTGCATGTTCTATGGAATTTTAACTATACATATATCTGTAATAGCATCTTTGGACTGACTTATCTGAGTTTATCTACTGGCATATATCTGTAATATGTATTTGTGAGACTGTTCGAGCGAGTTTATGAAAACAATTTATTATTTGTCTATATTTTCAGCTTATTATAGTCCACAGAAACAACTTATAATGTATATAAAAGCATATTGACTTAATTTAAAAATAGTTTCTATATAAGCACTTAATTGAACCCTTTTATAAAAAACAAGTTGAGTGTGAATGGGGTTAAATATGATTCTTTTTCTGTGTGGAACAAATTGACAAGTAGGGGTGGACAATCGGTCGGTTTCGGGCCCAAAACTTAAATCCGACGTAAACTACGGTTTCATTTTTATGGTCCAATTTCGACTGATAAAATTCCGGTTTTCGTCGGATTCAGTTAAGTCGGATCGATTTAGTCGGTTTAATATTTATTAGAAAAAATTTATAAAAATGATTTTTTTTAATTTTTGTATAAAAAGTATTAAATTTTTAAAATAAAACTATTTTTTAAATAAAAATTATTATTACGGAATAATATTTTTAATATTATTTAACATTAATTTTGATCATTATCATTCTTTAACTAATAAACTAAATAATATACAAAATTTTATATTACATATCATGTATTTTTGGGAGTATACAATGCAATCATTAATTTATAAAAATGATAATATCCTGAATCTCATTTTTATAGTGAATCATTCATATAGTAATAAAAATAAATAAAAAATACATTAATTAAATTCGGTCGGTTTCGGTTTTCGTCGGATTCAAAATTAGCATCCGAGCCCGACCGAAACAAACTTATAATATCCAAATTAAACAACCGAATCAATTCGATACCTGACCCGACTCAATCCATTTGCACAAAAAAAAATAACGGGTCGATCTGTTTCAATTTGTCGTTTTAAATTTGTCTCAATTTGCCGTTTTAAATTTATCCACCCCTATTGACAAGTAAGAAGGATATACAATAGTATGAGCTGTATATATTAAATGAGTTTATGATACACTATCAATCAATAAATAGTGGTGCATTCACATCATGTACTGAAGATCATTGTTCAAATCCAAAGCAAGAGTGATGATAGTGAAATAGAGTTGGGACAAGTGTTGTGGTCCATTTCAAACAAGGTTGTTTTTGGGGTGGAAACAAACATGTTCAATAAATATACTTGCAAGCAATTAAGTGCTTTCTCATATCCAGCTCAATTATGGCATTCACTTTGCTTTGGTGGCATGCAGTTACATACTCAAGATTTTGTTTCTTATACTTTTATTAATGATATTTCCATGAATAGGCAAATAATGCATATATGATTGACATTATTGGAATGTATAACTTTGTCTTATGCCAAATAAATGGAGAAAATTTTACTTTGGCTTTTATAAGTTATAGTACTGGATTTTGAGATTAAATCTAGAGTGGTCCTGATTTTGGCTTTTATAACAATGAGGAACCCTATCTACCACTACCAAACCTTACCCTCATTAACCAATGAAGCATTCGCTTTGCCTATTAGTTTGAAATAAATATATACTTTAATATTATTCTAAAAAGGAAAATCCTCTTCCTCGTTCACATTGGTTCATTGGCTAACTGCCAAGTCACATAAATAAAAAATAAACTTTAAAAAAACTTCAAAATTCAATTTAATTCATGCAAAAATAAAAACAATTTTTAATCATTAAAACTAATAAATTAAAATAATTTAATTCTTAGATGTTTAGATTTTGTTTGATTAATAAAAAACAAAGAAAAGAGAAATAAAACAAAAGAATAAAAAGTTAAAAAAAAAAAAAGAGATAATTATTTAATAAACAGTTCTGGCAGGTCTCAGCCTCCTATCAAACTGCGATCCTCCCTACCAAATTCAACGTCAATCACCACTGAATCATTTAATAATTGATTTAGTTCTCTTTTTTATTTGTATTGGGTTTACCCGCTTTCCACTCTTATATATTATACACATATTATTTTGTCCTTCAATTTTTTTACAAACAAAATAAATAAATAAAAAATATCTAAAAACATTGGCAGAGACTATAGAAAGGAAAGCATATCTATATCACCAATTCACCATGCCCTCCAGAACGTGATTCAGATACCCTTGGAATCATGGGCCATAGCCCATACTGTTGTTAAGCCCATATAAGAGTTAAGACTAAGAATTAAGAATAAGAATTGTATATGTGTTAGCATAACGAAATTGAGAAAGCTAATTACATTTTGAAAATTTTACCTATCCCTTTATCCTTACATTTTTTAAATATTTTAATTTTACTCTTTTTAATTATCAAATTATTTTATTATTTAATATTTATTATTTTTTTATATTTAATTTTTCTTCACCGAATAATTTGCAATCAAGTTTTTCAGTATGTATTTTTTCTTTACTGAATAACTTGTAATCAAGTTTTTCGGTATGTAATTTTTCTTCACCGGATAACTTGCAATCAGGTTTTTCGGTATGTAATTTTTCTTCATCGGATAACTTGCAATCAAGTTTTTCGGTATGTAATTTTTCTTCAACGGATAACTTGCATACCGGAAAACTTGATTGCAAGTTATCCGGTGAAAAAAAATTATATACCGAAAAACTTGATGGCAAGTTATTCAGTGAAGAAAAATTGCATACCTGAAAACTTGATTGCAAATTACCCGGTAAAGAAAAAATACATATCGGAAAACTTGATTGCAAGTTATCCGGTAAAAAAAAATACATATCGGAAAACTTGATTGTAAGTTATCCGGTGAAGAAAAATTAAATACCGAAAAATAATAAATATTAAATAATAAAATAATTTGATAATTGAAAAGGATAGAATTGGGATATTTTAAAAAATGTAGGGGTAAATGGTAATAATAGGGGTATTAAGTAAAATTTTCTTACATTTTGACCCAGAAAAAGATAAATTACATAAAACATCAATTAAAAATGTGATTATACTCAGAATCAATAGATTATATTTTCGATAGCTTTGGCACTAGAAAAAAATTAGACAACTTGTTTTCGACTTGAACGGTTCCACAAGCTCTAGAATTGATATTCCATTATCATTAAAATAATCGTTAATATGTAGTCTTCATCTTGTTGGATTTTATCGTTGGATACCCACCGTCTGTCTTTATATTTCAGCAAGTATGTAGATTGGTTTGTTTTTCTTGTTTTATTTTCTAAATAGCATAATCAAACACCTTATTATTATTTTTACAAGCAATAAGGACATGAGAAGAGATTTGAGGGATGCAGTTTCTCCACGTTATGCACTTGTCTTCAAACCTATCAAAATTTCTCGCCCTCCAAATAGCATCGATGAAGTTCAAAATTGAAGCTGAGATAACAATGTGAGCTTGAGGGGATCATTCCATTTCCAAAAGTCTCCAGCAAGACCTTAGGCTGTTGATGTTGAATTGGATGTTGCAAATACCAGCTAACCAGTCCCACAAATTGCAAGCAAAGTCGCTTTTAAAAAGAAAAGGATTTGAGGTTTAAGAACTGTTATAACAAAGAGAGCACCTAAAAGGGTGTTAGGCCGTAAGTATACAGTTATATCGAGTAGTATAAAAAAATATCGAATTTACATAGACCAACGATCAAGTACTGTTTTCTATCGTTTTTATGTATATTTAAGGGTTTATGTAAAACTAGTTCGTTTCTGCGGAAAATACAAAATATTTTACTTCTTTACTATTAAACCAAGAGTCCGAGACTATGATTCTTGTCTCCTGATTTACTCATGTGAATTGTCATATTAATCATAACTAATAACTAACTCGTGCGTTCGCACGGGTCTGTCTGTTCGAGGATTTTATGTTATGGACGCGTAATTGTTAATCAAATTGAAAAGAAAAATGGTAAAATTATAAAAATAGATATGATTGAAATAAAAAATTTGTATTGCTAAGTATAAGAAAATGTTGTGTCCGTTTATAACATGTAATATTTTTTTAATCAAAATTAATGTTGTGTCCGTTTATAACATGTATTGCTAAGTATAAGAAAATGGTAAAATCATAACATGTAGTATTTTATCTTATATAAAAAAATTGAATCAAAATTAAAGTTGTGCCCGTTTTAAACAACAATACTCTTTGGTATATAAAATTGTTTTAATCAAAATTTAAGTTGTCTCTGTTTGAAACAATAGTACTTTTTCATATATAAATATATTTGAATTAAAATTATAGTTGTCCCCATTTATAACAGTAGTATTTTATCTTATCTAAAAAAATTTGAATCAAAATTGATGTTGTGCCCGTTTATAACAATAATATTTTTTTCGTATATAAAATTTTTTTAATCAAAATTCAAGTTGTCCCCGTTTATAAAAATAATATGTTTTTCATATATAAAAATATTTGAATCAAAATTATAGTTGTCTCGGTTTATAACATTAATATTTTATCTAATATAAAAAAATTGAATCAAAATTAAAGTTGTGCCCGTTTAAAATAATAATATTTTTTTCGTATATAAAAAAATTTGAATCAAATTTAAAGTTGTGCCCGTTTATAACAATATTATTTTTTTGTATATAACAAAATTTGAATTAACAATGTATTTTTTTCTATATTTAAATATTATTATTGTTTTGACATTAGGCATTAAAAATTTATGAATCAATAATATAGTTGTTCCCGTTATAATTCAATAATTTGATCAATATCTTGATTTTCCCCGTTTCACATAATCCATATTAATTTTTTAATATTATTTTAATTATTATTTTAAAATTAATTAGTAAAACAAATATTTCTATTACTCACTATTTAACCCACTTTTTTATTGTTTCCTTTTCTGCTTTCATTCTTCTTCTTTTATATCTCGTTCTATTATTAGTTGTATTGAAGTTCATTTAATTTATTTAATTTACAAAGTATATATTATTATATAACTCACACAATTAGTAAAAAAAATTAAAAATATATAATTATCTAATATTTTTTTTTGGTGATCATAAAATAATTAGGAATTGTTCATATTAGAGAATAATTTTAATATCATTTAATTAATACATTATTTAACAATTATATTGTCATACATTTTATTTAATATCATATATTCTAGATCTAACTATTTATTATTATTTATAAAAGAATAATAACATAAATATTCTAGTAACTGACCCGTGCGTTCGCACGGGCCGGATGGTAGGATGGTTTTACGTAATGGTTTGTTAATATGTTAATTATATTGTAATTAGGTATTTTAAAAATGTAGGAATCAGTTATGTTGAAGTAAAAATAGTTGCATTAATATAATAACATTGTATTTAATGTTGAAAAATTGAGAAATTGTTGAAAATATATAATTGATGAAAAAAAAAAGACAATTATAATGAGAAGTCATTAAATGATTGATTTTTGATATAATTGAGAAATCATGTGAAACGTAAGAAAAAAACAAAGGAAAAGAGTATTGAAAAAATAGTAACTAACCCGTGCGTTCGCACGGGCATGTCTATTCGAGGGTTTTATGTTATGAACGTGTAATTGTTAATCAAATTGAAAAAAGAAATGGTAAAATTATAAAAATAGATATTATTTAAATTAAAATTTTGTATTGGTAAATATAAGAAATTGTCGAGAAATTTGTATTATTCAAAAATTGAATTAGTAGTCTAGTTGTTCCCGTTTATAATAATAGAAATTGTTTCTGTATATAAAAAATTTGAATCCAATTTAAAATTATGTCTGTTTATAACATATGTATTTTTTTGTATATAAAAAAATTTGAATAAAAAAAAAAGATGTCGCCCGTTGATTACAAGAGTATTTGTTTTGTAGATTAAAAAATTGAATAAAAATTATAGTTGCGCTCGTTTATAACTATAGTATTTGTTTCGTTTATAAAAAATTTTAGCAGCCTGGTGAAAAATGAAACCAGAAGCCAAACATTTATATCTAAAAGAAAAGTTGATATCATCATCATAATGCATTGACCATGGGACATAATTTTGACGTTCTACATAATTTTATTTCGTGAAATAGAGTATGAACATGCAAAAAAATGCTCAATAACAAATCTATATACGACTGCAAAGATTTAAGTTGTTTTGTTGTACGAATGCTTAACAACCAATAGCAATATTAAATGAGCCAGACTGAATATTTACACAACGTTAGAGCCAAACATGAATGAAACTGTAAAACATGGCTCGATTGTCCCCAGGGAGTGTGCACACTTTTAAAGCATCACCTACTGCTCCCACGTTTTTAGGCGCATATCTTGCTTCCGCAGCAACATTAGCAAGAGAAAGACCAACATCTGCAACAGCTCCTATAACCTGCCTCGCCCAAAACAAAAGTATATTAAACAAACATGTATAAAAACTTGGAACTATTGTAAAATATGTTGTCAGATATATATTTAAATTTCTAATTTCAAGAAAGTCTCCAATATTATAACATGAAAATGAGTAGTTTAAACTGCTGATAAATCCCGATGTATCACGTCGATTTATCTAATATACAGAAGAATTAAACCGAGGTTGGATTTTTTTGTTGAGACCCTAAAACCAGGTTACTGAAACCCTAAATACCACTCAAACAACTTCACATACTCCCAGTTTTCGTCGTCGACATTGCATCCATTTCTGTAAGTAGTTGATTCAAAACCCTGTCAGCAGCACCACCAACATCTGCAGAACTATTGCCTCTCTGCAAGATAAGGCACATATACACCTCCGTGTAGTTATCCTTCTCCAATACTACCTCGACCTGCAGATCATCAACAACACAAAATTAGACAAAAGAGAAAGTCGAGTAGCAAGAATAAGTGAAATGTACTTTTAACATACATTAAATTGAAATGTTGTTCAGGTAAAAGCAAGAATAAGCTTACTGCCACTCCAGTCCAAAACGTACGTTCACGGTGAGTTTTTACTGCAATTTCCACTCCAGCCCTAACCTTCAATGCTCTACAAATTCAAAGTGAAATATCCAAACAACAAAAAGGAATTCATACATTCAAACAACAAACAACTGTATTTGTAAATATGTAACGCAGAAAAGGAAATCAAAATATCAAAACCAATTTCATTCAGATGAATTGAAATCTATATCATTCAAAGTGGTCCATTCAGAAACGAAAGTTACAGCATTAAGAAAAATAAAACTCCTAAATGTCAAATCTATAAGGCATGAAGGACATGAAATTGCTCCAACCGATTGGTGCTAAGTCTTCATCATCTGAATCAAACGTACGTTTCTTCCGTATCCTTCTTGCTCTGTTATATCTCCTCCTCCTCCGTATTCTTTCAACTGAGACGGACTGTAGCCTCTGAACAGCTTCCTCAGGCTGGACTTGTTGGGTGTGAACAGGTTGTTGAACATCAGAAGTAGGTTTTTGAACATCTGAAGTTGGTTCTTGAACATCTAAACTTTGTTGGGGAAGGACAGAATCATTGGAACTCATGTTCGTTTTTCTTCTTGAATTATGCTGGTTGTGTGATAAAATGAAGACGAAAACGTTTATATAATGGATTATGTTGAGATTCTAAACATTTTTTTTTGGGCTGTAATTATTGGTTGGGAAGTTCAAAAACCAGTGCTGGTAATTGAATATGAATGGTCAAGTTAATCATTTAATTTAAAATACATAATTATTAAATATGGGGCTTTGGGAAGCAAAACATTGTTTATTGTTATTATGGGCCCAAAACCTATTTACATCAGAAGTGGTAAATAGATTTCAAAGGCATAAATATAATATGAATATTTCATATCTATATAAGTAAAAATTAAGAAACACACAATTATATTAAACCATGGGATATTAGATGTTCTATTTAAAACAATATAATGTTATGTTGCAGAAAGTACATGTACCTTATCTATCGTCCAAGAAACACCAGTTTTAAGGCCTACTAATCCATAACCTTCATCCAGCATTTTACAGTCACCACACCTTAAGAGATAAATCGAATAAGATAAAATTAACAATTATAGTATATACTATTTACAACACAAAGATCAAAACAAAGACCTTATGTTTACAAAAACACTGTAGAGACGCCCATTTCCTGCTCCTGTAACCACAAATAAGGTTCATATGTCAATTGTATAGGTAAGGATAATGGGTCAGCATGAAAAAAGAGAGAAAGACAGATTCATAACAGATCCATAACTTGATAGAGAAAAGAGAGAAAGATGAGGAGTAAATCATAGAGAAGAGGATAATATGATTTGAATACACCTTCATAGATTCAATCGGTCTTTCCAAAATTGAAGCATAATGCTGACATTACATCAGCCAAAAGTAATCATACCAAGGTTTCACCAAAACTCCTACACAGTTATTGTCATGACATTAGATGTGGTATTTAAAATAATATAATGTTATGTTGCAGAAAGTAGATTTACAATTGTATAATTTTAGAAGTTGAACATAAAACAAATCATATCATATCATATCAAATACATAAATCACATATGGGGACAACGTGCTTACAGTGACCACACCTTAAGAGGTAAATTAAATCATATCTAATTAAGGGAACTGTACTTACAAACTTTATCTTAACTGTAAGTTGAACTTCTAGCTGAGAAATAGCAATCTGCGAAGATTTGAATTTCAAAAACCAATACGTTACAACTGTAAGGCGTCATCAGTCATGAAGGCAAGACTGCAAAACATCCAAACTGAAATTGAAATTAATATAAATTAAGACACTTTACAACATACTGTTTTCGTATTTCTCCATTTGCATCATTGCAGCAAATTGATCCACGTCACCTTGTTTTTTCTTCCTTTCTTTTCTGTAATCACAAAACAAAACGAATAAATCAAACACATAAACAAAGGCTAACCAAGTTTGTTGATCACAGAAACATAAGAATTACATACCAGTCTGTCATCTCAACACATATACACTTACATAATCTCTCACATATTTTCAAACCCATTACATGTTGTGCGGGAACAGAAACCTTCCTTACCTATTCTCACACCCATAATGAAGATTTACTGAAATATGACAACACAAAATACAAAAATGTGAGAGTTTCGAGAAAGAAAAACATTCATAAAACCTAACTTCATTTTTGTCACAACGAAACCCTAAAATCTGAAAAAGAAGAAAAGAAACACTTAAATCTTTAGCACAGTTTTGTAGATCTGAAGCACAGTTTTCTCCATTTGCATCATTGCAGCCAATTGAACCACATCACCTTGTTTTTTCACCCTTTCTTTTCTGTAATCACAAAACAAAACGAATATATCAAAAACATAAACAAAGACAACGAATCATCAAACGTAACTTCATTTTTCTCACAACAAAATCCTAAAATCAGAAAAAGAAGAAAAATAAACCCTAAAATCTGAAGCACAGTTTTGTAGATCTAACAGATTTATCAGAAAAACAAACCCTAAAAGCTAAAATCAGAAAAAGAAGAAAAAGGATAAACACATTTATCAAAATAATGACGATTGACGAAGATGCCGACTTACCAGAAGACCAAACCTTAACCCTTCCTCTCATATTCTTCTGCTTTTGCTTCCATTTCCATCCACAACACCATCGCACGGACACAAATCCATGAAGAAGACGAAGACGAGATACGAAGAAAGTGATTTTCACGGTGACAGTGAGAAAGAGAAAAACGGAAAGAGAAAGCGTGAAAGAGAAAGGAACAGTGAGAAAGAGAAAGCGTGAAAGAGGGAGACAAGACACCAAAATGTCATAAACAATTAATTAAAATTAACTATTAGAAATGATATAATTGGAATAGAAGTAAATGACATCATCATTTGAACCAATTGTAATCAACAAAGACTTAAAACAATAACTATATAGTTGGATTACAATAATGTGACATCAATAGTTGGATAAAATAAATTTTGGACACTTTTTGCCCTTAAAATGAGGATGTGGCATTAAAAGAGAAAGAGGCAAATATGTGTTTTCCAGATCCCTTTCTTTTCTTATATTATAGATAAGAACTCTGATTTTTGTAAAAAAACAACAAAGCTAATGGTAACGCCCACTTTCGTCGGTGCGTCACCGGATCTTAAAACCTGTAAAACATCTACTTTTGAAGCATGAATTTTAATTTTTAAATCTTTTATAAAGTAAAAGTATCCTTAGACCAATTCAAATCTGCTTTCGCAAGTCACATAACCTATCATTCTAATTTCTAAGTCAGATATCGCTTTCACCTTTTCAGTGCGTAAACGGTATCTATGTAATCTTTCGTGACAAACATGTTTCTTTTTTAAAACAAAACTTACAGAACAACACTACTACAAAATACATATTTGGTAACATTATATTACTACAATTTTGCCTTCCACCATTGTCATATTTGAAACTGAATGTGCCTTAACACGGTTGATAGACACAACCGTGGTGATAGAGCGAGAGGTACAAGATTTGAATCCTAACAACTACATTTTTTTCATTTTTCCTATTACAAATAGTGTGTGTCACTTAAATTCATAAATAATTAAAAAATTGAAGATTATTTAATCATGGATTTAATATGCAACCGTTGTAATATTATCTGTACAATCTTTGTTCTTCCCTAAACAGAGAAACGCTCTTCCCAACTATAATGATGATTGAAAATTTTCTTCATTTTTCAAGACGATCACAATGTCATTCAAGAATATCAACCATTAGAAGTAATAATTGCAAGCATTAAATCATCAGATCTTTCATCTTTAACCTCTTCTATTAAGGCACAGTTCCATAAAATGAATTTCCACATCTTCAAAACTATTTTTCTTAACTACATATAGCAACATGAATTCTCCATCTGAAAATGCTAATAGAAATAACTCAACTGAAATCACCATAGTATAACATCATGATCAGCAGTCAACTGAAGAGGTCCAGCCATCTGGATCGACTGCTGTCAGGGATACACTTAGGGTTAGGAACGCCAAGAAGAAGCTGAAAAAAAAGAAGAAAAAGGTGCCCAAGAAGATTTGTTACTATGATTCTGATGAGGGTAGTGAGGAGAGAGTCATAGATTATGAAGATTCCTTTGCTGATAGGGGATATTGTTCCGACATTGACAAAATTATGTAATGAAATAATTTATGTAATCCACCCTCTTGGCCCTCTTAATAAAATTATTTATTTTTGTTATATATACTCTTTCATTTTTACAATATTATTGTTTTACAAAAATAATAGTACAAGCAAAAAAAAACAATCGCAACAGTAATGAAAAATAACAATAACAATAATTAATATCCTCTCTCACAATTGGGTTGATAAATAAATAAAATATTGTGAGAGATTTAACCATGGTTTTACTTCCTAACCGTGATGAAAAGTGATATATTATATCACGGTTTTTCTTTCTAACAGTGATGAAATGTGATATTTTTTACTATATAAGCGAAAATATCTATCGTTTAGTACATAAAAATAGTTTCTCTCAAATGAAAATCGTAACATATTTCACTCTTCTCTCTCATAACATAACCCTAACATCCATGTCACTCTTTAAGCTTTCTTAAACCTTCAGATTCGTCTTCACCAATCGCTATGTTACTCTTTAATCATATTTCAGGTTCGTTCATTAAACTTATTCTTTGATTTCATTTACATTTCTTGTTAAAAATGAGTTCTCATTTTTTTATTTGGTGAATGTTATCATTTTTTTAGATTCGTCTTCACAACCTTAACAAAGCGTATACTTTGACTATGATACATATGCTTTGTGTAGCTATGAAGAAAAATACAAGAAGTATGAAGCTATTGTGTTAACTTCATTCACCTTGTAGTCCTTCTTCATAGCTTCATAAACTAGATGAAAATCATAATTTGTTCTATATCCACGATTAGTTTTAAAAATCGTGCGTTCTTTAAACATTACATAATATCTTATGTTGTTGTATGCTGTTGTATGTTGTTGTTGTTGTATGTTGCTATTGTTGTTCTTGAACCTTATTTTGTTGTACATTTTTATGTTGATAAATGTTTTTGTATGTTATAGTTGTTGTTGATTAATGTTTTAAGAACAAGAAAAAAACATTGCTAAGTCACAAGAAGCTTCTTTCTTGTGACTTAGGAATGTTTTGTTCTTTTTCTTAAAACATTACATAATATCTTATGTTGTTGTATGAAGTTGAGTTTATTATATGTCATGTAGATTGTTTGTTTCACTAACCTTCACTGAAAATAAATTTCATTTAAACTGACTTAGAAACTTATAATCTCAAAATTAAGTTGTATTTGAAAACCAACTTATATCAATCAATGTTTTCTAAATCGCATATGTTTCTGTATATGCGTATTTTCGACGCCATGAGTTCAACACATAAAGAGTTGTTTTCGACAAGTGGACGTACATGCCAAAAGAAGCACAACTGAAAGAGTATATCTACTTGGGAGATATTCTTCAACATTCTTCGACATTTCGACGGGGCAACGTTTCGACATTTCGTCAAGTAAAGATTTCTGCAAATGGAAAAGGTTTTGACAAGTATGAAGAACGTTGTGATAGTTCGACAATTCGACAAGTCTGAAAGGACGCGTTGGTTCGACATAACTTAAAGATTCAAATTCAAGAGAATCATAACGTTTGGCAGAAGACGTGTGGAAGCACCTGGCGAAAGGGAGACATGCAGAAGGCCAGATGTCGAAGTTTTAGGATTTAGTCGTTAATAGCAGTTATTTTGTTTATCTATAAATAGGATAGTTGTTATTAGAATTCAGTGTGAAAAACTTGTACAAAAACTTCCTGAAATTACTCAAAGTACCCGTGTGAGAGAAAAGAGTTATCCGGAAAAATGTACGTGTAAACACCATCTTTCAATTTCTTTATCAATCAAAGTTTTTTTTTTTTATCAATTTCTTTATCAATCAAAGTCTTTTTACCAATTTCTTTACATTACCAGCATCTTTATGTTTCCTTCGCCATTTTACTTTAAAGTTCTTTTCAAAGTCATTTTCTTTTATCTCAGACTTTTATCTAGAGTTAGTTGAAGTCTTTCATTCTAAAAGACTTAATACATAAAACCAAACACCAAGATATCACCCTTGACTTAAAATTATCACGTTGATTTAAGTTTTTGCCCGACGTCCTAGGATTTGTTTGGTTAATCCTGCAAGTAACCCAGACTTCACCATTCTGGTAAACCAGAGATTGTTCGCCAAGATCAACAGCGAACAAATTGGCACGCCCAGTGGGACTAGTGCAATATAAAACTTAAATAATTTTAAATTAAGGCTTTTTCTTTGTTGTATGATACTAAGAAGCGGTAAATTAGCCGTAGCTGACGTAGAGAGACCCAAAAGAACTAGAGTAAGGAAAATGGCGAATCAGTCAAATAATCCTAATCCCAATCCAAATCCAAATGAAACCATTCCAGTTTCCAATCCTATCCTTTCGACAGGGGGTAACGAAAATTCGAATCTTGTTCTAGACGAGGCTATCCCTTCATCAGCAGGATCTATACCAGCGGTTTCGCTCTCCCAAAGTATACCTAGTTCTTCCACAATGGGACATTCAAGGCCTATGGGGACGCCTCCTCCGGGAGGACAAAATTTTAGGCCATTCCAGACAAATTTTTCCATGCCTATGTTCGGAAGAGAACAACCATATGGAATGCCAACGTCAGTAATGGCAAACTTGCAAAGTGCACCACCCTTGTATTCTGACGCCATGGTCCACATGTCTTCGCCACTGCAAGGGTCAGGATATGGTGGAAATATGAGTAGATTGAACCAATCCCTACCAAATTTCCAAATACCAGCAATTACCAATAATTCTGCGCAAGTAATTCGACAACAAATGGACGAAAGTAATCATGATATGGTCCAAATGTTGACTCAACAAATGGGAGCAGTGTTTAACCCTTTAATACAAAACACTACCCAAACCAACCAATTGTTGGCTGCGCAAATGACGCACATTGCTGACTTTTTTGGTGTTCCTCAAACACGACAAAGAGAACAAGTGATTCAAAACCAAGTAGTAAATGTCGAAGAGGAACCCACGATAAATCAAAGGCCTTTAGAGAATCCTCAGGCAAACCCTAGAAACCAAGAGGCAGTGGTCGAACAGCCTCGTGTCGAAATCCCCGTTCAACAAGAGCCTAGGAGGGTAATCGTCCAGAGAGGCGAAGATGCTGATGATGTCTTACGACAGTGAATACAATATAACCATCTGCCTGCTGAAAACAATCTAGCAGCCATGGTCGAAAGGATAATGGCGCAAAATGGGGTAAATGTAGGATTGCAAAGGCCTACTTATACTTCCCCATTGTCAGAATATATTCTGCAAGAGGAACTACCCCCAAGATGGAAAGTTCCTAAGTTTACTAAGTTTTCAGGCGATACTAGTGAATCTACTATAGAGCACGTAGCGCGTTATCTAATAGAAGCAGGAGAAATAGTCAATAATGAAAATTTGAAAATGAAGTACTTTCCAAGTTCTTTGACAAAAAATGCATTCACCTGGTTTACATCCTTGCCTGCGAACTCTATATTCACATGGACCCAATTTAAAAGATTATTCCATGAACAATTCTATATGGGTCAGACTAAGATAAGTTTGAAGGAATTAGCCAGTGTTAAGAGGAAATTTTTAGAGCCTATAGATGATTACCTAAATAGGTTCAGGTTGCTTAAGGCAAGATGTTTCACACAAGTGCCAGAACGAGAGTTAGTCGAAATGGCTGCAGGGGGTCTAGATTATTCTATAAGGAAGAAATTAGACACTCAATATTTAAGAGATATGGCACAATTAGCAGATAGGGTAAGACAGATTGAAAGGCTAAAAGCTGAGAAATTTAGATCAAATAAAAATAAAAAGGAAAGAGTGGCCTATGTAGGAGTATGCCAGGATGATGATGGTGGCGAAAATGAACTAATTTTGTTCGACGAACAAGAAATTGATCTGGCAGAACTAAAGTCAGGCCCACCATACGCCTGTAAAGTACTAGCTCCGTCGAATGGAAAAAATCCAGTCGAACCTGAAAAGAATGATAAGTTTCCTAAACGAACTTATACGTTCGACGTCACCAAGTGTGACGAAATTTTTGATTTATTGGTCAAAGATGGTCAGTTAATAAAACCACCAGGCGCTAAAGAACCGCCTGTCGAACAACAGAAAAAGAGGGGTTTTTGTAAGTACCATAACTTTTTGGGTCATAAAACATCTCAATGTTTTCTTTTCAGGGATCTAGTTCAAAATGCTATCCGTGATGGAAGGCTGAAGTTTGGCGAGAAGAAAAAACAACAAATGGGGATTGATTCGAATCCTATGCAGGTTGTCGAAGCACACTATGCTGAACCATCCACTGTGAATATGGTGGAGATTGAAGTTGCTTCTGATGGAAGTTTCGAGATGGTGGAGGCTATGGAAGGTTTCGACACCAGTGTCAACATGGTCGAGATTACTGAAGATCTTGCAGGCCAGAACGAAGTCGAAGGCACTGAAGCGTTCGACAACGATAATGAAGTCAAAGTCACTGAAGATCTTGACAACAAAAACGCAGTTGAAGTCACTGAGGACTTCGACGATGAAGGTAAGGTCGAAGTTACTGAAAGCTTTGACAATAAGAAATTGAAGGAAACTACAGAGGGTTTCGACGAAAAGAACGATGACAGTGTTGCTGAAGATGTGGTGGTTCGACCAGGAGAAATCTGGGATTGCTTGGGACAGCCAAGTGGAAAATTCGACTACCTGGTGAAGTACACTATTCCTGCAACCTATCACACCGACATCAGCGAAATCCAGCCAACTGGTTGGAGAAGTGATTTTGATGACGATGGTGATTCCCCTATCGCCAAGGAGGAAGTTATTGAGGACTTCGTTGCTGAAAACAAGGCTACTGAAGGCCTTGATCTTGACAACACGAAGGAAGCTGATGTTGCAAATTACTGCATCAACATCATGGGACCTTTCGACAAGGAGGTCACAGGGATGAAAGAAAAAGCTGTGCATGGCCGTGGGAAACCTGGGACTTATGGGATCCTATGAAGAATAAAGGAGGATCCTAAAGAAGAGTCAAACAAGTGTTGCTGCAAGCATGCTCCTAGGAACATATCCTAGTGTTGCTGCCCAGAAGGGAAGTTCGACCTGACAAAAAAGAAGGACAGAGTCGAAGAGGAAAAGCTCATTGAAAAGATGAACAAACTAACCATTGCTGACAAACAAAATGCGGGAGTAAATATGGTAGAAGTGTCTCAGAAAACTCAGGCAGCAGTGGATGAAGATCAACGTCGAGAGGAGTACCAAAAGCTGGCGTACCCCAAAGAAGATGAGAGTTTGGTCGAATTCATCAAAAGGTGCCAGAGAAGGAAGAGTGACGTGATGCTATGCCCTCGTTGCAGTTCCATTTTCGACAGAAAGGCTACCACCAACTTGGAGGCAATAGATCAAGCAAGAAGGAAGGCAAATGGAGGAGCAACAAGATATGATCCAAGAAGGAGTGAGCACCATCAATGGAGGCGCGGAGACAGACACTATGGCACTTACAAGCCATCAAACAAAGTGATAGATGACAAATGGGTTCAACCCATCAGAGATGCCCAAGGCCAGAAGAAGTGGAAGAATTTCGAAGTGCAGAGAGGCGCTTCAATGGAAAACAAGAAGGAGTTGGAGAAATATAAACCTAGGCCATATCCTTCAGAGAATTATAAAGGAAAGAATCCCATGTCGAGATCCCAGTGGAGGAGGTTCCAAAGGCAAAAGAGGGTTGAGAAAGAAGCTGCTGAAAAAGGTATGATGAGAAAAGTGGCTGGAAACAAGGACGAAGCAGAATGTAGCAGCAACGCTCAAATGGCAAACGAGAAGAAGCGTCTCCAGCAAATCAAACCAAACAGCGTAGCAGCGCAAAGTGTGTCCAAAGAGAAGAAGTTGGAGGATGACGAAATGACAGATGATTTCAAGTCAGATTCGGAGGCATCCTTCGACGTTGTCTGTAACGTGGTCTCGGTCCTTCCCAGAGACTATGATAGGATCATGGAAGTCGAAGACGAAGAGGATGGGATGGAAGAGGAAACGATGGTACACAAGCCCGTGTGTTACTACGTAATGAATAATGGTTGTGTCGAAGAGCAAAATGCTTTCTTCAAAAGACCAGACGATTCCATGAAGGCGCACTTGAAGCCTTTGTTTATCAAAGGAAAAATTGAGAGTGTTGGTGTGAACAAGATCCTAGTGGATGGTGGTGCTGCTGTGAATTTAATGCCCCACTTTATGCTGAAAAAGATTGGCAAAGATGACTTGGATGCAAAGCCCCACAACATGGTTCTGTCGAATTACGAAGGAAAGGTAGGAACAACCATGGGAGTTATTCAAGTGGATTTGACAGTTGGCACTAAAATAAGGCCAACAATGTTTATAGTTATTGCTTCTAGGGCAAACTACAACTTGCTGTTGGGAAGAGAGTGGATCCATGGTATAGGTGTTGTGCCTTCGTCGATGCATCAGAGAATAGTTATTTGGAGGCCAGATGGAATCGTCGAGAACATAGAAGCAGACCAAAGTTACTTCATGTCCGAAGTAAACAATGTAAGTGATCGAAGTTTCGACAAAAACTTAGCCCACATACCTCCTTGCAGTCCGGCGAAATTCGACTTGAAGGCAACGGACAACGCGTACTGTTCCATGTATCTCCATCCTACACATGGTTTTCAGTGGGATAAGAAAGTCATTGGTGACTCCAACTACATGTGGGGGACTACCAAGATAGCACCAACAGGATGGGGGAGTGAGTTCGACACTGATGATGAGTGAACAAGCAGTGCTCGACAAAATTACGGCTTACATAGCCGAAAATAAATTCAAAGCAGCTCTGGAGGCCGAAGTAAAATACATGGCTGTCGAAGCCAATCATGAAGATTCAAATGAACAATGTCTTCAAAAAGACGTTGAGGAAAATGATGTTAATAACCAAATAGACGAATGGCAACACCAGAAACTTGACGCCATTTATGACGACGAACCTTTGGGGTTCGAAAAAGATCCAGTGTCGAACAATTTGAAGATGGTGGCGCAGGATCCTTTAGAAGAAATCAACTTGGGACTGGGGGCAGAAAAAAGACCAACTTACATAAGTGCAAGGATGGATCCTCAGTTCAGAGTCGAAATAATCCAGTTGTTGAAGGAGTTCAAAGATTGCTTTGCATGGGATTATGACAAAATGCCTGGTTTGGACAGAAGTTTGGTCGAATTGAAGCTGCCAATCATAGAAGGGAAGAAGCCGGTCAAGCAAACTCCAAGGCGCTTTGCACCAGAAGTTCTGTCGAAGATAAAAGAAGAGGTCGAAAGACTTCTAAAATGCAACTTCATCCGCACTACCAGGTATGTTGATTGGATTGCAAATATAGTTCCAGTTATTAAGAAAAATGGCAAACTTAGGGTATGCATTGATTTTAGAGATTTAAATTCTGCTACCCCAAAGGACGAATATCCTATGCCAGTAGCAGAAATGCTTATAGATTCTGCAGCAGGCCATGAGTATCTAAGTATGTTAGATGGATACTCTGGCTATAACCAAATTTTTATTGCTGAAGAAGATGTTTCTTAGACAGCTTTTCGTTGTCCTGGAGCAATTGGAACTTATGAATGGGTAGTGATGCCTTTTGGTTTAAAGAATGCTGGAGCCACTTACCAAAGGGCTATGAATTCAATTTTCCATGATTTTATTGAGACGTTTATGCAGATTTACATTGATGATATTGTAATCAAGTCTGTTTCAGGAAAAGATCATATAGACCATCTTCGACAATCCTTTGAGAGGATGAGAAAGTTTGGTCTAAAGATGAATTCCCTTAAATGTGCTTTTGGTGTGCAGGCGGGTGATTTTTTAGGTTTTGTGGTCCACAAGAAAGGGATCGAAATAAATGAAAACAAAGCCAAAGCTATAATGGAAGCGAAAGCGCCATCAACGAAAAAGGGATTGCAGTCTCTACTAGGGAAGATCAATTTTCTAAGAAGATTCATCTCCAACCTCAGTGGAAAAACGCAAGCCTTTTCTCCTCTACTTCGACTAAAGAAAGAAGAATTCATATGGGGGCAAGAGCAGCAAGTGGCTTTCGACAAGATCAAAGAGTACTTGGCTAGTCCTCCAATCTTGATGTCCCCTTGTAGGAAAAGAAGCATGAGATTGTATATCTCTGCATCGGACAAGACATTAGGAAGTATGTTGTGTCAAGAGGATGAGAATGGCGTCGAAAGGGCCATCTATTATCTCAGCAGAGTCTTAAATGATGCTGAAACTAGATATAGTGCCATAGAAAAACTATGTTTATGTGTATATTTCTCTTGTATGAAATTGAAGCATTATATAAAGCCTGTTGATGTATATGTATCTTCTCATTTTGACGTAATAAAACATATGTTGTCTAAGTCTATTTTGCATAGTCGAATTGGAAAGTGGGCTTTGGCTCTAACAGAATACTCCTTAAAATATTTGCCTTTAAAGGCTATGAAAGGACAAGTGGTGGCTGATTTTATAGCCGACCACTCTATAGTCGAAACTATAGAGTACGTCGAATTAGCACCATGGAAACTGTATTTCGACGGTTCCAGGCATAAGAATGGAATTGGTGTTGGGATGGTGATTATTTCTCCTGACAAAATTCCAACAAAGTTCAAGTACAAAGTCGAAGGGCTATGTTCGAACAATGAAGTCGAATATGAAGCTTTGATTGCTGGACTTGAAATCTTGTTGGAATTGGGGGCAACAAGAGTCGAAATAATGGGTGACTCTGAGTTGGTAATAAAGCAGTTGACTAAGGAGTACAAATGTGTGAAAGAGAATCTAATAATGTACTTCGTGATAGCAAATAGACTTCTCAAGAAGTTCGACAATGTGGCTTTTAGGCACATTCCCAGGATGGAGAATCAAGAGGCGAATGATCTTGCTCAACTGGCATCAGGATACAAAGTGTCGGAGGAGAAGTTAGAAAAAGCCATTGAAGTCAGAGGAAGAATCATATCTGTAGGTTTGTCCCCATCAGATTTAGAGACAATAAAATTGGGATATGGTGACGAAGAGAATTATGAGATTTGCAACGTAGATGATGCAGGAGTCGAAGACTGGAGAAAACCTATCAAAGAATATTTGTAAGATCCAAATCAAAAAGTCGAACGAAAGGTAAGATATAGAGCTTTGAGTTATGTACTCTTTGGCAATGAATTGTTCAAGAAGACTGCAGAAGGAGTCTTGTTGAAATGCTTAGGCGAAAATGAAGCATACATAGCGTTGTCGAATGTGCATAGTGGAGCGTGTGGCGCACACCAAGCAGGCCACAAAATGAAGTAGTTATTGTTTTGACAAGGAATGTATTGGCCAACAATGCTGAAGGATTGTGTCGAATTTGCGAAAGGATGTCAAGAGTGCCAAGTACATGCAGGCATACCACATGTTCCTGCAAGTGAGTTACATTCGATTGTAAAACCTTGGCCATTCAGAGGTTGGGCTTTAGATTTAATTGGTGAAATTCGACCAGCTTCTTCAAAAGGGCAAAGGTATATTTTAGTTGGAGTAGATTATTTTACTAAGTGGATTGAAGCCATACCATTGGTGAATGTAGATCAAGAAGCAGTTATGGATTTTATCCAAAAGCACATAATCTACAGATTTGGGATACCAAAAACAATAACAACAGATCAAGGATCTGTGTTTACTGGTCGAAAGATGCAGAAGTTTGCACAGGAAACAGGTTTTAAGCTCCTTACTTCGACACCTTATTATGCTCAGGCTAATGGACAAGTCGAAGCAGCTAACAAGGTAGTGATAAATTTGATCAAAAAGCATGTAGGTGGAAAGCCAAAAAATTGGCATAATACCTTAGATCAAATTTTATGGGCTTGTCGAACATCTCCTAAAGAAGCAACCAATTCGACTCCATTTAAATTAACTTATGGGCATGATGCAGTTTTGCCAGTCGAGTTGTATTTGCAATCAGTTAGGGTTCAAAGGCATCATGAGATCCCGTCAGAGACATACTGGAGTATGATGATGGATGAATTGGTTGATTTAGACGAAGAAAGGCTACGTGCCTTAGATCTCATAAAGAGACAAAAAGAGAGAGTCGAAAAGTTTTACAATAAAAAAGTAAAATTTAAGACTTTTTCAATTGGTGATTTTGTGTGGAAGGTAATTCTTCCTATGGATCGAAAAGACAGAGTTATGGGAAAATGGTCTCCTAAATGGGAAGGACCTTTCAAAGTTTTGAAAATATTTTCTAATGGCGCATATGAGGTCGAAGAGATAAGGAAAGACGAAAGGATATTAAAAATAAATGGCAAGTATTTAAAAAAGTATAAACCAATATTGCAGGAAATAAAGATAGCAGTCGAATAAAATTGAAATTGAAAGGAAATATTGTGCTGCCAAACAGATGGCGTTAAAATCATTACAAATAAAGCCTCAAAGGGTTGAAAATTGTCAGGCAAATTCGACTAAAACTGAAGGTTTGCAAATTTTGCCTTCAAAGCTGTAAATTTGTCTTTCTAAATTGAAATCGACGATCACAGAGGTTCCTGTGAATATGGGCAACTTCAATCTCTTGGTTGATCTTTTGAGCTGTCTCTGCATGTTGAGTGCCAACCTTCAACTCTTCATCAATCTCGCTTTGCCTAGGCTGCTGGATAGAAGCTATGAGTTCCTCCTCTTTGGAAATTTTCTCTTGGAGAACTGCTATTTGTTTCTTCCATGTTTGAATGTGGCCATGGCAAGTAGCAATATTCTTGACAGAGGCTTCAGAAAGCTCTTGTAGCTTCGAAACCTTATTTGTCGAAGCAGAAACAGAGTTCCATTCAGCAGCTTGTTGGTCCATTTTTTTAGAGATTTGTTGACACAAGTCCCTTCGACGGTGAAGATCTGCGCTGGATAAGTCAATCACAGTTGTCAGCTCTATCACAAAATTGCAGACTTCGACAGAAGCATCCAAGACGTTAACTTGCTTCAACAGTTTCTTCAACTCCATTGGAGCAGTGGCATTTTCCTCTAGAACTTGGAACAAGTCAACATCAAGGATCTTCACCTTGATCTGAGTCATGATATTGGGTAGAGACTGCACTTCAGAAGTGGCTCCAGAAGTAGTCGAACTGCTGTAGGAAGAGTCTTTAAAGTTGAATCTGGTGTTAAGTATGGCTTTCAGGTAGTCCAGGGGTTTCTGCACCTTGAGATTTTCAAGCTCTTCATGAGAAAGACTAGTCGAACCAGTTGTTTGGGAACTCCTTTTAGTTTGGTCAGGAGTAGGCTGGTTGCTATGCTCTGAAGTTCGCCTAGCTTCCTGTTGCTTCGACAGATCTTCTTCTTCAGGGGTCTTCTCTTCAGGATCTCCTTTGACAGCAGTGTTTACTTCAACATCATCATGTCCTTGTTGCTCAGCGTGTAATCTAGGATGAGAAGGAGAGTTGTTATCAGAATCAGCTCCCACAGTAGTGTCGAATGCTTCGACCGTTTGTCTCTCAAGTTCTTTGCTGGGAGTGTCCTCCTCTTGAGCTACCTCCTCCTGGATTGTCTCAGGCTGTTTTTCGACGACCTTTTGCTTCTATCAAAAGAAAAATTTCTAAGTTAGAAATGAAATAAAATAAACAAGAGGGGTCGAAATTGAAGTTTACCTTAAAGGTCTCAGTTTTGGAGCTAGGCTGGCCACTCCCCGTGTCCTTCGGCTGATGTTTTGTAGCAGGACTGCTAGAAGATTCCCTTTTAGATGATTTGACAATGGATTTTTGTGAGGCAATTTTCTGCAGTCTTTTCTTCTTTTGAGGAGGGGGATTTGGAGATGAAGACTCATCACTGGACTCTTCGACAGGGATTATCTCTGGTATTTTCTTTCTTTTTTGGATTATAGAGGTTTTTTGACTTACCTGATCATATAAATCAAAAATAGTGAGTGTCTTAAAGAAACAAAAGAATAGATCAAAAGAGGAAGAGATTTATACCTTAGTCGAAGGTTTCTGGGCGGCACTTTGTGGAGTTTCGACGGAAGCTTTCTTTGCAGGCGCTTTCATAGCTAAAAAAAAAAAAAAAGGGGGAAAGTTAGACAGTGAGAAATACGTGATAATAAAATGATAAAATTCGTTTTGTTGTTAACACCTTCAAGAATGGGATCTTCCACGCGAACGTGTTCTATTCCAATATGAAGGTGCCCTGGGTAGTTATCCAGATGATACTTAGTCGCAACCACGCGTTCATCAGGTTTTTTATAACTTTCACGAAGAACTTTCATATGGTTCCCACATGTGAACCAATCTGGAAATGGAGGACTTAAAGCCACACCAAATTCAGCAGATGGTAAAGGTGGAAACTTAGGAGGATAATAGTTGAAAGCCAAGTCATAACGCACTTCTGGTCGAATGTGTGAAGGCAGTTTCAACTTCTCCAACTTCTCCGTGAATTTTTCTTTTAAAGTAACCGCTGCTTCGCGTATGGTTCGACTAAGATCATCAGGTCTGTAAACGGTTTCAAAATATTTTTGAAATTTTTGTATTTCTTGGATGTGTCTTTGCGTACCTTTTTAGTCCGTTCCTGCACAAGAGCAAAAGCATTCGTCAGATGAGTGTTGAAAGCTTTTACGTCGAAAAATTTGGTAGCATAGTATTCCCTCCACCATGTGTCGAACTCAGGAGTGCAAAGGAATGATGGTTGAAAAACCACCGGTCGAATGTCCAAAGATTCGTCAGTCAGCCTGTTCGACAATTCCCTGCTGGTGGCTTCGTCGTGGAAGGAGTTGTAGAAAATGATGGCCCCTTTTTTAGGGAAAAGAGGTCGAGGCATGATTTGAATTAGGCCAAATTGCCTGGCAACCAAGTTAGGTTGATAAACTATTAAGGCAATCTGGGGTTTCGTAGTATTGCGGTGGGAGAACAGGAGCCTAGGGGTCAAAAAGGATTCCCAGACATTTAGGAAGATGTTTTCATCTTTTTTGGTTTGCAAGGGGAATTGTCGTGTAAACCATTCAGGTCCAATTGTTCTGTCATCAAATGGAGCCATAGTTGAAGTAAAATGATGTCTCTCATCAAACATCATTACATAGCTAATGAAGGCCCGTCGAAGGCTAATTGCTTCATCAGTTGGTGTCAGTTGCACCAACCTAGGCCATTCGACACTCCTGTTTTCGACTTCCTCTTCATTTATGTCATGCTTCGCAGGGATAAAGGCTTCGAAGGTGGCATTCAACCATAGTTGCAAGAGCCAAAAGGGGCCTGCCAAATTAAGCTTCCCTTTGTCCTTCAAAGTTTTCAAAGAATGCACGCTTTCGCTCAAGGACTCATACAAGTTCGCCAGGATTACCTCACTCAAGCATAATTTGATCCCAACAAGGAGTTGGTTCGCCATAGTGATGAACCTCTTAGCCACTTGAAGTGAGCGGGAGCAAAAGACAAATTTGGTCAGCCACAAGGTTAGAAAAGTTATGTGTTCTTTGTCAGAAACTTCTTTGTCATCTTCGCCATGGTAGTGAGACATAAAAAGGGAGTATGGGGCGAAACTAGTGTCGAAATCTATGGAGTCCTCGTTCAGGTGAGTGGGGTCGAAGTCAATGCCAACTGGACTAAGGCCAACTATGGCAGCTCTGTCGAACAGCGTAGGGGTGACCATCCCACAAGGGAGGCGGAGGGTGTTATACGTACTATCCCAAAAATAAAGGGAGGCTAGCAGCATGTTTGGGCAAACATTGGGTCCTACTCTTGATAATTGTATCAAGTCAAAAATTCCTATTTCTTTCCAAAAATTTTCTTTAACATTTTCAACTCTGTTCAACCAAGACAGGTAATCTGAAAGGTCTTTCGACCAAGGGCAAGTTCTAAAAATCCTAGTATGATTTAGATAGGTTAAATTTATTACTTCCTCATCTTTTTCATTTGAACCTTGAGGTTCAGTTTGTTCTACTGGTTTCTCAAGAGTTGGGGGTTTCACCCCAGCACCTATGGGTTTTGTGTGAGAATAAGTGGGAAAAAACTCTTGTAAACGCTCAGGTTTAATTTCTGGGTTAGGGAGTGGTCCTAACATGGCATAATGATTACCAGAAATAATAACAGGGATGAGTACCTGGGATTTAAAAATGCAGTCTTTTTCCCTCGAGTTTGGAGGCTCAGGGATGTATTGTTGATCCCCAATCAGTGTTGGTTCATCCAACCTATGCGCAGGAGGGATGATGGAAGGTTGCTGACTCTTGGAAAGTTTGCTGCTTGATGGTTTTTGAAAAGCCATTGTTGAATCAGAAAGTTTTTTAGAGAAAGAAGATGAAGATTTGGAGCGGTTGTGAAGAAGAAAAGTTCAAAAGCGTAAAAAAGAAAGAGAAATAAGGGTTCATGTATTTATAAGAGGAGATGATTTAAAAAAAAAAAAAGAACCCTTTGGGTTTAGTGGTGATCATGGAGGGCACGTGGCATCATCTTGACGGTGATGACGAAAAGTGGAAGTTAAAAAGAAATAGCCATGATGTTAGGTTAAGTAATAATGGGCTAGAAGCTAGAACGTGGGCTGGAGTTGACGTTTTGAGAAAAGTAAAATGATGAAATATGTTGGGACTTGAAATTGTGTAATTTAAAATTAGGATGACATGGCGTCAAAATATTGGTTGAACACCAAAGGATTATTTCTCCAGGGTAGTCGAAATACCTTTGCTGGGGGGCAATTTGTATATGCGTATTTTCGACGCCATGAGTTCAACACATAAAGAGTTGTTTTCGACAAGTGGAGGTACATGCCAAAAGAAGCACAACTGAAAGAGTATATCTACTTGGGAGATATTCTTCAACATTCTTCGACATTTCGACGGGGCAACGTTTCGACATTTCGTCAAGTAAAGATTTCTGCAAATGGAAAAGGTTTTGACAAGTATGAAGAACGTTGTGATAGTTCGACAATTCGACAAGTCTGAAAGGACGCGTTGGTTCGACATAACTTAAAGATTCAAATTCAAGAGAATCATAACGTTTGGCAGAAGACGCGTGGAAGCACCTGGCGAAAGGGAGACATGCAGAAGGCCAGATGTCGAAGTTTTAGGATTTAGTCGTTAATAGCAGTTATTTTGTTTATCTATAAATAGGATAGTTGTTATTAGAATTCAGTGTGAAAAACTTGTACAAAAACTTCCTGAAATTACTCAAAGTACCCGTGTGAGAGAAAATAGTTATCCGGAAAAATGTACGTGTAAACACCATCTTTCAATTTCTTTATCAATCAAAGTTTTTTTGTAATCAATTTCTTTATCAATCAAAGTCTTTTTACCAATTTCTTTACATTACCAGCATCTTTATGTTTCCTTCGCCATTTTACTTTAAAGTTCTTTTCAAAGTCATTTTCTTTTATCTCAGACTTTTATCTAGAGTTAGTTGAAGTCTTTCATTCTAAAAGACTTAATACATAAAACCAAACACCAAGATATCACCCTTGACTTAAAATTATCACGTTGATTTAAGTTTTTGCCCGACGTCCTAGGATTTGTTTGGTTAATCCTGCAAGTAACCCAGACTTCACCATTCTGGTAAACCAGAGATTGTTCGCCAAGATCAACAGCGAACAGTTTCATCATTCATCTCAGTCTGTTTAATATATAGAATGTGGGTCAATGACCTGATTCCTTCAACACATCCATATCTTCTCTTATAGTTTATTTTGAATAACAAAATTTTATTGTTATTATTCAAATTCAACTAGAATATAAGGAATTGATGTGATAAAGGACTTAGAACATTGAACCACATTCTATATGTTAAATAGCATGAGATGAACGATGAGACGGATGCAATTTGAAAAATAATGGCTTGTTTAATTTGGCTTTCAAGAATAGTTTAATTTTCAGATTATATACTTCTTCATCAATTTGAATGGTTGTATGTTTTTGTGAGGTTTATTGAAAAACAAGCCATCTATATTTTATATAATAAACTCTGGGTACTTTCAACAACGATTGTTTATAATAACCATTATAAAATTTATTTTCCTAAATGTATATACCACCACAGTTAGTTATAGAAATCGTGATCATATATAACGCGCTTTCAGGTTTTCTACAACGGTCGTAAGACCGTGATTGTAAGTTGCGTATATACAACCACACCCTACCTAACAACGGCATGTCACGTGTGATGTTATCCCTTTTCCAACCGTTGTTGTATATGTTTTCCGTAGTAGCGCAAGTACATCAATATCTTTATAATTAGTATTCAAGCAATTTGCATGAGGTATGTCTATATGGTAGGCCTCATGTCTCAGACTCTACACAAAATTTACTCATACATAATTAATGGTAAAATGACATAAACATACATATCATGCATTGTGAATAACAGTAAAATGATACTTGAAATAAAATAAATGATTCTGAAATTATAAATGCTCCGAAGGTAGACTTTCGGTCCAAGAGTACAATAGCAACAATATAAAATTCAACGGATGAAATTATGTGAAAATGGAAACCTGCATAAACTTAAAAAAAAAAATTTAGAGTAATTTATTACAATATAAAGCTTGGATGCCTTTGCATCTATTACAGTGATGTTTTTATATGTCTAATGGAACTAAAATGGTCGTTGACTGGACTCAAAATCGTGCAAAACTTCAAGACGAGACTGTTGTAAATTTTTTGAACATGGGGCTGCCTGGGCATTGTGACCGGTGTCATCTCTGATGACGACCCGCCCGTCATGAGCTAAAATTATAGATTATGCGTCCATGATGTGCGTCATGGAGAATGACGACCCACCCTTCAGGCTTCAGGTGTGTTGACTCCTCGTTCCTTATGGGACCATGACAGACGTCATGGGAGATAACAACTCGCTCATCATGGAAGCTGATTTCTTTCTTTTCTTTGCTTCTTCTTTCGTTTCCTTCCACAATCAATGCCAATTTATGTATATCTAAAACACAATAAAAGTACTCAACTTTTTCAGTAAAAAACAGCTAAAACACGTAGAAAACATGGAAATAAAACTAAATAAAAATGGTAAATAGATACTTGTGATTAAATTCCCCCACACTAGAACCATTACTTGTCCTTAAGCAACTTGGCTTGCTTGGAAAATATTCAGACACAATAAAATATAAGATAAGGAACTCGTGAAAATATTATCGCTGATACTCGTACGTGAATCCAAGTTTGAATCAGCTAAAGGTTAACTCCTTCGTTACACAATTTAACACTAAGCGCATTCTAGGAATATGGACCTTACAATGCAAACTAAATACTCCCTCCTTATATATTAATTCAAAGTATGGCTTTATACTTAAGTCTCGTTATCTGATTTTCTTCTCCTTTTATTCGGTACAATCAAATTAAGGAAATATAGATAAAGATGAGCATCGCGTGCATATAATGATAATCGGGGATTTATTTTAAACATACTCTGATTAGCTGTTTTTATTTACATCGGTAAATTTCACAAACAAATTTTTTCTTAGGCATCCGAGATCAACTATCGTTGGGTTGAGTAACCTGGTGAGGGTAACCCAACTTAATAAGCGTAGTTGCCTTTTACTGCCTTTTTTCATGTTTATCAAAATTTGTTTCAGTTTTTAGTTTTTCCTTGATTAACCAAACGTAGTTTGTGAATAAAATGTATGCCAAACTATTTAGATAGACTTCTCAGAGAATAATTCTCAAAGGATTCAGAGAATATAGTACAAAACAATTTTAAATTGATATCTAATTTGGGAGGCTTTATGTGTTCAGACAATATCAATTTTGTTAAATATTTCCCGTTGTCCTTAACCTCAACCTATCCTCTCTTGGATTTGATATACTTTCACAGCAAAAACATCAACACAAGCTTTTTATGAAATTTTTTAAAATGATTCAAATGTGGGATTTTTCAATCTCACGTAACTCAATAGCACACATAAAGACCCGACAACACACATAAATATATAAAATACCAAAAACCACACAATTTAAATAGATAAGTAATAAAGTAGAGATCAAGCATGAAATCCTAACTAGAAAGCATGAAAATCCTATACTAGAAAGCGTGAAATCTCTCCCCCATACTTAAATCATACATTGTCCCTAATGTAAATAATAAAATAAAAGGGGGAGAGAAAGCTCACAATGTTTTACCCTACTCCTAATTAGCATTTGTTGACATATATCGTGTGGTAGGAGGTGGCGGTGCTCTTTGTGTACCTTTCTCTTTATTCATGTTAAAATAAACATAGGAGTAAATAAAACACACAATTATATGGGTTACCTCCCACACAGCGCTTCTTTAAGGTCACCAGCTTGATTGTTTGACCTTCATGATCAAGATGGCGCTTTCTTTAAACTTGAATCCTTAACATTGTGCCCAACATCTTTAGGGCTCCATTTAAACATCTCCAACCATTTCCCATGTATTTTTCCTTTTTCCCTCTTTCTTTTGTGAGGAGTTTTATAATTGAGGTCTGGTGGAAGATGTTTCTTTTTCACCTTTTGGATCATCCTTTGGGCTAGTGTTAAGCCTTCCTATTTTAGAGCTTTGGTCTTGAGTAGCAAGACTTTCATCCAGTACCTCTCGTAAGCCTCAACTTCTTTATCTTTTCTACCTTGGATAATATTATTCACTAGGTATACTTTCACTATGTCAGGGAGAATTGGTTCAGAGGGGGGATCATCGACATGTTTTTCAACTAGGTAGAACCTGCAATAAGAGTCCATTAAAGTACGGCTTTTTATAATATTGGATAATAAAAACTCAATATTTTCATCCCCTACTTCAAAAGTGAGTTTCCCACGCTTAACATCTATGACTGCCCTAGTTGAGGCAAGGAAGAGTCTTCTTAATAAAATTAAGATTTCAGAGTCTTCTCGTATATCCATTATGACAAAGTCTGTAGGAATGATAAGTTTCCATATCCTTATTTTCACATCTTTCGCAATTCATACTAGGTACTTACCTAATTTGTCTTCCAGCTATAGAGATATTCTGGTGGACTTCATACCACCAAGGCCTAGTTTTTGATGAATAGACAGAGGCATTAAGCTCACGCTCCCCCCAAAATCACATAAATCTTTCTAAAAAATTATTGTGCCTATAACATAGGAAACTAAAAAGATCCCATGACCTTTTAATTTTTGAGGCAACTTATTTTGGACTAAACATTGCACTCTTTTGTCAACACTACAGTTTCAGTATCTTCTAATATCTACTTGTTTGAAAGGATTTCCATAAGGAATTAAGCATATAATGGCATTTGTGATAACTCCTTAGTGAAAAGGATGTTGATATACAAAATTTTCAAAACCTCAACAAACTTCCTGAATAGTAAGGATTTCGAACCGATAGAGAGTGGAAAATAACTTAGATTGATTTGTAAAACTTTATTTTGTAAATGAACATGAGCAAGAATAAAAATAATTGATGGTTGTCAAAAGTTTTGTTTTGGAGTAAACAATGGAAAAGAAATTTACTCAGAGTGAAATGAAGTCAATAATGGAGAGTATGTTGGGCAATGATTCATTAATATAAATTTTCTATTATGTGTACATGATATGCTGTATCGTTCCAGAAGAGGTCATAAAGTCATCTTGTGGTGTATCTCTACTTCATTGAAAACATATACGGTAAAGCAAGAGGATAAACCTCTAAGCCTCGCTTGTAACTTTAATGCATGTCTATTTTTATTCTGAATATCCTCTATGATTGAAGCTCTTTATATATAAATTATCTAAACTAGTGAATATCTTTATCCTACAATTTTCAATCACTTTTATCATGAAATCCATTTGTTGATGGATCTTTCATAACAACAAGCTTATTTCTTTTTTGCTAAGTTGATCATTTAAAGAAGCAAATTATTACACAGTTTAACACATGATAAAATAAAGCACTAACAATACATCATTTAACACAAACAATTATTTCATATTAACTTCATGTTTCTCAACATAAAAGGGTTTAGCTCATGATGAGCTTAGTACATACATCAATATTTGATCCTAAGCTAAACATTCTTAAACACATAATGAAAAAGAAATGAAAACCTAAGTAACTTCTTCGTCTTCTTGAAATCTTCAATCAATAAGATATGCCCTTTGTCACGACAGATATTGGTAACATACACTTGAGATGATGAGACGAATAACCTCTCCACTTTGTTCAGCTCGCTCTACTCACTAATTTCCACTAAGTGTTTCTTTCTCTAAATTAATGAACCTCTTTGAATTTCTTCTAAGAGGTCCTTTTATAGTCACTTCCATATAGGGTTTTTGTGTTGTCTTGGATCAATGGGCTTTTGGGTATTCATGAATTCTAGCCCAAAGGAATCAACAAGTTTCCCTCAAATTCTCCCTTTTTGTACCTTTATAGAGCCATGTACAAACAACATGTGGGAGACAAAGTGTCTTGTGGCAGGCTAGTGGTGAAGGTATTCAGGCGATAGTGTCTTGCAACATTCCTTAACAACAGTTAGACATGTTGGGTGCTCTAGTGGTCGTACTATTGTGTAGAGTTTTATCCTCTAGCACCTTGATCTTATCTCTTTGTCATTTGATTCAAATGCATTCCATCCTGCTATCTGGTGCCACGTAAGCCCTACAACTATGCATGGACACTCTTTGTAACTTTTATTGCATCCTTCATTTTGTTAAACTTTCTTCTCAAATTTGGTGTTAACTTTCTATTCCAGTATTGTCGTGCCAAGACTCATAAGAAGTTATCTCTACACAAGCAACAAACATATAAAAACAAACAAACAAGAGCACCTATTGTGCTCTTAATAATCTATTCAAAAATAGAAAAAGGCAGCAAATTAAACTAGTAAATACTATATTAAAATGATAAATTCAAGTTTTAAGGCTTGTGATAACTCACAAAATATGGGTTATCAGTTCTTATATCTTGGATTTTACCAATCTTTGCGGAAATGGGATAAGAGGCTTATATGGTGGGGGGAGGTACATATGACTCTTCTTTTTCTTCCTCAACTACCTCTTTCGCATGTGGTGTCGACTCACTATCCTTTTCGAGTGGTACACACTCGATCTCATTGTCATTTCCTTTATAACTCTTGTTGGTCATGATTTCCAGCTCTTACAACTTTGCAACGTAATAACATTTACATGTCCTTTTGGGTTGGGTTCAGGTTGCCATGGAAAAATTCCAGCTGGGGTATATGTATACGCTTGTTGTTGGGATACATAAGAGATTTGGGTTTCCTATATTTTATTGAGAGTAGTCATGGCATCGACTTTAAACACGAGCTACCTTAGCACTTCATTAGTGTGAATAGGAGTAAATAGGCATTGGAGTACGTGTTTCCTTGTTGGGCATAATTCATCTGATCATGGATGGGTTCAGTTATGATCATTAATTGGCATGTAACACCAATATGGCCAGGTTTTCCACAAATTTTGCAATTTGGAGTTACATCAACTCGAGTTGTGGCAGGTGTGATGCTTAAGTTATCTAACTTTTGGTATAAAGCATTCACCTTCGCGTTCATGTGGTTGAGGGCACTAAATTCATAAAGTCCGCCTTTTTGAGGGGTTTTTATGCTATAGCTCATTCGCTTCCCCGCTGATAATGGTTTTGGGCCATGTCCTCTATAAGAGCATAAGCCTCTTAGAAAGGCTTATTCATAAGGGCTCTTCCCGTAGTGACTTCCATAGTCATTCTCGTATAATAGAGAATACCATTTTAGAAAGCATGGATAATAAGCCACTTTTTGAGTCCATGATGTTGGCATATTCGCATCATCTCCTTGAATCGTTCCCATGAATCGAAGAGTGATTCCCTATCTTCTGCCTAAAGCAGTTGACTTGGTTTCTAAGTTATAAAGTTTTACTTGGCGCGAAGTATAAGGCTAGGAACGCCTTTTTGAGTTTAATTTATGTCATCATGGAATTGGATGGAAAGGATTGTAGCCATGCTCTGGCTCTTTCCTTAAAGGAAAAAGTAAAAATTCTAAGTTGAATAACATTTGGATCTACTCCATTAAATTTCAAAGTGTCACAGTATTCAACAATGATTGAAAGGTGAGAATTTAGGTCTTCCATTAGGGAACCAAAAAAATGGTTATGCAGTACCGTGGTAGTAGAGAGGGTTTTAGCTCAAAACGGTTCGTTGTTTTGGAAAGACGAAGAATTCTTAAATGATGCGCTCTTCATTTGAGGGTACTACAAATTCCTTAAGTGGGCAATTATCGTTATCAGCTATCGCTTGTTGGGTTCGAATCAATCGACGTCTCTCGTGGAGATAACGCTCGATTTTGTTAATCAATTCAGCAAGAATCTCTAAACTCCTGGCTCTTTGCACAACTAGAAATGAAAGAAGTTTGAGAAAAATATTAAAAATAGAAAATTGTCTTTGTCTAAATGGTGAAACAACGAAAATTTGACATTGTAATAAATTGGTCTCTGCAAATGGCGTCAAAAACTTGATAGGCCGCAATTATACGGCTATATCGATTTGTATAAAAAAAACTATCAAGTCCATAGAGACCAACAATCAAGTACCATTTTCTATCGTTTCTATGTGTATCCAAGGCTTCATGTAAAACTAATTAGTTTGCGCTGAAAACACAAAAAATTTTACTTCTTTAGTATTTAAACAAGAGTTTGAGAATATGATTCTTGTATCCTGACTTTAATCATGTGAACTTTCATATTAATCAAAATGAGACTTTTAATTTTGTAAAAAATAGTAAAACTGATGGTAACACCCACTTCCGTCAACGCATCACCGGACCTTAAAACCCGTAAAACATCTACCTCGCAACATGAATTTTAAGTTTAAAAATATATAATGAAGTAAAAGTAGTCTCATCGTATATTTGAAAAATGATGAAAGTATCCCATTTTTAAAGTAAAAAGCAGCTAAAATACGCAAAAAACATGGAAATAAAACTAAATAAAAATCAGTAATAATACTTGTGATCAAAGAGCCACATGTCTATTAGACAACACACTAAATGAAATTCTTTTATATTTTAAAAAATACGATAAAAATAAAATTAAAAATGGTGAAAATTGAATTATTCAACTTGACTTTACAAATGTATCAACCTTATATATACAAAAAAAAAAATAGGGTCATAGCTCCATAAAAATAGATAAAGTTAGCTAATGAAACTAGTTATTTATAACAACCTAGTTAAACAAAGGGTTAAATAAAACAATGAATTGAGTGTGTTTAACACCCTCCCTTAAACTAGAGTATATGCCCGAAGTGTATGTTGTGCAGTCCAAATTTGATAGATAAAGTAGTGAAAAGTCCATGTAGAAGTGTCATTGTGAAAATATATGCAACTTTTTGTGTTGCATGGATTGGCACCAAGTGTATTATCTTGGCTTGAATCTTGTCACATACTACATCACAATTCATTTCGATGTGCTTTGTTTTTTCGTGGAATACTGAATTATTAGCAATATGTATGGCCAACTTATTGTCACTGGAAATTGCCATTAGTTTGTTATGAGGAATTTCAAGGTCTTGGAGGAGATATATCATCCATTAGAATTTACAAGTGGTGTTGGAAAGGCACGATATTCTGCTTCTGAAGATAATCTTGACACAATACGTTTCTTTTTTTTTTACATTTCCAGCAAATGAGAGAGCTTCCAAAGTAGTAATAAAATTCAGTTGTGGAGCGCATGGTATCGGTGCAAGACCCCCAATTTGAATCAATGAACCCTGTGAGTGAATGTGAGGAGTCTGGCATGAACATTAAGCCTTGTGTACGATCAATTTTAATGTGTCTTAGAATTTAAAATGCAGCTTATAGTTAAATACAAGTTATATGAGAAAGGAATTAGCTCATTGTGCACATAGAAAAACTTGTATCAAGTCTAATGTGTGTAAAATATAGAAGCTTACCTACGAGGCTTCTAAAAGAAATGGGATTGAAGAGGGAAGTTCCTATGGAAGCATTGATTTTGGAAGATGGAGATGCCTTGTGAGGATCTTACCACTTCAAAACCCAACAAATACTTTAAGTTACCTAAATCCTTGACACTAAACTTAGTATCCAAGACAAAATTTAATTTAGAAATTTCATCCATGATGTTACCTACAATCATTAAATCATCAATGTATACTAACACAATACTGAAGCAACTATTCTTATTTTTGGTGAATAAAGAATAATCATACCTAGATTGAGTGTAACCTAGATTAATAAGAGTATTGGTGAATTTTTTATTCCATTTTTTGTTGTCTTGTTTCAAGCTATAAATGGATCTTTTTAATTTAGATACTAAGTTATTATTTGAGACTTTTAAAAAAGAAATGACTTTCATATGCACTTCTTCATCCAGGTCACGATATAAAAATGTAGTATTTATATATAGCTGGTGTATGTACCAGTTTTTAGAGGCATCCAAGAATAGAAGAAGGTGTATGGTAGTTGAAATTCTATTCAGGCAGGGACAAATTTTTGACTAGATGCTTGGGACAACATTTACAACTAGTTTATAACAGATGACAGATTACGGGAACATATGTCAGACACGATGTTTGGGACATTATATACTAGAAAAAATCAGTGTTCATGATAGATAGCAAATAACAATTAAAGCAATAAAGAACACAAGGAATTGTTAAACCAGTTCGGTGAAACCACACCTACGTATGGGGGCACTCTACCCAAGAAAGGAAATCCGCTACTTTGAATTAGAACAATTATTCTTATAGGAACAACAATCCCATGTTGTTCAATACCTCTTCCTAATCTTAGGGACTTCATATTTAGGACTCCCGGTAGAACTATTTCACTCCCAATAATTAGAAGGACAAATAGGCTTACTCTGAACTCTCCCAGTTCAAGGCCACTTTCCTAATACTACCCATGAAGTTTCATTCTACACTCCCCCTAAATATGAGAACCCTCTTACTTTCACTCAAACCCTCTCCCAAGTGTTTAGAAAATAACAACATGATTGAAAAGATGAAATAATTGTACCACACAAATACTTTGTTCTCAAGCTTATAGAATTAGTATTTAAGAACAAAGTATTACAACTCAACTAACAAACCAAACTCTATGCCTTATGATATGAATTCAGGCACTAGAATGGTGCACAATAGTAACTCAAACAAAGACTCGAAGAATAAACCCTAACACATGGATTCTTCAATACTTGCACACACATCTCAAGAGAGGTTTGAGTCTCCTTAAATAGTAATGCTTCTTCTGGGCTTTTTCTAATGGGCATAAACAGATTTGATCTCATCCATAAATATAGGAGATTCTGTTTTGATTTGTTCCACAAAAGCCTCCAAAAGATATGATTTATTTTGATTCAAATTCAAACTTTAATCTCTGACTAAATTGATTTGATCTCATTCAATATTTATCAAACAAATCAAAATAATACATTGCTAAAATATAGAATCAAATCTCATAGCATACATCCAGAACGTACGCTCAAAATAACAACAATCATGCCCTGCTGTCAAAGGCTAGATGTTGCACACATACTGGAATATTCGGTTTGACATCTGTCATCGTGACATAATTCTGAATCTTGAACAAATCACATAAAATCTTTACTTGATATAAATCACAATTCCAACATCTCAAGTAAAGGATTCATAATAAATCTCCTGCTAAAACTAAATCACACTACTAATTCTTAGATTTAAGATCTTCTCGTTAAGTGAAAATCCATATCTTGTACTTAAAACAAATCCCATTAAATCTATTCATAGAATATTTGTTTAATTAAATCATCAGCACAATCTTAGATAAAACTAAACCAAATCTATCTTCAAAGCATATCCAATTAAATATTCCAACTTTAAATCTTTTTACTTAATCCATATCTAATTAAATCTTCTTCAACCTTATGGATTAATAAAATCTTTTTAGCAACTCTTAGTGAACAATATTTTCTAAAAGATACAACAAAAAATATTCTAGGAATTAAACATCAACGTGCAAAGATTCACTCATAAGTCTTGGTTTATAGACTGAGTCCAGGTGCTGGAACATCTTATTTCACATGTTGCCTCTACACAAAATACATCTTGTTTCAGATGCTGGAACATCATGTTCCACATGTTGCCTCTACACAAAATACATCTTGTACATATGTTATTTTACCTAATGTGTACAATCAAAAGGAATAGCAGTAGTCATTTTAACAACTAAGCTAAAATGTGGTTATCATAGAGAGTTTAACAACTAGTTCACGTTAGGATGATACGCGCATGACCATATGAGCTTTTTCACTTTCCCACTTTCATACTTCAAGATGCTCTACTTGATTCAACAATTTGATTAACACTTGAACTAGATCCTTGAATAATTTGATTGATAAGGCTTGAGATATATTGTTCTTGTCAGGAGCCATCATTAAGAAATATTTGACCATTTATATCAACTTTCCTTTTGAATGTTGTCACAAAGAACTCTATGAATCAAGTCACACTTTATAGTGATTTGAATCACACCCCCATATGAAAAATATTGTTTTCCAAAACCATATTTGATTTGAGTCTGACTATCCTATGATTCAAATCAAAATCACATAACCAAATTATGATTTTTCACACTTAATTTGATTCAAGTCATCCAATTACCTTATTTGAATCAGACTTCTAAAAACTCAAATTTTAACAAAAATGAAGTGTTGATTTGAATTGAGAATTGGCACAATTTGAACCATGCTCTAATGTGTTTTTTTATCCAAACCTTTGACTAATTGACTAGGAACATATTGCTTTGACCTTATTTAAATAGTTCAATTTATGGATGCATAAAACATATTTAGCACTCAACCCTAGAATTTCTAACTATGTGAGGAGACTCAATTACAACAAATAAACCAAAAAAAATTAACAACCAATAAAACATAAGCGGGAAAATCCTATGAGACAGAGCAGTTTCACTTAGGCCCAAAGAAGATAACCCCTCTGGTTGGTTTCGTGGTGGTATCCTTGGAAAATTTGGATCGGGCCTTCAGACTTCCTTTTGGAATGACCCTTGGTTAGGATCCATTCATTTGAAAAATGAGCTCCTTGGTATGTTTTATAATTGGCTTAATATCCTTTTTGGTTTCGTGTGTTAAACTTGAGGTTCATTTTGGTCCCTTAATTAAAAAAAAGTTCTATATTAGTCTCGTAACTCTTCAAAATGAGTCATATTAGTCCTTTTCGTCTAATTAGCGATGAAAAACTCATTAATCAGTCGCTAAATTCGTCATTAATTAGAGAAAAATGACTAACTTGGTGCGTTTTAAACAATTAAAGGACTAATATATATCTTTTTTAAGTAAGGGACCAAAATAAACCCCAAAGTTAACATACGGAACCAAAAAGGGTATTAAACCTTTATAACTTTATTCAATCTTATGGGTTGGTGGGAGAAATCGACCTAGTGGATAATGAAGACCTACATTGGGATCTTACATGGAGGATAACATTCTTTCTTTGAGAGTTGCCTATGTTTGATAAGCTTTTTTCTCCACTCTGAGGTGTTAATCTCACTAAGATAGAGATAAGTGCATTTGGAAGCATTGTATAAAGGATTTTTTTATCTGTTGTCCTTGCTTACCACGTTCAACTGGTTAGTTTTATCTCTTCTATTCTGTCTCATATGCCTGAGAATTTGACTTTTCCCCTTATTTGGGTTAGTTAGGATCCTTCTAAGGTGTTGGTGTTCTCTTGCCAGCTTTTACAAGATATGATCCCTTCTAGAGAAAACATGTCTAAACTTGCGGGGGAAAGGGCATTGTTGACTATAATGAGATCTGTTTTCCCTTGTGTGGGAATTCAATTGAGTCGATCTCACATTTTTTGTCACATGTTAGTAGTCGTGTCTGTGTGGTATAGGCCCTTCTAGTGATTGAGTTGGCAGGTGGATATTCCTAGAGATGATATACTTCTTTTGAGTATTTCTCCTCTTTAGATAATAAGGCTAAGTCTAACGGTGGTATTATTATGATCTGACACGTTGTAGTTTGATTTATTTGGAGAGACTGTAATGATGTCATCTATGGTGTTTTAAAATCTGTGAAAGCAATCAACCCCTTGATCCTACTGATTCTTTGAGTGGTAAAATTGTCCGAAGATCCAAGAAGAACTCCGCCTTATTCGTAGTCTTCCACACAATTACTACTAAGGCAGTTCTGGAGAGAAGATCAACCTATTTCTTTTCAATGGAATTTGCCACTGCCATTGACAATCTCTAAATATTGCTAACAACCTGAAAACTCAACAAGAACTCTAAGAACGGTTAGTTTCAAGTACTTGACTCCTTCAATCAACTCAAAACTCTCGTTATCAAGATCTGAACTCAATTGAAGTTGAAGATGTGAGAAATTTGTAGCAAGACTTTGAACACTCAAAACAGAGGAAAATGATTTTTCACACAAAATCACACTGAAAAATCTTAACAGAATGATTGATGTTATGTTAAGAATGATGACAAAAATTATTTATATGTGCTTGAGATAAAGCACATAAAATGGTTAAAAAAAGGTGGTTAGATTCGAATCAAGAAAAATATGATTTGGATCAATTGAGCAAAATGAGGTGGAATGAGAGAAATAACCAATTTTGAAAAAAGATGTTAGTTGATTCAGATCAGAGATAATGTGGTTCAAATCAAATGCTTTGTGATTCGAATTAAGCACAAAATTTGATTCAGATCAAATGACACAGAACTGACAATATTTGTAGGCAAAAGGATTTAATTCGGATCATGTTCAAACTTTAATTCGGATCAAAACAAACAAAATCAAACATGATTTTTGAAAATTGAAATTAATTCGAATCATGTACAAATTTTGATTTGAATCAAACTAGACAAAATTTGTTCCCCGAAAAATGATCAGAATCAAGTGTAAAATTTGATCAGGATCAAATTGCTGAGTTTAGCTACTGTCCAATTTGACTAGGATCAAAAATTCAGTGTAAAACTGAATGATTTGAATCAATTTTGTAAAATATCGAATTTTCAAATTTTCAAAAATATTGAGATTTACTTTTGAATCAACTTTGACCTACTCCCTCCGTCTCAAATTATAAGACGCTTTGAGCATTTCACACAATTTAAGACAAGTAATCAATGTTGTATGTGAAAGAGAAATTATGTATGACTTTACACTATTGTCCTTCATTAATTATAGAGGAAAGAGAAATTAATAGAATCAAAAGAAGAAAGAGAAATAAATAGTTAAGTGTATATTAGGAAAAATGTCATTAATGTTGTATTGAGATTATAAAGTGACTTATAATTTGGGACAAATATTATTTGCAAAGTGACTTATAATTTGGGACAGAGGTAGTAAAATACAAAATGTTTTCATTTCACTAACATATGCTATTGATCAAAGAACATTTAGATCAAGATCAAATCTAATCAAAGTTGTATACATGCTAAAAACGAGAAATGCAATCATGAAGGAGATTCGGCGAATCGAAATCAAATAAAGATGAAAGCGATAAGACAAATAACAAATTAACCAAATAGTAGAGACATGCAACTACATATCAAAAGTGAACTCTTGTACTTCTCTAACTAACTTTAAAACCATATTTTCTGCCTTAACCAATAGCAGAATGAGTGTTTTGAATTGGTTTTGAGATAGATTTTACTTGTTGTTTTCTTATTTTCTTGTTGGTTCCTGATTTGTTGATGGTGCTTCTAGTGGTTTTAGCTCTAGCCTGAATCCTATGAGGTTGAATTTTTAGTTGTTGAATTTGCATCTACAGGATTCCTCCAATCTACTTTATTTGATTTGATGCGTTGTTGGTTGCTGATTTTTCTCATATTTTTAGTTGTATGATCGATAATCTATTAGACACTTTTTATTTTATGTCTCTATATTTGTATTTCATACTTATCATCCTTTATTAATATATTATTTTTCATTAGAAAATAATAATAAAGCCTAAATAAATCATTTTCAGTTGCCTGTTTGATAAGTTAATAAATGTCTGCATATATGGTAGGTCTTTTTTGTTTTTTGTTTGTGCATACGTACATTGTCCTATTACTTTGTTTTCTTAAGCAAGTGTTTGCTTTGGCCTCACTACAATCTAGAACCCTACTTCTGAACAAGTCTTCTGCATATAACACGTTGGTTTGAAATCTTGGTGGCAAATAACAAGATAGTCAAAGGAATACAACAATAACTAAATCAATAAAATAAATAAATTATACTTGTGATTAGTAAATACACTCCTCAACAAAGCACGTGTAACTTTCTATTTTTGTGGTGGATATACCACATATTTCAAAAAACAAATATTCATTAATTATATCCTAAAATCCTGTTATCCGTTAAAAAAATGTCATCCATATCTCTATATATATCTTATACTATTCTTAAGAGTTTCACAGTGCATCATCGTCAATCATCATCCACAATCTTTCTAGATTATTTATTTAGTTGAAATTTCAAGCCCTTCTAGATTATAATAACTCACATTGTCATTGTCAAAAAATGAATCTCAACTTGTTTTCATAAAATAATAATAATAATAATCTATGATTTTTTATATTCATTAATTAGCAAGCAGTTTCAAGTTGACCAAAAGTAATACGTAAAATGAGACAATAGAATATCTACATATACAATAACACAAAGTTGACCAAAAGTAATACGCAAAATGAGACAATAGAATATCTACATATACAATAACACAAATAATCAAAATCATCTTAAAGCTAGCAATCAAATAAGCAAGAATTGATTAGTGCACGGTGTAAATAGGTCATGAGACGGCAACATGGTAATATGGTAACCTTTTTAAGTGATTTAGATTTCAAAAGCTCTACTTATTGGGTCTAAAAAACTATTTAGTTTGTCTATGGTTTAAACTTTTTTTTAATTAAACAGAATTTCAAAAATATTTGGTTAGTTATGTTGAAATATTTATATTTAGAAAGTCTCACATCAACTGTAATATGTAATTATATCATCTATTATCATTGGTGACATATATTTATATTGCTTCTCAAAGTCTTACACATCAATGTTTGGGTCACCATAGCCTTAATAAAACGTGTCTTTTAGTTCTTAATTTTTCTAAGCCTTCGTCATTTGAGTGTCAGTCATGTCAATTAGGCAAACATATTCGTCGCACCTATTGCCAACTAGTAAATAAAAGTGTTGCATCACCTTTTACTTTAATTCATTCTTATATTTGGGGTTATAGTTGTGTCAAGTCAACTTTAGGTTATTATTACTCTGTAACCTTCATTGATGAATTTTCATGATGTACATGGTTATTTTTTATGAAAACCCGTTTGGATGTCTTCTATATATTCTAAGAATTTTATGTCGAAATTAAAAATCAGTTTGACACTTCCATTATAATTGTATGCACTGATAATGCTCATGAACATATGTTATCCCCTTTTCAACCGTTTTTAATATCATAGAGGATTATTTATCAATCATCATGTGCTAACACACCACAACAAAATGGTGTCGCTGAACGGAAGAATCGCCATTTAGTTGAAACTTCACAAACTCTTTTACTTCACCATAATGTCCCTTCTCGTTTTTGGGGTGATACTATTCTCAAGGCTTGTCACCTTATCAACTGAATTTCTTCATCGGTCCTTCAAGATTAAATTTCATACTCTATCTTGAACCCGCAATATGATCTCTACCTCATTGCTCTTCGCTTCTTTGATTGCACATGATTTTTTCATGACCTTAGTCCAGGTAAAGACAAACTTTATGTAAGAGCTCTAAATATATCTGTCTAGGCTACTCATGTTTACAAAAAGGATATCATTATTATTATCCTCAACTTCAACGATACATTGTTACTTTACCTCCAGACGAAACTACAGTGGGATGTCAATGGGTTTATAAGCGAAAGTTGGACCAGATGGTCAGATTGACCGTTTCACAACCAGTATGGTAGCCAAAGGATACACACACATATTTAGCCTTGAATATGGTGACACTTTTTCTCCGGTGGCTAAGATTAGTTCAGTCCGCCTCTTTCTTATGATGAATGTCATTCATCATTGGCCGTTTCGTCAGTCGGACATTAAAAATACCTTTTTACACTAAGAATTGGAGAAGGAAGTTTACATGGATCAACCTCTAGGTTCTACTATTCCTGGAAATTCTAGACTTGTTTGTCAACTTTTTCGTTCTCTTTATGGGCTAAAACAATCTCTATGTACTTGGTTTGGTCACTTCAGCTCTGTCTTGATACAGTTTGGTATGACTATATGTGAAGAAGAACACATTGTTTTCTTCCTTCATTCCTCCACCAGTTAGCACATCTTTCTTGTGGTATATGTTGATGACATTGTTATCACTAGAGATGATATATAGAGTATTCAGCATCGCAAAACTCATCTTTTCAAAAAAATTGAGATAAAATACTTAGGTTCGCTCAGATACTTCTTAGTCACTGAAGTTTCTCAATCATCATCAGGCATTGCAATCAACCAACACAAGTATACATTAGACATCCTCGGTGAAACTGGTAGGCTTGATTGTCGTCCTACTGATACTCCTATGGATCTAACGTTAAGCTTCTTTTGGGTTAGTGGGAGCCATTGAAAGACTTGAGAATATATTGACGGATTGTGGGTAGACTCAACTATCTTACAATCACTAGATCAAATATTACATTTGCAGTGAGCATTGTGAGCTAGTTTCTGAAAGCTCCTTGTGATAGTCATTGGGATGTAGTCATTCGAATTCTTAGATATATAATGAATGCACCGGGAATAGAACTACTATATGAAGATAAGGGTGATGCTAAAATAATTTGTTATTCAGATGTAGACTGGGTTAGATCAACGTCGAATCGGAGATCCACGTCGAGATATTGTGTTCTGATTGGAGTTAATATGATCTCATGGAGAAGCAAGAAACAAAATAAAGTTGCATTATCTAGTGTTAAAGCTGAATATCATGATATGAGAGCAGCCTCAAAGGAGCTTGCATGACTGAAAATTTTACTCTCTGAACTTAGGTTGAGAGATCTTCATAACACAAAACTCTATGAGATAATCAAACGACACTCCACATTGCATCTAATCATGTTTTCCATGAACGGACCAAGCACATAGAAATAAACTATCATTATGTAAGGTACAAGGTACTTTCAAGAGAAATCACCACAAATTTTGTCAAAACTATAGACCAATTGGTTGATATGTTTACAATGTCTCTTAGGGGTTCTCGAGTGGATTACATTTGTAACAAGCTCAACTCATATGACATATATGATCCAGCTTGAGGGGGAGGGTTAAGAATATTTGTATATAGAAAGTCTCATATCGAGTATGACATGTAATTAGATGTAAATCTCTCTATACATAATAGAGTCTCTGTAGTGCTATTTAAACACACAGTTTTATTCAAATGTCTCTCACTCTCTTATATTTCAATATGGTCTATTTTTTCAAATAATTACTACATATAAATGCTTTTTCATATAATAAATTATACAATGTGAAATTAAAATGTCAAAGGTTAAATTAGATCAAAATTTGATCCATAAAAAAAATAATGGTAAATAAAATAAATAGTCTTAAATAAAAATTAATCTATTAAACATTTTAAATAAAAATTACAACAACAAAAAATTATACAGAATTTGTTTATTCAGATCAATCAAACCAAGTAACTATGAAAAAAGATTGCAACTCTTTCATATTACAAGAAAGGGAAATACTAATGAGTGCTCTCGGGGCACTGGTTAAGAAATTAAAAAGGTAATGTTCTGGACTGGACCAATGGCTAGAATTGGCCCAATCCGCATCTGCTCCAGAGCGGCCCAAATTGCCTAAGCCCAATCCACAGAGGGGCAAAAACGACATTTCCGCCCCTCCAACCGGGCAAGGAACGCAACGTTCCTCCCCGACTTTTATGCCTGTTACGCACTGCTTCCTCGCTGCCCGAACAGCAAGGGACAGGTGCCCGGAACTGCGTTTACGCCCGACATAACGGCTAGTTTCTGGCACCTTCCCGACATAACGGCTAGTTTGGGCAGTTACCTATTCTTTGGGGAAAACGGTTATTTCTCCCCGAAAATAGGACCGTTGGCCACGCGCTGGGGGCTCTATATAAACCCTATCGCTTGAGAGGGTCAGGTATCACATTTTTCACCCTAAGAATACACTTTGTACTTGCCCCTTTTCTCTGACCTTTTCTTACTTGAGCGTCGGAGTGCCTTGCAGGTACACCCCCTCCTCCCCTCATTCACAAGCCGAACACCTTGCACGCCTGACGACCAGCATCCGTCCGAGCACCTACCATCTGACGACCAGCTTACGTGGACCTGTTTGAATACACCGGATCAGTGGCGCCGTCTGTGGGAACTCCTTGTTCTCCCCTTCTTTCTTTCCTCCTCGGAAACTAAAAGATCAAAACATACTTTCTTTGATCATCCCACATATGGTCGCTCAGAACTCCACAAAAGGTGTTGATGCTACGGTTCTAGTTCCCGTCAACAAGATGGACGTTGACGGCAGTTCTTTGTTACTTTCTGATCCCCGTTTCCTTCGAGACGGGGCCACTGCGTCTCCAACTCCTCCTCCCACCGAGCAAGGAGGCAATTAATTAACGTCGGTTGAACAACCAATTCCTGGCCCTCCCAGCGCCGACCTGGCCGTTGCAGCTCTTCTGGAAGCTGTCAACCGCACAACCTCCTTATCTTGCAGCAAGGAGAGAGAATAGGAGCTTTCAAGGAAGCATCTCTTCCAAGATCCTCTCCTTCGAAGAGTAAACAATGGAAATCAAGAAGCCCGCCACCTAAGCGCGGGGAAGACCGTATGACGAAGCGTGAGCCTGAATCTCAACGCATTCGCAAGCGCGACTAGATCTCCCCGCGAGATCTATCGTCACCAAGACACAAGAGAACGAGGCAGGATAGGAATTCTCCACCGGTCAGACCTCACGACCGGCCACGTTCACCCTCACCTCGCAGAGACCGCCGCCGCGAGCGCAGACAACTGTCACCATCAACTCCAAGTTCGGACAGCGACGACGAGCCTCGCGGCCCGTTGTCCCGCAGGATCATGGCCACCCGTCTCCCTAGAGGACTAGAGAAGCCTCCATCTCTAGGGACTTACGATGGAACCACTGACCCAGACGAGCACATAGAAAACATAGATGCTCTTTTGGACTACAGAGGTGTACGAGGAGCCATCAAATGCCGCCTGTTCCCGACCACGCTCCGAAAGGGAGCAATGACATGGTACAAGCAGCTCCCAGAAGAATCCATTACATCCTGGAGGCAGCTGGGGAGGATTTTCTTCCGTCACTTTACTGCATCAGGACGCCATCCAAAGACCGAGGCGTCCCTCGGAGCTGTCGTACAAGGAAGAGATGACCCTCTTCGGGCCTACATTGAGCGGTTCAACAAGGAGGTCATCCAGGTGCCAACGACCGACGAAATGAAGAAATTCCTGCTCGAGCAGGGGTTACGTCCTGACTCAGACTTCGCGAAGGCCATCGGCCTCGATCCACCGAGGAACCTTAACGCCCTTCTCCTCCAAGCCCAGTCACATATACAATACGAGGTAAAGGTTGCTGCCCACTCTGTCCGAGCCTCTCGAAACCAAGAAGGTGCCCGGTCATCCAGAGCTGAAGAACCCTCGACATCCCGTCGAGGAGATAAAAGACGCGACGATCAGCCTCGCGATGCATGCGAACAGAAACGACCTTCTGGGTGGTTCCATGATTATACCCCCTCAATACCTCGAGGGAGAAAATCTTGTCCGAATGTGCCAGCTCAGAATTCAAGCAGGCGGCCGTTCGTTTCCCCAAACAGCTGTCGGCCATACCGGGTATAGATAAATCCAAGTATTGCCGCTTCCACAAGAGCCACGGTCATACGGCAGAAGAATGCATCCACCTCAGAGATGCCATAGAGATCCTCATTCGCGACGGCCACCTGAAGCAGTTCGCGAAAAAGAAAGAAGCTCCCCGACAAGAAACCCAGGAGAGCAAGAAGGCTGTAAAAGAGACTCCGCCCTCCGATGACACCAACGTACAGGTCGCTATATCCATAACTCGGCCAGAGGACTTCCACATCCCTGATGGTCTGCCCGTCTCCACGTTCCTCGCTGCTCACAGCCCGTGGGAGGCCTTCCCGTCAGCCATGGTCATTTCTGGTGGTGGATTCAACAAAATCACGGTCGGTTCGGTCAAGAGGAGATTCGATCAACTGATCAGCAAAAGCTCCAATGAAGTCACCACGCTGGATACCACTCACAAAGGGTCCGCTCCTATTTCCTTCTACAAGGAGGAGCTCCTCGGCGGGGCACCGAACTCGAGCATCCCGCTGCTTATCCGGGCAAGGATGGCGAACTTTGACGTCCGCCGAATACTCGTGGACCAGGGCAATTCAGTTGATATAATGTATAACCACTTGTTCGAGACACTGCAGCTGGACGACTCTCACCTTACTCCATACGTTGGATCCAACCTGCAGGGATTCAATGGAGCAGTGACAAGGCCCCGAGGTTACGTAGAGCTCATCGTAACCTTCGGTTCAGGAAAGACAACCCGAGCAATTAAAGCACAATTTCTGGTAATTGAATGTCCGTCACTATACCAGTGTATTTTTGGATGGCCAACCCTGGCAGAGTTGATTGCAGTGCCTTCCACCGTACATCTCAAGATGAAGTACTACACTTCTGAAGGGATGGTCGCCGCCCTCCACGGCGATATCGAAGCTGCCCGTCGATGCTTTGAAGCGGCGTCAAAAGGACTAAGCACCATCTCAGCAAAACCGAGGACTTCTGGTCGTCCCCCTCTGCCCAGCAGCTCCGAGCAACCAAAACCGCTCCCCCAGGTCGAATCTATCGACTTGGACAGCCGTTTTAGCGAGGAAGATCACGCCAAAGACCCAACGACTTCGGGCAGCCAGTCCAACAACAGCGGCCATCTCCTACGCCCTGTCCAAGATGGCAACTTCGAGATCGTTCAGTTCAGAGAAGACCCCCAACAGGGAGCGAAGATCGGAGCAGACCTCCCCGACCTGGCCAAGAAACAACTAAAAGCGTGCCTTCGGGAGAACGCAGACTTGTTCACATGGAGCCCTGCTGAAATGCCAGGATTGGACCCCTCTGTCGCTTGCCACCAGCTTACAATTGATTCGGCCTTCAAAGTCGTTGCCCAGCACAGAAGGAAACAGTCCCCGGAGAAGATGGAAGCCGCGGAGAAAGCTGTCAAAGACCTTCTAGAAGCTAGGTTTATTTCTGAGGCCAAATACACTACATGGCTCTCAAATGTTGTACTTGTAAGAAAAAATAATGGCAAATGGAGGATGTGCGTTGATTATACCGATGTTAATAAGGCCTGTCCGAAGGACGCCTACCCCCTCCCCAATATAGATAAGCTCGTAGATAACTCAGCAGGTTTTAAACTTTTATCGTTCCTCGACGCCTACTCGGGCTACAACCAAATACCAATGGCCGCGAGCGATAAAACCTACACGACCTTCATGACCGAATCGGGCAACTATTACTACAACATAATCCCCTTCAGGCTGAAGAACGCCGGCGCCACATACCAACGAATGATGAACAAATTCTTCCAAGGACAAATAGGCGACATGCTCGAGGTATACATGGATGACATGATAGTCAAGTCCCACGAGGAACTATATCATGTCACCCATCTTTGCAAAATTTTCGAGCAAGCAAGAAAGTATCAAATGCGTTTTAACCCAAAGAAGTGCACGTTCGGTGTACGGGCAGGTAAATTCCTTGGCTTCTACCTAACGGAACGAGGAATAGAAGCTAACCCCAACAAATGTCGGGAATTCTTTGAGTTCCCAACGCCCAAGTCTAAGAAGAACATCCAGTCCCTCAACGGGGTACTTACCTCGTTGTCCCGCTTCGTTGCAAAGTCTTCCCAACACACCTTTCCTTTCTTCAAGCTCTTACGAAAAGAAGCAGCGTTTGAATGGACCGAAGAATGCGAAGCATCCCTCATTCACTTGAAGCAAGCTCTGTCGAAACCGCCCGTATTATCACGGCCAGATACCGGGGAAGTCTTGTTCTTATACCTCGCCGTCACTGCCGAGGCAGTTAGCGTCGTTCTCATTCGCGAGAATCCTGGCGGGCAAAAGCCAGTATACTTCACGAGCAAAGCGTTGCAGGACGCGGAGTTGCGATATCAGCAGATAGAGAAGGTAGCATTGGCCTTCGTCAACGCTGCCAGACGACTGAGACACTATTTCTTGGCCCACACGATCGTGGTAAGGACGAATCAGCCCATCAAGCAATTACTGGGACGACCAGACATGATCGGGCGAATGCTCAAATGGTCACTAGAACTATCCGAATTCGACGTCCAGTATGAAAGCAGAAAAGCTCTTAAAGCTCAGGCCCTGGCCGATTTCATAACGGAAGTAACCTTCTCAGACTCCTCGTCCCACATAGCAAACAGATGGACCATCTATGTGGACAGAGCATCCAGCTCTAGCGGCAGCGGGGCAGGAGTAATTCTGGAGAACGATGAAGGGACCATAGTCGAGGCTTCTCTCACATTGTCCTTTCCCACGTCGAACAACCAGGCCGAGTATGAAGCCTTCCTCGCCGGGTTGCACCTAGCCGAAGACCTAGGGGCTGAAGAAATCGCCAGCTGCACGGACTCTCAGCTCGTAGCCCACCAGATATCCGGGGAGTATCAGGCCAAAAACGACAGTCTCTCTGAGTACCTCACCCTAGTCAAGGAAAAAATGTCGAAGTTCAGAACGGTAGAAGTAAGACATGTTCCACGCGAACACAATGTGCGAGCAGACGTCTTATCCAAACTAGCAAGCACTAATAAGAAAGGCGGAAATAGGTCAGTCATCCAAGAGATACTTCCCCGGTCGAGCATCGATAAGGGATCCTCGACCCTACACGTACACGTGATCGGGGACAGCGATTGCTAGATGACGACCGTGTACAACTACCTCACCAGGGACGAACTTCCGGATGACCCAAAGGAAGCCAGCACCATCAGACGAAGAGCTTGCTCATACGTCATCCTCGAAAACAAACTCTACCGACGGGGCTTCTCCATCCCACTACTCAAGTGCATAGAGGAGGAGGTTGTCCCCCACGTATTACAAGAAATCCATGAAGGCATTAACGCCCAGCACCTGGGAGGAAGGTCCCTTGCCCGCAAGGCCCTCCGGGCAGGGTATTATTGGCCAACCATGCAGCAAGATGCCAAGGAGCACATGAAGAAATGCGACAAATGCCAACGGCACGGGGATATGCACCTAGCTCCACCTAACGAACTGAAGAGCATGACCTCCCCGTGGCCATTCGCCTGGTGGGGCCTAGACATCCTAGGACCCTTCGTGACGGGGTCCAGCCAAAACAAATACCTGATAGTGGGCGTAGATTATTTCACAAAATGTATAGAAGCAGAAGCTTTAGCAAAGATAACAGCACTTAACATTTTGCGCTTTTACAAGCGGAATATCCTTGCCCATTTTGGGATTCCCCAAGCAATTGTCACGGACAATGGAACGCAATTCACGGACAAGAAGTTCCAAGACTTTGTCGCCCATCTCGGAATAAAGCAACATTTCTCTTCGGTAGAACATCCCCAGACCAACGGGCAGGCAGAAGCGGCCAATCGTGTCATTTTGCGTGGCCTCAAGCGAAGACTGGATGAAACAAAGAAAGCCTGGGTCGAGGAGCTCCACAGCGTCTTATGGGCATACCGCACTACTCCCCAGTCCACCACCGGGGAAACACCTTTCCGCTTAGCATATGGCACGGAGGCTGTTTTACCCATCGAAATCCACGTACCGTCCAGGAGGACCGAATCACCCCTGGACGAGGAAATGAATGACGAAGCGATAAGAGAGGAACTCGACCTTGTCGAGGAAATCCGAACAGGAGCAGCCCTCCGCAAAGCATCTCTTAAGCAAAAAAATAGCAATCAGGCACAACGCCAAAGTCTTACGACGAGAGTTTGATGTGGGTAGCCTTGTCCTGTGAAGAAACCACAAGGACTCTCGCGAAGGCAAACTAGCAGCCAACTGGGAAGGGCCATACAAAGTCCGTGCCAAGACGGGGAATGGTACATACTTCCTCGAAAACCTCAACGGAGACGCAATTCCTCGACCGTGGAACGCTGAAAAACTTAAGCAATACTACAGCTAAAGTAACTATAGGCTTCCTCGCATCAAAGGACCACCTAACGGTCATCATGCTCGTCCAGGTACAAACGACGCATACGCACAAAGTAGAATCCCGTTCAAGTAAATGAGCCAGATATCTGCTCGTCGGCGGTCCTCAACCGAGCATCACCTTCGCCCAAGTACCATGATTGGCAGAACCCCAGCTCGCGATGGGACGTTCACGCCTGGACCTCAGGCCTCAATCGCGACCTGAGATCCGCAACCTCGCCGGGACCTTCCCCGACTATTCGACCAGTTCTCCGCACTGACGAATCAACACACAACGAGCTATCTTTCAAAAAGAAAACTCCGTTAACAGACACACTCTCCGACGGGCAGTCATACATGCACAACTAATGTAAAGTACAGCAATATGAACAAAAATCGTACAAATAACATAAACTGGGCATTAAATAAAAAAAAGCCACAAGGGCCAAAAATTGTGCGTATTACATAAAAAAGGGGGCCACGCCCCCCCCCCCCCCCCCCCCCCCAAAAAAAAAACCAAATAAGATTACAGACAAATCAACGGCACGCAGGCCGGACAAAATACAACAACATTAGGATAACAAAACTCCTCATTCTTCCGCATGCTCGGTCGACGCGGGCTCAGGTCCCTGCTCCTCCACGGGCTGGTCCTCGGTCTGAACTTCGGGGGTATCAAGAACAAGGCCTGCGGGCAAGACGATTCGACCATCCTCCACTCGCGTAAGGTAGTGGATACCCTCGGTCGAAATATCAAGCCCAGGGTTCACCACCCGCAACTGGGCCACAGCAATTTCGAAGGACTCCACTGCCACGGCGATACCGTCATCCTCGACCTGCAGAATGCTGGAGACCAGCTCAGCCCAAGTTTTCAACACTTTTATCTCATCCGATTCATCAGCACCCGGGGTATTGGCCGCCATCAGCTCTTTGTTCAACTCCTCGGCAGCCTTTTTCTCCGCCTTCGGCTTGGTGACCTCCTCTTTCAGCTTGGTCGTCTCCTCTTCGGCCTTCTTCCTAGCCTCACGAGCACCCTTGACCTCCTCCTTCAAGGCCGTCTCAGAAGTCCGGGCAGCAGTAAGTTCAGCCTCAAGCGCAGTGTCCCCTTCCGCATAAACGGCCGCCATCTCTAGCATCCTCACAAGGGCAGAAGCATCCTGGGCCACCAGCGCCCTCTTGCTCGATCGGTCCATGCCCTCCAAGCTAAGAGACTCTGCCCGAGGAACGACCAGGGTGTTGCCCTCAAGAAATCTCCTATCAAGGATGCACGGGGGGAGCTCAAATTTCCCCTTCTCAGGTGCCCGAGTCAGGTCCACAGCATCTAACGTCCGTGGGCACTTCGCCCGCCCGGTCAAAGGCAATGGAGAGTCCCGTGGACCAGGAGAGGGCATAGAAGAGGTCCCCGGAGCAGTTTGAACAAGGGAAGGAGCACGAGTACCAGTAGCAGTCCGGGTCTTAGGGGGAGCCGCTCCAGCCTTACCCCTCGCCATGGCGTTCCTCACCACATGATCACGAGCTTGAGGCATCTCACCTGCACAAATGAAAACAAGCACGTTAGTTGCGGGGAAAGGAAATAACACAAACAAAGTCTAAACAACTATGACTACCGAGCAGCTTCTCAGCATCCGCGGGAGTCTTGAACTCCAGCAGTGCCTTCACATTGATAAACCTGCGCTCAACCCTCTGGCTACCGTCCTCCTTGGAGATAGGATTACCCTTGCTCGTCCAGCAGCTCGCAAGACTGAAGGAGTTGACCCACTTCACCAGTGCCTCATAAGACGCGGCATCCTGCCCGCGTAGCGCGCTCGGCTCGAAGACGTAAGCACTGGGCTTCTTTGAGAAGTGGTCAGGTGTCCAGCGGATCGGTAACTTGTACAACCTCTCCCCGATATACTTCCCCTCCTCGTTGAGTAGCTCCTCTTCGTTCTCATCGACCTCTATCTCCTAGACATATGTTCTGTCCTGGGCAGCTTCAGACACTGGCTCAACGATGAAGTACCGTCCCTTGAACGTTCGGATTGACTCCGAGAACGGCTTAAACAACTTCTTGGGTTGCTTCAAGGAAACCCATCCGTACTTCTTCCCCGCCAGCTGCCGATGAAGATGGAAAACAGCAAAAAACAGAGGGAGAGTGGTTCCCAGTGTGAGGTGCTCGCACACCAACTCAAACGCCCGTATAAAGGCCAGCGAATTTGGGTGGAGTTGCGAGGGCGCCAACTTGAGATACTCAAACACCGACCGCTGGAAGTCAGTGAAGGGCAACCTCAGCCCCAACTCCTTGAAAGCATACTCGTACATCGTGAAGCGGTCCCCGAACTCCGAGCAGACCCGCTCGTCCACGGTGGGAAAATGCACTCTCCAATCCCCCGGTGGGCCCACCTCTGTAAAGGCGTCCGCCACAGATCTGGCGAACGTGGAAATATGTTCGGAAGGCTCGGCCACCTCCCAATCCTCCGGGCAGAACCCTTCAATATCCTCCTCCATGACATCCAAATCCTCTTCCTCTTCAACTTCGCTCGAGGAGCTCGATGTCGTCGAGCTCGAAGATGCAGAACTCGAAGCAGTTACACTGCTACTCTCCTCGGAGACAGTTTCCTCCTCGGATGTGACTGGGATAACTTCTCTCTCTGGCTCCATCGCCATTACGATCACCTGAAAAAGCAGAGAAAGACAGTGAATTCGACAGGAAAACAAATCCACCCTTCCACCGCTAAGTCAAGTGAAAGGGTGCGTAGAAGGCTAAGGACAACGTCCCCGGCCTAAGCCCTAACATCAAACGAAAAAAACCTCCCCGCGAGGAGATGCCCGAGATACGCCATCTTCCTGCGAAGAACCTCCCCGCGCTCGTGCCCAGATTCCGTTTGAAGCTCCACCGGAAACTGCAAGGCTCCACCGGAATCTGGAAACGTCCTACTGGAAAATTCACCATTCCCTCAGAAGATAATAAGACGCAGTGGTCACGACTCGCAACCACGACGTGGACCACCACGCTCACCAAACGCGCTACCTACTCCGGCGAGATGCTTGAAGCAGCAAAAGGGCAGAACCATCGCCCACCACCAACACTCTCCGGAAATCTACCTATTTTGTCACCTAAAACTAACCCTAGCCGCATGCAATCTACCACTAACAACAAGAGGAAGTAAAACAAGCTGGAAATCAGAAAACTTACTTGATTTGAGTAGAAGAGGGAGACTGCTCGAAACTTGGTACGGTGGTCGGTTGTTCTGAAGACGGCGACGGGCAAGAACGCTGATGACGACGAAGAGAAATCAGAAGGGAAAAAGTGCAAAATGGGACAACCTTCCCCCTTTTATACTGAGGGGCACGTACACACACGCACCCGTAGGCAATAATGACTGCCCACTAGCCATAATTACCTATTAACTGCTACATAGGGCTCGATGCACACGTGGCAACCCAATGTTTCCCATTCTGTCTGACCCTTTATCTCCCCGAATACCGGGCAATAGGGTCACGACCACGAGCATCACGGACACAGAGGGCCACGAGCACCTCGAGACAATCATCCTCATCTCTGCGTTAGCTCCCCTGAGCTACGAGCAGTCCTTAAGTCATCACTCCCATGCTCGGGAGCAACGACTTGGGGGGCTCCTATTCTGGACTGGACCAATGGCTAGAATTGGCCCAATCCGCATCTGCTCCAGAGCGGCCCAAATTGCCTAAGCCCAATCCACAAAGGGGCAAAAATGACATTTCCGTACCTCCAACCAGGCAAGGAACGCAACGTTCCTCCCCGACTTTTATGCCCGTTACGCACGGCTTCCTCGCTGCCCAAACAGCAAGGGATAGGTGCCCGGAACTGCGTTTACGCCCGACATAACGGCTAGTTTCTGGCACCTGCCCGACAAATGGCTAGTTTGGGCAGTTACATATTCTTTGGGGAAAACAGTTATTTCGCCCCGAAAATAGGACCGTTGGCCACGCGCTGGGGGCTCTATATAAACCCTCTCGCTTGAGAGGGTCAGGTATCACATTTTTCACCCTAAGAATACACTTTGTACTTACCCCTTTTCTCTGACCTTTTCTTACTTGAGCGTCGGAGTGCCTTGCAGGTACACCCCCTCCTCCCCTCATTCACAAGCCGAACACCTTGCACGCCTGACGACCAGCATCCGTCCGAGCACCTGCCATCTGACGACCAGCTTACGTGGACCTGTTCGAATACACCGGATCAAGTAAGTTAAGCATTTTTTAAGAAACTGATAATACATGTTTTTTCCAAAAATATTTGTATTCAATGCACTGAAAACATAAATAATTAACTTTTTTAGAGAATCTTGTGTGTATTCAATGAACTAGACATATAATATTTTTCTTACTTAGAATTCTTAACCAGTGCCCCGAGGGCACTTGTTAGCATGACCCGGAAAGTTTATAATAACAAGACAAAATACAAGAATATGTTCTTTAAAGTTTATAAGAACATCTCATATTTTCTGTCTAAGCATTTCTCAATTTCTCACCCTCTTAATATATTAATCAATCAAATGCAAGATGTTTAAAAGTATTTTAGTTTCTCAATCTTGTGGTTTTATGTGGGGGTGACAAAACGGTCTCAGCACGTTGGACATGTTTGTTTTATCGATACTTTTTTGCGGGGCATGCCAAGGTTTTAGGACTCTCTAATATACCAACCCCGTCATGCCTTGTTTTTTTGTATGCTTTTGCGAAGGCAGCCATTATCATAAGTTTTTACAATTTTTAGGATAAAAATGTGCAGTGTGTAATACTCCAATTTTATTCGAATTTAATTTTTCTTATGGGGCTTAATTTTTTATGTGTTTATCATAGAAAAATTAGTGACAAGATAATTTGAGAATTTTATTCACACTGGACTCTTAACAATTTTAAAAATTAACTTTATGATTTAATTTATTTTTAATGCATTTGTTTTATTTTATTTTATTTTGACCATTTTATGAAACTAAATGGAAAATACGAAAATATGTTATTTACTAAATTTTATTCTTACTAGTATTATTATTGTTTATTATTTTTATTATTTTTCAAATTCAAAAAAGTCAAAAAGTCAAGATTTCCACCTTTTTTTTCACATTTTCCACTTCTAACAAACTTTTATTTACCCTTCTCTTTGTCATTTTTTGACTTATCACCATTTGCATGAAGAGCTCTTTACACATTAGACAATGCATAGAACCATTATTGTTGCATAATTTACGTCACTTTCTCACATTGAAACACACAAGAAAACCCTAAAGTTCCAGTATATATTCTTACTAGTATGAGTCTTGAAGGGAGGTTGAAAACTTGCAAAAGTGAGGTTTAGAGAGTTCAAACCCAGCCATAAAAACAAGAAAAAACACAAACACAAAACCACGCAAACACAACACCACCACATTATTCATCATCTCCCTCACAACAATAACAACAACCCCTCGATATCCAACACAACTTTCACCTTCATTAACAACAAATCCTCTTCATACACCTGCAAGCTTGAAGTTTGTAAATATCTCTTTTAATATCATTTAAGATGTAATGTAATATGTATGTTTGAATGGTGCAAGTCCATACTCATATGTTGTAAATAGTGTATACTTTGTAATATCCATGTAAAGTAGCTTTTAATGTTTATTATTAGTTTAGGAGTAGTTTAGAATTCATATTCATGTAATATATCTTTGTATGTTGTTGTATGAATGAATAAAAGTGTGTGTGTGTGTGTGGGAGGAGAGAGAGAGAGAGGGATAATTGGGCTCGATTTTGAGAAAAAACGCAGAAAATGTGTCATGGACGCGCTGATAGACGTCAACGCATGCGCGACGTCAGTCACCTGAACTTGCATGTGTGACGGTCTGGACCGTTAGCACAGTGACAATTGTCACTGATACTTTCTCATAGTGGTTTGAACCGTCACAATGGTGACGACCGTCACCTTGTTTTAAACTTCCACAAAATATAAAAAATACAAAAAAAAATGTTGTTTATTTCTTTTTTCACTTTTTAACCTTTTTTTTACTTTGTTTTAAAACACTTTCAACTTTCATAAATAAACATGGTTGAAAAAGGAATAATCGGGTGTACACCCTTTTATTTCCCGAATAATTGAGCGCAAAGTGTACGCTTCGTTGTAGTTTAAGAGTTTGTCTTCCATTAAAAAAATATAACAATAATGACGTTTTAAATTTTTAAGTAAAAAATCAAATGGAAAAGGAATAATCGGGTGCACACCCTTTTATTCCTCGAATAATTGAATATGGGGCATACGCTTCGTTCTAGTTCGAATACTTTTCTTTCGCATAAAAGCAACCAAAATCAACCAAATTCATTTTTTTGCCAATGCGTGATCAAACAATTTCTTAAGCAAGTGTTTACCGCCCAAGCGTGAATCTTTTTGTTTCAATCAACGACTCTTTTTCCGCCATAGCGCGGCTAAACTCATTTTACAATTAAAATCAACCAACCAACCAATTTTTCTACCAAGAACTACGTAGCTTTGAGTTCCTCATCGCATTTGGGGATACGTGGGAGCGAGATTCAACATCTCGTCAAACACCCTAATAAAAAATCTTATTTTTAGTCTTTTTTTCATTTCTTGTAATTATTTTAATAATCAGAAGAAACTTAACACTTTCAGCTAACATTGCATTCAAAACTAATTAAATGGTTTTCTTTGATTAACAACGAATGTCGTAGGTTGCTAATACCTTCCTCGCGCATAATCGACCTCCGAACCTACTTTTGATTGTGTTGACGTCATTTTTATTCTTCAAGGGTTTTATCGACTTTTTTCCTTTAAAAAAGTAAACTTCGGTGGCATGACTTCATATTCATTTGAGCGTTCACGTGCTCGAGTATTTTTCACATCATGACACTGTGTCCATGGGCCCACCCCGCCCCGCCCTCATTTTTTGCGAGGCACCCCAAAGTTTTAAACTCACACCCTACACAATACACGTCTCGCCCCGCCCCGCCTTATATTTTTGCGGCATTCTGTAGGGCATGCCTAAACTGGGTGGACATGCCCGTTTTCCACCCCTAGTTCTATGTATAACCTGTTTTAATGATGATAAATAAAATAAAGCAAAAATATCATAAACATCATCAAGTGAGGGAAAAAAAGATTGTTGTGCTAAAAGAATCATATGCTAAAGAACATCATCAAGACACGGTGACAGTGGCTAAAAGCTCGCATGTGATCTTGTAATTTGTTGTTTATTTACTTATTTTGGATTATAATGTAATATGCAGTGTGAGTAGCTTTCAAAGTACTAGGATAATGCACACATATACACACACTCAAACTAGTTTCTAAACTTCGTTTTTTTTTCAAAATCTTCTTGAAAATGGTTGTGACTAATGTGTAAATTATTATGAATGTTATTCAATCTATTATACAATGAAATTTTAGCATATAATTAATTATGGATCATATTTTACTATTTATGAGGCGAAATTACTCGATAAGCAATTAAGAAACTTTCTAATTGATTATGCTTCTGATCCAACAAATATTTTCCTAATTTGTTAGGTCATAATCCATTAGAGTCGCAGTTTAATCAGTTATGATGCAGATCTGACCAAAAAATGTTTCTTTTATTGGTTACAAAATTTACTATATGAAAAGGACTTGTACGTGTTCACTTCAAAACACACAAGAAATCCAAATATTATTCTTTCTCTTACTCTTACTCTCTCCTTAGAAATTTTGTTTATAATTATTTTAGTGTTGAGTGTTAGTGCGTGAGGCACTTTTAGTGAGGAGAGAATAGAGAGAGAATAAGGAAATAAGGATTTGTATTATTGAATTGTGTAAATAATGATACAAGCTAGGACTATTTATATACAACCCTAATTGGGCTTGGGCTAACACAACTTGGATTATATCTAAATATTAAATCTAATCATATCAAATCAAATCTAATCTAATATTTCAACACACCCCCATAATCCAAGTTGTCGGGTCTACGCTAGTCATAGTCGATCTGAACTATTCCTAATTTCTTTCTCAAAATTCTTCTTGCAGCTTTCTGTTGAAGAGCAATTCGGGGGGTGTTTTATCGTATCCACAGGGATTGTGTGTTATCAATGTTTACCGTTCAATAGTTTTACCATTTTAAGTAAAGGGTTTTCGAATGATTCTTGGTTTTGTAACAAATTTGTAGCAAAGAAGTAAATTAGGGCAAAGATGTTGTAAGTTTTAGAAAAGCATGTCAAGACTAGATTTTGTTAATCCTTTTCATACATATCTGATTAATCAAGCATATGAACTTAGTTTCGATCAATACAATCGCGTATCCTCACGAATAAGTTTATGTCTAAAGCAAATTCGTGAGTATCGTTGTTTAAATCGTTAGATGATGTCTCACGCTAACAATCGAAACAACGAACGTTAAGATCAATACAAAGCAAATATTAAACCCCAAATCTATATCTAGAGTTTGGTTTTTAAGAGATGAAGATATTAGGTCAAGATTTGGAAAATCTATGTCTAGAGTTATTCAAACCACAAATATACCATTAAAAGCAAACAACTTCATCATATATTGATCATCAACCTTGTTCATATACTAAAGATCAAAAGAAATACATACAAGCAAGATTAACTACCTCTAATCTTGACACAAAATGTGTTTAGCTACACATATTCATGGTAGCTTGTATCACAAGTTTCGTGAGGAGATGAAAAAGCATCTGCGTCGAATAATCGAGATCGGATGCGACTTCAGCTTTTCAATGTGTAAAATCCTTCTTGGATGAAGAAATATCAGAAAAATAGGTTTTGGTATGATAAAGTGAAGTTATGATCCCAAGAAAGTGCATAAAATCTATTTATACTACACTTTAAATCAGACACATTCGCACTGCGAATGATTTGTTCGCCTAGCGAATGATGAAAGTGGCACCTGAAGTGCCTCTAATAAGCTAAACCGCCCTTGTTTGTCTACATAAGTTCGCAATGCAAACTTTTGTTCGCAAAGCGAATTATTCGCCTACAAGTTCTCAAAGCGAACTTAGGCTCCTTTTCTTACTGCCTCAGCCAAGGGTTCTTCGCCTGGTCCTTCGCAATGCAAGTAAATCAACGAACATTCGCTAGGAGTTTGCAAAGCGAACTTTAATCCCTTTTCTTACTGTCCAAATCTGGGACTATTCGCTGGGACTTTTCCAGTTGTTCGCAAAGCGAACATTCGCTGGCAAGTTCGCTGATGTTTTCCTCTTTTCTTTGGCAACTTGTATCATTTCTTTGTGTCTTACATCTTTGATCAATTAGTGCCTTTTTTCTGCACAATGTTAAGGCTATAATAGCAGTAAGCAAAATATATAAGTAACCCAGTTTTGTCGTTCTCCACAGGGATCAGTGCGATGGAAAGAATGTCATTCGACGGTTTTTATGTTTCTAAGCTCATGATTCAAAAGTTTTGGTTTTAAGAAGGAACCAAAGTAAAATGCGGAAAATGTAAAGGCGGAAAGTATAAAATAAAGACTAAATTATAAATGGAGCCTTGTTGGAATTGGATCTCATCAATTGATAACACATGCATTCTTCTAATCATATTATACATAAATCAATCATTCTCCTAATATCCTCACGTATCATCCACGACAGAGGTTATGTCTAACGCAACGTCGAGAGATCAACCGTATTGCCTCATTGGTGATGTCTCACGCAACAAAAACCAACACAGACCATTAAGAGTTGATACTCACGCAAGTGTTAAGCCTAAATCTATATCTAGAGTTCAGAACAAAACACAGAATCATCTTAGATCTAGATATGAAGAGTATATGTCCATAGCGGTTCAAATCAAAGATTAACAGGTAAACAAAGATGGCACCCATATCAAATAAATGATTACTTCATATAAAATGCCAATGATCAGAATACGTACATACGTTTAACCCTTTTTTACATGTATTCACCTAATTTGCCAAATGAATGTGAATATCGTTCTTCATCACTATTATCACACATCCTCGCAATACCGTATTGATCCTACTCAAGCTAGCCATGCTACTTAATCAACACAATACAACAAAAGATACAGTAAATATCAATTCACAAAACCATGTCAAAAGTTTGGTTCACTGATAAATGAAAATCTAAGATCAAGGATTTGTAAAGGTTTTGTCAAGACCACAAATAATCAATCAAAGACAACAACAATAGAGAATCAAAACATATTCACAAACATACATTAGACAAAATATAATAGGTATCAAAAGATTACATCCTCATCCAACAAGAGATCAAAGATCCTACCTTTTCTCCCTTGGAATGAAGAAATATCAAGTTCTGATCTTTAATTACAAGTTGTATCAAATATCCAAAAACTAAAACATAAAAACATAATCTCAAAACGTGTGAAAAATGTATTTATAATACATTCAGGAAATTACATGTTCGCTAAGCGAACCAATTATTCGAACAGCGAATGGAAAAAATAGGCACTTCAGGTGCCTCTGAATAGTTAAACCGCCCCAGAAATTCTCGTGAGTTCGCAATGCGAAGGATCACTCGCAAAGCGAACACTCGCATTCCCGTTCACAAAGCAAACTTTAGTGCCTTTTGCCCCTGCCAAAATCTGGGTCCATTCGCTGGAACCTCGCCAACTGTTCGCAAAGCGAAGCTTCGCTGGCAATTCGCCAGAGTTCGCAAAGAGAACCTGCTATTGTATTCCTCATTTCTTTGACAGCTTGCACCATTTTCTTGTGTTTTACACTTTGATCAATTTATGCCTTTTCCTGCACAATAACACACACATTACTAGCACCAAAGGTATATTCTCATTGTTAGAAGAACAACAAAAATTCACTAGTAAAACTAATGAAAACATGAGAAAAATGTGGAAAAAGTGCAAGGAAAGATAGTTCATTTTTAGGTCAAATCCGCACCTAACACACAATAGCACACATATTACAAGTACCAAAGGTATATAAACAATGTTTGAAGAACAACAACAATTCAATACTAAAATCCACAATTAAACATGAAATTGTTGAAAAATGCCAAGTATACAATAGAAATATTAGTCATGTTTGACATCTAACACTTTCATGTGTGACACTCTTGCACACATATCTCAGAGATCCAACTATTTGTTTGAACAAAGTTACATCAACTTTGTCTTCCTCTCCATGCTTCTCTAACTTCAAGTTTGGTTCGACAGGTGAGGATGCAGGATTCAAATCATCCATTCTGAATCTCTTGAGTATCTCTTTGACATACTTCCTTTGATGTAGCACTATACCTTGCTTCAGCATTTGAAATTCCATGCCTGGGAAATAAGATAATTTTCCCAGATCCGACATTTCAAATTCTTTCTTCATCAGCTCTTTGAACTTCGACAAGTTCTTCAGGCTATTTCCAGTTACTAACAAGTCATCGACATATAAGCAGATGATTTTTATATCTTGCGCTACAACCTGAACATAGACACCATACTCAGACTTGCATTTGACAAATCCCAATTCGACTAAGTATGAGTCGATCTTCTTGTTTCATGCCCTAGGTGCCTGCTTGAGGCCATAGAGCGCTTTGTGCAACTTATATACTTTACTCGCTTCCTTCTGAATCACAAAACCAGGAGGTTGTGTGACATAGACCTCTTCATCTAACAGACCATTCAGAAATGCGGACTTCACATCTAAGTGAAATATCGACCAACCTTGGTTACATGCCAATGCTACCACTAGTCCAACAGTCTCCAGTCTTGTTACTGGAGCAAATACTTCAGAGTAGTCAAGTCCTTCTCTTTAAAGAAACCCTCGAGCTACTAATCTTGCTTTATGTTTTGTTATCCACCCATCAGCATTGTGTTTCAACTTGAACACCCACTTTACTTCGATAGCTTTTGTATGTGCTGGCAATTTGATTAACTCCCATGTGTTTTTCTTTCGATTACCTGTAACTCTTCGACCATAGCTAACTTCCACTGTTGAATTTTTAAAGCTTCGTTATGGTTGATTGGTTCAGCACCTGTAAGTAAAGCAAAATGAACTAATTCTCCATCTGGTGTGACTTTATCATCATCAGTCACTTCATAATCATGAAGTCTTGTTGGACGAACTCGATTTTGCCAAGGTCATTGGCTTGTTTCAGCCACAGCCTCTGTATCGGGAATGTTAGCAACTACTTCTACTTTGACTTCTACTGGATTATCAGCAATTCCTTCAACTTCGACTTCATCAGTTTCTTCGTCAAAATCAGAGCTCAACAATGGCTTGTTAATTGAATTACTAAAATTTCAATCCCAGGAAGAATTTTCATCAATCACAATATCTCGACTCAACACAATCTTCTCGTTAATTTGATTGAATATCCTGTATGCACCAGCCTTATGATATCCTACCAGAATCATAGGTTCACTCTTGTCATCAAGCTTCCTTCTTCTTGCATCAGGAACATGCTTGTAACACATAGAGCCAAACACCTTAAGATGACTCACTGATGGTCGTTTGCCACTCCACACTTCTTCAGGAACCTTGTTCTTCAATTGCTTAGTAGGACACATGTTCAGGATATAAACTGCAGTCGAAACAGCTTCACTCTATAAAGATTTTTGGCAAATTCTTCTGCTTTAGCATACATCTCGCCATAACCAATATGTTTCTGTTTCTTCTTTCAGTAATTCCATTATGTTGAGGAGTATAAGGAGCAATTACCTCATGATTAACACCATGTTCTGCACACAAAATTTCAAACATCTTCGAAGTGTATTCGCCTCCTCCATCGGTTCACAGAACTTTGATCCTCTTCCCACTCTGGTTTTCGATAAGCATCTTGAATCTCTTAAAGATTTCAATTACTTCATCCTTTCTCTTGATCACATAGATCCACAGCTTTCGACTAAACTCATCGACAAACGAAACAAAATATATGTTTCCACCAATGGTATGTTCTTCGAACGAACCACATACATCTGAATGTACAACTTTGAGTATGCAGGATGATCTCATTGGCATAGTCGAAACGAAAGAATTTTTGGATTGATTTCCGACTAAACAACCTTCACAGTTTGTCAGGCATCTCAAGACTTGGAATACTAGATACCATATCTTGAGTAATCAGCTGATTGAGTGATCGAAAGTTCAAATGTCCAAACCTCAAATGCCACAACCAACTATCCTTGTGGTCAACAATAGTTTTTAGACATTGTACTTCAGTCGAACTGATCATGGTCTTAAACGTCATGTTCTTCGACAACGGAGATTTCATGACCAAATTGTTCTGGGTGTCGAATAATTTCAAAACTCCATCTTTCATGACAACTGAGAAGCCTTTTTCGACCAGTTGTCCAACACTTAACAGGTTGCACTTCATTCCAGGTACATAGAACATATCTCTGATCATAGGTTTCGCTCCATTACTCTGTTGGAAGACTATGTTGCCAGTACCTTCTGCTTGCAATGAACTGTTATCAGCAAGTTTTATCTTGCTCTTCTTCGACTCATCAAAATCTGCCAACCACTCCTTTCGACCAGTCATGTAATTTGAGCAGCCTGAGTCGAGGAACCAGATTTTGGATTCGACATGGTTATCTGCCACTGCAGCCATAACCACCATACCACCTTTAGAATCATCTGAATCTTGGCGTGCAAGGTTCGCTCCTTCGTCCTTGCCTTTTTTTCGATCCATTGTCTTTCCTGTACCAACAATGTTTGGCCAAATGACCCCACTTTTCACAGTTATAACACTGCATACCTTTCTTATCTTCTTTGTCATTTCGATAGTTTCCTCTTCCTCTTTTTGAGGATTCAGAAACTCTATCTTCGACCTGATTCTTGTAAGGGTTCGACCAAAACTTCTTTCCTCGAGTCTTGTCGACTTTGCCTTTGGATTTGCTGGAACCACCATTCCTTTTCCATGACTAAGCCTGCAGTGCTTGTATCGAATCCTGAACTCCATTTCTTTTGACAATTCTCATCTCATGCGCCTCCAACGAACCAACCAAATCTTCCACTTTTAGGGTTTCAAGATTGTTGGATTCTTGAATAGCTACAATAATGTGATCAAAGTGAGAGGTCAACGTTCTCATTACCTTCTCAACTATCATCTTATCAGTTATGGTTTCACCACAACCCTTCATGAGATGAACGAGTTTCTGAACGTTCGACACATATTCTGCAACTTTTTCGTCTTCTCCCATCGACAATAACTCATATTGTCGACGCAAGGTTTGCAACTTGATAACCTTAACTTTCTCACCTCCTTCATAATACTTCACCAGAATATCCCATGCCTCCTTCGCCGTTTCAGCATGAGAGATTCTGTCGAAGTTAGCAGCATCGACCGCCATCTGAATGCAATAAGCAACCTTGAAATCTTTCTTCTTGACTTCGTTGTGGGCTTTTTTCTGTTCTTCGGTTGCATTTTTAGCCAACATGGGAACACCGTCGGTAACCACTTCTAGGGTATCATGGAAGCCAAATAAGGATTGCATCTATTTTTTCCATCGGATCAAATTATTGTCGTCAAGCATTGGAAGGGAATTCGGAATGCTCTTATCACCGGTCATCTTCGCAACGGTTGATTCACTTGCCCTGGAAACACAATCTCTGACATGAAGTTTTTGAAAACTCGATCAAGAACAATAACCCAAAGCTCTGGATACCAATTTGTTAGTGCGTGAGGCACTTTTAGTGAGGAGAGAATAAAGAGAGAATAAGGAAATAAGGATTTGTATTATTGAATTGTGTAAATAATGATACAAGCTAGGACTATTTATATACAACCCTAATTGGACTTGGGCTAACACAACTTGGATTATATCTAAATATTAAATCTAATCATATCAAATCTAATCTAATCTAATATTTCAACATTGAGATGACGAAACTTAGTAAGAATTATTTTTGTATAATTGTGATTATTGTGTCTAGTCATTAATTGTAATTCAAGAGAGTGTTATTCTCTTGTAAACTCTGATATCAATATAAAGGTTGCAATTAAATCTGAGATGAAAGCTTGGTGTAAGAAACTTGTAGATTGATCATGTGATAAAATCTCTATTGTTACTAGAACTAATCTCAATGAGTAATTCTTAGGGATTGGAGTAAGCGATATGGTCTAAGGTCGAACCAATATAGTTTCTAGTGTGTTCTTTCTTTGTTCTTTTTTATTTGTATTTCTATTATTTAATTTTTCTCTCTTAATTTTTACTTCATCTCTTTTCTTGAAATCAATTAAGTAAAATCAATTTTTTAAAAAAAGTTTTAAAAATCACTTTATCGCAATTCACATAATCCTTTCTTGTGTTTAAATTCATTTGGTTAACAAATGGAATCAAAGTCTAACTTCTGTTTAAATACTAATCGTCTCGAGAGGTAGGATGAATTCAAATGATTCATTAAACTTACCTTCATCTTTCAATGGTGAAACTTATGCTTATTGGAAAAAGAAAATGATAATTCTTATTGAATGTATATGTGGATTGTTATATTTGGAAGCTGTTAAAAATGATTTATTTCTCCATTTCATCAAATTAATGATATAGTGGTGGACAAACCGAAAAATCTCTGGATCGAAGAGGATAAATAAAAAGTGGACTACATGATTAAACCTAAAACTATCATCATTATGATTTTAGGTATAAATGAGTTTTTTCATGTTTCACACTGTAACACTAGAAATAAAATGTGGGATGCTCTTCAAGTTACTCATGAAGCTACAACTTATGTAAAAAAAGATAGGATGAACACATTGATTCATGACAATGAAATGTTCAGAATGAAGTCTGAAGAAAATATTATTCAAGGTATAGAAAAACGATTTATGCACATTGTTAATCATTTAAAAAATATGGATGAATATTTCTAAACGATAGCATAAACAAATGGTTATGTGAAAATCGATTGGTAAGGTAAGGATTTCCCCTACTTATAAAACCATGTTAATGCCATATATTATCTGATGCGGGGCTCTTAACACACCCCCCCCCCCCCCCCCCCCTCATACTCAAGACTAGACAACTAGAGCGTGGAAATAAATGGGTGGGTGGCCCGATAGCGAAAATCATAGAAGGTGGCCCACCGGATCTTAAACGAGACTCTTGATACCATGTTAAAAAATTGTGGTTGGGCCTAACTCAACCCTACAAAACCAGTTGGTAGAGTGAGTACTGTCCCCACTTATAAACACATGTTCATGTCATATATTATTCGATGTGGGACTCTTAACACACACCCTCACGCTCAGGACTGGACATCTGGAGTGTGAAAATAAATGATGGGTGACCAGCGGAAACCATAGAAGGTGGTCCACTGAATCTTAAACGAGGCTCTTGATACCATGTTAAAAAATTGTGGAATTAGGCTTAACTCAACCCTACAAAATCGGTTGGTAAGGTGAGAATTGCTCTCAATTATAAAGACATGTTCAAGTCATATAATATCCGATGTGAGACTCTTAACAGTTCTAAATTAGAATATCACTCAAGATTAAACCGAATTTGATGTTATAAGCTCTCTGAAAGTTCCAAAATAGAAGGCACTCTCACTATAGTTTATTTTGGATTCTATGAAAAATTAATAAATAAAAATAATACTCATTCTCAATATTTCATTTGCATTTCTTTTCTATCTAAACAATTGTCTCATTTATTTATAATACAATACCAATACCAATACGATATTATTATTATTATTATTATTATTATTATTATTATTATTATTATACTCTTATTTATCAATTTTCTCTTTATTCAAATATCACTAGCCATAATTATTAATATGCTAATAAATAATACACATTTTATTATTAAAATAAATATATTTAATTATTTTTCTTTAAAACAACACATAAATCAATTAGTATGCTACTATTTTTTATTTGACATACAAAATATAAAAGAGAGATAAAATTACTCCTCTCTCTAGTTTGCAATAGTCAACGTAAATTTCCATCCAATGATAATATATAAAAATAAGATATTAAAAAGAGAACATGAATGTATTAGTATAGTAATCATAATTATTCACAAACCTACCTACTATAAAACGTGCACATAAATAAATATAATGCATCCATCAATTTCAACCAACTAGCTGTATTCTCTTAACAGACTAAATCAAAGTTTATCCATCCCTCCAAGTTAACTATACATTACATCCTTGCTTACCAAACCATACTATAAAAAAATTCACCCATCATGCTCAATAACCATTATAGTTTTTTATCCTCAAACATGCTATAAAAACTTAGAATTTTCATTTTTCATATTAAAATATAGTAAACGGTATTATAAGGCGGCTTAATTAATAATAAGAAGAACAACAAAACAACCAATTTAAGAGTCAAAAAAACAATCTCTTATATTATTCCTTTTCACATCAAAATGATCCTTCTTCTCACCTTCCCTAATATTTCCATATAAATACAATTCATGTAACTTTTCACATAATCATTTTGCTATTACCCAAAAACACAACAACCTTAGAATTACTATGGAAGTGATGATTCAAAGTTCAAACATGGAGACATTCAATTTTAGTAATGGAACTATGAGTTCACCATATCTAAGTCCACCTTCATCACCAAAACGTTTTGGTGAATATTACTTAAGTGCCCCTTCAAGTCCTTCTAGGCTTTCTGAATTATATAGTCAAATTGATTATTTGTCCATAATGGATCAAACATCATCAACCAACAAAAACAACAACGTTGTTGTTGATGATGATGTTGGTGAAGGTGGTGGTTTTGCTTTCTTTGTTAATCACGATGAATCGAAGAACTCGTCGACTCGTTCAGCTGAAGAACTTTTTCATGGTGGCAAAATTAAACCTTTTGAAGAAACTAAGGTTGCTGTTGAACCTAGGAAGCAACAAAACAACGTAGGAGTTGGTTTTGGTGATGAAAGAAGAGGAAGAGAAAGAGAAAGAGAAAGAGAAAGAGATAGAGAGAGAACAAAAGGAACAGATTCATCGTTGAATAATTCAGGTAGAAGAGTAACAAGATCTCACTCTCCTTATAGAAAATCAAACTACACATTTGAGGTAGAAGAACAGAATTTCCAACAAAAACAACAACCTCGTATGATCAAAGAGGAATCGAAATCGTCGAGTTCGAAGGGTTCAAGGAGGTGGAAACTGAGTGATTTGTTATTATTTCGAAGTGCTTCGGAAGGGAGAGGATCAAACAAGGATCCATTGAAGAAACATTTTGTTGGGTACAAGAAGAATAATAATAATAACAATATTGAAGAAGTAAAAGGTTCGAGTTTTAGATCTAGTGACTCTTTTTCGAATAATGGGTTGAGAAAAAAAGGACAGGTTTCAGCTCATGAAATGCATTATGCTATGAAGAAAGCTGAGTCACAGGATATGAAGAAAAGAACTTTCTTGCCTTATAGACAAGGGATTTTGGGTAGGTTGTCTGGATTTGGACTCTAGATGGAAATTCTCAAGTGTTGATTCAATTGTTTTTGAATTTTCTCAGTTTTTTTTTCATGTTTAAAAGTTGTATTCTTTGGTTAAATTTTGTAATATTTGCCTCAAAAGAGGTTTAATTATAAGTTGTGTACAAAGAATCAGTTATATGTTATCTGTTATTGTTATACATATAAAATATATATTGTAATTATAAGTTATACATATGAACTATACCAAGTTTAATTAGTTTATGTGCTGATGAACTATTTTGAGAAACAGTTCTATTATGAATCAAAATCTTGTTTTGTTTTATTTTATATATATATATATATATATATATATATATATATTTGTTAGCTGGAAATTGGGGCTTTGTTAGTCAATTTGAGCAATCAAACTTTTGACAAAAATGTGTGTTTTCAAATTTATAAATTAGTTAAAAATAAAAGTCAAGAAAGTAATGATCACTTAATTCCATATATAGATGAATGATTGCTAGTTGGTGTACCTAACATTACCCTCAAGGTAGTAATAGTAAAAAAAAAATTGTCAAAGTGTTAGTAATAATATGTCATTTGGCCCTATCAAAAATTTAAAATTTATCCTTCTTATCAAATATTTACCTGGCGATGATGACGCTCAAATTGAAGCAATTAGAACAATGTAGGACCATGACCAACAAGGAAAATTGAAGGAGGAAAAAAAAGTTTAATCCTCAATTCAGTCTTATACAGCATTGGGTGGGGTATTCATTGGTGTTTTTGATAAAATCACTTAATTTTAAGTTAATTATTTAAAAGACCAAACTACTTAGAGCAAATTTGTGCTAAGTTTCTAAGAAGAGGAAGTAATTAACGTTATCATGGCTACTCCCTATAACGTCTTTTCGAGACGTATAGGTTCAGATTACAAATCATGGCTCTGAGTTTCTAGAAAATTGTGGATTATGCTGGAAATCTGACTTCCCACTTCGTCACATTTTACTGGGACACGTGTCAAAAAACTCATTTTTATTTCTTTTTCAAGAAAAATTAAAATTAAATCGTTTCTTTTCTTTTAAAACTATAAATAATTTCTTCTTCTTCTAACATTTTCTTCCAACTTTCTTCATTTTCTCACAAAGCCTTCAAACTTTTCTTTTACAAAAACTTAACTTCCTCTCACACAAATGGCTCGCAAATCATCCTCTAAGCCAGAAGCCCTTGTGGCTGCATCCATCATCACACATGCTCTCACTAAGAATCAGTTATATGTTCCTGAGCCTCCTTTTCAAGAGGAAAAAACACTCATTTGGAAATCACAGGTATTGATTCCTTTCACCATTACTGAAGTTACCCATGCTTTTTCTAGTCATTTCCCTGATTTACACACCAATGTGGCTAGATCCTTAGCGGCCATGACAGAACCTTTAGATTTTACTTATATGGCCACTTGCATGTGGCTCCCTGATTTTCACTCATGTGGCTCCCTGATTTTCTATCATCGGACAAAACCCTTAGCGGCCATGACAGAACCTTTAGATTTTACTTATATGGCCACTTGCATTTTTCATTATGCCCCTTATACCAACCAGTCGAATTACCTCAATTGGTTGAATAAGGTAGAGTCCAAAAAGGGAAATTTTTTGAAGGATCGATGTCTCTTCGACTTGATTCAATTATTTAGGGTAGGCCCCACATAGAACCAAAACATGTTGTTAGCTGCACTCCACTTTTGGGAGGGTTCGAAGAGCACCTTCTAATTCCGTTGTGGTGTGCTCACACCAACACTATTCGACGTAGCCGCCATCACTGGTCTTCGACCAACAGACAAAGTGTTTGACCATTTTGTCGATACAGACGACACTATTGGGTTCAATTCAAAACGGTCTAGCTTCACCAACTTCATTGTTGATCACTTTGATAAAGCTACCACTGAAGTCTCTAACGAAGAGCATGTGGCCTTCTTGTCTTTATGGCTGTCACATTTTGTTTTCTGCTCGAGCTCTCTACAAGTGGCAAAATCCTTTGTTACTCTCGCCAATCAACTTCATGTTGGGAGAAATGTTTGCCATAGCCAATTAATTTTGGTCTCACTTTATGAGTCTTTAAGCTTAGCAACCAATGCCATGAAAACATTCAGTTCGACCAAAAATCCCAAGGGCACACTCCTGCTGCTAGCAGGTCCTTTCTGGTTTCTTCAACTATGGTTGAACGCCACTTTCGATCCCTCTCTAATGGCTAACAAAACTGATCACCTTGTTAGAGGACCTAGGGACTAGCCCATTAAAGGGAATCGACTATCGCTTCTTACGCCTGCTGATAAGGGACTTTCGACACAAGAAATATTCATAGAGTATTATATGATGTTTGCAAAAAGATACCATTTAACTGCACCTATGTCCCCCTTAGAGGATAGACGTCAAGGTCCTGCATGGTTCAAGAGAGAATTACATGCACGTGACCTTGCTCACCAAGCAAAATCCATCGAAATCTGGAAAGCCTTTCTCACACCAAAACTATTTTTGACTAGGATTTCTTTCAAGAAGACTCAAATAGGCTTTGTTTGATATCAACCGAACCTCGTGGCTCGACATTTTAGCCATTAACAATTCAAATCTAACTCTTATTTCCAATGCAAGAAAGATTTGTGTTTGAGTGATGTCGGAATTACCGAAGAGACGTGTCTTGAAATTTTATCTGAACAAGCTGAAAATCATTTGGAACTTACCCCTTTCAAATTCCAGAGGTCTTTTCATTGCATCCAGGAATTCGACACCTGGTGGAAAGACTACTACCCTATCAAGTTTGTTGATGTGATGACCAAGTTGACTCATCTAACCACAGCTTTCCTTCCTTTGCAGATAAAAATTAAAAAAGATACGAGCACGGATATTAAAGAAGTGTGTGCTTTCAAACGCTACTTTGTAAATGTGTATGATCCTCACAACCACCGTCGAACCATCTCTAAGGTAGCGGCTACTTTTAAAGAAAAGCTTCTCGAAAAACCACCAGAGCTAAAGATTTCTTCTTATGTCGAGGACGTGTATCTTTTTGCTTTATTTTTCTACAAGCCAAAATTTATGCCCTTACCTTCATATGAAATGACCCTTGAATTTTCGCCTTCATTTCCATGATGGTTCATTTGTGGAAGTTCTATGAATGACTTGAAAAACTCATACAAAAAAACCTTCACAAAGAGTGGTTCTAACTAAGTTTGGCATACATAACTATCAGGGGGCACTTTTATGTCGACATCAATCACGTTGAAATGCTATGTGACATTGCTGATGGTGAGGCATCAAGGTTTGTTGGATTATACTCTTCTTCGCTTCGAGTCTTTTTGCTTAACTTTATTATTTTTTTTCAACTATCCTTATCAAGAAAAATACTAAGGATGCCACTGCCAGCGGCAAAGCCGGTCTGACATCACAGGTAATATCAACCTTTCTCCCTACCGCTTGATAACATGAAATATAACTTTTATATATATATTTCTTTTTTACAAAAGAAGGAAACTACTTCAACTATTATTTCCCTTAAAGGGAAGGAAAAGCAACAAATAAACACCTCTATCGATGAAAAGGTAGCACCATAGATATATTTAATATTTTCTCCTATCTATTTTCGAAGCTTATATATGTTCATTTGACTTACATTTCCCTCTCCCAGGGTCGGAAGCGTGTGGCCACTATAGTCGCTCCTCCTCCATCGAAGAAACCCAAAAAATAAGCCATTGTTGAAATGCTAAAGAAACATCAAGTTCGAGACCTTATCTCTATGTTCTCCCTTCGATTATTTCTTATTTAATATGGATTTAACTTATTTCCTCCTTCTTCCTGAAAACTCAAATGATAGCAGAAGATGAAGACGTTAAGTTGTCACTCAAAATAATCCCAGAAGAAGCCTTCACACCCAAACCTTTTCCTGATGTACCCTCTGAATCTCAGGTGACTAAGAAGAAGAAGAAGAGAAAACTCAAAAAGACCTTATCTTCGAGTTTTGGCACTATCTCTCAGCCAAAAGCTCAAGATAAGGGTGTTGATTCTATTGGAGGAGGTAGCGTCTAAATTTAACCCTACATCTTTCTTACACCAGTGAGGAATGTTGTCTCATAGAAACAATCTTTCGACGATTCTTTTTCTTGAACCATGGTAAGTAAAGGATTCCCTAAGGTGTTTTCACACTAACCTTCCAGCTATCTTAACTTATCCAACTTATTTCTTGTTTTCAGAAGGATCCTCTGCTTGACCAGGATCATAAAACTCATACCATGTCTGGCTTCGACTGGACTACGCCTCCCAACTCATTAGTGCATCTGACTACGATTAGGGACCATGACCCTGAGGCTACGAAGAAGGGAAAAGATGATGTTATGGTCCAAGATGGTAATCACATAACTGACTATGTACCAGAAAACAGCCTTGTGCCACCTCTTGAAGAAGACCAAAACTTCGTAAAATTTGATGATAACGAAGGTTCGACTAGAGGTCTGGCTGTTTTTGAGAAGGAGAAGATGGATGTTGTCTTTAAAGACTCTAAAGATTCTGAGGACTTTAGGGACTCATAAGAAACTCTCTCAAAAACGATGAAAACCTTAAGAAGGTCATACCTGAGTCAAAGGAAGAAACTAACAATGCAACAGATGCTCTGGGTACCAAATCACCACCTGATGCGACCAACCCATTTGGAGTTATAACCATCACTCATCCTCATATTAAAGACTCCTCGTCCAACACCTCCCTTAGTAGAGAATATATTATTGTCGTTAAAGCGTTGAACACTGTTGAGGCTTTGAGAAGACTGGTCAAGAGTCGTGGCATGAGTGTTGTCAGTCGCTCCTCAAGCTATTTTTCCGCTAACAGTAACCTTAACAAGGACTCTATATGTTTGTTAGTTAAACAGATGAAGGCTTATGCCCTTAAGTACGACCTTTTCCAAGTCCTCGAACAAGATCCTTCCACAGAGTCTGACATCAGGAAACTATTAAATAAACTCATTGGTGAAAAATTACCTGAGACTGCAATCTTATTCATGTTAAACTTCGAACCCCTCTTCAACCAGGTTTGTCACTCTATAGAGGACAAATTGTTGTATATGAAGCACAAATTGCTCAGTTGACAAAACAAGTCGAATACCATGTTGGCTTTAAATTATGTTAACTTGGTTATTTTGTTATTCAAATCTTCTGCAACATAGGTTTGTACCCTTTTAGGTACTTCCCATTGATCCTCAGAGTTCGAAACTCTGGGTCGATTTCTTAGATCTCATTGGCATTGTTTGAAAATAACTAGATGATTCAAAGAAGACCTTCTCAGTTGGGTGACCACTTCCCAAGGATCCTATCCTTTTTATCCATAGGACAAATAACTTTCCTACTAAGTCATTAACCAAAAAAGCATTAGGTTTCACTTCCTTGTTGTAGGTCTTGGCTACTCTTTCCTTTTTCCTTATGAGCATGTCCAACGCATGCAGCCTTTCCTAGTCTAAATCTACTAACTCATCCAACATCATATTCCAAAAATTTTTAGAAGGTATCTCATTTTTACTCTGAATTCTTGTTGATTGCAAGTAAATTTCAACATGAAACACATCGTCGTGCCCAAATGTTAGTCGAGAAGGAGTTGCATTGGTTGCTTCTTTGGGAGACGTGCGACAAGGCCACAATGCTTGATATAATGTCTTGTGCCAATTCTTAGGTTTTTTCCCCACATGTTTCTTGATCAAACCAATTATTATCTTGTTGGTTGTTTCGACTTGTCCATTCTTCTTAGCATAATAAGGTGTAGATGTGAGGAGTGTAACCCCTATTTCTTAAGTGAATTTGACCATCTTTCGCCCAGTGAAGACAGAGCCTTGGTCTGTGGTCAGAGTCTCAAGTAGTCCAAACCTGCAAATGATATGAATTGTATGAAGCTTATTACTGTGTCCTGCCCGACCGTTGCCAACGAGATTTCTTCTACCCACTTGGTAAAGTAATCAATACCTACCAGTATGTATTTGTGACCTTTGGAAGATGATGGTCGAATCTCACCAACAAGGTATAATGCCAATCCTCTGAAGGGCCATGGTTTCACCACGGAATGCAACTCGCTTATAGGGACTTGTTGGATTCTGGAATGCTTTAGAAATTATTGACATCCTTTGGAAAACCCTATGCAATTCTTCAACATGGTTGGCCAATAGACCCCTTGTCAAAACAAAATCCGCTTCATTTTGTGGCTTGCCTGATGCGCACCACAAGGTCTATTATGGATGTCTAAAAAGGTCAAATATGCCCCGTTTTCATTAAGGCATTTCAAAAGGATCCCCTCTGGGGTTTTCTTGAATAATTAGTTACCCATGATAAGGTAACTTAGTGCCCTATATTTTACTTTTAGATCCATTGTGTAATACCCCATATTATTTAAATGCTCAATTGGATATCAGACGAGATCATATGAGAATCTCTGTACTCTATCTTTGGGTAATTGGATTAATGGAATCCTCTAAGTACCTTAAGTATTATCAATTGGGATCAATAGAGCAACTGATGAACTCTGAAGAGATCAATTATTTTATTAAAAGACAGATTGATATTTATTAGTTCAAGAGAGTATTTTAAGGTAACTCTGATAATTGATCAATTGGGTTGAGACAACAAAATATCAATTAGAGATATTTTACCCTGTTGGATTATATTATATAATATTGGTATTTTATATATATATATATGTTAGAAAAGAAAAAGATAGTAAGAAGGAGAAGAAAAGAAAGAAAAGAGAAAGAAAGAGAAAATAAGAGAAAGGAGAAGAAAAAAGCTTGGAAGAAGAAGGAGAAGCTTGGATTCATCATTTCATCTTCTTCAATCTCCTCTTCGATTTCCAGGTGGGTTCTAGATAGATGCTTTAGTGTAGAATTTCTTGAGTTTTAGAGTTAGGTTTGATATTGTGAGAAAATGAATAATCTTGCTAAAATCATGAATCTAACGGTTGAAAATCGATATAAGTGAGGTAGTATGATCATATTATGCTTATGAACATTGTTGATGATTGTTTGCGCTGGTTGGAATTGATTTGGGTTGAAAAGTTGGGTTTGAAACCCTTGAAACCATGTAAAATCGCAGTTGAGTGCTGCTGTTCTGGTGTAGAGCATCGGGCGGTGCTAAGAGCGCCGGGCGACGCGATGCGAGCGCCCCTGCTTCGCCGGGCGATGCCCAAGAGGCGCAGCAGGGCACGCTTCTGTAACTTTTGAGTTTTGGATATGGGATTGAGGTCGCTGCTTCACCGGGCGAAGTAGAGGCGAAGGGGCACTGCCGGGCGAAACTTTGTACCGCCGGGCGCTCCTGGGAATTTTCAAATAAATCTGTTTTCTTTAAAAATCCATAACTTTTGATCCGTAACTCAGATCGAGACGTTCTTGGTACCGTTCTTGGTAGACGTTCTTCAAATAATTAGTGGCATTTGATGATAACAATGTTATGTGATATGTTGGAAATCCATATCTTTTGGATCATAAGTCCGATCGAGGCATAGTAATAGCCGTTAGAAAGCTGTGAAAATATCCTACGGGATAAGAGTGAGAAATATTGATTTTGATGATGTTTTTATGTGATGAATCATTATATGTGATTCTATGATACAATTGTAATATGCTTTTGTATGACTTACGATTAAATTATTATATGTAATTCACAAGGTACAATTGTAATATGCTTTGCCTAATATTGATGTCAAACCTGATTGAAAATAAATGCATGTTAAAATATGAAATAGAAAGAGTGAGGAAACTTTACCCCAAAACAAATGGCATAGTTTAAGATATTGGAACCTAGTAATGAGCTAGGAAATTGATGAATAACTTAATGACAACGCTCGTGCAAAAGAGGCCGAGGCGTGTGTCCATTACTGAATGGTATTGAAATGAGTGAAACACTAGTATGGAACACGTGTAATTGTTATGTTTATTTGAGAAAGGCAAAAGAGGCCTAAAGGCTAATGTGGCCTAGAATTGTTGAATACAATTATGCTTGTATGTGAAATCACGAGATCGTATCCATTATTCTATTATGTGCCATTTCATGAGTAACAAGCTCCTCTGTAATGAATGCACGATTTCTTGGTAGGTTTGATTCCCAATGTTATAGTACGAATGGAGCCTACGGGTAAAGAGACTTGTGATGGTGTACGGGCCGTGTGAAGTGACGATTTAAGGTGATAATGTGTCCCTTATTTCCGAATCTATTTCGTATGCCAAGAAATCTACGATGGTCCATGACTCGTTCCTACTTCTAGACGTAGAAGAGGGCGGGAGAAAAGGGATGCCTTGACAAGGTTATCGATAAGTGAATATTTTGAGTAACGAGCTCAATAACGTGTTTCCATATAGTGTAAATTTTTGGGTACTCAAAGTCATTTCCCTTCCCCTTTGACTTGAGTTAGGATTGATAGAACCCTGTAAAGCCGAGAGAATCTATAAGATAGGGAACTCACTGAGATTTGATGTATCTCACCCCACTATTGTTGATTACTTTCAGGAGGTATTTGCAGGTTTGATTTACAAGTGGAGCTATGCTTGGGTGTTTCAAGAGAAGCTTGGCTTTAGTATTTTCGCTGTGTATTTGTTGTATACAATTGAGGATATTGTATATTGATCTTAGATTTTATATTTTTGGCTAATTTCCATAGCTTGTACCATAGTTTGTATTTATATTTTAGAATGGTCAAGTATGTGAATTACGCCATTAGGCACTTATGATGATGTCAGTACCAAATAAAATGCTTGTATTATATTATTCTAGGTATATATTATACAGGGCATTACACATTATCCATGTAGAGTTTTCTAAATACTCTACGACTAGTTTACACCAATCACCATTCGCCATGTTGTCGATGGCTAGAACATCATATTCCTTAGCTTTCACATACTTCATTGCCCCTGTCCCTTCTTCCTTTGTAAGTTTGGGCACTAGTTCCTTTGACGAAGGGATGTCGGTCAACACCATTTTCAGCCTAACCTTAATTAGTTCCTCTAATTTCTCCTCAGGAACTATGTATCTAGAAGCAATTTGATCCAATTTATTTGCTTCTTGGTTTTTTAACCGGGGTACATATCTGACTTTCTCCGAATCATATTTTTCTAATAAATATTGAGCTAAGGTGAAATATAACACTAAGTTCTCTGTGATACACGTGTACTCTTTGGTTAACTGCTTTAACCCCAAGTCGAGTAGAATCTCAAGGCCAACTATCAATGTTTCGTATTCTGCCTCATTGCTACCAACAATGGTCCTTGATTCTAAACTTGAACTTGGTTAGGATCCCTTTGGGATCAAAACTTCAATCCCAATTCCTTCTTTATGACTTGAACCGTCGAAGTACAAGTCCCAAGGTTTTAGACCTACGTAGTTCTGTGTTGTTTCGACAACTGCATGATCCATATTAAATTCAGCCATGATTTTCCCTTTTATGGCCTTTAGAGGTGCATACGTTAGTGTCGCACCTCGAAAAATGATACAACCTTCGCGATTGGACGCGGAAAAAAGTAATCCGACAAAGTCACCACTGAACTTTATTCATTCCAATGAAGAAATAGGAAAATATCGAGAAAACCTTTAAGAGATAAGAGCATGGTCATCGCAACCACATTCTAGGTTCGGGAGTCGATTACGTAAAGGGAAGGTTTAGCACCCCTCACGTCTGTTGTACTCAACGGAAACCTCTTAGTTCGATTTGTGATGAATGTTAGCTAATTTTATTTCATTTCTTCTAAGCGAGTAATGTGAAAAGTAAGAGAAAAGGGTTTTGATTGCTAAAGGAAAATGGGTGGTTTTATTATTAGGGTGCTCGCCAAGGATTGGGGCCCTTGTGCCTACGTATTCTCATTGCGAAATGAGAAATCAAAGCATCTGTAGTTTGGAGGATTACGGGAGAAAGGTTTAGATATCGAAGGTAGAAGGTAGACGCTAAAGGTGGAAAGGAAAAAAGGTAGGAAAAGGTGGAAAAAACAAAATGTAGCTCGCCAAGGATTGGGGCCTTTGTGCCTACGTATCTTCATTCAGACGAATATATAGAATCAGAGCGTTTGTAGTTCGTTGAACTATGGTTGGTTGGATTGTGTTTTAGAAACGAAATATTGAATGACAAACAACCAAAGGTGTGTGCCTTGAGAGCAGTCATTCAAGGATTCAAGGAATGCAAGACTCCAAGAATCCATTTCCTTCGTGATTTAATTAAGAAAAGGTTTCGGAAAGATTAAGTGTTATAAAGTTGAAAGATTAAATGAAAAACAACCCAAGGTGGTGTGTGCCTCAAGAGCATTCATTCGAAGTTTCAAGGAATGCGAGACTCCAAGAACCTTCTTCTTTTGTAATTTGATTGAGAAAAGGTTTTGAGAAATGATTGAATCAGATTTGAAAACGTTACTTGGCATTGGACCAAGGGTTGGCGAAAGAGTTGAGGTCAGTCCTAGTCCCTAAGGGTGCTCCTAGTAACGAAACCACGAAAAGGTGCAAGTGTGTGCATTAGGTTGATGGCGACGCTAAAAAGCAATCGACTTACAAGGGTGTTTTGTAAAGGGGCTCGATATCGAATCGAGAATTAGTTTGAAAATGGTTTAGTCTATCCTAGTCCCAAAGGGTGCTCCTAGTAAACAAACCCACAATCAAAGGAGAGTAAAGAGCGTACATCGAAAAGGGAGTGGGGTACATGTAAAGTACACGAGAGTGCGAGAAATAAATGGGGTTATTATCAGGTACCCCAAGAGGAAGACGTGTGTGTTCAAAGTGTCCTAAACTAAGCAATAAATAAGAGTGCGGAAAAAATCTTCTCTGATAGGGTTTCTATACATGGTCCAAACTCTAGTGCTCGGGATAGTAACCACAGTCCACCACTTGAAACATTTTTAGGGTTTCGAAAGTTTTATCATGTTTTTTGTGTTTTTGAATAAAATGAACAAGATTATGATATGTACAATGATAATATGAACAATAATATGACCAATATAATATGAACAAGGATAATATGAACAATATAAGAATAGTGATATATTGACAGAAAGATAAAGCAAGATAATAATGAACGGAAATTAAAGTCAGTTGTTAGTTGTTAGTTGTTAATTGTCATTGATCGGATGATCACTTTTTGAATCGGGTCCACTTTAACGCTAAGAAATTGTAGCAAGATCTATGAGGAAGATCATGCTATGGGAGGCCGGTCAACAATGATGATTATGCTAAAACACGATAGAGAAATGATATGTAAATCATTCTCAAAAGAATCATGCCACACGAAAAGAAAAGATAACGGTCTGGTCTTAATCAAAAACTTTCATTAATTAATCGAAGGTAACCTATCATGATCCCAAAGTATAGAAAATGATCCAAAGGATCATTCCCTACAAATTTGAAATAATGAAGTTTAAATAACCTTGACAATCAACATTCGTGATATTTAGACTTCATAGACCAAAACAAAATCGAAATGAACATTGAAATGAAAATCAACATGGAAATCAAAACATAATACAAAAATGGAAATGATAAACATCATGAAATAATAACTCAAGAACCAATTATCACATTATTAAATAAGTATATTAAAATACATTTAAGAAAATAAAAAAAAACAAAGAAAATTAAAAAAAAAAATGAGAAACAAAGATAAGGGTGGTGCGCCTGAATTGAAAGGGTGTGTGAGTATGGAATCATTAAGGGCCTTAAGCCCGTTCATCACCATGCAAAAAAAGGAACACGATTAGCTAAACAAAAAAGAAGGTGATGTAGGGAAACACGGGCCTTTGAGCCCAAAACACAACCACAACACAGTCCAAAAGCAACCTTTTCACTTTTACAAAAGCAAATCCCAGGTTACAGAATGCAACATATTAGGGAAGGAGAAAACAGCTCATGTCAACACATCATCAAAATTCTTCTTTTCTTTTCAACTACCTACCCATTAACAAAACATGTAGCCAAATTCACTAAATTACCCTCGTAGTCATTTTTAAGTTATGCTTAATTAAGGGGTCATATAGTAAATCACATATTCATTTCTTTTGGTTCAGCCATATCCCTTTATGATGCCACTTGTCATTTCTGAATTGGTCCATCATTCATCTCTCTCTTTCTTTTTCAAAAAATATTCATTCTCACCTTCTCTCTTTCTCGTCTACCATTTTCTCTCTCTCTTTAATCGATTCCTCTTTCTCCCCTTTTCTCCCTCTCATTCTATGTCTTCCTTTTTCTCTCTCTTTCTCTCTATGTTCTTCCTCACTTATGGTTGTGGGTTGTGGTTTTGTCATTGTTTGTAGTGTTCTGGCGAAATAAAATGCGGGGGAAAGATGGTTCCGGTGAAAAGTGGCGGAGGGGGATGGTTACACAAACTGGAAGTTGTGTTTGTTTGGTGCTTTTTTTCCGTGATTCTGTAATTTAATTTTCCAAGTTAAAGATTTTGTCATGTTAATCTTCTTTGTAATTTATTTATGATTTAATTTTTTAGTGAATTTGTCTTCTGCAGCTACTCTCAAATATGATTTATGATTCTATTTCTGTTTTTTTTTTCTTTTTCATTTGATGTTTGCTTCTGGTTTCATGAAGTTTTTATGGTGCTTTGTACTTCACACACCATTTATGTTTTGACCTGGATCAATTTTATTTCATGGTGTTTTTACATGGTTCAACTATTTGCTGGCTTATGGTTTGTGGTTTTCGTTTCTTTATTTTTCAGCTTCATTTTTTTATGTCCAATACTATTAATGCCTCTTACACTAATCTCTCTGCATCTACTCAAGCTTTCATATTTTTAGATTTTCATTTTTTTCGAGCCTTGATGTTTTACAGTTCCTAGAATCACTATCAAATGTTTTAAGATGCATTTTAACATACCCCGTGTAGGTCCAGTAATGAGATTATACCTAGGCCTTGGATGGATAGAGATGCTTGAGCTATCAAAGAATTCTATTGAGTTTATACTTGCAGATAATGCAGTAAAGAAGGTAATTTCCACATTTCCAATCACTTACCCTTTTATGTTTATATATCAAATATTTTCATCGCCGTTTTCTATGGATTAAATCAGAACTTTTGTTTGAAAATGCGTGTATCAGACTGCCTTCACAACCAAGAAAGACTATGGAAAATGAGAGAGAAAGCTCAATGGGCTCATGCTCAAAGGACCCTTAATGGACTTGGACCACCAGAAAGTTCAAGTATTTTCCATGAGAAGAATAATTATAGAGAATTATCCGAGATTGCCGAGCAGAGACGCGCTAAAGTTGCTAGGTAACCTACAAAACCATACCTAGCTTATGAGATTTTCACCGGCATTATTTGCATTCTTCAAAGTGTTTATATCAATTGAATTTCCCTATTTATAGGCCTCGTGGACTTCATACCCTTAAAGGACATGTTGAATCTGTTGTGAAGCTCAATAGGTTGGACATTGACACGATACAACAACATTACACTGTGTAACAAAAGCAACATTAGGACAAGATTCAATGCCATACTTCAAATAGGTAAGAGATACATTACCATTAGGTGGGGAGAGTAATCTTTTGTGATATGTTTCTCATAGTGCTTTACTTTATTCATGTATTTTGTAGAATTATATGTGTCTGATGAAGATCTGTTTCAAATTTTTTCCTTTTTTTTTCCAGGTTTTCATTTGCTCTTTTAACTGTGTTGAACGTTTTCATTTACTGTGTATGACCCTGGTTTCATGTTTAAACCTCTTCATGGTACCAAATACATAGTTGATGTCTTGTATGTTTAATATTAATATATTTTTTTAACAGTACTAAATACATATTAATATGCTAATTCGTATAGTAGGGTGTGTATTTTCTTTATATTATTAAAAACATGTTCCTCGAAGTTTCCAGCGGGGTCTGTATTCATTTTCATTATTAAATAATGATAACTCAGTTCCAATAAAGTCTAGAAAGTCATGTCAGCCACCCTGCAGTGACCAACCAAGTAGACTTACTACTGGAATGATGGACTAAGTATGATATCACTATGACCTTCACTTAACAATTCATGGTAGAAGTTAGTTGCAGTGTAGGTTTGGTAAGATGTCTTCTTACTTAGACTGGAAATATGTAATTTGAAATCATCTTTGAAGCATTTTGAAGTATTCATTGCAGTTTAAAAAGTTTAAATGTATAAATACTTAAATTTTTAGTTACCTGTTTCTGCTATGAGAGAAGTTGGTTTATAGAAGAGTTATAATACTTGATATTGATTCCACCAAAAATAATGAATAGACAGGTTATTCCTTTTTTAAACATGAAATTATTGTACATGGATGTATAAATATGAATGTAGAAAATTCACATTGCCATCCAAATTATAAATATAAATGTAGAAAATTCACATTGTCATACAAATTATAAATATGAATGGACAGGTTATTCCTTTTGGTATTATTTTTGGAGAGCTCCAATTTTTACACTTTTAGTTTTAAAGTTAAATTAGTTTCATCAACAAGCCAGAGGGAGATAAAGCTTCATCAACAAATTTGACCATTTCAACAATGTAATAAAATTAACTATTTTCTTTAACTTATTGATACTAAGTTGCTTGCCTTGAAAGAATCTTTACTGATATCACATCATAAGTTTCATAATGGACTATTGCTTACGAGGCATATATTTTATGATTGCTTGATCGATTTGAATTTGTGCATATATTTTTTTATTGCTTAATCTATTTGTTTACTTTTCTTTTCTTTTTTTTTTCCTGAAGTTTTGGCTTTGAGGATGAGTTAGGCCTCTATTTGAGCTTACCACTACATGAGCTTACACCTGAAGATATTCATAGATTAACTACATGAGCTTACCACTGATATATAAACACATCAAAATCCCTTTTCGACATGAAGTTTGTTGTGCTTGTATTACTTTGGTGATTATATTTAAATGCATATGCAAATAGTTTCAAACACTTCTCATTGTGATGGTAGGATGTACTGCATTGACCATGGCATCATGTATTACTAGGTGATTCTTTAATGTTACTTACTATATGTGATAGTACTTCAAAGCTGGAAATGGTTATGTGGCATAGATATTTAGCTCTTACCAATGCTCAAATATATAGAAACCCGCAAAATGAATACATCTTGTCTTATTGTCATATAGGTTTTGAGATTTCAGCTAACATGTCATGTCACAGTCATTAGTCACAATGCAGTACTTTGTATATGTTTGTTTAATGCTGCTACTGCAATTTTCCGCGGACAGTGTGCATATTGAATTATTTTGAGCATTGGTAATGTTACTTAGTACTGAAATGCCCTGCTGTATTTCAGTCTTTATAAAGTCAGTTAGTTCCATGTCAAGTACCATTACTTTAGTTCAATTCATATTTAACTATGTACGATTTTGTTTAGACACAATGTAACTATTTTTTAGTTGACAGTGAAATGCATTACATAAGATTACAAAAGTTGCAGTCAATTTATGAACAAGAATCACAACGCCAAGGAACTGTATAACAATGACATGGCTCCAAATTTTGTTAAATTACAACTAAAAATTTAGATAATCTCTAGAAATTCAGTGTAAAAACAAATGTATGCCATTTGGCATATATGTCAGTGCCTAAACATATATAATAAAAAAGGACTCTTGTTTGTTACACCAAAATGTTCATTTTTTTCCTTCTTCATTATAATGTAAAAGTGAAATTGAGATCTTCTGGTGTTACTTGGTGCTGCTCCTGCTCCTGCAATTATATAGTTGATTAGAATTGCTCATACAAAGTGACATTGACAATACAAATATTTTAAGTTTGAAATACATGATATTTTATTGTCACATTTCATATTTCTATATTATAGAATCTCATTTCAAGTCTGCTGCAACTTCTGTCTTGATGACTTGGCTTGATGAAGCATATAATTGCATTATCCTATATTTGTATTTCTTTTCCAATATTGACATTATTTGTCTTCTATGTTTCATGCTAAATTTTTTATAACACAGTGAATTTCTTTGAAAAGTTAACTATGGTTGCATGTTTATGTACCTTATTTCTCATACATTATGACCTTTATATATGACAGGACTAATTGGCAATGGAGCAAGTATGGAAATTAACTCGACATTAGCGAAGAAAACTCGAGCATGTCGTATTAATACATTTCATTTTTATGAAAAAACTGCCTGATTTAAACTTCCTTCTCTGAATGTGCTAACACAACTATCTCAAACTTGCTATTGATCATAGATATATTTTTAGACTTAGTTATTTAATAAATACTATTAATTTTTATTTGTACTCTATTTAATATACATTTTCAATTATCTAGAAAATGGCTTTGTTAATCTCACTATATTTAATATACAATTTCATTCTGCCATCTAAAGATGGTTTTTTTAGTATGAATAGCATTGATTATTTTTAGTTTAAGTTATTTAGTAAATACTACTAATTTTTATTTGTACTCTATTTAATATAAACTTTCAAATATTGAGAAAATGACTTTGTTAATCTCACTATATTTAATATACAATTTCAATTATTAGTACTCTATTTAATTTACAATTTCAATTATTTAGATACTGGATTTTGATTTATGAGTTTTATATAATTGAGTTTTGGTGTTTATACATTTTTTTTTATATTTTGGTTGGTTGCATGAGTGTTGGATTTTGAGTTTTAGATTATTCTTTTATAGGATAGTGAAAAAAAAATTCTGGTGTTTGGTTTATTCCATGTAATTCCATAGGATAATATCTCAATGCAATTCTAGAAGATACTGTTACAGATAAATACATATTGTATTTTTAATTTACTTTTTATCTTAAATATTATATATTTTCTATATAGCAATTTGTTATTTTTTGTGTTTGGTATAAATCGAGTATCGATGTGTTATTGTCGGTGTCATATTTAGTGCCCAAGGTTATATGATTAAAGAATTTGACGATAATTTATTGTTATTTGATGAAGTGGCACGGGATACAACCAATTAATTTCTAACAAAAAAATATGCATAAATATTGCAGGTAGTTGTTTATATTGTGATTTGTTGTTGATGCGCAGGTATATGGTTGTGACTTGGTGTATGTGTGGTGTTGTTTCATGAATCTTTTGTTCCCCTTTTTTTTGGAATTTTGTTGTAAGATTTTGGTAAGAAAATTAGTAATGGGCTTGTATGACAAAATATGGACAATGGGCTTTTTATTGTAAAATTGACATGGGCTTTGGTGAAAAATGATACCTTGTATTTTTGTGTAGGTGGACTTTGGAAATAAAAAACAATGGACTTTGAAAACTTTGTAATTGGACCTTAAATTGTAATACTTGAAACTTGATTTTGCACTATTGAGTTTATTTTGTAATGTCTTGAATTCTTCGATTTCTAACGATGATTAAAACTCGAGTTTCCATATTAAATCCATATTCACATTTGAAATAATTCTCAAAGCTACCATGAATCGATCTTGGACTTTTGAATTTAAAACCTTTGATCAATTCTTGAGCGAGTCAAACATGAATCAGTCACAAATGAATCTTGAATTTTGCCACTTGTATTGATAAACCAGATCTTTCACCATGAACCAAATAAGAAACACAAAACTGCATTACAACTGCGCAAAACCGTAATTAAAGCCCTAGACACACATCCCTTGAATTGTGCACATCCTTGCCTTGATAATGAAACACACTCTTGACTGACCAAGATTAGGTCCAAACTAGATGAACTTCAACACACACTCCTGACTTGATACGCTCAAATGAAACTTGGACTTAGGCAATAAGAGAATGAAAGCAGAAACAACATATTTTTGGATTTTTTTAATAATGGTTAGTAGATGGACATACAAGTGAAGGTAATATACAAGTAAGACAAATTTGGGGTATGACAGTTAGGGAATACTCAGTTAAGGCTAAGGCCCACTTCCCAATTCGACTATGTAGAATGGGTTTAGAGAGCATATGGTTGATAATATCGAAATGAGAGTAAATGTAAACATCAACTGGTTTTATATAATGTTTCAATTTTGTACATAAGAAATACAAATATAGACTTAATTTTTATATTTCACTATATCCAGTTTCTATGTCGTTCAGGGCCCTACTTAGATAGTAAATTTCCTTTTCGACGCGATTCTTATCCTCTTGAGTCAGCATACTACCCATTGTCAACTCTGACACATATATGTACAGTTTCATTAGCTTTCCTTTCACATAAGGCATCAGGGTTGTAAGTTATGTGATTTTGGAATTGGCAGCAATTTTGATAAAACAAGTATCACAGCAGGATGTTGAGCAAGATGTATTGACATGTTGGGCAGACATCACAAATGGTCAGCACGATGTCGTGACATGATGTCATGACATGTTATTGGACTGTGGTGACTTCAGTTGACATATTTCTGTTAGCATTCTCAGATGGAGAACTCATGTTGCTATAGGAAGTTAAGGAGAATAGTTTAAAGAAGTGAAAATTTATTATATGAAATTGTGCATTTATAGAAGAGGTTGAAGATGAAACATCTGATGATTTAATCCTTACAATGATTACTTCTAATGGTTGATATTCTTGAATGACTTGTGAGCGTCTTGAGAAATGAAGAAAAATTTCAATCATTATTATAGTCATTTCTCTCTTTTAGGAAGAGCCTTTCTCTCTTTTGGGAAGAGCAAAGGTTATACATATCATATTACAATAGTTGAATATTAAAATCGTGATTAAATAATTTTCAATTTTTTATGTATTTATGAAATTAAGTGACACATGCTTTTTGTAATATGAAAAATGTAAAAATGGTAATTTTCAGGATTCAAACTTTGTACCACTCACTTTATCACCACGGTTGTTTATATAAACCGTGATTAAATAACTTTCAAAAAAATAAATAAGCATTAGGCGCTTCCAGTTTGCGATATTACAATGGTGGAAGACATAACCATAGTAATATTATGTTACGGAAGGTGTTTTTGTAGTAGTGAAATCACATAACCAAATGGAAAGCTTTGTAGTTGGATCAATTGGAATTGAAGAAGGTTTGGTAGCAAAATAACCAGCATCTTCTAAAAGTTCAAGAGTGTATTTCCTCTATTGGAGAAAGATGCCTACTGTGGATCTAGCAATTTCAAAGCTTAAAAATAACCTCAATTGACCAAGATCTTTTAATTTGAATTGTTGATCTAAAAGGTGTTTGACATTTTGAATTTCAGGCTGAGAATTCCCTGCTAAAACAATGTCATCTACATATACCAATAAGACTATGAAATTATGTTCGTCAGCGTTGACATATAAAGAGTGGCCAGCTTGTGACTGAAGATAACCAAGAGCAATCAAGAAGGAAGATAGCTTAGAGTACCACTACCTGCTAGCAAGTTTTAAACCATAAAGGGACTTTTGTAGTTTTCAAATCTTAGGAGCATGAAAATCAGATAAACCAGGAGGGAGTGACATATGTACCTCTTCATGGAGATCACCATGAAGAAATGCATTATTAACATCTAACTGTTTTAAATGTCATCCCTTAATGTCTACAAGAGAAAGCAAAACTCTGATTGTAGTGATCTTGGTTACAGGAAAGAATGTGTCAAAGTATTCAATTCCTTCCATTTGAGTATATCTCTTTACTACTAACCTTGCCTTGTACCTCTCAAAGGAACCATCAGCCTTGTATTTAACTTTGTATACCCATTTCCACCCAATAGGTATTTTACCAGGTGGTAGATCCACCACAGTCCAAGTTTGATTTTCTGCAAGGGCAAGTAACTTAACATCCATGGCATGTTTCCAACAGTCATGTTTAATGGTTTGGTTAAAGGTCTTTGATTCAGTGGTGGAGGATATAGAATAGCAAAAATGCTTATAAACTAGAGAACATTTTTCATAGCTAAGGACAGAAGATAAGGTCTAAGTGACATGGTTAGTATGAGGCTTAGGATGAGATTTAACATTGGAAGCATGAAAGCAGTGATAGTATGTCGAGTATCTAGGGGGATCAGAGGCTCGAGTGAAGTGTCTCAATGGTTTAGTAGAAGTTTAATTCTCAACTAAGGGAACATTGTGACTAATAGATGCAGAAGTAGGACAAGTAGGGCCATTGGATTATTTAATGGATAAAGGCATTGTATTATGGGAGGGACTGACGTGAGTACTTGTTAAGGCAAGTAAAGTAGGTGAATTGGTGGTAGGGCCAAAACTATTGGAAGTACTGTCAAAAAAGGTTGGAAGGCTATTGTCATGAGAGAAATGAGAATTGATGGATGACCTACTGGTAGATTCAATGAGAGTGGGTTGGCTTTCTGAGCTAGTAGATGAAAAGCCATTGTTAATAGGACACTGTTAAAAAAGGTTGAAAGGCTATTGTCATGAGAGAAAAGAGAATTGATGGATGGACTACTGGTATAGTCATTGAGAGTGGGTTGGCTTTCTGAGCTAGTAGATGAAAAGCCAACTTCAATATGACATGTAATGTTAGTAGAGCTAGGGGATTGGCTTGTGTCAGCAGGGTCATCATAGATAGGAAAAGGAGTTTTGTTAGGATTGGCATTGGAAAGTGGCCGATAGGGTTTGAAGGGAAACTGGACTTCATAGAAAACCACATTTATAGAGACAAGTATGTTGTGGCTATTGATATCATACAATATGTAACCTTTGGCTCCATCCATAAACCCAAGGAAGATAGCTTTTCTGGCTCTAAGATCAAATTTTGTTTTATGTGCTTGAATTGTAGCGGCATAGCTGAGGCAACCAAAGACTTTTAAGTGAATCATGGAGGGTGGTTGAATATATAAAAGTTCATATGGACACTTGGATTTTTAAGAGAGGTGTAGGAAATCTATTTATTATGTAGATGGCATGTTGGACACGAAAATTCCACATGTTAAGAGAAGGGTGGGAGCGAAAGAATAGTGTTCTAGCCACATTCAAAATATGATGGTGTTTCCTTTCTACCACCCCGTTTTTTGGGGTGTTTCGACACCGGATTTCTAGTGTACAATCTCCTTTGACATAAGGAACTCAGACAAGGAAATAAACTTTGTGCCATTGTCTAATCTTAAACATTTAGGTGAGGTTTTGAACTGATTTTCTATATGCTACAAACTGTATCAGGCTATTTTTTGTTTGATCTTTAGTTTTAAAGAATATCACCCAAGTGTTTGAATAGTCATCAACCAAGGTCAAGAAATAATTGTGTTCTAAGATTGAAATGGTGGAAAAAGACCCCTTATAAATCAGCATGCAGGATTTCAAAAGGTACAGAAGAAAAAGTAATGATATTAGGAAATGGTAATTTCTTTTCCTTACCAAAATGGCAAGAATCACAAGAAATGCTTTTACTTTTATAACGAATGAAAGGAAAAACATTTGATACATTGTGTAAACCTACATAAAAAATGTGGCCTAGCCTTAATTTCTAAAGAGTGCTAAGAGATTGAGCTATGGAATAGCATGCATGAGAGTGTTTTGAGAAAGTAAGAACATATAGACCCCTTTGTAGGCTAGTTATACCAATCATTGTCTTGGAATAGATTTTGACATGAATCAACATTGAAATGCACATAACAATCATTGCTACTAATAAGTTTTGCAATAGATATCAAATTGACATGAAAATTAGGGATGTAATACACATTGTGCATGACTAAGGAAGGAGAATGGGCTACACTACCAGACATTGATGCAGTAACCTGAGAACTATCAGGAAAGCTAACATGAACAGGTATAATGGTTTTGCAGGAAATAAATGAAGTTATGTCAAAACCTATATGGTCAGTTGCACCTGTGTCTAGGATCCAAAGGTCAGGATTTTTACCATTGTCATTGGGAGAATGAGAGTTCAAAACAAAGGGAGATGTGGAGATAGAATTGGCTTAGAGAGTGTTCTTGGACTGTTGGAGTAATTTCATGATGTTTTTATACTGCTCTTGAGTGAAACCAAAGGAAGACATAGGTGAACCTTGTTGAGAGACCTCTGAACCTGCATTAACATTAGCAAGTGATTGAGAATTAGAGCTTGCACTCTGAGGCTTACCTTTGCCTTTGAAACCTAGTGGATAGCCATGTTGGAGAAAACAACTTTCAATTGTGTGGTTTGTACTCCCACAATGAGTGCACACACGATTATGACCCTTTGTTCCTTGAGTTTTCCTTTGAAGTGGTTATTTACAGACTTGTCATTGAAGTTTCCTAGTGATGTGTGAAACTGAAATGCAGTAATTTCTTCATTATTGACTACACTGGGAACATTCAAAGAAACTGAATTATTCATCCCTCTTTCTTGTTGAATAACAAGTGAGAATTCCTTATTAACATCAGGTAGTGGATTCATCATCATGATCTGGGATTTGGAATGTGAATTTCTCATTCAATCCTTTGAGGAACCGAATCATGTAGTCTTGTTATATCTTTGAACAGATTCAATGGCACCACATGAACATGGAATACTACAAGAACACGTAGGGATCGGGCGATAATTCTCTAACTCATCCCACAGAACCTTCAGTTGAGTAAAGTAGTTTGAAACATCGAGTACCTTAGAGAAACCTGTACAAATCTTCCTGAATATCTGAAATGCAGAATGTTGTGAATCTTGTTAATTCAATATCAATTTGTGAGGCAAAGAACAATAGCAACCAAAATAAATGGTCTTCAGCAATAATAATCCGTACACAGATAATATAACAGAATAAGGCAAGAAAAACAGAAGGTTTGTTTACCCAGTTCGATCAAACGATCTACTCTGGGGGAGAGAGCAGCTCTTCAATTCACTATACTCAGAAAGTTGTTACAAGAGATTACAGATGAGTTAAAATAAAATAGTCTTCACCTTCAGGTTCCCAAGAACAACCCTGAAGGCGCCCAAGAACAACCCTATTTTCTACCCAAGTGTTTCCCAAACTCTCCAACTCTCAATATATGAATCACTCAAACCCAAGGTGTAACAGTGTTTCACAATAACCTTAAACAACTCCAAAGGTTTCCCTAAACCTTTGCTTTTCTAAGGTTTTCCTTGTGAATAGCTGAAACCCTATGTTATGCCTTTAAACTCTTGTTGGTGTAAACTCTAAGATTGTCACACACCAAACATATAAGAGATACATATTTATAATAGAAAATACCCAACAAACGAAGCCCAAAATCACATGGATCCATGGGCCGAATCGAAAAAAGCCCGAAAACTCGAAAAAATTATTCACCGTATGGGCAACACTATTGACCGTACGGACGCCACTATTCATCCGTATGGACGTCACTATTCACCGACCAGTTTTTTTTCCCCGACTTTTCGTCCGATTTTTGCGGTAAATGCAATCTCTAAAATATGTTTTCTTTTTCTTTATCAACAAAGGTTTTAAGGCACATTTACAATAATATCCACCTTGACTTTAAACCGTGTTGCATTGCTGCTCTCTACCAAGTTGAAACTTTAATCAATAACTTTGATCAAATTCAAGCAACCCTTGAATCTTGATCTCGCAACTTGCATCCACTTGTTCCCAATTACCCTTTTCTGCCTAGGTAATTTAACAAGCCTACAAGTATGATTTTTCAACCATCCTTGACTCCACCTGTTTTCAAATGCCTCCCTGAAGGTTTTTCTTCTTTTATTTTGCAGTCCTTTAGCCACATTAAAAACATAATATCCAAGGCTAGCATAACCGTCCCTTTGAGATGCTACAATAACCCTCCTTACCTTATCATGAGTCAAATGATAATCAGAGATCTCTGTAATCGTTCCCTCACTACTGCTAGCATCCATAGTAGGAAACTCCACCTCAAACTGAGTTTTCTCCGTTATAGTTTCTCCCAGGTTTCTCCCTTGGTTTTCACTATTCTTCTTCTGAAGAAATTCTCTACCAACCAAGTAAGTTGTTTTAACCTCAACTCTTCCCTAAAAACTCAATAACAACTCAGCGGTAACATGCATTTTTATCCCTTGATTTCTGTAAAATTCATTGTACTCCTCTGAAACTTTCTCAAGGCATTCATAATGCCTTAAACTCAGATCCCATAGCTCTTCCTTGTCATGAAAGCCTCCACTAGTTAACGATGGATGAATAATAACATTTGAACATTCCAAAATATATAGACCACATATTTTAGACCCTTTAGCAATAATCAATATATCACGCGAAATCTTCAACACTCCACGTTTAACTCTAGTACAATAGCCTAGATCATCAAACATACTTATAGATAACAAATTTTGCTTGAGTTTTGGAACATACCTCACATTGTGAATAAGAAGTTCACGATCATTAAACATTTTAAATCTGACCGTACCAATACCATGAACCTTGCATGCCTTATTATTACCAAGGCGAACTACTCCACCTTGCACCATCTTCAAAGTTTCAAAGTATTCTATTTTTGGACACATGTGATAAGAGCAACCTGAGTCAATGACCCAACTATCTTCAGTTTCCAAACTAGATATTACTAGTGCTTCGACATCCTCATAACTTTCCTCACCCAATGCAACTACAGCTTGAACAGAATCTTCATTGACCTTTTTTTTCAGGACAATCCCTTTTAAAGTGGCCAATTTTCTGACAATTAAAACATTTTACCTTTGACTTATCAGAACTATTTGATTTGGGCATCCCTTTACGCTTACCTCCTCCTCTTGACACATTTAAACCTTCACCACTATCTTCAATCTTCAAATCTTTCGACTTTGAAAATTATTTGGATTTCGCTGCCATCTGGACTTCATCCAAAGTAATAGTACCTTCCTTACCATAAAGAAGGGCATTCTTAAAGTGCTCAAAGGATCTGGGTAATGAACTCAACATGAGCAAAGCCTTGTCCTCATCATCAATCTTCACTTCAATATTCTTAAGATCATCAATAATCTTGTGAAATTCTATGAGCTGCTCAGCTATGGATTTGTTCTCCACCATTCGGAATGAATAGTGTTGTTGTTTCAGATACAACCTATGAGCTAAAGAATTTGTCATATACAATGATTCAAGTTTTGCCCACATAGCAACCGCGGTTTGCTCCCTGGCGACTTCTCTTAGAACTTTATCCCCAAGGCACAAGATAATGGCACTCCTGGCCTTATCCACCATCTCGGTTTTATGTACCTGTGTAAGCCCTGCAGGCATCAATGTTTCACTCTTCAAAGCATAGATACACTTCTCTTGAATTAAAATTTCTTGCATCTTAATTTTCCACAACCCGAAGTCATTGTTACAGAAAATTTTCTCGATATGCCATCTACTAACCATGGTGCTCACTTGTCAACAATATCTCTTTGCTCCATGCTCACTGCACCACTTGTCGTAATTCACAACAAGATTCACAACACATAATACATCACTTTGAGATAACCAAAGTTGCAAATTTTCCATACATCAGTTGCATTATCCATCCATAAAACAGATTTTGTAATGGATTCAAAAATCGAGTGGTGAATCTAAGCTAAAGCCATAGTGTTGCAACGGATCCAAGGAGTATACAGGAGATCAGAAATTGGCGGTTTCGTGAGGGTTCCATCAACAAATTTTTCTTTGTTCTTGGAAATCAACGCTATGTGCATTGATCTTGCCCATGTGTGATAATTCTTGTCATCAAACAATGGTGAAACAAGAATCAAAGAAGGGTTTTCATTTGGATGCAAGTAGTAAGGGTCTGTTGAATTTGTGGAAAAATCTGCATAGCTCTGGTATGCCATAATTGGATGAACTCACTCAAGAAATCAATAAGAAATAAATGATCGCATAATGGAATTGAAAAGGAAAAAGGCAAAAAGCAATCAAAGAGTGAAGAACAATAGCTACCAGAGTTTGTTAAGCTCTGCTACCATAACGGTGAAAAGTTCAGGAAGTTTAGAGAGAATATTCATGGAGAAGATAATAGAAAAGTTTAACAGTATTGGAGTTTGTTACAAAATCAGTTGCATTCCAACTGTATTATTGAGTATATCTTATATATTGATCTATCGGTCCTAATATACATAAGATAAGCTACGTTGTATGAACATAAAGGAATAACAAAAATGTATACATGGCGCATTCTGATTAGCTGCTCCAGCTGTACACATGTCAAGCTAAGACTGAATTGGACGAGGAATCGGTAACAAACCACTTTAAAATTACATTCAAACTGTTTTGGCTACAGTTACACAACAAAGAGAGTTTAGTGAAGCAAAAATCGAGGGTGAGATGGATTAAGAAAAAGGGTTTTAGTTCAAAAATTTTGTCTTACAATTTTAAGCGCATGTCGAATAACTAACCAAATGGTCGCCATTTACAAAGAATGGAATATTCTTGAATGGATGGCTGAAATAAAAAAGGTGTCTAAGTTTAATATGCATATAGGATAAGCGTCTAAGTTTATTAATGAATAAAAAGTTCTTATAAAAGTTCTCAAATGATGTGTGTTATCATTATATAATTTGTTCAAGTCTATGGTAGAACCATGTATGTTGTGGAGTTTGAAACACTATTGTGTGAACACTTGAGAGACATTAGTAAGATTCTGAAAAGATATGTTGGATTTGAGAACTGTCCATTAAATGAAATGTGATTAATCATCCAAATTGGTCACATGTGAGACTCAAACTTATGGTAAAAGGTGAAGATAAAAGAATTTTGAAGAAAACATATGTTTGATTGATGAGTGAGTTTTGATTTTACAATTTTTATCCTTGATTTGATTTAACATTTTAGTCTCAACATATTTTAGAAACTCTTGAAATTTTGTGTACACACTTCTAAATAGCACAACAAAGTTAATATAAGATTTCTCTATAGAATAATTTATTTGTTATTATGAGATCTCATAATTCTTTTAGACTCTTGTTTTACTCCCATCTTGAGTCTTGAATTTTTTTTACTATTCAAGCAACTTAAATTTAGCTTTCGCATTTTTTATTATATGTGTTTCCATAATCCACCCTGGCCGGATATCAAAATTTTCAAAAAAAAATAAAAATCCTTCCATGTCTTAGATTCAACTTTGTCCTCCCAGAAGGCCCGTCTACCCGTAATGTTCCCAAAAGCATAAATTCTACACCTGATGCCAATATTGAAAGTTTATTGGTGGATAATTTGTAAGTAAACCTGTCATCACTCTATGCACCTGAAGACATGTCCCTATGAATCTATGAACCCAAAGCCTCAACCCATTTAAACAAGATTCTATATATAAAAAATAACAGGATGATAAAATCGTTTCAATGTAAGTTTGGTATCTCACATTCCATAACTAGAGGTAATCCATTACTGTTCTACACAATGTACCTTTACAAAAACATGTCACTCCAGACAAATATGATACATGGGATTGCCGTAAAAATAGCTAAATATACTAACTATCAAGGTTTTCTTTCTTTCATTTTCGCCATAAATAAACTGATTATGAACTAAGATACTCAATAGGACTGAGATGTGTGTGGTGTGGGCGTGTGGCCTAGAGAATATCATAATCATAGTGATTTCAATTCCACTATGCTGTAAATTTTGGTAAATACAAACAGCTATCACACATAAGATTAAAGGTGAATTGCCAAAGTCGTCTTCCTTTTAATTAATTTCAACTATTCATCGTAAACCCAAGATGTGAGACGTGACCGACGACCGGCAAATCCTCCTGTAAACTTTGAGTCTAGTAATTCGAGTTGTCTTGTAACCCATGGTGGATTATGTTTACTCAGCCAGAGAGCTTCCCCTGTATCTTTGTGTTTAAAATCAGGCGACTTTGGATTTAACTTGTTCTTTCTTTGATCCCACCATTCATTTGGACTGGCGAAAAACACTTGCCAAAGGTGAAGCCGATTCACATCAGATTGGTTGCCAGCTATTAAATTAAGATGGGAGTAATAAGAACATACGCAACACAGGCACAGGAAGAAAGCATGAAAATTTGAAAATAAGATTAAGATCAACAATGTAACCATAAAAGTAATTGAGCCGGCAAAGTCAAGAATGACACATAAGCATGTTCCTTGGTGTAAACAAAGAACTATAGTGGAATGTAAAAGCCAGAACAACACAGCAGTTTATCCCAAAGTGTGGGTAGCAGGACTTCTATGGCATGAAAGACATACAGCGAATCAGATGAATTATTCTTGAGATTTATTTTCTGCTATAATAACTAGATTTACCAAGGGCACATTCGCATAAATAACTTCGTAAACTTTAAATTTTAATAAGCACTTTAAAATGCTCCCCAAACCAATGTTGTCCACTACGAAGAACAGATTAATGGCAGAAGATCAACTAAAGGCTATTTATGCAACCTTGGTTTACAGCTTCATCTCCATCTTTAACAGTTCCACGGACATGTTCAATAAGATCAATTTTGTCATCCATGTTCCAAAGTAAAATTGATTTTGGAATGATTTTAAGGTGTTTGGTTCTTCTAAAGTAGAATTGATTCTATTTGAAGCTAGAATTTGTACCTTTTGAGTCTAATAAACGTGATTTTTACTCTGAACTTTTCTGTTCTACTCACTTTTACAAGAATTAATTCATCCAAACATAAATCATTTTACATTCAACACATTTTTAACCAGGATCAATTTTACATAATCTATACACTCATAATCAATTTTTTTTCCACCGCAGAACCAAGTATACACTTACATAGTTTTTCTAGTCTTCCTCTATTTCTATTTATTTGATTCCTCTCCATGTTTAACTCCTCTTATGATTGAAAAACTTTTCTTAGCTAAAATTTAATTTTAAACTAGGTCCAACAACAATGTCTCAAAACAATCACAGTATGGTTTCAAATTTCCATTGAAATTAAGCAACCATACTTACCTTCAAATTTATTTTCTTTCTCATTCTCTTTGTAGCCCGGACTTTGCGCAACAAACTCTAACTCATTCACAATTAGCTGTATACAAATTAATCGTCCAATTTATACACACACAAACAACAAGACAAAATGTAGATGAGAAAGCTTAAAGATCAAACCTTATAGTTATAACCCAATTGAGTGTCTCCAATGCAAGGCGCCAAACAACCTGATACACAAATAAAATGATTCGGTTTCACGTTTTCATAAGCAAATTCAGCAACATCGTTCCACATCATAAGAAGCACCCTGGTAACAAAAACACACATGAAAATGAAGCTCTGAAGTTCCATAGCAAAAAAATAATTATAATAAAAAAAAAAAAAAGAACTAACCAAAAAGATGAGGTATTAGGTTTGTTAGAGCTTCGAACACGAATGCAAGTGTGAACTCCGAATTGACCGGTTTTTGAGTTGACGCGCTTGAGTTCACGCGTGACGGAACCGATGAAGGTGGTGGTGTTTTCTAGGTGTGGTTTCCATTTGATAGTTGGGGGACGCTGGAATTTGAGAGCGTGATTATAAACGGCGCTGGTTGCGGGTACGGCGTCGTCGAAGAAGTGTGGTGGTTTTCTTGGGTGATTGGTTGAGAAACATTTGGGTGATGAATGGGGAGATATCAATGGAGTTTGAATCGGTTTTGGGGAGAAGAAAAATGAAGGAAGATTGAGTGGTTTTAGTTTCATAGAAGACTCCGGTCATGAATGTTCATCGCCGGTGATGAATTTCGCGCTGCGTTCATTTCATAGGGCTTTGAAATTTTTTTTTTCTTTTTTCTTTTGGCTAAATTACCTGCTGGGTCCTTTAACTTATTTAATTCTAACACTTTGGTCATTTATATTTGTTTTGCTTCAAGTTGGTCTTTTATGTTACATAACTGTTGCAACGTTACCCTTTTAATGAACTTCCATTAAAAAAAACGTGATGTGGCACAAACGTTGCTTATGTAGCGTTTAAGAGTGTTGAGGTGTAATTATTCAATTTATTATTTATTTATTTTATTTCCAGGTGATAAAATTAAAAGGTTAAATATAAAATCCCCAAATTAGAACCCTAATCTTCATCTCCTTCATCTCTCCATCTATGGCAACTCTCTGTAGCAGTGGACTGTTGGAACTGTAGTAGTGGCTGGTTGAGATGGAACATTGGCAGGTTGAGATTGTCTTTGTGCAGATGGACAAGATGATTTGTTGTGTCCAGAAGTACCACATCTTGAGCACTTATTTGGCAATCCCTTTCTAGAAACATTTCTTGAATCCTTCCTCTTTTCATCAGCATCCTTCCCTGAAAAAAACTCGTTTGAAATCAAGTAAAGGTAACTCCAACTTTCAAATCTATCTCTTGCCTGGCATCTACAGCCATTGCTTCGTCCCTGTTTGGTCTGACAAGGTTGGCTAGAGCATTCAGAACATCTTTTTCAGTAACAGAAGAAAACTGTGCGCGATAGACATCATTTATTTTGAAACCGGTTGATTCTATAACTGCAACATTCAATATTTCAAAGAGTTAAAAATAATTGGGGAATGACAAGTACTAGTATGTTAGTCTTAGTATATGTTGGTGTTTGTTACACTGTTTGAAATTTGATATAACAGGGTCAAGATTCTGGGTAAAACAATATATCTTAGTTTAAGACACGGTCAAGTGCTTACATAGGGGAGTGAAATTTAATTTTTGAGAAGAATAATTCCTTTTCACAAATCCAAAATGAAATATGGCATATAAAGCTAATGTTAGCCGAAAAATTCCATTTTACTACCTAGAGAATTATCTAAGCAAAAAGGACATAACTTAAGGGTGACTGTCTTATACTTCCATTGTGTGAAGATTACCGACAGCTAGGAGTATATTTGCTTGAAGGGCTAAAATTTATTTTCTCATAATCATAAACCAAATAAAAAATCCAGATCATCAAAATAATAATTTGCATTACTAATTTACTATAACAAAAGCATGGACAAATTACACTCAGACAAAATCCGAAAACTTTCCAAAACCATTCCCAGAATAGAGTATGCCTCAAGGAGAGAGTGATGAACATTTGGCTATTTAAGTATCTTTTGGTTTGATGCATTTTTTCGCTTTCTCTCGTAACTCAACCTACAGGATGCCAAATTGCATTCCAAGAATACTTGCCAATGAAACTTCAACCATCCAAAAAACGTGTGTTTAAAGCAAGGAGTATATACAACATATAATCATTTGAATAAGACCTTTTTTTTTATTCCAAGTGAAGTATATAGCAGACAAAATCATGAAGCATGCTTAAGTCACTTAGCACGTCAATACAGACTATTACAAATCTCCTATTGTTCTTCAATTTGGAAGTCGTAATTTAGAGATTTTGACGACAGGAATCGAACTTGCTGATGTTTACGGCGAGGATGAGATCAACTGCAGTTGTGGATGTGCGTCCTACGTTTGAGCCAGAGTTTTGTCGCCGAGGATGTTTCAATAATTGCTGCCAATATAAACACACCTGTTAGTGTCAAATGTCGAGACGGCATAGATGATCATAACGCATACAATGTACAATGTGATTTCATGCAAAGGCTGACTCTCATTGGTTTTATGGGTTGGAAACATCGATGCTGTAATTTATGGAGTAATAAATAAAGAAATTGCAGAGAATTGAGTTCGCGTACGTTAAAGAAAATAACTCAGCAAATTGGCAAGCATGGTCACGCATTAAAGACATGTTTTGAATCAGATGGAAACCTTGACATCTCAAACATGTTTCAAATCAAAATGGAAAGCTTTTATCGTATAACAGATACAGTATCAGTAGTGTTCTAGACTGGACTAATGACTAAGATTGGCCCAATCCGCCTCTGCTCCAGAGCGGCCCAAATTGCCTAAGTACAATCCGCAGAGGGGCAGAAGTGACATTTCTGCCCCTCCCACCGGGCAAGGAACGCAACGTTTCTCCCCGGCGTTGATGATCGTTACGCACGGCTTTCTCACTGCCCGAACAGCAAAGGGCATGTGCCCGAAACTGCGATATGCCCGACATAACGGCTAGCTTCAGGCACCGTGCCCGACATAACGGCTAGTTTGGGCAGTTACCTATTCTTTGGGGAAAACGGTTATTTTGCCCCGAAAATAGGATCGTTGGCCACGCGCTGGGGGCTCTATATAAACCCTCTCACTTGAGAGGGTCAGGTATCAAACATTCATCCTAAGAATACACTTTGTACTTGCCCCTTTTCTCTGACCCTTTCTTACTTGAGCGTCGGAGTGCCTTGCAGGTACACCCCCCTCCTCTCCTCATCAACATTCCGAGCACCGTGCCCATCTGACGACCAGCTTACGTGGACCTGTTCGAATACTCCGGATCAGTGGCGCCGTCTGTGGGAACTCCTTGTTCTCCCCTTCTTTCTTTCCTCCTCGGAAACTAAAAGATCAAAACGTACTTTCTTTGATCCACACGCATATGGCCGCTCAGGACTCCGCAAAAGGTGCTGACGTTACGGTTCTCGTTCCCGTCAACAAGATGGACGTTGACGGCAGATCTCCGTTACTTTATGATCCCCGTTTCCTTCGAGACGGAGCTGCTGCGTCTCCAACTCCTCCTCCCACCGAGCAAGGAGGCAAGCAGCCACCGTCGGGTGAACGACCAATTCCTGGCCCTCCCAGCGCCGACCTGGCCGTTGCAGCTCTTTTGGAAGCTATCAACCGCATAAACCTCCTTATCTTGCAGCAAGGAGAAAGAATAGGAGCTCTCGAGGAAGCATCTCTTCCAAGATCCTCTCCTCCCAAGAGTAAGCACCGAAAATCAAGAAGCCCGCCACCTAGGCGTGGGGAAGACCATAGATCGAGGCATGAGCCTGAATCACAACACATTCGCAAGCGCGACCAGATCTCCCCGCGAGATCGATCATCACCAAGACACAAGAGAACGAAGCAGGATAGACATTCTCCACCAGTCAGACCTCGTGACCGGCTACGTTCACCATCGCCTCGCAGAGACCACCGCCGCGAGCGCAGACAACGGTCACCATCAACTCCAAGTTCAGACAGCGACGACGAGCCTCGCGGCCCGTTGTCCCGCAGGATCTTGGCCACCCGTCTCCCTAAAGGACTAGAGAAGCCTCTGTCTCTAGGGACTTACGATGGAACCACTGACCCAGACGAACACATAGAAAACATAGATGTTCTTTTAGACCACAGAGGGGTACGAGGAGCCATCAAATTGCGCCTGTTCCCGACCACGCTCCGGAAGGGAGCAATGACATGGTACAAGCAACTGCCAGAAGAATCCATTACATCCTGGAGGCAGTTGGGGAGGATTTTCTCCCGTCACTTTACTGCATCACGACGCCATCCAAAGACAGAAGTGTCCCTCGGAGCTGTCGTACAGGGAAGAGATGAGCCTCTTCGAGCTTACATTGAGCGGTTCAACAAGGAGGCCATCCAAGTGCCAACGATCGACGACATGAAGAAATTCCTGCTCGAGCAGGGATTACGTCCTGGCTCAGACTTCGCGAAAGCCATCGGCCTCGATCCACCGAGGAACCTTAACGCCCTTCTCCTCCAAGCCCAGTCGCATATACAATACGAAGAGAAGGTTGCTGCACACTCTATCCGGGCATCTCGACACCAAGAAGGTGCCCGCTCATCCAGAGCTGAAGAAGCCTTGACATCCCGTCGAGGAGATAAAAGATGCGACGATCGGCTTCGCGATGCACGTGAACAGAAGGGACCTTCTGGGCGGTTCCATGACTATACCCCCCTCACTACCTCGAGGGAGAAAATCTTGTCCGAGTGTGCCAACTCGGAGTTCAAGCAGGCGGGAGTCCGTTTCCCCAAACAGCTGCCGGCCAGACCGGGTGTAGACAAATCCAAGTATTGCCGCTTCCACAAGAGTCACGGTCATACAACGGAAGAATGCATCCACCTCAGAGATGCAATAGAGATCCTTATTCGCGACGGCCACCTGAAGCAGTTCGCGAAAAAGAAAGATGCTCCCCGGCAAGAAACCCAGGAGAACAAAAAGGTTGCAGAAGAGACTCCGCCCTCTGATGACACCAACGTGCAGGTCGCTATGTCCGTAACTCGGCCAGAAGACTTCCGCATCCCTGATAGTCTGCCCGTCTCCACGTACCTCGCTGCTCACAGCCCGTGGGAGACCTTCCCGTCAGCCATGGTCATTTCCGGTGGTGGATTCAACAAAATCACGGTCGGCTCAGTCAAAAGGAGATTCGATCAACTGATCAGCAAAAGCCCCAATGAAGTCACTACGCTGGACACCTCTCAAAAAGGATTCGTTCCTATTTCCTTCTACAATGAGGAGCTCCTCGGCGGGGCACCGAACTCAAGCATTCCGCTGCTTATTCGGGCAAAGATGGCGAACTTTGACGTTTGCAGAATACACGTGGACCAGGGCAGTTCGGTTGATATAATGTACAACCACCTGTTCGAAATGCTGCAGCTGAATGACTCTCACCTTACTCCATACGTTGGATCTGACCTGCAGGGATTCAACGGAGCAGTGACAAAGCCCCGAGGTTACGTAGAGCTCATCGTAACCTTCGGTTCAGGAAAGACAACCCGAGCAATTAAAGCACAGTTTCTGGTAATTGAATGCCCGTCACTATACCAGTGCATTTTTGGAAGGCCAACCCTGGCAGAGTTTATTGCAGTACCTTCCACCGTACATCTCAAGATGAAGTACTACACTTTTGAAGGGATGGTCGCCACCCTCCACGGCGACATCGAAGCTGACCGTCGGTGCTTTGAAGCGGCATCAAAAGGACTAAGCACCATCTCAGCAGGACCAAGGACCTCTGGTCGTCCCCCTCTGCCCAGCAGCTCCGAGCAGCAAAAATCGCTCCCCCAGGTCGAATCTATCGACCTGGACAGCCGTTTCAGCGAGGAAGACCACGCCAAGGACCCAAAGACTTCGAGCAGCCAGTCCAACAACAGCAGCCATCTCCTACGCCCTGTCCCAGATGGCAACTTCGAGATCATTCCATTCGGAGAAGACCCCCAACGGGGAGTAAAGATCGGAGCAGACCTCCCCGACCTGACCAGGAGACAACTAAAAGCATGCCTCCAGGAGAACGTAGACTTATTCGCATGGAGTGCTGCTGAAATGCCAGGATTGGACCCATCCGTCGCTTGCCACCAGCTTACAATTGATCCGGCCGTTAAAGTCGTTGCCCAGCGCAGAAGGAAACACTCCCCGGAAAAGATGGAAGCCACGGAGAAAGCTGTCAAAGACCTTCTAGAGGCTAGGTTTATTTCTGAGGTCAAATACACTACATGGCTCTCAAACGTTGTACTTGTAAGAAAAAATAATGGCAAATGGAGGATGTGTGTTGACTATACCGATGTTAATAGGGCCTGTCCGAAGGACGCCTACCCCCTCCCCAATATCGATAAGCTCGTAGATAACTCAGCAGGTTTTAAACTTTTATCATTCCTCGACGCCTACTCGAGCTACAATCAAATCCCAATGGCCGCGAGCGATAAAACTTACACGGCCTTCAAGACCAAATCGGGCAACTATTACTACAACGTAATGCCCTTCGGCCTGAAGAACGCTGGCGCTACGTACCAACGAATGATGAACAGAGTCTTCCAAGGACAAATAGGCGACATGCTCGAAGTATACATGGACGATATGATCATCAAGTCCCCCGAGGAACTAGATCATGTCGTCCATCTTCGCAAAATCTTTGAGCAAGCAAGAAAGTATCGAATGCGTTTTAACCCAGAGAAGTGCACGTTCGGTGTCCGGGCAGGTAAATTCCTCGGCTTCTACCTAACAGAACAAGGAATCGAAGCTAACCCCGACAAGTGTCGGGCATTCTCTGAGTTCCCAACGCCCACGTCTAAGAAGAACATCCAATCGCTCAACGGGGTGCTTACCTCGTTGTCCCGCTTCGTGACAAAATCTGCCCAACACGCCCTTCCTTTCTTCAAGCTCTTGCGGAAAGAAACAGCGTTTGAATGGACCGAGGAATGTGAAACATCCCTCCTTCACTTGAAGCGAGCTCTGTTGAAACCGCCTGTATTATCATGACCAGATACCGGGGAAGTCTTGTTCCTATACCTCGCCGTCACTGCCGAGGCAGTTAGCGCCGTTCTCATTCGCGAGAATCCTGACGGACAAAAGCCAATATACTTCACGAGCAAAGCATTGCAGGACCCAGAGTTGCGATATCAACAGATAGAGAAAGTAGCATTGGCCCTCGTCAACGCTGCCAGACGACTGAGACACTATTTCTTGGCTCACACCATCGTGGTAAGAACGGATCAGCCTATAAAGCAATTACTGGGGCGACCAGACATGGCAGGCAGAATGCTCAAATGGTCGTTGGAAATGTCCGAGTTTGACATCCAGTACTAAAGCAGGAAAGCTCTTAAGGCCCAAGCACTGGCCGATTTCGTAGCGGAAATGACATTCTCAGACTCCCCGGTCCATATAGCAAACAGATGGACCATCTATGTAGACGGAGCATCCAGCTCGACCGGCAGCGGAGCAGGGGTAATTTTGGAGAACGAAGAAGGGACCATAGTCGAGGCTTCTCTCACATTGTCTTTTCCCACACCGAACAACCAGGCCGAGTATGAAGCCTTCCTCGCCGGTTTGCGCATAGCCGAAGACCTAGGGGCTGAAGAAATCATCATCTGCACGGACTCTCAGCTCGTAGCCCTCCAGATATCAGGAGAATATCAGACCAAAAACGACAGTCTCTCTGAATACCTAACCCTGGTCAAGGGAAAAATGTCGAAGTTCAGAGTGGTAGAAGTAAGACATGTTCCACGCGAACATAATGTGCGAGCAGACGTCTTGTCCAAACTAGCAAGCACTAAGAGGAAAGGCGGAAACAGGTCAGTTATCCAAGAGATACTTCCCCAGTCCAGCATCGATAAGGGATCCTCGACCCTACACGTGCACGCGATTGGGGACAGCGATTGCTGGATGACGCCCGTATACAACTACCTCACCAGGGATGAACTTCCGGATGACCCCAAGGAAGCCAGCACCATCAGACGAAGAGCTTGCTCGTACGTCATCCTCGAAAACAAACTCTATCGACGAGGCTTCTCCATCCCACTGCTCAAGTGCATAGAGGAGGAAGTTGTCCCTCACGTATTACGAGAAATCCATGAAGGCATTAACGCCCAGCACCTAGGAGGAAGGTCCCTTGCCCGCAAGGCCCTCCGAGCAGGGTATTATTGGCCAACCATGCAATACGACGCCAAGGAGCATGTGAAGAGATACGACAAATGCCAACGGCACGGGGATATGCACCTAGCCCCACCTAACGAACTGAAAAGCATGACCTCCCCGTGACCATTTGCCTGGTGGGGCCTAGACATCCTAGGACCCTTCGTGACGGGTTCCAGCCAAAACAAATACCTGATAGTGGGCGTAGACTATTTCACAAAGTGGATAGAAGCAGAAGCCTTAGCAAAAATAACAGCACTTAACATTATGCGCTTCTATAAACGGAATATCTTTGCCCGTTTTGGGATTCCCCAAGCAATTGTCACGGACAATGGAACGCAGTTCACGGACAAGAAGTTCTGAGACTTTGTCACCCATCTCGGAACAAAGCAACATTTCGCTTCTGTAGAACATCCCCAGATCAACGGGCAGGCAGAAGCGGCCAATCGTGTCATTCTTCGTGGCCTCAAGCGAAGACTGGATGAAACAAATAAAGCCTGGGTCGAGGAGCTCCACAGCGTCTTATGGGCGTACCGCACCACTCCTCAGTCTACCACTGGGGAAACACCTTTCCGCTTAGCATATGGCACAGAGGCTGTTTTACCCATTGAAATTCACGTGCCGTCCAGGAGGACCGAATCACCTCTAGACGAGGAAATGAATGACGAAGCAATAAGAGAGGAGCTCGACCTTGTCGAGGAAATCCGAACAGGAGCAGCCCTCCACGAAGCATCTCTTAAGCAAAAAATAGCAATCAGGCACAACGCTAAAGTCTTACGACGAGAGTTCGATGTGGGCAGCCTTGTCCTGCGAAGAAACCACAAGGACTCCCGCGAAGGCAAACTAGCAGCCAACTGGGAAGGGCCATATAGAGTCCGTGCCAGAACGGAGAATGGTGCCTACTTCCTCGAGAACCTCAATGGGGATGCAATCCCTCGACCATGGAACGCTGAAAAACTTAAGCAATACTACAGCTAAAGTAACAATAGGCTTCCTCGCATCAAAGGACCACCCAATGGTCATCATGCTCGTCCAGGTACAAACGACACATATGTACAAAGTAGAATCCCACTCAAGTAAATGAGCCAGAACTCTGCTTGTCGGCGGTCCTCAACCGAGCACCGCCTTCGCCCAAGTACCATGATTGGCAGAACCCCAGCTCGCAATGGGACGTTCACGCTGCGACCTCAGGCCTCAATCGCGACCTGAGATCTGCAACCTCGCCAGGACCTTCCCCGGCTATTCGACCAGTTCTCCGCACTGACGAATTCACACACAATGAGCTATCTCTCAAAAGAAAACTCCGTCAACAGACACACCCTCCGACGGGCAGTCATACATGCACAACTAATATAAAGAACAGCAATATAAACAAAAATTGTATAAATAGCAAAACCGGTTAACATAAACCGGGCAGGAAGTAAACAAGGCCACAAGGGCCAAATATTGTGCGAATTACATAAAAAGAGGGGCCACGCCCCCCCCCCCAATCAAATAAAATTACAAATAATTCAACGGCGCGCAGGCCAGATAAGATACAACATCAAAATAACAAAACTCCTCATCCATCCGCATGCTCGGTTGACGCCGGCTCAGGTCTCTGGGCCTCCTCAGGCTGAACCTCGGGGGTATCTAGAACAAGGCCTGCGGGCAAGACAATGCGACCATCATCAACGCGCGCAAGATAGTGAGTACCCTCGGCAGAGATCTCAAGCCCAGGGTTCACCACCCGCAATTGAGCCACAGCGCTTTGAAAAGACTCCTCTGCCACGGCGATACCGTCATCTTCGGCCTGCAGGATGCGGGCAACCAGCTCGGACCTAGTCTTCAACTTTTTTATATCATCCGGTTCGTCGGTACCCGGGGCGCTGGCTGCCATCAACTCTTTGTTCAGCTCCTCGGCAGCCTTTTTCTCCGCCGCCAGCTTGGTGACATCCTCTTTCAACTTGGTCGTCTCCTCTTCGGCCTTCTTCCTAGCCTCACGAGCACTCTTGACTTCCTCCTTCAGGGCCGCCTCAGAAGCCCGGGCAGTAGTAAGTTCGACCTCAAGCGCAGAGTCCCCTTCTGCATAAACGGCCGCCATCTCCAGCATCCTCACAAGGGCAGAAGCATCCTGGGCTACCAGCGCCCTCTTGCTCGGTCGGTCCATGCTCTCCAAGCTAAGAGATTCTGCCCGAGGAAGGACCAGGGTGTTGCCCTAAAAAAATCTCCTATCAAGGATGCACGGGGGGAGCTCAAACTTCCCCTTCTCAAGCGCCCGGGTCAGGTCCACAGCATCTAACGTCCGTGGCCGCTTCGCCCGCCCAGTCAAAGGCAGTGGAGATCCTCGTGGAGCAGGAGAGGGAGAAAAAGAGGTCCCCACGGTAGTTTGGACAAGGGGAGGAGCACGAGCACCAGCAGGACGGGTCTTGGGAGGAGCTGCTCCACCTTTATTCCTCGCCATGGCATTCCTCACCACGTGATCGCGAGCTTGAGGCATCTAACCTGCACAAATGGAAACGAACACGTTAGCAACGTGGAAAAGAGATAACACAAACAAAATCTAAGTAAATAAAACTACCGAGTAACTTCTCAACATCCGCGGGAGTCTTGCACTCCAGCAGTGCCTTAACAGGGATAAACCGGCGTTCAACCCTCCGGCTCCCATCCTCCTCGAAAATAGGGCCACCCTTATTCGTCCAACACTCAGCAAGGCTGAAGGAGTTCACCCAATTCACCAGCCTCTCGTAAGCCACGGCGTCTTGCCCGCGCAACTCGCTCGGCTGGAAGACGTATCTGCTGGGTTTATGGGCAAAGTGGTCGGGTGCCCATCGGATCGGGAACTTGTACACCCTCTCCCTGATATACTTCCCCTCCTTGTTGAGTACCTCCTCTCCTTCTTTATCAACCTCTATCTCCCAGACATACGTACTGTCCTGGGCAGCCTCGGACACTGGCTCGACGATGAAATACCGCTCCTTGAATGTTCGGATTGACTTCGAGAACGGCTTAAATAACTTCTTGGGCTGCTTCAAGGAAACCCATCTGTACTTCTTCCCCGACAGCTGCCTTTGGAGATGAAAAATAGCGAAGAACAGGGGGAGAGTGGTCCCCAGAACGAGATACTCGTACACCAATTCAAAGGCCCAGATGAAGGCCAGCGAATTAGGATGAAGTTGAGAAGGCGCCAGTTTTAGATGATCGAACACCTACCGCTGGAAATCAGTGAAAGGCAGCCTCAGTCCCAGCTCCTTGAAGGCATACTCGTACATCGTAAAGCAGTTTCCAAAATCCGAGCAGACCCGCTCGTCCAAAGTAGGGAAGTACACCTTCCATTCCCCCGCTGGTCCTACCTCCGTAAAAACGTCCGCCAAAGACTTCGCGAACGTGGAAATATGCTCGAAAGGTTCAGCCGCCTCCCATTCTTCCGCACAGAACCCTTCAACGTCTTCCTCCACGACGTCCAATTCCTCTTCCTCCCCAACATTGCTCGAGGAGCTCGACGTTGCCGAGCTTGAAGCCACAGAACTCGAAGCCGTCGAGCTGCTATTCTCCTCGGAGCCAGTGTCCTCCTCGGGCGTGTCTAGAATAACTTCTCTCTCTGGCCCCGTCGCCATTACGATCACCTAAAAAAGCAGAGAAAGACAATGAATTCGATAGAAAATCAAATCCACCCTTCCACTGCCAGGTCAAGTGAAAGGGCGCGCAAAAGGCTAAGGACAACGTCCCCGGCCTAAGCCCTAACATCAAATGAAAAACCTCCCCGCGAGGAGATGCCCAAACATACCATTTTTCGGCGAGGAACCTCCCCGCACTCGCGCCCAGATTTCGTTCGAAGCCCCGCCGGAAACCGCAAAGCTTCACCGGAATCGGGAAACTACTCACCGGAAAATTCATCATTCCATCAGAAGATAATCAAACACGGTGGTCACGCACGTACGACTACCGCAACCACGACGGGGACCATCATATTCACCGAACGCTCTACCTACTCCGGCGAAGTGCTAGAAGCAGCAAAATGGCAGAACCACCGCCCACCACCAACACTCGCCAGAAATCTACCTATTTCATCGCCTAAAACTAACCCTAGCCACATGCAATCTACCACTAACAACAAAAGGAAGTGAAACAAACTACAAATCAGAAAACTTACTTGATTTGAGTAGAAGAAAGAGATTGCTCGAAGCTGAGCACGGTGGTCGGATGTTCTGAAGGCGATGACGGGCAAGAACGCAGAAGAGGCAAAGAGAAACCAGAAAGAAAAAGTGCAAAATGGGACAATCTCCCCCCTTTTTATATTGAGGGGCACGTGCACACACGCGCCCGTAGGCCATAATGACTGTCCACTAGCCATCATTACCTATTAACTGCTACGCAGGGCTCAAAGCACACGTGGCAACCCAACGTTTCCCATTCTGTCTGACGCTTTATCTCCCCGAATACCGGGCAATAGGGTCACGACCACGAATATCGCGGACACTGAGAGCTACGAGCACTTCGAAACAACCATCCTCGTCTCCAAACGACGACTCTATGCTAACTCCCTAGAGCAACGAGCAGTCCTTAAGTCATCACTCTCATGCTCGGGAGCAACGACTTGGGGGGCTCCTGTTCTGGACTGGACCAATGGTTAAGATTGGCCCAATCCGCCTCTGCTCCAGAGCGGCCTAAATTGCCTAAGTCCAATCCGCAGAGGGGTAGAAGTGACATTTCTGCCCCTCCCACCGGGCAAGGAATGCAACGTTCCTCCCCGGCGTTGATGCCTGTTACGCACGGCTTTCTCATTGCCCGAACAGCAAAGGGCATGTGCCCGGAACTGCGATATGCCTGACATAACGGCTAGCTTCGGGCATCGTGCCCGACATAATGGCTAGTTTGGGCAGTTACCTATTCTTTGGGGAAAACGGTTATTTCGCCCCGAAAATAGGATCGTTGTCCACGCGCTGGGAAGCGGTCAGGTATCAAATATTCATCATAAGAATACACTTTGTACTTGCCCCTTTTCTCTGACCCTTTCTTACTTGAGCGTCGGAGTGCCTTGCAGGTACACCCTCTCCTCTCCTCATCAACATTCCGAGCACCTTGCCCATTTGACGACCAGCTTACGTGGACCTGTTCGAATACTCCGGATCAAGTAGCATTTGTTTGACTCTTGATTACAACTAAAGAGCCTTGGGCCTATAAATTGCAAAGAACTCACTGCAGCAGGGGAAGGGGGAAATAGAGACAAAACAAAAAAAGGCCATACATAATTCAGAGGATAAAATCATAGCCACACTTGTATGCCATAGATGGAGAGATGAAGGAGAAGAAGATTATTAATTTGGGGATTTTATATTTAACCTTTTAATTTTATCACCTGGAAATAAAATAAATAAATAATAAATTAAATAATTACACCTCAGCACTGTTAAACGCCACATAAGCAACGTTTGTGCCACATCACGTTTTTTTTAACGGAAGTTCATTAAAAGGGTAACGTTGCAACAGTTATGTAACATAAAGGACCAACTTGAAGCAAAACAAACATAAAGGATCAAAGTGTTACAATTAAATAAGTTAAAGGACCCAGCAGGTAATTTAGCCTTTTCTTTTCTTTCGATGGTTAAGCTAAACGTTTTTTTTTACTTTATTCACCCTACCATGGTGAGAAGTCATAATTGGCATCTGGAAATCATTCCTAAGTGCAAATTAATGAAGTATTATATTTTATCAAAATGTAATTCGGAGATACATCTTTATATACATATATAGTTAATCTCGAGAAGCATTATCGGAAAGATTCTTAATTTAAAATTAAAGGAGTTATTCGAAGATGCATCTTGAGACGCTTTTATTTCATATACATGCGCTATATTGTTCCTTCTTTCTCTTTCATTTTCGGAAAAGTCACTCAAAAAATAGCATTTGAGCTATTTTGCTGCAAGTCATTTTCAAACCCTATTTGAGGAAGTTTCAGCAAATTCACTCACTTCATTCTACTTCATTTGCTGCAAAGTTACTCATTTCATTCAATTTTCTCATCCACAACTTTGATTTGGTAAGTTTCTCATGTTTTTTGCTGCAAAGTTGTGAATAATGTTTCTCATCCACAACTTTGAGGCATTATTGTCTAGGCACGAAATACATTGCAGTACAAACAAAGAAGTCGGGGTTAGACATACTCAGTAGTTTTTGTTTGGTTGTATTGTTTTTTGTATTTTAAAAACAAGTTATGTATGCTCGTATATTTTGATTTTACTTTAATTAATGTGTGATTTTTTTAATGTATGTGTAGCATGTTCGAATCAATTGGTGTGTCCTTTTTTTAATTAATGACCTAAAATGACGTAAAATATAATTTGGTATAAAAAAATTGTCAAAGTTGATACCACTGTGCTGCCTTGAAAGCATCCAGGAGGATTTTCAAAGATACATCTCCTGAATAAACCTTTAAATGATTTTAGGAGGTATTTTAGAGATTTATATTCGGAAACTCTTCTGAAAATTACGTAGATGCATCTTCGAATTAGGTTTTGGGAAAAATATGATACCTCTTTAAATACGAGGGCTTGTGTGCTTTAAGATGCGTTTGGAGATACATCTCTAGATACAAGAAGGAAAATTTTGAATTTCTAGAGGCGTAGGACGCACCCCATGGTAGGGTTGGACATCAGTTTGTTGGGATCTATTTCGGATTGTAAATCGTTCATGTTGAGTTTTGATGTGTAATTGCAAGTGTTGTCATGCTTTCCAGAAGCAGAAACTGTATTTTTCGAAAGCATAATCGATTATTAGTTTTGGTGTAACCGGTTACCACTATAGGTGATTTAATTCTGAAATTAATTCATGTCAGGTGTAACCGGCTACATGCACGAGTTTTTATGTTTTCTTTTAGTTTACTTGATCATGTTGTATCTCACTTGTAATGTAACATCTATATAAGTGTGTAGGGTGCACTCTCACCGTAAATAATAAAAAATTCAGCTCTCTCTCTCTCTCTCTCACAAATATTCTCAACTTAGTTTCACCAATTTTGTGGTTGCATGTTCCAAAAGTTCATTCAAAGAAAACAACGGGGGAAGAATATAGTTCATTTCTGTCCATTTTAGTTTACAATTACACGCTAAAACATAACTTGTTAAAAGCCATTAAAATACAACAACATTCATTAATATGAGAAGAAAATATTAACCACCACTCAAGTAAAATAAATATAATCTTTAATTAGAAGAAATGAAAGTACTCGTGAAACAAGATGGTGAAAGATGATGAGAGGGTCAAAGAGAAAAGATGAAGGGCAAAAGAACAAGATGAGAAATAGATATGGTGAGAGAGAAAATGTAGAAGCAGGAGTGTGTGTGAACTCACATAAGCATGAACAATTTAATAATATGAAATTTAATAATAATAAATAGAGGAAAGATAAAACTTATGAAAAGAAGGGTCATAAATTACTTTAATGATAATACAAAAACTAACCGAAAGAGTAACCTGCTATTGTATTTTATTTGTGCACTAGCTTAAATAGCTAGACTACTGCATTATGATAAGAAAACTTATTCTACATTGTCAGTTAGAATTTGTTAAGTATTAACAAGTGGAGTATTGTGGATAATAGTCGTTCATTGGATAGGAATCTGGTGACTTGAGCATTTATAAGTGGGAGAATCCACACACCTATTACCTTAAGGTTTTGGGTGAGTATGTGGTGTGTCTCTCACAAAGGTGTTGCTCTAGAAAAAGAAATCTCACAATGTTCAATGCTCCCTAGTAGAAATCTTCCCCTAACAGTGGTATCATGAGCCTTTGGTTCGAATAAAGGACCAGCTTACTTGTATCGAAAGTACTCCCCACAGGTGGTGGTTAGGAGGTGTCCCGCTGAAGAGTGTTAACGGCGGTACAAGGGTGTTGAGTAAGAAACACACAACAGAAAGTGCAGTTGTACGGTTGAAGCTTCCGCCTAAGGGGGAGCATTGTGGATAAACTCACACTTGATGGGAAGTGTTAAGTATTAACAAGTATAAGTATTGTGGATAATAGTCCTACATTTTGGATAGGAATGTGGTGACTTGAGCATTTATAAGTGGGAGAACCCACACACCTATTACCTAAGGTTTTGGGTGAGTATGTGGTGTGTCTCTCACAAAGGTGTTGCTCTAGAAAATGAAAAATCCCACAATGTTCAATGCTCCCTAGTTGAAAATCTTCCCCTAACAGAATTGAATTATAATAGATTAATTTTACTCTTTGAACCGATCGAAACTAACCATTAATATTCATTTTGGTCAACCCGAGTAACTCGAATATCCCGTACAATCCACCCAACTAGTTTATGGGTCAATTGGGTCAGTCAATTTGACCCGGTTAAAAATTTCTTGTACAACCTTACCGCATAAGGTGAAAAGAACATTTTCCTTTTTTTACAGGAAAATCCAATATGGAGTTTGTATTCATTGAGATTTTTAGGTGTCACTCTGAAATTAGACCTCATATGATCATACCCCCTACAAAAATTCAATAATTTAATGCTTAGTAATACTTTTAATACTACCTTCGTTTTTTATTATAAGCCACTTTGAGAAAAAAAAATTGTACCACAATATAAGTCGTTTTATAATATCAATGTATCATTAATGTTATTTTTTTCTATTATACCCTTAAATATTTATTTTTCTCTCTCATTTCAATTATGTAAATTTGTCTTTCCAATACAATTAATAAGGATAATTTTGTAAAACGTTTCATAATTTCTCTTTTCCATAATACAATTATTACATTTCTTAATACATATGAAAAGTCAAAAACGACTTATAATAAAAAAACTGAGGGAATATTTAATTATTGAATTTTGTTACAACTTTTTCTCTCAAAACAATAAAAAAAAATTAAAACATGCTCTAGTTGCGATCAACTCATGCGGAAAAAGTTGAAATTTAATCCATAATTGTCATGTGTACCAGTTAGTTAGTGTTGTGTAATGCATATATAAATAACACTTTGTAATGTGAACATAATAATGAATGAGAATTATCTCTATTCTTTTCTTTCTTTCTTCTTCTCCTTCAAGATGTCCTCCAAGATGTCAAGACATTAAAGTGTGTGTGTGTGTGTGTGTGTGTGTGTGTGTGTGTGTATGTGTGTGTGTGTGTGTGCCATTATGTTCATCTTGCAATTACAATCTTGCAGCGCATTAACTGTGTGTTCATCACAGTGCCTTTGTTCTAACAATTGGCATCAGAATCTGGTTCAATCCAAGGGAAACACGAGTGAAAAGTGAGGGGTGCAATCCAAGGGAAACACTGAGTGATAGCTTCTTGATAGGCAAGATGAATAGCAATGGCTTCTTATCAAATATTCTGGTTCTTGACGCCAAGAACTAGGATCGTTGGAATGCTTTGATGAAGTCTTTATTTGGAGCATAAAAAGTGAGTGAAATTGTGCAAAATAGCTATGAGGATCTGGTAGCGAATCCAACTGATGCATAAAGAACTGCATTCAAGGAAGCCAAGAAGAAAGACTGCAAAATTTCGTTCTACATTCAGCAGAATGTTGACAATCAACACTTTGAGAAGATTTCTAAAGCGACAAGATTCAAAGAAGCATGAGACATTTTAGAAAACTATCACACTGGTGGAGAAAAGTTGAAGCAAGTGAAACTACAATCCCATAGAATAAAGTATGAGATGATGCAGATGGAAGAAGATTAGAAAGTAAGTGATTACTTTTCAAAATTGACAGCCATTGTTAATCAGATGCAAACTTGTGGTGGGAGCATTACAAATCAAATGGTAGTAGAAAAGGTGTTGAGATCGTTGATTCCAAAGTTTGATTTCATAGTTGTAGCTATTCAAGAAGCAAAGGATGTGAAAACTATGAAAATTGAAGAGTTGCAAAATACATTGGAAGCACATGAGCTCCTGGTGCTTGATAGAAGTTTTGAGAGATCCGTTCAACAAGCATTTCAAGTTCAAACTTCCAAGAAAGAGGGAAATCAGAAGAATTTCAAGAAAAAGGGAAAAAGAAAAGAAAATTGGTCCAACAATGAAAAGAACAAGAGTGAAGACAAAACTGAATCTTCAAAGAGAGGAGGCTTTGGCAGAAGTCAGAACAAGAAGAGGGATTTTGACAAAAGTATGGTGCAATGCTTCAACTGTGAGAAGTATGGACACTTTGCTGATGAATGTTGGTTCAAGAAAGGTCAAAAGACTGATGAAGAAGCAAATTTGGCTCATGGAGATGATTTCAGTACAGTGTTGATGATGGCTACTACCAGTGAAGAAAAGATTAAGAATAAAGAGTGGTTTCTTAATTTTGGATGCTCAATTCACATGACATCACATAGAGAATGGTTGACAAGTTTTGATGCTAGCAAGAAAACAAGCATCAAATTGGCTGCAGTAGAGAACTTGCAGCTGAAGGTAGTGAAAATATATTGATCAGAAGGAATGATGGCAAGAGAATCATTATTGAAGATGTGATGTATGTTCCTGAGATGAAGTGCAATCTTATGAGCATTGGTCAACTGGTGGAGAAGGGATTCTTAGTGACCATGGGTGATGAGTCTTTGAAGTTGTTTGATGCAAAGAAGAATTTGGTGCTTAAATCATACGAATAGAACATACAGATGCAACATCTCAAGTGAAAAGATGATGTGCTTGTCTGTAGCAGTGAGTGAAGATGTTGAAGATCTATGGCACAAGAGGTATGGTCACCTAAACTTTAGAAGTCTTAGTGAGTTGAATTCTAAAGAAATGGTGTATGGCTTGCCCAAACTAAATGTCATAAAATCCATTTGTGAAGTATGTGTAAAGAGCAAGCAAAGTAGGCTTTCCTTTGCTTTTGAAGTACCTAAAAGAGCTAGTGTAGCACTGCAGGTGGTTCACTCTGATATATGTGGTCCTTTTGAAGTATCTTCATTGGAAGGAAGCAGATATTTCATCACATTTGTTGATGAAATTACAAGGATAATATGGTTGTATACAATCAAGCTTAAGAGTGAGGCCTTAGAGGTATTCAGGAAATTCAAAATCTTAATAGAAAAGGAAAGTGACAAATTTATTAAGATCTTGAGAACTGATGGTGGAGGGGAATACACCTCAAAAGAATTTGAAGCTTTTTGTGTCAATCAAGGTATTGTGCATGAAGTAAGAGCTCCTTATATACCTTAGCATAATGGACTTGCTGAGAGAAGGAACAGAAATCTGCTGAATATGGCAAGGAGTATGATCAAGCAGAAAAACTTACTACACAATTTTTGGGGTGAAGTAGTCATTACAGCCGCTTACATTCTGAATAAATGTCATACAAAGAAGTTGAATTTGAAGGTACCAAAGGAAGATTGGTGTGGAAGAAAACCTAGTGTGAAGCATTTCAAAGTTTTTGGCTCCTTGTGCTACAAACATGTACCAGATGTTAGAAGAAGCAAGCTTGAAGATAAGAGTGAGATTATGATACGTATAGGCTATCATCCAACAAGTGCCTATAAGCTTTATAATCCTCTAACTCAAAAGGTTCATGTCAGTAGAGATGTGATTGTGAATGAGGTTGAGAAGTAGAGATGGGAAGAGGAGCCAGTATACAGTGAAGAGAATCAACAAAATTGCATTTATCCTGATTCAAGTGATGAATTAGATAATGAAGAAGTGAACAACAATGATGCAGATGAACCATAAGAAGAGGAAGCAACTGTGAGACCTCAAAGAATCAGACAAGCTCCAAGAAGGTTGAATGACTGTGAAGTAATTCCTGATAATGTAGTAAATGATGAAGGTGATACCATTCACTTTGCATTGTTGGCAGATTCTGAACCTCTCAATTATAAAGAAGCACTGAAGATAGATGTATAGAGGAAAGCTGTGATGGAAAATCTTCATTCAATTGAGAAGAATCAAACATGGGAGCTAGTTAATTTTCCAGATAAGAAAAAGAAAATATATGTGAAGTGGGTGTTCAAACTGAAATTAAATCCTAATGGGAAAATTTCAAAGTATAAGGCAAGGTTGGTCGCTAGAGGTTCTTACAAAAATATGGTGTTGATTACAATGAGGTGTTTGCTCTAGTGGTAAGGCTTGAAACTGTAAGATTAGTTGTGGCTCTAGCTTGCAAGAGAAGGTGGTCACTTTATCATTTAGATGTGAAATCAGCCTTTCTAAATGGTCCACTTGAAGAGGTAGTGTCTGTGTCACATCCTCCTGGTTTTGAAGTGCAAGGCAAAGAGAACATGGTGTATAGACTCCATAAGGCTTTGTATAGATTGAAGCAGACCCCTAGAGCCTGGAACAAGAGGATTGATCAGTTTCTGATTCAAATAGGTTTCAAAAAGTGTTCAGCAGAGTTTGGTGTGTATGTGCAAAGTTCAAGTGAAGAAGAAACCATGATAATCTGCCTATATGTGGATGATTTGCTCATTACTGGAAGCAAGGCATCAGAGATTGAAAAGGTGAAAAACAAGTTGAAATCTAAATTTGAAATGAATGATCTAGGGGAACTCTCATTCTTCTTAGGAATGGAGTTTCTAAAGGTGAATAATGGAACAGTTATGTACCAGCAGAAGTATATAGGTGAACTGCTTAAGAAATTTGAAATGATAGCTGCAATTCAACCTCAAATCCATTAAAGATAAACTAAAAATTGGATGAGTGCAGTGATGAAGAAAGAGTTAATCCAACATTATTCAGATAAATGGTTGGTTCATTGAGATACTTGTGCAACAACAGGCCTGACATTTGCTACTCAGTCAGTGTGATTAGCAAGTTCATGCATGATCCAAGGAAGACTCACTTGATAGATGCTAAAAGGATACTTAGGTATATAAAAGACACAAAGGAGTTTGGTCTACTATTCCTAAATGGAAGCAAAGGTGAAAGAAGTGAACTCATTGAATACTCAGATAGTGATTGGTGTGGAGACATCATAGATAGAAGAAGTACCTCTGGCTATGTGTTCAAGTTCAATGAAGCAGCTATATCATGGTGTACAAAGAAGCAACCAGTGACTGCATTTTCATCTTGTGAGGCAAAATATATTGCAGGAACATTTGTAACTTGCCAAGCAATATGGTTGGATTCAGTGAAGAAGGAACTGAGGTGTGAAGTGATGAAGCCTTTGATACTCAGAATTGATAACAAGTCAGCTATTAGTCTTGCTAAAAATCCAATCTCACATGGCATAAGTAAACACATTGATACAAGGTTTCATTTTATTAGAGAGTTGGTGAACAATGGAATTATTAAGGTGCAATATTGCCCAACTGGGTGTTGTAAGTGTCCAACAGTTATGAATTAAGGGGGGTGTTGTAAGTGTCCAATAGTTATGCAATGTTGCAGCTAGCAGATGGTTTTACAAAGGCTCTAAAACTTGACAGATTTGAGTTTTTAAGAAAGAAGTTGGGTGTTGTAAGTGTCCAATAGTTATGAATTAAGAGGGGGTGTTGAGATTTGATCCATAACGGTCATGTGTACCAGTTAGTTAGTGTTGTGTAATGCATATATAAATAACACTTTGTAATGTGAACATAATAATGAATGAGAATTATCTATATTATTTTCTTTCTTTCTTCTTCTCCTCTGAGATGCCCTCCAAGATGTCAAAACATTAAAGTGTGTGTGTGTGTGTGTGTGTGTGTGTGTGTGTGTGTGTGTGTGTGCCATTACGTTCATCTTGCAATTATAATTTTGCTGCGCATTAACTATGTGTTCATCACAGTGCCTTTGTTCTAACAAAAAATCCCCTAAAAAATTTGTTCTGATCACCATTTCCAGCCAACAAATAACTTATACACTATGTCTAAATTATGTTAGATATGATTTCTACTCATTTCTAAGTCTAATCATTGATTTTTACTCATTTACACTAAACTCAAATATTTATCGAAAACTCGAAAAACTTACTTGAAGTTGATACTTTTGATGAAGTTGGATGATGTTACAGATGAAGACGGATGTTCCCTTGAGTTATCTTAAGTCCTATTTGATGAAGTGTGACTTTGTGTAGAGTAGTGTGTTGAGAGAGGTTGAGTTGAGTTTGGGAAATTGTAATATGAGAAAGGAGAAGAGTCTGACGCAACTTATGCTCTAAAATATTTCGGAATATTTTAACGTTAACTTATATTTAGATACATATAAAGATATATCTTCAAAAACAAAAAATATTTGTGAAAATTTACATAGAGCAGTAAAAACATGGGATGACATAAAAGAAATTCTCTTAAAACTATGCTTCATCATATTTTATTAATTACGAATATGAAAATTTTTATAAAAAGATCTATCACACTAATAATAGTAGACCCACAATAATTTGGGTATTTAAAGTTAGTTACTAATTAACAAATACAGAAATTTTGTAAAAATTAAATAAGCTTGTTACAAAAACTAATATATATATATATATATATATATATATATATATATATATATATATATATATATATATATAAAGTGTTGTTGCATGCACTCTTTATCTTTTGTTTAACTTTTGGTAGAAAGTTTATTTTCTTGTGAAGTGCATTCTTCGTCTCATCATATGAGGTGGTATCATTCTCAATTTATCTCTTTGTTCTTAAAGCTTCTATGAAATATGCTGCTTATCTATGACAACATTGATTGCATGTTTATGATCTGATCGTACCGGGATCAGACAGTGATAGTGGCCAACGGCGTCTGGAACGGCAGCTCCGGTGATGATGAGAGACGGCGGGGGGGTGTACCTGCAAGGTACTCCGACGCTCAAGTGAGAGAGTGTACAGAATATCAGCAAATACAGAAAGTGCGAATGGTAGGAAAAAAGTGTCTAACCTGACCCTCTCAAATGAGAGGGTATTTATAGAGATCCCCCAGCGCGGGGCCAACGGTTACCTGCAGTGGGCTGGACCAACTAGGCCCACTCCAAGCAACTGCTAGGGCTTACGTGTAGTAGTGAAGACCAGCACGTGGTCTTCGCCCTAGAGTAACTGCTCCTAGATTTTCGGAAGTAGGGCAGACCGAATCTTTCGGAAGTAGGAGGTTACTTGGAACGTGTCCACGCGGAGTGGACCGTTGGGTGCTCCTCGCGGGGGATGAGCCTCGTGTGGTCGAGGAGATGTGAATCCTGCATACTCCTCGCGGGGAGGAGCCATATGCGTCGAGGAGGGACGATGCCCGTGGAACGGACATGGCCTCGCGGGGAGGAGCCATGGTCGTCGAGGAGTGATGTGTAGCATTCTCGCGGGGAGAAGCTAGACTGTCGAGGAGTAACCTCTCATCCAGACGTCCTCCCCGATTGTCCCAAGTGCCCGGCGAAACTGTGGTTTGCACGTGGCAGTCACGTGTCTTGCAGAAGGGCCTTATTGGGCTACCCCAGGCTGTATGGGTTGGGCCTGCTCGACTGTAGGGCAGCCTCGGCCTAGTCCAGAACAGGAGCCCCCCAAGTCGTTGCTCTGAGGTGTCAGAGCAATGACTTAAGGATTATTGGCATGTCGGGGATACGCCAAGAGAAGAACCGAGGAGGCCATTCTCGTGCTCGAAGTTTCCACAGTCGCACCTAAGTCGGGCATCGGACAGCTGTGTTTGGTCGTAGCGCCGGGGAGATGAGGAGTTTCAGATTCGAAACGTTGGGGAGAACTGAAACGACACGCGTTGGAAGATGAGCGGCTGCATGTGTACAACGTGTTGCCTGCCATTATTACCTAGGGAGGCTGGCTAGGGTAGCGCACTCAAGTGCCCTATGCCCCTCGAGTTCCGTGAGAACCGCTTATAAAAGCTGCTCCCCTCGTTCATTTCCCACTTTTCCGTCTCTCTCTCAACAATCCCTCTCCTTCTCTCTCTACCTTCTACAACAGCAGTTCGCCACCGTCAACCGCCGGACACTCCGTGCCGGAAACCTAATCTCTTCTACAGCAGCCGTTCGCCGCCGTAAACCGCCGGAAACTCCGTGCCGGAACCCTAAACCGCCGCTTACAAGGTACTTGCTCCAAAACCGACATTTCTCTTGCGTTTTTCTTTAATTTCAACTAGTGTATAGCATTTCCTTGGTGAACTGATGATGTTCCCATGAGAAATGAAAGGATTCCTGGCGAATACGGCGGGAATCTTTAGCTGTTGAAAGTGGGGTGCTAAGGATTTCACCCGCTTTTGTTGAATATTTCGGGGACCAGGGATGAACATGTCGGGGACACGTTGAATGTCTCGGGGTCCCCAATAATTACTCTTTTCGTTAGCGTCACGGGAACACGGAGGCAGAATCTTCCGGGGAGGCGATGAGTTCCCCGGTGAACATGTTGATCCTCGGCCGGTTATGTCGGGGAACCGAGAGAGCCTTGCCCCTTCCTCGCCTGTTCGCTTGAACAGCGATGGAGGGGTGAATTTAATATGACCCATCGAATTCACCGTTTCCTTCTGCTTTTCAGGTAAATGGACGATTTGACTGCGAAGGTGGCCGTAGGATCTTTCGAAGAAGACGACCAACCTGAATCCCCTATGGCTCACATGTCTTTCGCACAGGAGCGCCCGCTCGAGGAGTGGGTCTGCGAAGAAGCCCTGGATATGTCGTCTATCTTCGTCTACAAAGATGTGGACGACGCGTTATGCACCGTCGAGCACAGGCTCATCGGGTCCGACAAATCCTGGAAGGTTTTCCGCCCAGAGGAGCATCATCGGATATGTTCGCCTTACCAGGGAATGCGCATCCCGTTATATGAATTCATGTTCGACAAGACGGGGTGGAGGCTGCCCTTCACGGACTTACAAGAGGGGATCTTCGCCTGGTTGAAGTTGGCCCCTTCGCAGATTCACCCGAACTCGCTGGCCTTCATCCGGGCCTTTGAGCTCATATGTAAGTACCTAAAGATCGTTCCGACAGTGTCCCTCTTCTTCTGGATATTCCACCTTCAAAGGTCGTCGGCCGGTGGACGACACAGATGGATGTCCTTCAAGCTGAGCAAAGCTCTGTTCCATACGTATTTAGATTCCGTCCGGGACTTCAAGTTACGCTACTATTTCGTGAAGCCGGTCACCCTCGGGGCTATACACTCATTGTACCGGAAAGTTACCCGGGAGGTCGACGGCGTCTCCGAGGAGATTCTGGAGCCGAGGTTCCCCCTATACTGGACGGAGGAACACTTCAAAAAGGGGGTTGACAAATACAAGGTGAGACATAATCAGCTGGACATCGACGACCGGGCAGCTTATGACAAGATCGTCGCGTTCGTCGAGAGCTTCAACGAGGCTCAGCACGAAACGCTGGACGGCCAGCCTATAACGGGAGCAGACGGGCAGGTGAAGAAACAACGTCGTTTGATCAATACCCGTGTTCTGCTCGAAACCTTCTCCGACGAAGAAGCAGTCGAGTTATTAGGTGGTGAAAACGTCCACGATCTTATCCTTCCTCGTGTATGTATACCTTGCCTTACTAATGTTTTCTTTCCTTTTTGCAGGAAAAATGGCCGGAGCCAAGGAGAGACTCAAAAAGTTGAAGGCGAAAAGGGCTCGGGAAGAGCAGGCCCGGGGAGAGGCATCTCGTTCAAAGGGTCAAGACGTTGCTCCTTCTGGGGTCGTGCCTGAGGGTGTTTCCTCCGCCGCGATGCCCGAGGGTTCTAGCCAATCTCAGCCGGCTGCGACCGTGTCGGGGATTTCGGACAGGCGGACACCTCATGCTGGGAGCCAGTCTCCGGGTGCTCAAGGGACGCCGAAACGACAACAGGTTTCGAACGCAGAGATCGTCGACCTGGGCAATGAAGACAGTCCCCCGCCTCCTTCCAGCTTTGATCTCCCACCATGCCATCAAAAGCCCCGCTTCTTCTCCGAAGTCATCTATCCTCGCGTCCCTCCCTCTGAAGTCCAAGCTGTGTTGGGGGCCGCCGCGGAAGCGAGGAGGAAAACGATCTTCGAGGACCTGTCTGTGGTCATGCGGCTTTGCTCGACTGCCATTGTCCTGAACGATGAGACTCGCCCCGCTGCTGAACTTTCTCGACTGCAAGAAAAGCTCGAGAAATTGGATGCTGAGATGCTCGACCTGCGCAAAGAGTTGAAGGAATGCAGGGACCTGAACAAAGAACAAAGCGAGCAGCAGCAGCAGGCTGAGACCAAGTTGAAGGAAGTCGAGGAAGCGGAGAGAGGCCACCTGGCCCGAATCGCCGAGCTGGAGGCAGAGGAGAAGCGGCTCAAGGAGCGGGTCGCCGAGTTAGAGGATGTTGTGCGGCCAGCTGAAGGCGAAACCGAAAAGGACAGGCTTCTAACCACTCGAGCAGCGCTGGTGGCCCAACTCAGGAAACTCGAGCAGGATCTCCGGCTAGCCGAGGATGATGCTCTTGAAACTGCGGGCATAGGGTTCTGGAATGCGGTGGCGCAGCTTCGGGTCCTAAACCCCGACCTGGTGACCGATGGGGCAGATGCTGACTTCGAGGTGGTCGACGGCCGGATAGTGCCGCCCGGGCAAGGAGGAGACGCCAACGAGGGAGGTGGGCCGGACGCCGCTGAGACTGCCGCAGAGTAGGGATATAGTTTGCTTGGCCTGCGTGCCATTTTGTTGTTTTTGCCCGGCTTGTGGGCTTACTTGATGTAATATTAGCACAATGGTTATTTTTTCCCGGCTTGTGGGCTTATATTTGTAACATTTGTACTAAGGGCTTTGCCCGATTTTCATACTTCGCTATGCCTCTTTATTGATTTTGCTTGTGTGTGATATTTTATACGTTACTTATTTTTGCCTAAGTAGTTGAGATAGCTGGCGCCTGGGGGGTTTGCTCGACTTTGACGATCCTCGACTGCGGAGAGAGCTAGTCGATTGGTCGGGGGTTGCTCCCCGACCTTCAACGGGGCCAAGACGTCGGTAGAGGTCTTAGCTCCGTGGCGCGAACTTCCCATCGCGAGCTGGGTGTTCTGCCTAATTAGTACATCGACGACGGAGCTCGATTGAGGCCTCCTCGTCGGGCCAAAAAGTCTCACGCACACACTTCGTGGTTTTTGGCCGTCGTGTGTTATATAGAGGTGTCGCACATGTACCGTTGCACGCCCCCGTGGTCGCGACGTTGTACTGTCGCGGACAGTGTCTAACTGTAGTATTGCTTGAGCTTCTCAGCATTCCATGGTCGAGAAAGTTGTTCACCGTGGAGGTTCTCGAGGTAATAGGCACCCGTTCCCGTCTTTGCGGTGACGCGGTATGGGCCCTCCCAGTTTGCGGCCAGCTTTCCTTCGCGTGAATCTTTTTGATTCCTTCGTAAGACAAGACTGCCTACTTGGAAGTCTCGTTTGATAACTTTGTCGTTATAACGCAGAGTTATTTTCTGTTTTAAAGAGGCTTCTCGGAGGGAAACGTCGGTCCTTATCTCTTCGACAAGGTCGAGTTCCTCTCCCAGGGCTTCGTTGTTTGTTTCGTCGTCGAGGGGAGCCTCTGTCCTCCTCGAAGGTTCCCTGATCTCCACGGGGATAACCGCTTCGGTCCCATACGTTAGGCGAAACGGGGTATCCCCGGTCTTGGAGTGTGGGGTTGTTCGATACGCCCAGAGGACGCTGTGCAACTCCTCGACCCACCGTTGTTTGGCCTCGCCGAGTCGTCGCTTCAGTCCCCGGAGTATCACCCTGTTCGCTGCTTCGGCCTGCCCGTTGGTTTGAGGGTGTTCGACCGACGTGAAGTGCTGTTTTGTGCCCAGTTTGGCGACGAAGTCTTGGAAGTTCCTGTCGGTGAACTGTGTCCCGTTGTCCGTGACAATGGCTTGGGGCACCCCGAATCGGGCGAGGATGTTTCTTTTGTAGAAACGGAGTATGTTGAAAGCAGTGATCTTGGCCAGCGCCTCGGCCTCAATCCACTTCGTGAAGTAATCCACCCCGACGATGAGGTACTTGTTTTGGTACGACCCTATGACGAAAGGTCTGAGGATATCCATTCCCCACCACGCAAATGGCCATGGGGACGACAATGACTTAAGCTCGTTTGGAGGAGCGAGGTGCATGTCTCCGTGTCTTTGGCAGTGATCACATTTCTTAACGTGCTCCTTTGCATCATGTTGCATAGTGGGCCAATAATACCCTGCTCGAAGTGCTTTTTGGGCTAGGGACCTTCCGCCGAGGTGCTGGGCGTTGATCCCTTCGTGGACCTCTTGGAGGATCCCTGAGACTTTGCCTTCTTCGACACACCGGAGTAAGGGAATGGAGAATCCTCGACGGTATAGCTTACCCTCGATGACGGTATACGCACATGCCCGCCTTTTGACTATCCCTGCTTCTTTAGGATCGTCGGGCAGTTTGCCCATCGTCAAGTATTCGTAAACTGGGGTCATCCAATAGTTTGCGTCCCCGATTGCGTTGACCTCTGTGGTTGGTGCGGTTTTGTTTATGCTCGGCTGGGTCAGTATCTCCTGGATAACTGATTTGTTCCCTCCTTTTTTCTTAGTGCTCGCAAGCTTGGAGAGCACGTCTGCTCGAGTGTTGTGCTCGCGCGGGATGTGAGCCACCTCCGCGGAGACAAATTTCTTCAACTTTTCTTGCACCAAGGTTAGGTACTCGATGAGACTATCGTTTTTGGCCTAGAATTATCCCCGAACCTGCGATGCCACGAGCTGGGAGTCTGTAAAGATTTTGACTTCTTTTGCGCCAAGGTCTTCCGCAAGTCGAAGTCCCGCGAGGAAGGCCTCGTATTCGGCTTGGTTATTCGATGTCTTGAAGGACAGTTCGAGGGAGACCTCTATCAGGATGCCCTGCTCGTTTTCGAGGATAATGCCCGCTCCGCTACCTTTTGCACTGGAGGCCCCGTCGACGTAAATCGTCCATTTCTGGGAGCCACTGGTCGAGGATTCAGGGACAGTCATTTCCGCTACGAAGTCGGCCAGTACTTGGGCTTTCAAGGCTTTTCTTCCTTCGTATCGAAGGTCGAACTCGCATAGCTCGAGAGACCACCGGAGCATTCTCCCCGCCATATCTGGTTGACTGAGGAGCTGTCTGACGGGCTGCTCTGTCCTTACTACGATCGTGTGGGCCAGGAAGTAATGACGTAATCTTCTGGATGCAGATACGAGGGCCAAGGCGACCTTTTCAATTTGTTGGTATCTGAGCTCGGGGCCCTGGAGGGCTCTGCTCGTGAAATAAATCGGTTTCTGTCCGTCGGGGGTCTCCCGTATAAGGACAGCACTCACCGCTTCGCCGGTGATGACTAGGTATAAGAAAAGTGTTTCCCCGGTGTCTGGTCGGGACAAGACCGGGGGTTGTGATAAGACTTGTTTTAGATGGAGGAGGGCTTGTTCGCATTCTTCACTCCATTCAAAAGTCGCCTTCTGCCGGATAAGCTTGAAAAAGGGGAGTGCGTACTGAGCAGATTTGGCCACGAAACAGGAGAGAGCAGTCAGCATCCCGTTGAGTGACTGGATCGACTTCTTCGAGTTCGGGGTAGGGATTTCGGAGAATGCCCTACATTTGTCGGGGTTCGCCTCGATGCCCCTCTCAGTGAGGTAGAAGCCGAGGAACTTCCCCGCGCGAACACCGAAGGTGCACTTGTCGGGGTTGAACCTCATACGACATTTCCTCGCCGTGTCGAACACTTTCTGGAGGTGAGCGGCATGGTCGACTTCTTCCGCAGATTTGACGATCATGTCGTCCATGTAAACCTCGAGTACGTCGCCGATGTCTGCCCGGAAGACCTTGTTCATCATCCGTTGGTAGGTGGCGCCAGCATTTTTCAAGCCGAAGGACATTACGTTATAGTAGTAGTTGCCCGACTCGGTCATGAAAGCGGTATGCTGCTTGTCGGCCTCATCCATGGGGATTTGGTTATACCCCGAATAGGCATCCATAAAGGATAGTAATTTAAATCCTGCAGAATTATCGACTAGTTGGTCAATGTTAGGTAAGGGATAAGAGTCTTTCGGGCATGCCCGGTTAAGATCCGTGTAGTCAACGCACATCCTCCATTTTCCATTATTTTTCTTAACGAGTACAACATTTGAAAGTCAAGTTGTGTACTTGGCCTCAGAAATAAAGTTTGCCTCTAGGAGGTCTTTTACAGCTTTTTCAGCAGCCTCCATTTTTTCCAGAGACTGCCTACGCCTACGTTGAGCTACAGCCCTAGCGGTCCGATCTATAGCCACCTGATGACAAGCTACTCCAGGGTCTAGTCCGGGCATCTCTGCAACACTCCAGGCGAACATATCTGCATTTTCTCGGAGGCATGCCTTCAGTTGCCTCTTCGCCAGGTCGGGGAGTCCAGAGCCAATCTTCACGCTTCGGTCGGGGCTGTCACCGAGAGGAACCAGCTCGAAATCTCCATCTGGGACGGGGCGCGTTGGGTGGAGAGGCTGCCCGTTGACTTCGACTGGGAGGTCCTCGCCTGCAGCTTCTTCCTGTTCCCCGGGAAATCTGCAGTCAAGGTCGACTGCGCTGACCGGCGGGAGTGGAGCCTGCACGACGTCTGGGGGTGTTTCGGCCTGAGTCTTAGATTTGATGACGCCAACGACACTCAGACCTCTGATGGCTGCGTCGAAACATCTTCTGGCCGCGTTGATGTCTCCGTGGAGAGTGACCACACGTCCGCACTTCGTGTAGTATTTCATCTTCAGGTGGACCGTTGATGGTACGGCCGTCAGTTCCGCCAACGTGGTCCTCCCCATTATACAGTTGTAGAGGGATGGGCAGTCCACCACCAAGAAACGCGTCTTCACCTGTCTGGCAGTTTCCTCAATCCCGAAGGTGACCATCAATTCCACGAAACCCCACGGTCGGGTGGTCGCGCCGTTGAAGCCCTGTAGGTCTGATCCTACGTACGGGGATGAGTGTTGCTTGGTTATCTAGAGGGTCTCGAAAAGGTGGACGTACATGATGTCCACCGAGCTCCCCTGGTCGACTAAAATTTTATGGACGTCAAAGTTGGCCATCTGTGCCCGGATCAGGAGGGGAATGTTGGCGTTCGGTGCCCCGCGGGGAAGTTCCTCGAGGTAGAAGGTAATCGGATTTGATCTTCGTTTAACTCTCTCGAGGGTAGGGGCTCGAGGGGTTGTTGCTTTCAGCTCGTCAAACTTCCTCTTTATCGACCCCACGGTCAGACGGTCAGGGGCTCCGCCCGATATGACCAGGGCTTGGGGGAAAGACTCCCAGGTGCTTCGGGCACTTATTGAGTCCTCTGCCGGGAAGTTCTTCCACATGTCTCGGACGGCTTCAGGGCTGTCGAGTTCTCCTGAAAAACTGAAGTCTTCAGGTCGCGTGATGCTCAACGCGACTTGCAGCGATCCGTTGTTGGGAGAGGGGGTTGACTCCTCGACATTCTGAGCCTCCTAGCCGCTGGGGCGGGGGGCCTCTTGCTGCTTGGCGTACTTCTTCAGGTACCCTTCTTTAATCAGCATCTTGATTGCGTCCTTAAGGTGGACGCAATCTTCAGTAACGTGCCCGTGACTGCGATGGAACCGGCAATACTTGGACTTGTCAACATTTGGTTTGGAAGCCGCGGGTTTCGGGAAGCGGATTCCCCCTTTGACGAACTCTGAATTGGCACAGTCGCTGAAAATGCGCGAACGGGACACGTTCAGCGGTGTGTAATCTTTGAAAAGGCCAGACAGTCTCCGTGATTCGCGGGGCTCTTTGGTCCGGGCTTTTTTCTTTCTTTCCCCGCCTCGCCTGGGTGGAGGGGAGTCTTCTCTTCTCCTGTCTCCACCTCGCCTGGGTGGAGGGCAGTCTTCTTCCTTGTTGCCGCGGGGGCCTTCTCTGCGCCTCGAATCGAGGGCAATTTGTGCAGCCTCAGCTTCCTTGAACTCAATATGCGACTGAGCCCTCTCGAGGAGGCCTTCAAAGCTGCAGGGATGGTGCAGCCCGACGGATTCTGCAAACTTAGATCCTATCCGCAAACCCTTAATGATGAGATACATTTTGATGTGATCGGTCACGTGGATTTCGACAGCCTCTTTGTTGAACCTCTCTATGTAGCTTCGGAGGGGTTCGTCCTTCCCCTGGAAGATGGCTTCCAGGGAGGCTATCGTCTTCGGATGTCGACGAGAGACCGTAAAATGTTTTCTGAAATGCTCCCTCAGGACTCTCCACGACGTGATTGACTCAGATGCTAGGTTTTTGTACCAAGCCATGGCCCCTTTCCGAAGAGTCGTAGGGAATAACCGGCATTTGATAGCGCCGGAGACATTCCTAAAATCGAGCAGAGCTTCAAAACTCTCGACATGGTCATCAGGATCGGATGTCCCGTCATATGTCCCCAAGGACGGGGGCCTCTCCAGGCCCTTAGGAATAGGGGCGTCCATGATGTGCTTGGCCAGAGGGGTCTGGTAATCGTCATCCTCGCTGGCACCCGAAAACACAGAGGGGGAGTGTCGTCCATGAACATGGTGACGCCTCGGGGAGTGGTCCTTCGGGCGGCCTCTGGGCTCCTCGGCGTCCGGCCTGCTCCTTTTATTTTTCGAGGAGCGAACTGGTCCCTTTGGTGGCGGGGAGCGGTGGCCTTTCTGAGGATGCTCTGGCTGAGTACGCTCCAAGCATGGTCTGCGACCCCTGGGAGCCGGGGAGGGACTGCGAGACATCTTCGGGGACAGTGAACGTCTTGGAAATGGTGGTGGTCGGTGCCTTCGCGGGGAAGACCGACCACGACTTTTCTCCAGCGCCTCGATCCGGATATTCTGGTTGAAGATCATCTGGTTGGTTTAATTGACCAACGCAAACAGGGCAGCAGTGCTCGGATCCGTATTTGGCGGCGGGTCCACGGGCTGGAAAACGGGCTGGAGGACGGTTTCCTGTCCGTCCTGGTGAGCTGTCTCGTACTCCACTTCTTCGGAAGATGGATAAGCGGTGAGTCTGTCTCTGACGTCGTTCTCCACGACAGGTCGGGCAGAGTTGTTGTCGACGTGGTTGCCGGTGCTAAGCTGCGCAATAACGTTGTCTAGAGCTTGATTCGCCGACGGGTTGGCCATGATGGTTGTTGAACGGAGAAAGCTTTGGTTTATCGAACAGAAAAACGGGGAAGCTTATAGTTCCCACAGACGGCGCCACTGATCGTACCGAGATCAGACAGTGATAGTGGCCAACGGCGTCTGGAACGGCAGCTCCGGTGATGATGAGAGACGGCGGGGGGTGTACCTGCAAGGTACTCCGACGCTCAAGTGAGAGAGTATACAGAATATCAGCAAATACAGAAAGTGCGAATGGTAGGAAAAAAATGTCTAACCTGACCCTCTCAAATGAGAGGGTATTTATAGAGAGCCCCTAGCGCGGGGCCAATGGTTACCTGCAGTGGGCTGGACCAACTAGGCCCACTCCAAGCAACTGCTAGGGCTTACGTGTAGTAGTGAAGACCAGCACGTGGTCTTCGCCTTAGAGTAACTGCTCCTAGATTTACGGAAGTAGGGCATACCGAATCTTTTGGAAGTGGGAGGTTACTTGGAACGTGTCCACACGGAGTGGACCGTTGGGTGCTCCTCGCGGGGGAGGAGCCTCGTGTGGTCGAGGAGATGTGAATCCTGCATACTCCTCGCGGGGAGGAGCCATATGCGTCGAGGAGGGACGATGCCCGTGGAACGGACATGGCCTCGCGGGGAGGAGCCATGGTCGTCGAGGAGTGATGTGTAGCATTCTCGCGGGGAGAAGCTAGACTGTCGAGGAGTAACCTCTCAGCCGGACGTCCTCCCCGATTGTCCCAAGTGCCCGGCGAAACTGTGGCTTGCACGTGGCAGTCACGTGTCTTGCAGAAGGGCCTTATTGGGCTTCCCCAGGCTGTATGGGTTGGGCCTGCTCGACTGTAGGGCAGCCTCGGCCCAGTCCAGAACATGATCCAAGTGTATGTGATATACTTGATGTATGAAGAATTTCATATGTGTTCACTTTTAAAAATTTCAATTGATTGCACTTGAGTTTTCAATTTATATGCTTATAATGACCTCTTGTTTAATCTCCTCATTATCTATATCTCACATCATAATACTCCTTGTGTTTGAAGTAATTTCGATCAGTGTGATTCTTGTTGGTCCATCCGATACTGCTCAATCACACTTTGTAATAGATAAATCGCTTTCATGGCTGATTTCCCGACATAAAATCAAATTGATTCTTGGCGACTTAAGTATATTTTCTTAATCTTTGTTAAATCATTATTTACCATAACTTCGTGTTATGACTCATAACTTTAATCCCCATATAATTTGAACAATTTTGTATACCCCCCTTGTTTTTATAGATTGGAACTAAAGTACTTCTTCTCCATTTATCTGGCATGCGTTTTGCTATTATAATTGTGAGTGCAATATACTCTTAGATATGTTTTGAATGATATCAAAACTAGGTAGCTTAGTACTTTGTATATATTGGACCTTATCGTATTTGTCTATATGTGCATCATCATTATATGAAATGTAAAGTTAGATTAAATAGACCATCACATGCAAAAAAATATGAATTTTCATGAAAAAGTAGGCAATGGGTCGATAAACTCTTGGTATGTATCGATACATACTGAGTTGATTTTCAAAGGAAATAGTTTTACACATAATGTATCTATACATAGGCAAGATGAGTAAATACACTTTATGAATGAGTCGACTCATTCATGGTTGAAGTCGATTCCAACTGAAAGGGTATTCAACTTGGCAGTCCCTACCTTCAGTGTTTGGAGTCGACTCTTTCTGAAGATTTTTTTCAAATAATTTCTCTCTGCCCTTGATGTATCGACTTCTTTAGCAAATGTATTGACTCTTTTAGCTTATGTATTAACTCATTCTAGTTTGGGATCAATACATTCTGTTCTAACATTCAAAACTTACATTTTTGGCTAAAAATTTGTTTTGCTCATTTCTTTTCTACACACACACATACATATAAATATGCATTCATGCAACATTTCTCATAATTGAAACCAATAATACACTTAGAAATTTCTCATATCTTAAACCTTTCTTTGCATGCATTCAACAACTACACGTAATCATTTTTGTTGTTTGTCATAAAGATAAGATTGATAAGGTCCAATTTTAGTTTGTGTAATCCTATTGGGTTGAATTTTTCTTTGGGGGTTTCATTGATAAAACCCTTAGGGTTTTTCCTCCAAGATAAAGAATGATTTAGGGGTTTTTACACAATTCTTTGCAACTTGGATTCAAACGAATGAAAGCTTTGAAGAACAGGGGTTCTTACCAAGGAGTAGCGGTAACCGAAAGATCAATTGAAAGACTTGGGGAAATATTTCACAATTTGGATTTAGCCGAGTGAAAGCTTTGAAGAACAGAGGTTCGGTCAAAGGAGTAGCGGTAACCGGAGGATCAAATTGGAGATCTTGTATGACTTGATTTAGCTAAGATCAAGGGAAGAGAAGAAGTTAGGATCAACAATAAACATAGTGGGTTAGGGGTTTGAATTACTATTACTTCTCTTGTAAACTACTATTGCAAAGGTTAATTACAATATCTTAATTCGATTATGAATTGAGGGTAGACGTACCCATAGTGACGACAATTGGGGATCTGCCTAAGAAAATCTTGGTGCTCTCTCTCTCTCACCCTCTCTTTCTTTCTCTCTCTCTCTCTCTCTCTCTCTTTCTTTCTTTCTTTCTGTCTCTCTCTCTCTCTCTCTCTCTCTACGTTTTGATAACACTTAGTGTGTAATTTGAATTGCTGAAAATTTTGATTGTGTTAAGGTGTTTTAAACTGTTTTGTGAAACCATTGCAATCTAAACAATTGCAATTGATTTGTTACACTTTCAACACAAAGAGAATTAAGCTTGGTGTATTGCACACCTAGTATTTAATAAATTGACTGTACTCTAAGTGTTCGATAAAATTAATGATTCAAGTTTATTTTTATATTTCCTTGAAAATTGTCTATCATTGTGTGGTTCATATTCAAACTCATCATATATAACTTATTGGTTTGCTTTTCTCGTCTTTAGCATACGTTATATTGCGGTTTATACGCATATCCGATTTTACTAATAACGATTCGGATATACGTGAATCGATCCGAATTCGCTTCTGTTTGCCATAGAAAAATATCTTTCAAAATAGAATTTTTAATAAGAAAAATTTTATTTGGCGATCTATTCAAACCCTCCCCCCTTCTAGATCATTGTCCCCGTCTAACAATAATTTTATTAAAGAGTCTGGTGAGCCACTTAATACTTCTATATCCAAGAATTTTCCATATTTCAATTGGTATGTTGTCTGATCTAACTACTTGTACTATTACCCATTCTTTTCAATGCTTTTTTTATCTCATGTTTTTTAATTCAATGGTAGTAGTTATAGTTCTGATCCTCTTTTCTAATATCGAGTCTGCTAAAGTCATGTGAGATATCATATCCTTCATTAAATAAAGGGTTAAATACACAACACCCACTGTAATATTAGCGAGTTTCGCTTTAACCCCGTGTAAAAGATTATTATTTAAACCCCCTCTCATAATACCTAAATTCCGTCAAATAGGCCACTGATTGCCAGATTGCAGCAAAGATTCTCTCATTTTGTCAGCGTGGCAATCCACGTGGCATTTTGTTTAGTTTATTTTAAATTCCACGTGGATTACTTTTTTAATTTTTATTTTATTTTATGTTTTAGTTTTTTTAGTTTTTATTTATTTTTAATTCTAGTTTTTTTTAATTAATTAATCAGAATTGTATAAAAATATATTGGGCCTAGCCTTTTTGGCCAAGGTATCTTTTCATTTGAAAATTCTATGCACAAGTAACTATATAAACACTCAATTGTTTCCAACATCAAACGATATGGGACAAAACAATGCACAAGTAACAATATTTTCATTGAATGGTTTGCTACATATACGATGAACACAAGCTTCACCAAACATTTCCACATTCCATCTGCCTATAATTAAGACTTTATATCTGCCATGCATGCATTTATCCATGAATTTCAACGTCAGGTGCATTTCACAACTGAGCTGCTTTTATGTGCTAATCCTATCATGATTATATCCAAATTTTTTTGTTTGGATGTGTACGAAAAATGGAGAAAATCTTGTTAGCACTTCCCAAGAGTTACTACTGCTGAGATGTGTGGTTTTATTCAGTATCAAATCAATGAATTGCATTTCCTATAAACTTTAAATTGCTTTGTGCAAAAAACAAGTGGAGTTGTTGATGTCATTGGATGCAGCGTATAGCTTGAAAAAAATGTTGGGTTATCATGAAATAAATGCCCTTCTGGTATGTGAAAAATTCAAGAGATAAAAGTCATTAAGTGATGTTTTCTTTAAGCAAAACAACTAAGAGAAATGAAGTGCTAGAATATTAAGAATGAACAGCTAGTAATGTTAAGATTGCTAATAAAAAAAGAAAGAAAAGATAAAAGTCATTATGTGATGCTTTCTTTAAGCAAAACAACTAAGAGAAATGAAGTGCTAGAAAATTGAGAATGAACAGCTAGTAATGTTAAGAATGCTAATAAAAAAAAGAAAAAAAGTTAAGACTGTAGTAGTATGTTCAGAAATTTTGTAGCATTTAAATGGAATGGATATATTACGAAATAAATGACAAAGGAAAAGGAAAGAAAATATCAGTTATAAGAATAAACACATAATATATCATTACAGTATCAAAAATATATATGTTCAGGATGCTACAAGGAAATCTGAAAATTTGGGTCTCATTGGGCAGCAAAAATATGGGTAGTAAAAGACATATTTTGTATACCTTTGACTGCAACACAAACCAATGAACAAATTAACCAACCAATTTACAATCTTATGGAACCAAGCAAATGAAAATATTGCAGACATACACTACACACGATATATTTGTGGATTATGTACTAATAATATTTCGTAGGAATATATAACAGGGTGTGTTATCTAGCCCAGTGGTGAAACATGTGATCAATTAGCTAAGGGACCTTGGTTCAATTCCTTTGCAAAGAAATTTTTGTTTTACAAATTTTCTAAAAAAATAATATATAATAATATATATTTAATAAAATATAAAATATAATTAAAAAAAGTAAAAAAAAAAGTAACCCACGTGGAATTTAAAATTAAATAAAAAATAAAAAAATGCCACATGAACTGCCACGCTGGCAAAATGAGAGAATCTTTGCTGCAATCTGACAATCGAGGGCCTATTTGACGGAATCTGGGTATTATGAGGGAGTTTTTAAAAAATCTTTTATAGAGGGTTAAAGCGAAACTCGCTAATATTACAAGGGGTGTTGTTTATTTAACCCTTAAATAAATTGTCGAAATATGTCTTCCACTTATCCTTATATCTTTTTTCTGAACCAAGGCTTTGTCGTCTTCATCTTTAACACACTTCACTTGATCCAAATCTCTAGTCTTTCTTCTTCTTCCTTTAGTAAGACTATATATAGATTTTTTCCCTCATTGGTTCCTAGAGATTGATATAATATGTCAAAAACTTAGATTTTTATTTCACTTACTGCCTTCTTAGTCTCATTCTTAGCTTTCTTGTACTTTTCGCAAGTTTCGGCATTCTTAAACCTAGACCACTCTTTAATTTTTTTTTTACTTTAATTATACTCTTAACACTTTCATTCCACCGCCATGATTCTTTACTCCTTAAATCCAAAACTTCTTGATTCACCCAATGTCTATTTACCCACTTTTCTAATCTCTTGAACCATCTTATTCCACATATTATTTGCACTTCTTTATAGTTGTCCAAACTATCACTTTAAGATCTTGTGTTCGAAAATTCTTTGTTTTTCACCATTCAAATGTCATCACTTAATCTGTGACGCTATCATATGACTTCTTCCCTTTTCTCTTCCTTTAATTCTTATATCCATAACTAAAATTTTATGTTGGATAGTCAAACTCTCTTTCAAAATAACTTTCCAGTTACAAATTCATTTGTAATTCTCTTTTAATAAAGAGAATGACCACATATAAACTATGAAGCACGGACACCTCTAGGAGTAAGCGTGTGCGGTGTCCGACACTTGTATGTCACTCGTACGACACGTGCTAGAAAAATCAAAGAAGTGTCTGAAAAGTCAGACAAGTGTCCACTAAAAAAATGGTTATTTTCTTTATTTCGACACTCTTTAAATCATTGGTTGACACCTGTATGACACTCATAACACATATGTTAGACAATCCAGACAAGTGTTTCAAACAAAAATTTATTTTTTTTCTTTGCTTCCACACTTCTATACATATTTTGGACAAATCTCCCACAAATTTAAAATTGTTAAACATGTATGTAAGCAATGTTATCAATAAAAAACTAAAGACATTAATTTTGATTAAAATATTTTCAACTTTTTTAATTATAGATGGATAAATAAAACTTAAATAATCTCTTATATATAACGGTGTTGGTATCCTATGTTTTGACATTATCAGTGTTTCAGTATCTGTGTCGTATCGTGTCTCAGTGTCTATGTCGAAATCCGTGTTTCATAAACTATAAATTAACTGAAAATAACCCTTCCAATCGACCTATTCATCTTACCTTAATTATGTTTGCACTTGGTTGAATTGAAGCTTTTCTGTTTTCTTTATATTTTTCCAAACCATCTTTTTCTAGCAGTTTAAGTAAACCACTCTCGCTCCGGTTTCAATGTTTCACCTTATGAAGCAAACAATTCGCACCACAATTTAATATTCAATATTCCGGAAGCAGCCTCCTCTTTCACACCTAATCCTAATATAGTATACTCACTTCATTCCCTACCTTCATTTCACCTAATTTTATAAATAGTTTAATTTAATTAATACTGTTAATAACAAATTTCTAAATAATAATGCATTAAATTTCCATAAATATTTTTATAATAATTTCCCGCGTGCGTTATTGTTTTTTTTCTTCTTTTCTTAGAGTAGCAACATAACTAACTTCATCTATCGCGAATTTATAACCGGTCAAAGTTACAACTCTGTATCTATCTCATCTTAGTTGGAAAAACTCAAATCATTGCTCAAAAAAGGGCATTCTAGTAAACTCACCCATCCGACTCTCATAGTATTAAAAAGAGCACGAAGTTACGAGGAAATTCATCACAAAAACTGTAATCACTGTTAGTGGTGGCGGGAAACGCCACGATGGCCATAACGGACATAATTTCCGGCGACATATGCTCCGACCTATGGAAAATGCTCACAACAATTTCACGCAAAACACTCAACTCACGAGCGAGCGCCGAACAGCTTTTGACTTTCGTCCGTGATATTCTCCCGACGATAGAAGAAATTAAATACTCCGGCGACGAACTTCCGCCGCCCAGACAGTCTCAGCTCGATCGTCTCTCGGAGATTCTACGATCCGGAGTTGAACTTTCTCACCAAGTTCTTGCTACTAGTCGTTGGAATGTTTATAGAAACTTTCAGCTCGCAAAGAAGATGGAGAGTCTTGAAGAAAGTGTGACTAAGTTTTTGCAGGTTCCGTTGCAGGCTTATACGCTTGCTGATGTGCATCGGCTTCGGTCTGATATGGATGAACGGTTTTGTCGGATTGATGAGTCGAATAGGAGGATAGAACGGTTTTTTGAGTCGATGAAGATTGGGATTGGGGGTGGTGGGTGGGTTGAGGAAGCTGTTAGGACTAGTGAGGAAGATGAGGGTAGTTTCGGGAATTTTAATTTGAGTATCGGTTTGGAGTTTGGGAAGAAGAAGGTTATGGAGATGGTTGTTGGGAGAAAGGATTTGTGTGTTGTTGGGATTTGTGGGATGGGTGGATCTGGGAAAACTACTCTTGCTAGGGAGGTTTGCAGAGATGAACAAGTTCGATGTAAGATTCAATCTATTCATTGTTCATAATCTTTCAACATAATTATTACATTTGATAGTCTAGATTTTACTATGTAGAGTGATGTTTATTGAATTATGCTATTTTTAGTTTCAAAGTTTATGATAGCAATGATAACAATCCCTCCGCCCTCGTTAGTGAATGCTTGTGTTGCGAGTGTATTTCTCTCAAAGACTCAAGTTCGAAACCAACTAGGTGCTAACAGTCCCGGTGTTGGGTCAGTCCATTGTAAATATTTAAAGTAAATCATTGATTGTTTTGTTGTGTTGTTGATTGTGTTTTGGTTTCCATATATGATGATGATGATGATGATGATGATGATTGGAATGAAACATGAATAGGCAAATAGTTCGTGCATCCCTCTCCTGATCGTTAAATTGTTAATTCTTGGATAGGGATGCTTGTACTATAAATGAGGGCATAGATTAACATTTCTACTTTTTTGTGTGTTTCAAATGGTTTGAACTTTTCGACATTTGCCTTTTGCAGGCCATTTTAAAGAAAGAATTTTGTTTCTAACTGTCTCGCAATCGCCTAATGTGGAGCAGCTGAGGGCAAAGATTTGGGGATACGTCATGGGAAACGGAAACTTGAATAGCAATTATATTGTTCCTCAGTGGAATCCGCAATTTGAATGTGGTGGGAGCCAGGCTCAAATCCTAGTTGTTCTTGATGATGTATGGTCAAAACCTGTGCTGGAGCAGCTTGTGTTTAGAATACCTTGTGTCAAATACATTGTGGTTTCAAGGTTCAGATTCGTTGACACAATTTATCAAGTGGAAAAGCTGAGCGAAGATGATGCACTGTCTTTGTTCTGTCACCACGCTTTCGGACAGAAATCAATCCCTTTTTCAGCTAATCACAGCTTAGTCAAACAGGTAATGGTTTCATCTTTGATTGATGTTGTGAATTTTGTCCATGTGCATGGATTGAACCGTTTAGCAAAAGTAAATTGTTGTGTTATGTTCAGGTCGTGGCAGAGTGTGGAAAGCTTCCACTAGCTCTTAAAGTCATCGGAGCTTCGTTGCGAGATCAGAATGAATTGTTTTGGTTAAGCGTTAAAACAAGGCTTTCTCAAGGCTTAAGCATCGGTGAATCCTATGAACTTGATCTGATGGATAGAATGGCAATTAGTACTAATTACTTACCAGAAAAGATCAAAGAGTGCTTCTTGGACTTGTGCTCGTTTCCTGAGGATAAAAAGATTCCTCTAGAAGTTCTAATCAATATGTGGGTTGAAATTCATGATATTCATGAAACAGAAGCATATGCTATTGTGGTTGAGCTTTCAAACAAGAATCTCCTCACCTTAGTGAAAGAAGCACGGTATGTGACTTTGAAAAATGCGTTGGTGTTTTACGAGTTGATATATAATCTCTTGCCAAATAGAAATAGCATATTATTCTAAAACCCGTTTGACATTTTGACTTTTCAGTGCTGGTGGTATGTATAGCAGTTGCTTTGAAATTTCTGTGACTCAACATGATATTCTGAGAGATCTTGCCCTTAATTTGAGCAATCGCGGGAGTGTTAATCAACGCCGAAGGTTAGTAATGTCAAAACGGGAAGATAACGGACAACTTCCTAAAGAATGGTTGAGATATGCTGACCAATCGTTTGACGCCCAAATTGTTTCAATTCACACAGGTATATCTACTTAGTACTTTCTATACATTATAACTTTCATTCATGTTCTGTGACGAATTTCACATTGCAGGTGAAATGCGAAAAAATGACTGGTGTAATTTGGAATTTCCTAAAGCTGAAGTGCTGATTATTAATTTCACATCTAGTGAATACTTCTTACCTTCCTTCATTAAGAGAATGCCGAATTTGAAAGCATTAATAGTAATAAACCACAGCACTTCATACGCCCGTCTTCGCAATGTTTCGGTTTTCAAGAATTTAACCTACTTGAGGAGCCTTTGGCTTGAAAAAGTTTCCATCCCAAAGTTATCAGGCATAGTCATGGAAAGCTTGAGCAAATTGTTTATAGTCCTCTGTAAGATTAACAACAATCTTAATGCGAAAGAGTCAAACCTAGCCGATATCTTCCCCAACATCTCTGAGCTCACACTTGATCACTGCGACGATTTAACCGAGATTCCTCCAAGTATTTGTCAAATACACTCACTACGAAACTTGAGTGTCACTAACTGTCATAGTTTGACAGAACTACCTATCAAATTAGGCTCACTAAAATCTCTAGAGATTCTCCGGTTATACGCGTGTCCGGTTTTAGAAACACTTCCTCCTAGCATTTGTGAAATGAAAAGATTGAAGTATATCGACATTTCCCAATGTGTTAACCTTACAGGCTTCCCTGAAGCAATCAGTAAGCTTGTAAGCTTGGAGAAAATCGACATGAGGGAGTGTCCGATGATTTCATATATACCGAAGTCTGCATTGTCATTGCATTCTTTGCAGCAGGTAGTTTGTGATGAGGAAGTGTCTTGGACATGGAAAGAAGTTAAGAAGGTTAATCCCAATGTCCATATTGAAGTAGCAGAGATGCAATATAATCTAGACTGGTTAAAGACTGATTAATGATTATGTTTCATGTGATGTTTTTAGCTTCACATTTCTTTGTAAATACTTGTTCATATAACCTTTATTTGTAATGGTAATTGTAGCATGCCATAATCTTTTTGGTAGTCATAACAATCAAGAATTATCATTTAAGTTAACAATCAAGAATGTCGATTTCTGATAAATTTGTTTTTTTCTTCAATGATCTATGTAGTACATTAGTAGATTTCCCAAGTGGAATGTGTTTTTTCCATTCTGATAAGGACGGGTGGGGCCAAAAGATTGAAATTTTGTGGCTATATCATGTACAGTGTACATGTATATACAAATATGGTTTCCCGTCATCGAAGTATCATTCATTCAAGCATTTTGAAGGTCGTTTGAATAAGAACAAATTGTTCGGAATTCTAGCTTAGTATCAAAACCTATTTGTTTTTCAAAGTGTTTGATCTTCATAAAACAGTCATCGTGCATGAAATATTTATACTTCATACAATCGATTTATTGTCATCGAAGTATCCTTCATACACGTAATCGGCACATCAATGGTCATTTGATTGATGTACCGATTGCGTGAAGAATTCGGACATCATGCAATCAATTTCCCATGTGTACAAGTTCCAATTACATGCTTCCATTGAAAAGGATTTTGTCTGATTCATACTAGAAAACGCGTATAAGGTGATAAAATTGAAAGTAACCTAACACACGTCACTGTCTTCTGGTTTCTGACAAGCTTTCTTACTCCATTTTTTTAACCAATCATAATTTTAATATCTTTCTCTTTGTCAGTGTAGTTTTAGTATTATACTTTTCATCATTGCTGATCCAATAATCTTACAAGTGAAGTCCCTATTAGTCAACTCAATAAATTAATCATTAAAACTATAAAAGATAATATTCTTGTATGTGTGGCGTGAAGTGTGTATGAATGATATAAAGATATTTATGTATACGGCTTCTAAGAATTCTGTAATCTACCTTCTTTCCTTGACACTCAAGGCAAATGAGTTAACTATTGATCACATATGTATTATTTGAGGGTGTTTTAGGTTTAAAAAATTTGAAGCTAGTTTCAGTTTGTTTCACTTTGTTCATATTTTATAATATAGGTATTATTTAATGTTTATATTACTATATAAAGAAAATACTTAAACTTGTATTAGAGGTGGTAAGATAAGTCTAAAATATTAAATTTAGAATAAGTGTTTGTAATTATGAACATATTACACAATGTTTTTAATAGACTAGTGGTTATCTTGATTGGTGAATTGACGAGGCTGATACATGTTTTGAATCTTGTGGTCTGAGTGTTAGGGTTTTCAAAGTATCACAATTTATTGGGTTAAATACACAACCCCCTCTGCAATGTTAGCGAGGTCTCACTTTAGCTCCTGTAAATTTTTTTTTTTAAACACCCTCTCATCTTAGTTAGATTCCCTCAGAAAACCCCCCAGAGTCCAAGTGGCATTGAAGATTCCGTTTTGACCATCAGAATTTGTCCATGTTGGCATTTTGAATTAAATTTCATAGATGACTGGGTATATATATATATATATATATATATATATATATATATATATATATATATATATATATTTACTTACTTTTTTATTAATTTTTCATATTTTTCTAAATAATTTTTATTAATACTAGCGTCCAAACGGGCACTACCGTGCCTGTTTGTCCGCTTTTTTTATATACACAAACGTCAAAAATATAAACAGGTATTTTTTATTTAATTTTGATTTTAAATTAAATTATTTGTGTAATAAACTTTATAATATATATTTTCATGTTTGTCTATCTGTTTTTTAATGCACAATAAGAAATTATAATATATTGTTTTTTTCTTAATTTTGATTATAATAATTGTTTAAATGATAAAAAGTTTAAATTTAGAGTTAAGTGAGTAATAGTTTCACAATACTTTACTTGTCAATGATAAATAAGACCACCATACACGTACAAAGACCATCATATATGATGGTTATTGAAAGTGAAAAACTGATTGTCATCTTGGTAGAATCATCTCTGTAAAAAAAATACATTTTATATATTAACTTACAATGATAAACACCTTCTATTATCTTTTTTCTAACATGTGTCTCCAACGCTATTTTTTTTCTTTCAGTTTTTTTCATCATTTTACGATTATTTGAGTGTTGGTATATTTGTGTGTAACATGCTTCAGAAAGCAAAAAGATTTACTTAAAAATTTTATCTCATTAAGTTTTTTTAAGTAAAAATGAATAAACCATTTAAGGTTTATTTTGAAAAAATAAATAAATCAGTGTAAAATTTTAATGTGTATAATTTTAATGTGTACACATGTGAATCTATAAAATACTTTTGTTCAAGTTTAGTTTTAATTTAAAACAGCTCATTATGGCATACAATTCATCTTAATAATTTTATTTTTTAATTAATTTTTAGTTGTGTAAAAATGTAGTTATATGATTTTATTCAAAAATAACTTTAGAATAAAAATAGGTTAGTGTGGAAAATATTTTTTATAGATGGATATATGGATAAAATTAAAAACAATCTGAACAAAAAGTTACAAAAGTAAAATAAAGAAAAATGTATAAATGTGGTAGGTATTTGGAAAGATTCAATGACTTTTAGAAATTAAAGTAGCGATGATTGATGTTTCTGAAGACTAAGTGGAGAGTGATAAACATTATAGAAGTGGTTGCAAATTTTTTAGTTAAGTGAGATGATTGTTCGTGCATTCTAAATTTGAAAATATTTTGATTCTTCTTCAAAAAGTTGCTAGAAAGTAAAACTTAAAAACAAATAAAACATAGAGAAAAATTATATAATATAAAGTAGTAATTTTAAACCATCTAAAATTTGAGAACATGCAAACCTGGAAATAGTCTCTAAAATTTGAACACAATCAAATAATAAAATTATTGTTTGCCAAATATTTTTACTGCATGATATTGGTGGTATTTCCTTGAAACTCTGTAAGAGGATGGTGGTCATTCTTGATTTTTCTTTTTTCCATTTAACTTTTGTAGTAACTGTATAGTGAATGGGAATGAAATAATATGGTAGTTATTGGATTTATTTTTTAAATAGTGGTCGTGTAGTGAATGATATTGGAATAAGATGGCAGTTGTTGGATTTATTTTTTAAATTCAACCCGCACAAATTAAAAATATGTGACATTTTGTTGTGGTAGTAACCGTTTTTTCTAGTAAACCATTTTTTCCAGTAAACCGTTTTTTTAAAGTTGATAATAATACGATGAACATGAATCATGATGTTGCATTGTAGTGGTGGTGGAAGTTACACAGTTAATTTTAAGTGGGTATTATTTAGTAACTGCTTTTCTTTTTTTTTTTTAAATAATTAAGAGAAATTTTAACAACTTGCAAAAGATAAAAAGGGAAGAAAAAAAGGCCAGTCCATTTTCCCCTATCCCCTTTATATATAGGTATAGATTTTTTATGAAATTATATTTATAAATTAACTATTAAAATATTAAATTTGGACTTAAAGCCCAATATTTTTCTAGAAGCCCAAGACTTGAAGTTTTGATATGTATTATGTGTAAGAGATATATAAACTCTTTCATTTGGTGACATTTTTCCAATGTGGGACTTGAAGCTTACCAGCACCACTGCAAATGCATCTTCACTGCTGCCATCACCAATTGAAGCTTATCAGGAAGAAAATCTTCACCAACCAAACCAACACGATCAAATATTGTTTGATGGAGAAACATATGAGATGTTTTTCTTTCGGTTAATCTTTTGCTAGGAATCACGAAATGTTGCAGCAGCAAGAGGGAGGGTGTTAGTTCCCTATCATGCATGATTCAAATTTCTGTCTATATACTGACTTTTTATTAAGCTATTAGCAGTTCCAAGTATTTGACATTTACTAATATATACCAAATTAACCTTGTGGATTTCATACATAAGCTCACAAAGGATTGGTATGGACTATGAAATTCAGTCCTAATGGTGAGTATTTAGCTAGTGGAGGTGAAGATGGTGTCGTGCGCGTATGGCGCGTTATGTCACGTGACAAACGCCAGCCCTTCAATTTCCTTCCAAATGATATTTTTCAAATTGAGGAATCACCACTGCAAGAATTGTTTGGTCATTCCAGTGATATCTTGGATTTGGCTTGGTTTAATTCAGATGTGAGTTTAACTTGCAGAACCAAAGTTGCAATTTGTTATGTTCATTCTGCTTGCAAATCTAATAAAAATGACATGTTGCAGATTCTTCTCTCGTCTTCTATGGATAAAACTGTCGGCGCTTGGAAAATTGGTTGTGATCAATGTCTACGTGTATTCCCTCACAAAGACTTTGGTAAGCATCAGAGAATCACGCACTTCGATCAGTATTTTCCACAACCATTTAGTTATTAGTTATAAAATTTAGACGAAATGCATTTATTCATATTTATAACTTACGCATGATTGTAATTGTGTCTCTTCTTTAACTGAATACAGTGACTTGCATTCAATTCAACCCTGTTGATGAAAATTACTTCTAAATGATCATGCATTTATAAATGTTTTCGTTTCTGGTTGTAAATATTTCTAAATGATCATGCTTTATATTAACGTCACTTTTTTAGGTAAAATTTGGCCTGTCATTTTATCTATCAATGCACTCTTTTTTATTTCTTATGTACTAGTAATGTTAGATCTTTTATTGCTTGTATAATTTATCATAAATTAAGTTCATTAGGTGAACTATTTACTTTGTTGTTGTTCTAAGCATCTGATTCCCTATGGAATGAGGCGTTGTTAATATTTAACTCATCTCACTAGCAACTTGAGTGGTTCTTCACACTTTATAAGAAATTTCTGCAGTGCACAGGGTCAAAATGCAATTTTAAAATTCTAATAAATATCAATACATATCTCACTCTTAAAATATTATGTATTTAAGGGCGGATCATTATGGTGATTTTTTGGAGTGATAGGTGAGGTAAAGTGTGTAGGAAAGGTTTTAAGAGCGGATCATTTAGTGAAGGTGGTAGCAGACTTTTTGAAGACGATGATGAGACTTGCAGACTTTAGTGAAGGTGAAAAGAGGAAGAAGAGAAATGATGAGATGATAGAAGAATGGTTAGTCCCACATCGATTGGGTTTTAAAAAAAAAACTTTACCAGGGGCTAAAATGAGAATTCGCTAACATTGCAGGGGGGGTCAAGCATAGATTGAATCCTGCCGTTTAAGTATGTAGGCCTCCCACTGGGGGCTAACCCTATTTTGGATTCTACCTGGGACCCTTTAATCAATTTGTATACCAAAAGACTTTATTCCTGGAAGTAGAGATATGTTAGTTTGAGGGGTCGAGTGACCATTCTTAATATAATGCTTAATGTTATCCATATCGTCTTTTTGTCTTTTATAAAGATGTTTGTGAAGGTTTGGAAGAATCTCTGGTTAAGATTCAAAAAGGTTCCTCTAGAAAAGTGTGAAGGGTGATTCTAAGATTTCTTAGGTCAAGTGAGAAAATATTTATAAACCTAAGAACAAATGGGGGCTAGGATTTAGGGACCCCAGTTGGTAAACCCAGCCTTCTTGGTTAAATGGAGATGTAGATTGGTTACAGGCACTTCAAGTCATTTATGCGAGATTCTTGTAGCTAGATATGGTACCTTTATCTGAACAAAGTACGATACAAAGTACTAGGTTAAGCCCTAATATCCCAATCCTCTTTTCGGCGGCAGAAAAAATCTCCATCCTTTTTCCAGCTGCAGAAAAATGGCGGCGATTCAAAACAAATCGACGAAGTTAAGGTGGGGAGAATTGGAAGAAGATGACGGTGAAGATCTCAATTTTCTGTTACCTCCACGTCAGGTGATTGGTCCTGACGAAAACGGAATCAAGAGGATTATTGAGTACTAGTTCAATGATGATGGTAATAAGGTGAAGATCACAACAACCACTCGCACACGCAAACTTGCGAACGCGCGTCTCAGCAAACACGCCGTCGAATGCCGTTCGTGGCCTAAGTTTGGAGATGTTGTCCATGAATATGTTAGTGCTCACCTCACTATGGTATCCACTGAAGAGATTGTCCTAGAACACCCTAAACCTCTTAGTTTCTCTCTCTCTCTTGCTTTTGTTTTTGTTTTTATTTCAGTTGAATATGAGTTTTTTTATTTATTACATGATGATGATTGTCGCGGCCGACAAAATTTTTTGAGTCGCCACCATATTTTTTAAAGGAAAATAATGATAAACCTAAATATTTTATCCTAAGGTAGAGATTCCTACGGTTCAGGAGTCGGTTAAGTGAAGGGAAGGTGTTAGGCACCCCTCACTTCCATTGTACTCAATGGGATCCACCTTTGAATTTAGGGTATGTTTGTTTATCTAAAATATGAGAAAACCTAAGTTTTTTATTAATTATACTCGCTAGGGTTGGTTTGCAACCCTATGCCTACGTACCCTCAAAATGAAGAATCAGAGTAACCGTAGTTCACCTCCCCTATTCCTACCCCCTAATCCTATTCCTAAATCCCAAAACATATCCCTAAATCCCATCCACTATTTATACTCTTGGATAAAGAGTTCTATCCCTTAAATCTAGTGTTTATAGTCCTAGATGAGGAGTTATATCCCTTAAATCCCTTATCCATTATTTATACTCTCGGAGGAAGAGTTTTATCCCAAAAATCCATATTTATGCTCTCGGATATCAAGAGCTTTATCCCCTTATCCTATCCTTTATATAGGCTCTAGGACCAAAAGCATTATCCCTTTTGTAAATCCCTTAAAAAAAACCCTTAAAAATTCCTTAAACAGCCCATCTAATTCTTTTTCAATAAAATAAATGATTAAATTATTTATAATGAAAAAAACCAGAATATATGCATATTAATCCAAATAAGATTTAAATTCCAAATAATCCCAAAAACCCAAATTTTATAACCCACCAAAACTTTATTTGCACATCCCATTCTTATATTATTTTTCAAAGAACTAATATTATGACAAAATACAAACCCTTATACAAAAAAATTCTAAAATTTAATTACCACCCTATAAACTAAGAATTTTAGCCAAAATAACGAAAATTTATCTCACAACTTGAACCAAGGAATTGATTCAATGGTGAGTTTTTTTTTTAATAAAAGTCAAAGAAAGTTTAATAATAAAAGAAAGGAAATATGAAATAAACTAAAATTCAAAAAAAATAAATCCTAAACCCTTTTCCTTTAATTTCTTATTTTAAAAAAAAAATCTTAAATAAAATAATTAAATAAAAATTAATTGAATTAGTTAAAAAAAAAAGGGGTGTATTTCCTTTTACAAAACAGTAAATGGGCTAAGGTGGGGGTGCAAATAGTGAACTGGGCGCTAGGCCCAGTTGCTCTGAGTCCAAAAGAACCAAAAAAAAAAAAACCTAGCATTGAGTCAATCGGTTGACTCGCCTGAGACGTCTGATGGAGATCAGACGGTTCCAGAGCTTCGTAATCACAGACCGTTGATTTTGAATACCTGTTCAAGCATCTTAATCCAACGGTTCCAAGGCGTCAGTCAACGAGGGAGCATGGTGCTCTCATCTCTACAGGATCACAACGGTCACCCAATCCCATGGCCCGTATAAAGCCACGTGTTGGAGATCTAGACAGTACGCGAGGGAGTATTTAAGGTCGAACCCTTCAGAAAAATTTCAGTTGATCCATTTCTTTGTCTCTCTATCCTTTCTCGCTTTCTCTCCATTCTCTCTTCGCCTCACTCGCTATCTCCCTTCTCTCTACTCCTTCACCGCCGGTGGGTTCCCGACCACCGCGCGCCACCCTCTAAACCACCACCCAACCCTAATTTCCGGTTGAAATTCAACCGAAAAATTCAAACCTTCATCGTCCAAAACCCAGAAAACCCAGAATTTTCCAAGAACCCCAATCCAGAGCAAGAACCCTAACCCAGAATAAGAACCCTAACCCTTAAGTGATAAACCCTAGGGTTCATCACATGAACCCTAACCCTAAAATCAAAGAACCCTAACCCTAGAAAAAACCCAGAAAAACCAGAAACACAAAAAAACCAAATCTAAAACATCCAAAAAAACAAACCAATGACGATTCAGGTTCAAATTTCCAGAAAAAAAGCTAAGTGGATTTTCTTGGATTACCTCTCCTGCCGTGAATCTTTTCGTAAAACTTTATCCTTTTCCGATTTCGTTCTTTAATCTCTTCCTTTCTTTGTTCTGCAGGTAAGGACGGTTGAAGTTTCAGCTCAGAAGAGTTGGGGTTCGTGTTTTTGAATCCTAACTTTCTACAATCTTTTTTGAGCTTTGCTGAAAGGGTGGGATTTGCGCAGCTCCAAAGAATTTTGCCTAGGGTTCTTTTCTGATTCTAAATTCTTCTGCTTTTTATATCTTAGATTTAGGTTTTTAGAAGTTTAATTAGATTGATGTATTAGGAATTTTTTGATGTACACATTTGATTCGATTTTATTTTCTTGTAATATTTAGACTTAGGGTTTTTTAAATCTAAGTTGAAATTTTTTATTCTGATTCGTTTTATGTAATTTTTAGATTGATAGTAATTGGTTTTGGAAAGATTTGATGTTTGATTTGATTTTGATCCGTTCAGCCGCAAAATTAGGGTTTGCGGTATTGAGGAAGAAGAAAGGTACGGTCAAACATTTTGACCAAAAATAATTACTAAAATAAAATAATAAAAACACTTAATTAAAACAAAAGTGACTAATGATCTTCCCTAAATAAAACCGTACCAAGTAAATAGTAATTAACAAATATTGACTAATCTTAATAAATGATAATGATAATAATAATAATATATAATCACTTTAAATAAAACAATAAAGTAAAACAAAAAATAAGAGAAAAAACGTGACCAAAACCTCATCCCAAAAAAATGTATCTCTTTAAATAATAATAGTAAATAACTAATTAATAAGAGATATTAATAAAACTTAAAAAAAAAAACCCTTTTCCTAAATAATTTACAACCTAATAAAAATTAAAAATAAAAGGAAAACCCCAAAATCCTTTTTATTAATCTTAAAAATCTAAAAATAAGATTATTAATTTAAATAAATCTAAATCCAAAAATAATCAACCTAATCATCCTAAAAAAAACTCTAATAACCTTAATTGTTAATAAAACCACAATTCCTAACATCTAAATTCTATAAAATGATATTAATTTTAAAACAACATTCCTAATAAAATTAAATAAACCTAATTATCTATTTCTAAATAAATAAAACAAAAAAATTCAAAAATAAATTAGCACTAACCATTATGATTAAAAAAAAATTCACTAGAAACCTCAAATAGAACCATATCCCAAAATGAGCCCAAAAATTGCTAATCAAACCCCCAATGCCCAAAGTGGCACTCCCTAAAAAAAATCCAAAACCAATGGTCAAAATTTAGGGTACTACAGCTGCCCTTATTTAATTGTCTCCGGATCAGCAAGACGAAGACGATGTGTCTTTCTCTTTTGAGGAGGAGACGATTAAATATAAGAAGGACCCTAATTTTGACCGCCAAGCCCGGCAGGCAACACGCCGACTATCCTTGAGATCCCTGATAACAAACCTGTGGTGAGATAACCGATTAAAGCCCTTTACCCTGGAAGAAAACGATCCTATGCCATGTATGCATGTGTGAAGGCATGTATGCTTTTATGTATGATACATCTGTTTGGGCTGACGCCTCTTTTATGATATGCAGTGCATGTTGCGTTTACGGGAACCATATCCTTCTGCAATATTTCAACTTCTCGTCCCTTGAACCCTTAGCTCCTTTTGATGGATGTGACAAGTTGTAAGCTCTTGACATATGGAGATGCGTAGAGAGACTCCCATAGTGATTGAATTTCGACCGTCAATTTATGGATCTTTTACTTTTATCTTTGAGGGAAACCATGATTCTTTTACTGTTCCCGAATCGCAGTAGAATACTTTTTTTTTAGCTTTTGATTATACCCAATGTTTCAATGCATTATTATAAATAAAATCGGCATTTTGTAATCAAGCAGAAAAATTGAAGAGCAAAGAAAATTTTATTCATTGAGAAGTAGGCCTATAAACAGGCAAAAGTACATAAGGAAAGCAAATCCTCATAAGGAGGAAGTACTACAAAACAGAAAAGAAATGGCAATACGAAAAACAAATTTATCTATGTCCCTATTAAATTTAACACTGGCTAATATCCCTAAATCTCCGAGGTCTTGACACTTCGCTTCTGAAGGTGATGACTGGATTGATCATTCCTTTCTGAATTCCATTAGTGCTATCAGTCTTATGCCTTTTGGATATCCTTAATTTTGCCTGGACCGTTCTTTTAGAATCTTAGTCCACCAGGATGCTATACCATTTTTTTCAACTACGCCACCCTTTAGGGTTTTCGACTTGTTGGGTATCATTTTTCCAAGTCCCTAATTTTTGCCTGAATTGCTCTTTCGAGTTTTCAATTCACCGGGACGCCCTAACTTTTGCCTAAGTCGCCTTTTAAGGTTTTCGACTTAGCGGGCTTTTATCCTCTTTTTCTAGGCATAGTATTTTTTGACTGAATCGGAATTTACCGGTCGTGGTAAATCCACTCCATCCATAGTAGTCAATATTAAAGCTCCTCCTGAAAATGCGCTCTTTACGACATATGGTCCTTCATAATTTGGAGTCCATTTGCCACGAGGATCTTTATGGATAGGTAGCACTTTCCTTAATACCATGTCCCCTTCTTCAAATAAGCGAGGACGAACTTTCTTATCGAATGCTTTCTTGAGTCTCCGCTGATACAGTTGACCATGACATACAGCAGCCATGCACTTTTCCTCTATGAGATTCAGTTGATCAAGTCTATTCTGTACCCACTCTGCTTCATCCAGCTTAGCCTCTATTATGACCCTTAGTGAAGGAATTTCTACTTCCACCGGGAGGACTGCCTCTGTGCCATATACCAAGGAAAAAGGAGTAGCTCCTGTCGAAGTTCGAACTGAGGTTCTGTAGCCATGTAGTGCGAAAGGGAGCATTTCATGCCAATCTTTGTAGGTCTTTACCATCTTCTGGATGATCTTCTTGATGTTCTTATTAGCCGCTTCAACTGCACCATTCATCTTAGGGCGATAAGGTGATGAATTATGGTGATCGATTTTGAAACTCTCACATAACTCATCCATCACTTTGTTATTCAGGTTGAGCCCATTGTCTGTAATGATCTTGTTCGGAACCCCATAGCGACAAATTATCTCTTTCTTGATGAATCGTGCAATGACTTGTCTTGTCACATTGGTGTAGGAAGCAGCTTCGACCCATTTGGTGAAGTAATCAATAGCAACTAGAATGAACCGGTGTCCATTTGATGCCTTAGGTTCGATCATCCCGATTATGTCTATCCCCCACATAGAGAAAGGCCAAGGAGCAGTTAAGACATTCAAAGGAGTTGGTGGCACGTGAATTTTATCCGCGTAGATCTGACATTTATGGCACTTCTTGACATATTTGAAACAGTCTGATTCCATAGTCAACCAATAATACCCTGCTCGGAGAATCTTCTTAGCCATTGCATGCCCATTTGCGTGGGTTCCAAAGGATCCTTCATGTATTTCCTTGATAAGCATGTCCTGTTCATGTCCATCCAAACACCGGAGCAACACCATGTCATGATTTCTTTTGTAAAGTACCTCTCCATCTAGGAAAAACTGAGCAGCCAGTCTTCTGAGTGTTTTCTTATCCACAGTGGAAGCATTTGCAGGATATTCTTGTTTCTGGAGGAACTGTTTGATATCATAAAACCATGGCTTATCATCCACTTCTGCCTCTACTGCCCCACAATAAGATGGTTCATCAAGGCGATCAATTCTGATGGTTGGTGCTTCATTGTACCATTTGACCTTGAACATGGACGCCAAAGTTGCCAAGGCGTCTGCCAGTTGATTCTGATCTCTAGGAATATGATGGAAGGTGATCTCATCAAAGTACACTATCCTTCTCCAGACACAATCTCGATACCGAGTTAATTTGGTATTAAGTGTCCTACATTCCCCTTTGACTTGATTGATGACGAGAGCTGAATCTCCATATACCTCTAAGATCTTGATTCCCAACCTGATGGCTTCATTAATTCCCAAGATACACGCCTCATATTCCGCCATATTGTTAGTACATGAGAAGCATATCCTGGCGGTAAAAGGTATGTGAAATCCTGTGGGAGAAGTTATGACAGCCCCCACACCATGTCCTTCTGCATTTGAGGCTCCATCAAATATAAGCTTCCACCGAGATCCGGGTTCAGGTCCTTCGTAAAAACTTGGGATATCATCATCTCTTACAGCCATTACGTCCTCATCTGGAAAGTCAAATTGCATAGGCTGATAATCATCCAACGGTTGATGAGCGAGATGATCGGCTAACACACTTCCTTTTATGGCCTTCTGGGTAACATATTGGATGTCATATTCGGTAACTAACATCTGCCACCGAGCCACTCTCCCAGTCACTCTAGGCTTCTCAAATATATACTTGATAGGGTCCATCCTTGATATTAGCAAAGTAGTATGGCACACCATATATTGTCTTAATCGCCGGGCGGCCCATACAAGGGCACAACAGGTCTTCTCTAAGAGCGAGTATCTGGATTCACAATCTGTAAATTTCTTACTCAAGTAATATATTACCTGGTCCTTTCTCCCTGCTTCGTCTTATTGTCCGAGTACACAACCCATCGAATTATTAAGCACCATCAGATACATTATGAGTGGCCTTCCAGGTACAGGTGGTACCAATATGGGTGGCTCTTGTAAATACCCTTTGATTCGATCGAAGGCCTTTTGACAATGTTCATCCCATTCAAGGCTTTGGCATTTTCTCAATAACTTGAAGATCGGCTCATAAGTAGCAGTAAGATGTGAGATGAACCTAGCAATGTAATTCAGCCTCCCTAAGAACCCTCGTACCTCTTTTTCAGTCCTCGGCGCTGGCATTTCTTGAATGGACTTCACTTTATCAAGATCAACCTCTATACCTCTTTGACTGACGATGAACCCCAACAATTTCCCAGATCTGACTCCGAAGGTACACTTCGCAGGATTTAACCATAGCTTAAACTTTCTCAACCGTTCAAATAGCTTTTGCAGATTGACTATGTGCTCTTCCTCAGTTTGTGACTTAGCGATCATATCATGCACATAAACCTCAATTTCCTTGTGCATCATGTTATGAAAGAGAGTAACCATTGCCCTTTGTAACAGAAGGTGCCCCAAGGGGTAATAAAGGTAGTCTTTTCCATGTCGGAGGGAGCCATCTTGATCTGGTTATATCCGGAAAACCCATCCATAAATGAGAATACCGAAAATTGAGTCGTGTTATCCACCAATACATCAATGTGAGGTAATGGGAAATCATCTTTAGGACTTGCTCTATTGAGATCTCGGTAATCTACGCACATTCTGACTTTCCCATCCTTCTTTGGTACAGGCACTATATTGGTTACCCACTCCGGATACTTTACTGCGACTAAGAACCCTGCGTCGAACTGCTTTTTAACCTCTTCCTTGATCTTGAGAGTTATATCTGGTTTAGTTCGCCTTAACTTCTGCTTGACCGGAGGACATTCGGGTTTAAGCGGTAGCTTATGTTCAGCAATATCTGTGTCCAAACCGTGCATATCTTGGTAGGACCAAGCAAACACATCCACATATTCCCGTAGCAACTTGATCAACCTCTCCTTTACATCCTCGTTCAAAGAAGCTCCCACTTTGACTTCCTTTTTATCCTCCTCAGTCCCCAGATTGATCACATCCACTGGTTCCTGATGAGGTTGTATCACTCTATCCTCTTGCTTTAACATTCTGGCTAGCTCTTCAGGAAGTTCACAATCATTCTCATCACCCTCTTCCGCTTGGTAAATTGGGAACTCAAAGTTGTAAGGGATTATAGCAGTGTCATTTTCAATAGGTTCATTTTTAAATCTGCATGAGGAATATTTTTATGCTTATTATTTTTTGAATTTGAGAAAAATGAAAGTACTTGGAAAGAAAAAAGGTGTATTGCCATTTGAAAAAGGAATAACTAAGAAAGAAACAAAAAGGATCTTAATTGAAAATAAAATGCAACTTTATTATTAAATAATTCAAAGAAACAAAAGGTGGCCCTACAAAGCTTGTCCATTTGCCTTGGGCATAGCAAAGGACTTATTATTATTTATTTTTTTAAGAAAAAGTAAATTACTTTGAAACAGAAATCATCTCAGGAATCTCGATTGCTCTCCAATTATTGAGAACTATATCTGGAGAGCACCGGCATATCCAACCTGGTATTCCTTTGTCTTCCTCTTCAATTGCGGTCACTTGGTCTTTATCTTCGAATCCAACACTACAGAAAGTTTCTTCAAGTGGGGGAAATATCATTGGACCAGTCTTGTGCTCTTCATTTTTAGCCGGTTTGTAACCCAGCCCGAATTGATCCTTATTTTCATGTATCTCTATCACCTTGCCCCAGCCCCTAGTATCCCCATTCTGAATCAAGTCTGTGATCCTTTTCGGCCTTTCCTCCTGTCTAACGACTTGCTTACGACTAACCGTCGCAACCTCCAAAGCTTGGAACGGTATTTCAAACGTTTCTCCATCCACTTCTATGTATCTGAAAGATGCGAGATGACTGAAGAACATGTCCTCCTCTCCATCAACAATTATTAAGCTATCTCCTGATATGAACTTTAACTTTTGATGAAGTGTTGAAGTAACTGCGCCCGCAGCATGAATCCAAGGTCGTTCTAAAAGACAAGTATAAGAAGGATTGATGTCCATGACTTGGAAAGTGATCATGAAGGTATGAGATCATATCACTGTAGGTATATCCACCTCTCTAATTACCATTCTCTTTGAACCGTCGAAAGCCCTGACAACCAAAGAACTAGTCTTCATAAAAGTTCTCACCGATGTTAACTTCATTAGGGTATCCTTAGGCATGACATTCAGAGCAGACCCTGTGTCCACCAACACTCTTGAAAGGACAGTGTCGTGGCATTTAATTGATATGTGTAAGGCCTTATTATGCTTTTGCCCCTCAGGAGGTAATTCCTCGCTACTGAAACCCAGGCAGGTGCTGGTGGCAATATTGGAGACTACCTCGTCAAACTGAATTACTGATATGTCTTTAGTGACATAGGCTTCACTTAGGACCTTCAGCAGAGATTCCCTATGTGCCTCCAAGCATAGCAACAAGGATAGAATAGAGATCTTGGACGGTGTTTGATTTAGTTGGTCCACCACCCTATAATCACTTTTCTTTATGATTCTTAAAAATTCCTCGGCATCTTCTTGAGATATGCCCTTCTTGGACGGCCCCTCGCCTGTACTTGTGGTCTCTTTCCTTTTTGAGCTTTCGGAGACATCCTTCTTGGGTTGTTCTGAAGAGTATACCCTTCCACTACGTGTCATTCCTCCAATACCAGCTATGTTAGTAACTGCTGGTGACGGCACTATAGTCTTTCCTCCCACTGACGTCGTGACGTCATATTTCCAAGGTACAGTCTTGGAGCTTTCGTATGGAAATGGCGTTGGTACATGGAACGTGATAGGACCTTCTGACGTCGCAAGTACCGGAGCTTTGACTGGCATAGGAACAGGTATCTGAATTGGTGTTCGTGCAGGCACCCGAATTTTTATCTGAATATGGACCTGTGTAGGCCTTGCAACTGGTATTTGGATCGGCGCATATGCCTGCCTGGGAACTTGTATTTGAATAGGCACTTGTGTAGGCCTTGGAACTGGTATTTGAATGGGAGTCGTGACTCCTTTTTTCTGGTATGGAACCTCAAAAGGTGTCTGCCCCTGGGAGTCTAAGGCAGCTACCTCATTCATATTCCTTAAGTACCCAATCTGCACTATCCCTTGGTCCATTAGTTGTTGGAGAACCCCCTTCATCTTCTTGCAGCTATTAGGATCAATCGCGCAATTCTCACAGTTACCGTGCAGCCTTTCAAACTCCTCGTACCCAATTAATGTTTCCCTCACTTTCGTCATAGGGGTCTTTACTTGCTCCACCCCTCTAATTATGGCGTCCTCTCCTAGTCCCTCAACGGAGTTAACAGTTGGTCCAGCGTGCCCTGGGAATGGGTTATCTCCTACATTTGGAGTGTCATAACTGAAGTTAATAACCTTCTGATCCAGCAAATCTTGCACCTTAAATTTGAGAGCCAAACATTTTTCAGTCGTGTGCCCTGGCGATCCAGCATGGTAATCACATCTGGAATTAGCGTCGTACCCTCGAGGAGTAGGCGTAAAAGGGGGCCCTAACGGCTTAATTTCGACCAATCCCTTTTGGATTAGCATTGGCAGGATTTAAGTATATGTAGTGGGTATAGGGTCAAAGTCCTTCCATGGTCTTTTCTGCTCCCTTTGGGGATACCTTTGTTGTTGTTGATTTTGCTGAGGTAGTGCCCTTGGTTGCTGCACTTGTAGTGTAGGAGTTGCTTGATTGGGAGCCATAGCAGTCACATAAGGTGCAGCTGAAATGGCGTTGGCCTCCCTCTTTGAACCATTACCAGAATACCTTCGGTTGTTTGATGGGCTGGAGGATGACTTTCCAATCTTCCCACTTTTCAAACCATTCTCAATTCTTTCGCCAATGATGACTAGACCTGCGAATCCAGTTGAAACAGATCCAATCATCTTCTTATAGTAGATTCCTTGCAGCGTTCCCATGAATATATCTACTAGCTCATTTTCCCTTAGTGGAGGTTGCACACGAGAGGCTAGCTCCCTCCATCTTTGGGCATACTCCTTAAAGGATTCATTCCCTTTCTGAGACATATTTTGCAATTGCATGCGATTAGGAGCCATGTCTACATTATATTGGTATTGCCTTATGAAGGCACTTGCCAAATCATCCCAGTTCCTGATGTAGGTTCTTTCCAGCTGCATGTACCAGTCCAAGGATGCCCCACTAAGGCTGTCTTGGAAAACATGCATCATCAGCTTTTTGTCCTTAGCGTGTGCCCCCATCTTTCGGGAAAACATCCGAATGTGGCTCTTGGGACAACTAACCCCTTTGTACATCTCGAAGGTAGGCGCCTTAAACTTAGGAGGCACGACCACGTCGGGTACCAAACACATTTCCATGGCATCAATCCCAAAGACCTTGGATCCTTCCACAGCCCTCAACCGTTCCTCAATTATCTTATACTTTTCATCCTCCTTTCTTCCTTCCATGGCAGCTAGTTTGGTTTCACGTACTATTTGCCTTGAGTCTTCCTCTCCATATTGGAGGTGCCAGTCATCAGAGACCTCACGAGTGACAGGTATCTGTATAGGTCGTGATTCTCCATTGTGCTCGGGTGGAGGAATAAACCTTACAGGAGGTTGAGTGTTAGTATTCCCTTTACTGGCCTCTAACGCTTCACGTTCCAAGTCAACCACAAATCCCAAAAGAGGATTATTGTCTTCATACTGGGGCGGAGGGGTAGGGACACTCCTACGGTTACTAGCCTCGATGTCTCTTGCTATCATATTCTGGATAGCTCGAGTCAGCTGGTCGATTTTGTCCTTCATCTCCTCCACATTTCCCTTGACAATATCCACATCTCCCTTTAGAGCAGCGTGATTCTGTTCCATTTGTTCCATAGCTTTCCTCTGGTAAGCACGGGTGTTGGCTCGAGAAGTCAGATTATTGCGAAGATTGTGAGAAACAAAATGATTTCCGTTTAATGCCCTTTCTATTATATGTTATGCATGAATGAATGAATGAGTATGCAAAAATGTTTTTTTTTCAGGAATCTTAAATTTCAACCAATTAAGAGTTAAACCAAAGATAATGGAAATTCAAAAAAAATTATTAATGAAAGAGAGTACTTAGGGTCGAAGCCCTATTTATTACATAAGCAAAACCAAATTTGGGGATAACCCTTAAAATATTCATAACAGAATCCCAAAAGTAAGAAACCAAATATAAAAAGCCTAAATCCTTCTCCTAATTCTGGCTCTGAAGTCTTCCACCATCCCACGATAAAGTGTAAGGAAATCAAAAATCTCCTTTGCTGGCTTGAACATAATGGCTATTTCCTCAGCTTCCCTTAATTTCGGAGGGATCTCATGTATAAGGTCATTGGTCAGAAAAACCAACTTATCGTATATGTCTTCAAAGTATGCCTTTTCCCTTTGTAGATTATCCATGATCGCCAAGTCTTCTGTGACGGTGTGCTCCAATTGGCTATTGTGGACTTCAGCATAGTGGCCCCACTCTCTAAGCTCTTCATAGGATGCTTCCAATTCCTCATAGGCTCTCTTAAGTGCCTGGTTTTCCTCTTGAGCTTGTAACCACCCTTCAGGTCGTTGGGCAAGAAGTTCTTCAGCCGTTCTCAACCGCACGATTGCATCCAACGCTTACCTTTTACTCCTGAGGAGAGCATCTGCCAAACTTTGAACCTCAGATTCTGATCGTACCTGGATCAGACAGTTTCTGGTGGCCAACAACGTCTGTTGAATTTTAGCTCCGGTGAGGTTGAAAGACGGCCGGGGGGGTGTACCTGCAAGGCACTCCGACGCTCAAGTAAGGTGGTTGTCAGAGAAAAAGCAAGTACGGAAGTGAGAGTAAGAAAGTGTGTAACCTGACCCTCTCAAGTGAGAGGGTATTTATAGAGCCCCCAGCGCGGGGCCAACGGTTACTTGCATTGGGCTGGATCGCCAGGTCCAATCCAAGTAACTGCTAGGGCTTACGTGGCGTAGTGAAGACCAGCACGTGGTCTTCGCCCTGGGGTAACCGTTCCTAGATCTCCGAAATTAGGGCAGACCGATTCCATCGGGAGTGGAGCGGTTACGTGAGAACGTGTCCTCGCGAGGAGGACTCTTGCATGGCGAGGAGAGACGTGTCCTCGCGGGGAGGACTTGCTGCGTGGACGGATATGACTCATCGCGAGGAGCAACATCCTCGTGTCGAGGAGGGGGATAACTCCGGGGAAGGCTCAATGTTTCTTCCCGAAGCCCTACACCATTTGTGCCCGACACTGTAGTGTGACACTTGCCCGACACTGGCTTGACTAAGCCCTTCGTATGGGCCGCCCCAGAGCATGTGGGCTGGGCCAGCTCGGATGTGGAGCAGGTCCCCGGCCCAGTCCGAAACAGGAGCCCCCCAAGTCGTTGCTCTAAGACGTCAGAGTGATGACTTAAGGGTCCAGGTTATGTCGAGGGCGTGCTCGTTCGGGAAGAGGCTTCGAGAGGGGAGAAGTTGGTGAACCGGGTAGAAATAAACAGGCATGCTCGTGAGAGACTGGCCGTAGAGGAGAAAGTCGCGGGGATACGAGGAGTCACGGTCGAGGTGAATGAAGAGACGCGTGTGAGGGAATGAACAGACGTGCCTGGGGAAGCGTGTGCCACGTGTCACACCTCATTATTGCATAGGGTGGCTACCCTAGGGTAGCGTACTCGATTGCCTAGGGACTCCTCGAAGCTCGTGAGGGGCTTATAAAAGGGGCGAGTTCGTGCCATTTGCACGTTCCCACCTTTTTCGCTCTGCATCTCATCTTGTCACCGTTACTGCTCCGCCGCCATACGCCGCCGTGTACTGCCGTTTCTGCTGTTCTAGTCCGCTCTCCACTGCTCAAGTAAGTTCTTTATCCCTTATGGTTCGTTTTGTTTTATCTTTTTTTAGTAGTTTTCCGGCGAGTAGAGGGTATTCCCGGCGCTCCGAGGATGCGCGATGAATGTCACGGGGAAGTGAGATAGGGAGATCGGGGAGCGAAGAGAGAAAGGATGGGGTGACGGCCTCGGGCAGTTCGCCGTGTCCCCGAATATTTTCTTGCTCGCTGCCCTTTCACTTGATCTGCGGTGGAAGGGTGGACTTGGTCACGACCGACGAATTCACCTGTTTCCTCTGCTTTTCAAGTAAAAATGGCCGCGAGGATTCCGGGGATTCTCTACGTAGACACTGAACCCGACGTGGATGGACCCGCTCAGATCCCCGGGGAGGCGACCGTGCGTCCGGCAGCCGAATGGGTCGGGGAAGAGCCTCTGCGTCTAGGGTCGTGTTTCTCGGTCGATGACACAGACGCGTTCGCCTTTGTCGAGAACGTCCCCGAAGGAGAGGAGACCACATGGACGGTTTACCAGCCCCGGGTACACCATCGCATCTGCTCAAACTATCGCGGGCTGCAGTTTCCCATGTACGAGTTCGCCTTTAAAGAGGCTGGTATCCGCCTCCCCTTCAATAGCTTCCAACTAGGGGTTTTCAACCGTCTGCACTTGGCGCCGTCGCAGCTTCACCCCAACGCGCTTGCTTTCATGCGGGCGTTTGAAATCGTCTGCGACTATCTCCAGATTGGGATCACCCTCGAGCTCTTCTTCCGCGTCTTCCATTTGCAACGCTCAACGGACAATGGGCGACATAGTTGGATTTCTCTCAAACAACCCAGGAAGTTGTTCAAGGCGTACGCGGATTCAATAAGGGGCTTCAAGAGAAGGTTCTACTATGTCATGCTTGCGACGCGCTCGGCCGTGGGTACACTTTATGACATTGTGCCCGACGGATCCAGGGGAGAGAGGTTCGTGTCCAAGTGTCCCCTGGAGTGGGAGGACGCCCACTTCGCGCTCGGCACCGAGGATTACGTCGTGAAACATAGCGCACTCTCGGAGGATGACAGGGGGGCGTATGCCACGTTGGTCGCCTTTGTCAATGGTTTCAACCGGGAAGAATGTGTCGGTAGGGATGGAAACTTCCTCCTCAACTCCCAAGGGAGGGTTGTGTGAGAGGCTCGCTATATAAACACCCGGGGGCTCCTCGAATGCAAGTCTCCCGACGAGGCCAAGAGGTTCTTAGGTGGGATTTCCTCGCCCTGTTCGGGCCTTTATTTAGCTTTGTCTCTATGTGCTAACTTTTTCTGTGTTTTCTCTTGCAGCTCAAATGTCTAACGCCACCGAGCGTATCATGAAGTTGGCCGCCGAGCGGGCACCCAAGCGTACCAAGAGCCGTGTCCAAGAGATTATCCAGACTGCGGCGCCGGTTGGAACGACGAGTGGCTCCTCCTCGCCACAGTGCAGCCAGTCGCCTCCCCCGGAGAGCACCCCCGCCAAGAAAGCAAGAACCGAGGGGCCTGTCCTCGTGGATCTCGTGGAATCTGCCTCGCCGGAGAAGTTTCAGATGCCCGCTTGCCATCTCCAGCGGAATTTCTTCGGAGGAAACCCCCCTGTCATCACTGATGCCGAGATGAAGGCGGTTCTGGGTATGGACGGGGCGGCCAGGAGAGAGGCGTTTGTCGAGGACCTTGCGGCCATGATGTGGGTCTTCGAGACTGCCTTGATATTGAACGATGGGGCCCCCTCTTCCTCCGAGCTACAGAAGCTGAAAGACGACTATACTGCCCTCGAGAAGGACAAGGATAAGGTTGCGGCTGATCTGTCGAAGGCCCAGGCCGAGCATGAGGACCACGCCAACACCCTCCGCGAGCTGAACGAGGTCAAATCTGCCCTGAGGGCGACTCAAGGGGAGCTTGATCGCTCTTGGGAAAAGGTCGAGGAGTTGGAGGCTGCTGTCCGTCCCGCGGAGAATGAATCTCCCATGGAGAAAAACCTTGTTGACCGTGCCGCTCTGATTGGAAAAATTCAGGAGCTTCAGGCAGATAGTCTGGAAGCTTTGGAGATAGGTTTTAAGAATGTCGTGGATTAGACCGGTGCTGAGAATCCAGGGCTTCCGCTGGTGCTCGACAGAATCGACCCGTTCCTCCGTGTGGTCGACGGCATGCTCAATCTTCCGGAGGAGGGGGAGGAGGAAGATGGAAGGCGGGTCGAGGATGACATCGTTGTGTAGTTCTTTTGGTTGTTCGGCCTGCGCGCCATTTTTTTGTAATGATTTGTGCCCGGCGTATGTGCCAGGGGCTTTTTTGACATTTTTGTAATATTTGTACACTGGGCTTCTGCCCGTTTTAATGTACCCTTGTTTACTTGCTAGTATTGTTTGCATGGTTTGAATTGTGTGTGATGTATTATTTGTTATACTTTATTTTTGCCTAAGTAATAAGGCTTTTGGATTTTCTCGACCTTGATAGTCCCTGACCGCGTGGAGACCTGGTCGGGCGGCCGGAGGCGTATTCCGACCTTTAACGAGGCTAAGAGCTCGGTCGAGGTCTTAGCTTCGTGGCATGAACTTCCCATCGCGAGCTGGGTGTTCTGCCCGATTGGTACAACGACGGTGGGCCTCGGTCGAGGTATCCCCGTCGGATCAAAGGTCCTCGCGCACACACAACGCGGTCTCTGACCATCGTGTTCTGTGTAGGGGTGTCGCGCTCGTACCTAAGCGGGTCCCCGTGATCGCGGTGCTAGTGAGCCGCGGGCAGTGCTTAACTGTAGTACTGTTTGAGCTTCTCAGCATTCCATGGTCGAGCAAGTTCTTCCCCGTACAGATTTTCGAGGAAGTAGGCTCTGTCCCCGTTTTCCCGCGGACGCGGTACGGGCCCTCCCAGTTCGCGACGAGTTTGCCTTCTCGCGAGTCCTTCTGGTTCCTGCGTAGGACGAGGGTGCCTACCTGAAAATCACGTTTGATAACTTTGTCGTTATAACGTAGTGTTATTTTTTGTTTAAGTGACGCTTCTCGGAGAGAAGCGCCCGAGCGTGTTTCTTCGACGAAGTCGAGCTCTTCCCTCAAGGCCTCGTCGTTCGCGTCCCCGTCGAGGGGGGCTTCTGTCCTCCTCGAGGGTTCCCTGATCTCCACGGGGATCACTGCTTCCGTTCCGTAGGTCAAACGGAAAGGGGCCTCCCCGGTCGTGGAGTGTCGGGTCGTCCGGTAGGCCCAGAGGACGCTGTGTAGCTCCTCGACCCACCGTTGTTTGGCGTCGCCTAGTCGGCGTCTCAATCCTCGGAGAATTATCCTGTTCGCCGCCTCAGCCTGCCCGTTTGTTTGGGGGTGCTCGACCGACGTGAAGTGCTGCTTCGTGCCTAGTTTGGTGATGAAGTCTTGGAAGTTCTTGTCGGTGAACTGTGTTCTGTTGTCGGTGATAATGGCTTAAGGCACGCCAAATCGGGCGAGGATGTTTCTTTTGTAAAAACGCAGTATGTTAAAGGCCGTGATTTTGTCCAATGCTTCCGCCTCGATCCACTTCGTGAAGTAATCCACCCCGACGATGAGGTATTTGTTTTGATATGATCCTACGACGAATGGGCCAAGGATGTCCATCCCCCACCAAGCTAACGGCCACAGGGAGGATAGCGTTTTGAGCTCGCTGGGCGGAGAGAGGTGCATGTCCCCGTGTCGCTGGCATCTGTCGCACTTCTTGACGTGTTCCTTGGCGTCTTGTTGCATGGTGGGCCAGTAGTACCCTGCTCGAAGCGCCTTACGGGCTAACGAGCGGCCGCTGAGGTACTGGGCGTTGATTCCCTCGTGTATTTCCTGGAGAACGCCGGGGACCTTAGTCTCCTCGACACACCTGAGGAGGGGGATAGAGAACCCTCTCCGGTGTAGCTTATCCTCGACTAAAGTGTAGGAGCACGCCCGCCTTTTGACCATTCCTGCTTCTTTGGGATCTTCGGGCAGTTTGCCTGTCATGAGGTATTCGTATACTGGGGTTATCTAGCAGTTGTTGTCCCCTATGGCGTTGATGTTCGAAACCATGGCCGGTTTGTCGATGCTCGGGCGGGAAAGCATTTCTTGTATGACGGATTTGTTCCCGCTTTTCTTCTTGGTGCTCGCCAATTTCGACAAGACATCTGCTCGGGCATTGTGCTCGCGGGGGATGTGAGTTACTTCCGCAGAGGTGAACTTTTTCATCTTTTCTTTTACCAAGGCCAAGTATTTTATGAGGCTGTCATTCTTAGCTTGGTACTCTCCTAGGACTTGCGAGGCTACGAGCTGGGAGTCGGTGAAAAGTTTGACCTCCTTGGCGCCGAGGTCCTCGGCCAGCCGGAGTCCTGCGAGGAAGGCCTCGTATCCGGCTTGGTTGTTCGATGTCGGGAAGGATAGTTCGAGGGATACCTCGATCAGGATGCCTTCCTCGCTTTCGAGGATGATGCCCGCCCCGCTGCCCTTCGGGCTGGATGCTCCGTCGACATAGATCGTCCATTTCTGTGACCCGTCGGTCGAGGGTTCCGGGACGGTCATCTCTACTACAAAGTCGGCCAGTACATGTGCCTTCAGGGCTTTCCTCCCTTCGTATTGGATGTCAAACTCGGCGAGCTCGAGTGACCACTTGAGCATCCTCCCCGCCATGTCCGGTCGTCCGAGGAGCTGCCTTATAGGCTGTTCGGTCCTTACGACGACGGTATGGGCGAGGAAGTAGTGGCGTAGCCTCCTGGCCACGGTGACGAGGCCCAGGGCGACTTTCTCAATTTGCTGATATCTGAGCTCGGGGCCTTGGAGGGCTTTGCTCGTGAAGTAGACTGGCTTCTGCCCATCCAAGGTTTCCTGAATGAGGACGGCGCTGACTGCTTCACTCGTGATTGCAAGATACAAGAAGAGTGTTTCCCCGTTCTTAGGCCGTGAGAGGACCGGGGGTTGCGACAGGACTTGTTTTAAGTGTGCGAGTGCTTGCTCGCATTCCTCGCTCCAATCAAACTCCGCTTTTTGTCGAAGAAGTTTGAAAAATGGGAGTGCGTACTGCGCGGATTTGGCGACGAAACGGGAAAGGGTGGTGAGCATCCCGTTCAATGATTGTATCGACTTCTTTGAGTCTGGGGTAGGGAGCTCGGAGAAAGCCCTACACTTGTCGGGGTTCGCCTCGATTCCTCGTTCCGTGAGGTAAAATCCGAGGAACTTCCCTGCCCGGACGCCGAAGGTACACTTGTCGGGATTAAACCTCATGCGGCAGCTCATCGCCGTGTCGAACACCTTCTTAAGGTGCGCAGCGTGGTCGACTTCTTCTGCAGACTTGACGATCATGTCATCCATGTAGACTTCGAGCATGTCGCCGATTTCAGCCCGGAAAACCTTGTTCATCATCCGTTGGTAGGTCGCACCGGCATTCTTCAGACCGAAGGGCATTACATTGTAATAGTAGTTGCCCGATGCGGTCATGAAGGCCGTGTGTTGTTTGTCGACCTTGTCCATGGGAATTTGGTTGTATCCCGAGTAAGCGTCCATGAAGGATAGTAGTTTGTAACCTGCAGAGTTGTCGACCAGTTGGTCGATGTTAGGCAAGGGATAGCAGTCTTTCGGGCAAGCCCGGTTAAGATCAGTATAATCAACGCACATTCTCCATTTTCCATTATTCTTTTTAACAAGTACAACGTTGGACAGCCATGTCGTGTATTTGGCTTCTGAAATAAAATTTGCCTCTAGGAGGTCTTTTACAGCTTTTTTAGCAGCCTCCGCTTTCTCGGGAGACTGCTTGCGTCTACGTTGTGCTATGGCCCTAGCGGCCGGATCTACAGCGAGCTGATGGCAAGCCACCTCGGGGTCGAGGCCAGGCATCTCAAATGCGCTCCACGCGAAGAGGTCAGCATTCTGCCTTAGACATGCTTTCAGCTGCTCCTTTTCCAGGTCGGGGATCCCGGCGCCAATCTTCACGTTGCGGTCTGGATCGTCCCCGAGGGTCACGAGCTCGAAGTCTCCATCTGGGATGGGGCGCGCTGGGTGGAGAGGATGCCCGTTGTTCTCCGCCTGGTGGTTGAGATCTTCGACTCTGTCTTCGTCGGGCTCACCTGAGAACCTGCTGTCGAGGTCGACCGCGTTGACGCGCGGGAGAGGTACCTGTTCGGCATCCCGGGGTGGCTTGGCCACAGTCTTGGGTTTGGGGCCGATGGAACTTAGGCCTTTGATGGCGGCGTCGAAGCACCTTCTGACCGCGTTGATGTCCCCGTGCATCGTCACTACTCGTCCCCTGGTCGTGTAGTACTTCATTTTGAGGTGGACCATTGATGGTACCGCCGTAAGTTCAGCCAGGGTAGTCCTCCCGAGGATGCAGTTATAAAGGGACGGGCATTCGACCACCAGGAAACGGATCTTTACCTGTCGGGCCGTGTCTTCGGCCCCGAACGTAACCATTAGCTCCACGTATCCCCAAGGTCTGGTGGTGGTTCCATTGAACCCCTGTAGATCTGAACCGACATACGGGGTCAAATGCCTCTCGTCAAGCTGAAGGGTCCCGAACAAATGAGAATACATGATGTCGACCGAACTCCCCTGGTCGACTAGGATCCTTCGAACGTCAAAGTTCGCCATCTGCGCCCTGATCAGGAGGGAAATAGTGGCGTTTGGTGCTCCCCCGGGGAGTTCCTCGAGGTAGAAGGTGATGGGGTTGGAGTTTCCCCTCACCTTCGCGAGGGTGGTCGCCTTCGCCGATGTCGCGGATTCCAGTTCGTCAAATTTTCGGTTGATTGATCCAACCGACAATTTCTCTGAACCACCCCCAAAAATGACCATCGCTTTAGGGAAGCCTTCCCAGGTACTGCGGGCAGTGACGGGGTCCTCGTCGGGGAAGGTCGCCCACATGTTGCAGATTACTTCTTCGCCCACAATGATCGGGGGGACGAAGAAGTCCTCGGGTCAAGTGACGCTGAGGGCGACCTGAAGCTGGTTGTCGCCGGAAGGAGGTGTTGTCTCCTCGACGTTCTGCGCTTCCCGTGAACTTGGACGAGGAGGGTCGTTCTTTTGGGCATATTTCTTCAAGTGCCCCTCTTTGGTGAGAATCTCAATTGCATCCTTGAGATGGATGCAGTTTTCGGTCACATGCCCGTGGCTCCGGTGGAACCTGCAGTACTTTGATTTGTCAACGTTTGATTTGGGAGCAGCGGGCTTCGGGAAGCGAACTCCTCCTTTCACAAACTCGGAATTCTGGTATTCGGAGAGGATTCGAGCCCGGGGAGCGTTGAGCGGGGTGTACTTCGTGAATCGGCCAGCCGGTCCGCGCGGTTCCCGAGGATCACGGTTGCGGTTCTCTTTCTTTCTCTCTCCTCCTCATCGAGGAAAAAAGTCTTCATCTTTGTGGCCACGGGGGCCCTCTCTGCGTCTCGTCTCAAGGGCGATCTGAGCTGCTTCCGTCTCCTCGAGTTCGATGTACTTCTGAGCTCGAGCGAGAAGGTCCTCGAGACGCCGGGGTCTTCGGAGGCCTATGGATTTGGCAAAGTCAGACCTGACACGCAGTCCATGGATAATTAAATATTTCTTCATGTCGTCGGTCATATGGACCTCGACGGCTTCTTTGCTAAACTTCTCGATGTAGTTTCGGAGAGATTTGTTCCTCCCTTGGAAGATGCTTTCTAGGGAAGCCTCCGTCTTCGGGTGTCGACGAGACGCGATGAAGTGTTTAGTGAAGCGTTGCTTCAGTTGCTTCCATGACGTGATCGACCCATGTTCCAGACCCTTATACCAAGTCATGGCTCCCTTCCGCAAGGTGGTGGGGAACAGCCTGCACCTGATGGCTCCCCTGACATTTCGAAAGTCGAGCATTGCTTCGAAACTCTCCACGTGATCATCAGGGTCGGTCAGCCCGTCATAGGTCCCCAATGGTGGGGGTTTCTCCATGCCCGCTGGGATTGGGGCGTTCATGATTTCCCACGACAAAGGGGTCCTCTGGTCCTCGTTGTCGCTACCGGCCAGGGATCTCGAAGGTGATCGATGGTGCCGTGGAGGGGAGTTACTCGAACGGTTCTTTGGTCTTTCTTCGGTCTGCTTGGACTTCTTGGAGGTGGTGGAGGCCCTGGGTTCCTTCTGAGGCGGGGAACGAGAGTGTTTCTGGGTGATCGTCGGCTGGGGGCGCTCGAGACGCAGTCGGCGACCCTGGCGTACCGGCGACGGGGTTCGAGATTCTTCGGAAGGGGTCCTTTGCGGGGAAGGAGAACGACGAGGTGACGGGGGACGACGATGTCTTCGCGGGGAAGATCGTTGTGCCCGTCCTTGCTCTAAGGCTTCAATTCTGGTGTTCTGCTACGCGATCAGCTGATTGGTCTGGTTGATCAGTGCAAACAGGGCCACGGTGCTCGGGTCCGCATTGGGCGGAGGAGCAACTGGTTGGAGAATGGCGTGCTGATCGTCCTGGCGGGCGGCGTTGTAAGCCACATCTTGGGAGTCCGGGGAGGCGGTCCGCCCGTCTCTTATGTCGCCTTCGCCGCCGTTGAGGATGACGGCGTCCTCACGGTGGTTCCCGTTCTCAAGTTGTGCGAGCACGGTGTCCAGAGCCTGGTTAACTGTCGGGTTGGCCATGTTGGTGATGAATGGAGAAAGCTTTGGTTTATCGAGCAGAAAAACGGGGAAGCTTATAATTTCCCACAGACAGCGCCACTGATCGTACCTGGATCAGACAGTTTCTGGTGGCCAACGACGTCTGTTGAATTTTAGCTCCGGTGAGGTTGAAAGACGGCCGGGGGGGGTGTACCTGCAAGGCACTCCGACGCTCAAGTAAGGTGATTGTCAGAGAAAAAGCAAGTACGAAAGTGAGAGTAAGAAAATGTGTAACCTGACCCTCTTAAGTGAGAGGGTATTTATAGAGCCCCCAGCGCGGGGCCAACGGTTACTTGCATTGGGCTGGATTGCCAGGCCCAATCCAAGTAACTGCCAGGGCTTACGTGGCGTAGTGAAGACCAGCACGTGGTCTTTGCCCTGGGGTAACCGTTCCTAGATCTCCGGAATTAGGGCAGACCTATTCCATCGGGAGTGGAGCGGTTACGTGAGAACGTGTCCTCGCGGGGAGGACTCTTGCATGGCGGGGAGAGACGTGTCCTCGCGGGGAGGACTTGCTGCGTGGACGGAGATGACTCCTCGCGAGGAGCAACATCCTCGTGTCGAGGAGGGGGATAACTCCGGGGAAGGCTCAATGCTTCTGCCCGAAGCCCTACACCATTTGTGCCCGACACTGTGGTGTGACACTTGCCCGACACTGGCTTGACTAAGCCCTTCGTATAGGCCGCCCCAGAGCGTGTGGGCTGGGCCTGCTCGGATATGGAGCAGGTCCCCGGCCCAGTCCAGAACAGATTCTAAGCCAAAGATTCGCCTATCATACCCTTCTCTGACCTCCCTTTATGTTGAGGACATCCATAAGTTTCTCCATTCGTCCCTTTGCCTCCAAGCCCTATCTAGGTCCGCTTGTTGAGTTTGAAGACGTGAGCTCAAAGCTTGAAGATCAACATGGGCACGCTCCTTCTTTTCCTCCTTCATTCGAGCTAATCCTTCATTGACCTTCGATTGTTCCATGGCTTCCTTAAGGCTCAACCTCAACTGGCTACTTTCTTCAGTAGCTTGGTAGAATTTAGCCTTCCATTCATCTTTTTCTTTTGTCAATCTGGCAATGGTCTCCTTAAGCTTTTCATTTTCTTCCATGGAGATTGCGGTAGGCGGAGGAACCATGGGATTAACGGGATGATCTAAAGTAAAGGGAAGCTTTACCTTCCTTACCCTCTCCTCCATCCATTGTGAATATGGGACCCTTGATTCCTCTCTTGGCCTTTTCAGACTGCTCTTCCCTTTTATACTTTGCTTTCATGCTTCAGAAATCCTTAGGACATCAGGATGATCTCCTTTCACACCTTGTAGGACAAAGCCTTTTAGCAACTTGTCTTCTGGCTTGTAGGACAAAGGGTGTCCTAGCTGCCTCATCGCCAAAATAGGATTATAGCTTATGCACCCTCTTGAGCCAATCAAAGGTACATTAGGAAAGTTCTCACAACTCAAGATCACGTTATCCCTTTGGATTATTTGAGGAAACCATAGGATGTCCTTACCAACACGGGATACCAGATATTGAGACCACTCATAGGCCTTCATTTGTCTCATGTCCCTTATGTCTTTCACTAGATGGGAACACAACCACTTGTATAATAACTGAGGGCAACATAGCATAATCCCTCCCTTCTTCTCAAACCTACAATGGAGAGTGAAGTGTATGTCTGCAAGGAGAGCTGTTGAATAGTCTTCTTCTCCAAGGGTAACAGCCAGAAATAGATTGACAGCGGTGATGTCTATGAAGTTTGGAACACTTGGGAATAGGACCAACCCAAAGATAAGTAATACCATGATGGCGTCTAGAGCTACCCAATTCTTGCAAGCCGCAAAGTGACTATCTTTACTCTCTAGGAACCATTTAGGGAACCCTTCGAAGTCATCTTTAGTTTTCCAATGAGCTTGTAGGTCCTCTTCACGAATATACAAACAACTTGCCATCTCTTTTAATGAAGGTCTATACCCCAATGCTTTGAATGGACCTCTATTGTTTTTGGGGAGATCCAGTATCTTTCGAATCACTTCTAAGGTAGGTGCTATTTGGAAGTCCTTGAATTGGAAACACCTTAACTCAGGATCATAAAATTGGGCCAAGGCAGTTAGACCCTCCTCTTGCATAGGAAATAAAACCAAGTCCAATATATCTCCATACCTACGAAGTATAGGTTTCATTCTTTCCTTGGGTAACTCAGCAGCATAAGTCTTTAGGCCCTTTATGTCTGATATCCTTACTTTAATGAGGAGAGTTCTTTTTTTTCCAACTTCCATTGTCCTTTGATTTAATCCTTTTTTTTTTGTAAAATTTTAAGATTCATGTGAATGCAAAAAAGAGAAAAATTTATGAGGATGATGAATGCACATGATGTCTTGATTAGGGTAAAGGTAATGTGTAAGCATGCCCCTAGTAAGGTGGGCTTCCCTAGAACAGGCTGGGTCTAAGTTAAGACTACCCAATCCCCTCACAGGTAGGTTACCTAAATTTGGCCAGCATAACGACCCCAAAATGCTTAGACTATACCCTTGTTTTACCATGAGAAGGAGCAAGCCTTCCTACGGTAATCCTTCGGGATAAGTCTCATTTGGGATAGGACCCTAGTAACAACCCTTGAGGGTTGAATACATTAGGTCCATGATTGGTGTGGGGTAGGTTAAGGTTCTCAGAGTCTCGGACCACATCCAAATCATTCCACTACGAGAGGGGCTAGCCCTTTCGTGAGGACGACTTTGGAAGGATCTACTCTGAGTGTGGCATCAATGCATTTTAGGGGACGTTGTGTGCCCCGCAAAAAACATTTCAGTTCCACTTTAGGTTCTAGGGTTATCCTCCAAGCTTTGGGTTTTAGCTTCACTCTTTTTTTTTATTGCCCCAATCCCTCGCATGATAACAAAATAAAACAAAAGGTTAAATAAATAAATATATAAAATAAAAATAAATAAATAATAATAAAATAAAAACAAAATAAAAACATCCAAGACAAACAAATCCCTAAATCCTAAGGCTATGAAGGACTCTCTCTAGGAAGGAATCCCCAGCAGAGTCGCCAGCTGTCGCGGCCGGCAAAAATTTTCGAGTCGCCACCATATTTTTTAAAGGAAAATAATGATAAACCTAAATATCCTATCCTAAGGTAGAGATTCCTACAGTTCGGGAGTCGGTTAAGTGAAGGGAAGGTGTTAGGCACCCCTCACTTCCATTGTACTCAATGGGATCCACCTTTGAATTTAGGGTATGTTTGTTTGTCTAAAATATGAGAAAACCTAAGTTTTTTATTAATTATACTCGCTAGGGTTGGTTTGCAACCCTATGCCTATGTACCCTCAAAATGAAGGATCAGAGTAACCGTAGTTCACCTCCCCTATTCCTACCTCCTAATCCTATTCCTAAATCCCAAAACCTATCCCTAAATCCCATCCACTATTTATACTCTTGGATAAAGAGTTCCATCCCTTAAATCTAGTGTTTATACTCCTAGATGAGGAGTTCTATCCCTTAAATCCCTTATCCATTATTTATACTCTCGGAGGAAGAGTTTTATCCCAAAAATCCATATTTATGCTCTCGGATATCAAGAGCTTTATCCCCTTATGCTATCCCTTATATAGGCTCTCGGACCAAGAGCATTATCCCTTTTGTAAATCCTTTAAAAACCCCTTAAAAATCCCTTAAACAACCCATCTAATTCTTTTTCAATAAAATAAATGATTAAATTATTTATAATGACAAAAACCAGAATATATGCATATTAATCCAAATAAGATTTAAATTCCAAATAATCCCAAAAACCCAAATTTTATAACCCACCAAAACTTTATTTGCACATCCCATTCTTATATTATTTTTCAAAGAACTAATATTATGACAAAATACAAACCCTTATACAAAAAAATTCTAAAATTTAATTACCACCCTATAAACTAAGAATTTTAGCCAAAATAACGAAAATTTATCTCACAACTTGAACCAAGGAATTGATTCAATGGTGAGTTTTTTTTTTAATAAAAGTCAAAGAAAGTTTAATAATAAAAGAAAGGAAATATGAAATAAACTAAAATTCAAAAAAAATAAATCCTAAACCCTTTTCCTTTAATTTCTTATTTAAAAAAAAAAATCTTAAATAAAATAATTAAATAAAAATTAATTGAATTAATTAAAAAAAAAAGGGTGTATTTCCTTTTACAAAACAGTAAATGGGCTAAGGTAGGGGTGCAAATAGTAAACTGGGCGCTAGGCCCAGTTGCTCTGAGTCCAAAAGAACCAAAAAAAAAAACCTAACATTGAGTCAATCGATTGACTCGCCTGAGACGTCTGATGGAGATCAGACGGTTCCAGAGCTTCGTAATCACAGACCGTTGATTTTGAATACCTGTTCAAGCATCTTAATCCAACGGTTCCAAGGCGTCAGTCAACGAGGGAACATGGTGCTCTCATCTCTACAGGATCACAACGGTCACCCAATCCCATGGCCCGTATAGAGCCACGTGTTGGAGATCTAGACCGTACGCGAGGGAGTATTTAAGGTCGAACCCTTCAGAAAAATTTCATTTGTTCCATTTCTTTCTCTCTCTATCCTTTCTCGCTTTCTCTCCCTTCTCTCTTCGCATCACTCGCTCTCTCCCTTCTCTCTACTCCTTCACCTCCGGTGGGTTCCCAACCACCGCGCGCCACCCTCCAAACCACCACCCAACCCCAGTTTCCGATTGAGATTCAACCGGAAACTTCAAACCTTCATCTTCCAAAACCCAGAAAACCCAGAATTTCTCAAGAACCCCAATCCAGAGCAAGAACTCTAACCCATAATAAGAACCCTAACCCTTAAGTGATGAACCCTAGGGTTCATTACCCTAACCCTAAAATCAAAGAACCCTAACCTTAGAAAAAACCCAGAAAAACCAGAAACACAAAAAAACCAAATCTAAAACATCCAAAAAAATAAACCAATGACGATTCAGGTCCAAATTTCCAGAAAAAAAGCTAAGTGGATTTTCTTGGATTACCTCTCCTGCCGTGAATCTTTTCGTAAAACTTTATCCTTTTCCGATTTCGTTCTTTAATCTCTTCCTTTCTTTGTTCTGCAGGTAAGGACGGTTGAAGGTTCAGCTCAGAAGAGTTGGGGTTCGTGTTTTTGAACCCTAACTTTCTACAATCTTTTTTGAGCTTTGCTGAAAGGGTGGGATTTGCGCAGCTCCAAGGAATTTTGCCTAGGGTTCTTTTCTGATTCTAAATTCTTCTGCTTTTTATATCTTAGATTTAGGTTTTTAGAAGTTTAATTAGATTGATGTATTAGGAATTTTTTGATGTACACATTTGATTCGATTTTATTTTCTTGTAATATTTAGACTTATGGTTTTTTAAATCTGAGTTGAAATTTTTTATTCTGATTCGTTTTATGTAATTTTTAGATTGATAGTAATTGGTTTTGGAAATATTTGATGTTTGATTTGATTTTGATCCGTTCAGCCGCAAAATTAGGGTTTGCGGTATTGAGGAAGAAGAAAGGTACGGTCAAACATTTTGACCAAAAATAATTACTAAAATAAAATAATTAAAACACTTAATTAAAACAAAAGTGACTAATGATCTTCCCTAAATAAAACCGTACCAAATAAATAGTAATTAACAAATATTGACTAATCTTAATAAATGATAATGATAATAATAATAATATATAATCACTTTAAATAAAACAATAAAGTAAAACAAAAAATAAGAAAAAAAACGTGACCAAAACCTCATCCCAAAAAAATGTATCTCTTTAAATAATAATAGTAAATAACTAATTAATAAGAGATATTAATAAAACTTTAAAAAAAACTCTTTTCCTAAATAATTTACAACCTAATAAAAATTAAAAATAAAAGGAAAACCCCAAAATCCTTTTTATTAATCTTAAAAATCTAAAAATAAGATTATTAATTTAAATAAATCTAAATCCAAAAATAATCAACCTAATCGTCCTAAAAAAACTCTAATAACCTTAATTGTTAATAAAACCACAATTCCTAACATCTAAATTCTATAAAATGACATTAATTTTAAAACAACATTCCTAATAAAATTAAATAAACCTAATTATCTATTTCTAAATAAATAAAACAAAAAAATCCGAAAATAAATTAGCACTAACCATTATGATTAAAAAAAAAATCACTATAAACCTCAAATAGAACCATATCCCAAAATGAGCCCAAAAATTGCTAATCAAACCCCCAATGCCCAAAGTGGCACTCCCTAAAAAAAATCCAAAACCAATGGTCAAAATTTAGGGTACTACAATGATTGTTGTGTTTTAATTCCTAATTTTTGTAGAATGAGTAACTAATTACTAGAGTGATTTCAATATCACCATCGACTGTAACAAAATGAATATTGTATGATAATATGTTAAAGCGCGAAAGTTTTAGGGTTTTGAAAGGTGGTTGTAGAACTTATATATATTCTGATAATTTTTTGTCATACTTGTGCTTTTTAGCATCAAAAGCCATGGAATTAAGGGTTTACCATTCATTGCTGTTACTATTTTTCATGGTTGTCACCTTTATTTGAAACTAAGATTGTTTATTTTCACAAATCAGAATAAGAAATCATGCACAATTTTTTATACACGAGAAATCAATTCAAATGCAATGAGTTTCATGTGAATTGTTATGTATCTGGTCATGATTAAACAAAGTAGAAGTTAATTCTAATGCAAGAATGATTGGATTGTTTGGACTTGTGAATAAAGTGAATTATGTATTGATTTGCTTTGTATTTAAACTTTTTCGTGGATGCTATTATTTTCATGAATTCCTTACTTTCGAATGTGTATTACTGGAATTTCTCACATATGCATGGATTCAGTTTAAGTATCTTAATTAGTTTCCCTTTCAACCTTGTCTATTGGAGGACTTTTATATCAATATCATGATATATGTAATTATCACTCTGTATTTACAGGATCCATCAAGGAGGATGCAAAGGCTAGTGACCCATTGACTCAGTTCAATAAAGGTGTTGTTCTTATGGTGCGTAGGGCTTATGGGAAGAAGGGTGACCATTGGACATCAAGGTGTCCATATATGATCTTGTACCGCAATCTAAGGGCTTTGTTGATAAACCTCTAACAGGAGATGGTTCTGCGACTGCTACAAGTGGTCCGACTAAGGGTACATATGTACCTCCTAGCCTTAGAGCTGGTGCGGAAAGGACTACTGGGTAATACATGAAGCAGAGGAATGATGAGAATTCTCTCAATTTTCCTCTTTCACTCTCCACATTCCAAATTTCTCCACCATTGTTCACCAATCTTGTGGTTCAAAGTTCCAACACATCTTTCCTCTTCTACTTTAATCTATCTTCTCTTATTTTATTTCTTTTTCATCTTCTCATTTTTATGCTATTGTTTTCTCTTCAAAATACATTTTTATCGCACCTTTCTTCTATGGTTTCACATCTCTTATATTCTTTCTTTTTCATCTTCTCTAATCTCATATCTCCTATATTTTTCTGTTTTATTGTAATGTTTTTGATATTGTTTTATACTAATATTTTATGTTTATTATTCCAGTTTTGTCTAATCTGATTTTTGTATATTGAATGTGAAGTGATTGTCCAAATATGATGAGTTTTATTGTTATTTGGTAATGTATGAATGACTAATCACAAATTTATGTTGTTCTCTATATGTGTATATATAGCTCAATAAAAATCTTGTAAAAAAACCAAACCAACCCAAACCACATTGGTTTGATTCAGTTTTATTTTTAAAAATCAACAAAACCAAACCGAACCGCACATGTTATCTCTTGCGGTCAAAATCATCCAAAGCTCACCCAAATACCCCTATCATCACTTACTTAGAATTCATTTTAAAAAATATGACTAACATTATAATAAATTTATTTTATAACAAATTAAAATTATATATTTTTAAAATTCACATTTTTATTACGTGTAATGATTTGACTAATTTCTAATATAAAATAAGAGAGCAAAGGTAGTGCACTGACAGTGTAAACTTATTTTACACCATCATCCAATAGAATTATAACATTTCGCCATGTCATATCAGTATTTTAAAATTAAACTTGTGATTTGGCGGGATACACGCCCGTGATTGGTTGACGGTGTAAAAATATTTTACACTGTTGGTGTATAATCTTTTTTCTCATAAAATAATGTGATAAAAAAATCTGAAATTATTATAATTATTATAAGGGTTTAATGGTAGTGCACTGTCAGTGTAAGACAATTTTGCACATGGAACCAATTAAAACTCTTATATTTGCCATGTCATTTCAATATTTTAAAAATAAAATTAAGATTTATTCTGATGCATGTCTCTCATTGGTTGACAGTGTAAAAAATTTTACACTGTCAGTGCATTTCTCTTTTTCTCTTATTATAATATAATTATTTTATTATTATGTTAATAATATTGAAAAAAATTAATTTCATTTCAATATCAATTTTGATTTAAAAAGATAAAGATATTAAATTTAATTAATTGTAAATTAATATAATATTTATATAGTATTTATGGAATAAAACAACAATTAAATAAAAGAATATAAAAAAATTGTATAAAATAATAAATTAGGGGGACGTGGATAAATATTAAATGAGAGTATTATAGAGGATATTATAGATTAGTACTAGGTAACAGCCTATGTAACTTAATTTTAATATTTGATAGTTAAAATTCAAAATACCTAATCTTGACAAGTTGTAGATATAAATATTAAAGATAAAGTTATTAAATCGGAAATTTATGACAAATCAAAAATTCATAACAGAAAATAAAAAAAATCCCAAAATTTACTTTCTATTTATAAAGGATTAATTGGGTTGTAGAAAATTGTTTCCAAAATTTACTTACATAAATATAATATTAAGCCCGGATACTCAATTTTCCTACGAATATCAAAACATCTCATCATAGTTTTAAAAACTGGATCGGACCGGCTGGTCGGATCGATTGAACCGGGAACCGAAGTGGTAAATTATTTGATTCAATTGTTGGATCGGATATGCAGTTGAACCGGTAAGAATCGGTCAAAACCGGTGTAAATCGGTCAAAACCGATAAATCGACGGTTCAAATGCGTGTTTTTTTAAAATTAAAACGACGTCATTTTTCATTATTTAAAAAAATAAAAAATAAAAATATAAGAGAAAGTTAATATTCTTTTCTTTAAAAATTAGTGACAACAATTAAATATAACAAATAGAGGCTATTGCAGTATTATAGTATTGATAGGTTGTGGAATTTAAACTGTTCTGGACTGAACCAATAGCTAGACATGGCCCAATCCACCTCTGCTCCCAGAACGGCCCAATTGCCTAAGTACAATCCACAAAGGGGCAAAAGTACCTTTCTGCCCCTCCAACCGGGCAAGGACTGCATCGCTCCTCCCCGGAAATGCTGCCCGTTCCGCACGACTTCTTCACTGCACGAGCAGCTAAGGGCATGTGTCCGACACTATGCTTATGTCCGACATAACGGCTAGTTTTGGGCACCCTGCCCGACATAACATCTAGTTTTAGGTAGTTACCTATTCTTTGGGAAAACAGTTATTTTGCCCTGAAAATAGGACCGTTAGCCACGCGCTGGGGGCACTATATAAACCCTCTCACTTGAAAGGGTCAGGTATCAAATAATCACCCTTGAAATCCACATTTTGTACTTGCCCATTTTCTCTGACCCTTTCTTACTTGAGCGTCAGAGTGCCTTGCAGGTACACCCCCCTCCTCCTCTCCATACGCCCAACATCTCAGACGTACTTCGTGGCCCACTTCAACAGGATCTGATCCAGCCTTCACGATCACTGGCGCCATCTGTGGGAAACCTTGTTCTCCCATTCTTTCTTTCCCCAGAAACCAAAGATCAAAGCGAATTTCCAAGATCATCATCATGGCCTCTCAAGATCACGTCAAAGGTGTTCACCAATCCGCCGTCCTCCCCGTTAACAAGTCTGACGTTGACGGTCCATCTTCTCTCCTCGGAGATCCCCGTTTTCTGAGAGACGGGGCCACAACCTCTCTCTCCCCTACTCCCGCTGATCGCGAAGACGACCAGCCCTCGCTGGCCATCCAGCCTGTTCCTGCTCCACCGAACGCCGACCCGACCGTGGTGGCCCTCCTGGAGGCGATCAACAAAACCAACCTCCTGATCCTTCAGCAAAACGAAAGGATAGGGGCGTTGGAAGAATCTGCTCACCCAAGATCCTCCCCTCCTTCGAGGAAGAACCATCGACGATCCAAGAGCCCGCAGCCTCAGCGAGAAGTCGACCGAAGGCCGGGCCAAGAGCCAGAATCTCGCGTTGTTCGGAAACGCGGCCAGATTTCCCTGCGGAACCAGCACTCTCCCGGCCACAAGAGGACAAGAAGAGACAAGCAGTCACCTTCAGACAGGTCGAAGGGTCGGGCCCGTTCACTTTCTCCTCGAAGAAGTCGACGACACGAGCGAGTTATCCGGTCCCCGTCACCATTCAGTTCTAGCAGCGATGATGAGCCGCACAGCCATTATCCCAAGAAATCTTGGAAACACGCCTCCCCAAGGGTCTGGAGAAGCCCCCAGTACTGGGTACGTACGACGGCACTACTGGCCCTGACGAGCACATCAAAAACATCGATGCACTTTTGGATTACCGCGGCGTCCGGGGCGCCATCAAGTGCCGACTGTTTCCAACCACACTCCCAAAAGAAGCAATGACTTAGTACAAGCAGCTGCCTGAAGAGTCTATTACGTCGTGGAAGTAACTGGGCAGAATGCTCTCCCGGCACTTCACAGCGTCGCGCCGCCACCCCAAGACTGAAGCCTCCCTTGGGGCCATAATCCAAGGGAAGGACGAACCTCTTCGAGCATACATCGAGAGATTCAACAAAGAAGCAGTGCAGGTCTCTACAACGGACGAAATGAAAAAGTTTCTCCTCGAGCAAGGACTCCGCCCTGGCTCAGAATTTTCTAAAGTCGTCGGTCTAGCACCTCTGAGGAATCTGGATGCCCTCCTCTTAAAGGCACAGTCACACATCCAGTACGAGGAGAAGGAAGCGGCCAACTCCGTCCGAACTTCTCGTCACCAGGAGAACGCTCGGGCCTCCAGAGGCGAGGAAGCCTCGACATCCCGTCGAGGAGAAAGGAAACGCGAAGACCGTCCTTGGGACTCCCGCGACAGCAAAGGACCCTTCGGACGATTCCACGACTACACCCCCCTGACCGTCTCCAGGGAGAAGATACTGTCCGAATGCGCGAATTCAGAATTTAAACAAGCAGGGGTCCGCTTCCCCAAACAAATACCGGCCAAACCCAACGCCGACAAATCGAAGTACTGCCGTTTCCATAAGAGTCACAGCCACACTACCGAAGACTGCATCCATTTGAAGGATGCTATCGAGATACTGATCAGGGATGACCACCTGAAACAGTTTGCTAAGAAGAAAGACGTTCCCCGGCAAGACGCCCAGGAATCCAAAAAGGTAGAGGAAGAGGTGCCTTCCTCAGAAGAGACCAACATCTAGGTCTCCATGTCTGTATCGCAACCAGAAGACTTCTACGCCCCAGACGAGCTCAGCGCCCCTGCTTACTTTGCGGCCCACAACCCGTGGGAGACGTTCCCATCCGTCATGGTCATCTCGGGCGGAGGTTTCAATAAAGTCACGGTGGGCTCCGTGAAAAGAAAATTCGAGCACCTAATCAACACGAGCTCCAAAAAGGTGACCACGCTCGACCAGGCCCAGAAGGGCTCTGTCCCCATCTCCTTCTACCGGGAAGAGCTCCTCGGAGGATCTCCGAACTCTAGCATACCTTTGCTCGTCAGAGATCGAATGGTGAACTTCGACGTTCGGAGAATCCTCGTCGACCAGGGCAGCTCGGTCGACATTATGTACTCCCAGCTGTTCTCAACACTTCAGCTGGATGAATCACACCTCACCCCCTTTATGGGGTCTGATTTGCAAGGATTCAACGGATCAGTGACCAAACCCTGGGGATACGTCAAACTGATCGTCACTTTTGGATCAGCAGAAACGGCCAGATCCGTCAAAGTGCAGTTTTTGGTGATCGATTGTCCGTCACTGTACCAGTGTATCTTCAGAAGACCAACATTGGCTGAGTTGGTAGCTGTGCCCTCAACCGTCCACCAGAAGATGAAGTATTACACTTCAAAGGGGATGTTTGCCACCCTCCACGGCGACATCGAAGCAGCACGACGATGTTTCGAAGCAGCTACAAAGGGACTCAATGCCATTGCGTTCAAGCTAAAGTTTCGAACAAAGAAGAAAGAAACAATATATACGATATCAATATAAACAAGTGAAAATAAACAATATATGGTAAACATATACAAGTATCAATATAAACAAGTGAAAATAAACAATATATACGATATCTACAAAACTCAAAAACAAAGAAACTATCGCAATGCGATCCAATAAAAACACCAATCCCCGGCAACGGCGCCATTTTGTTGGAATGCGGTATAGGGCAAGCAACAAAAGTTTTGGAAGTATTTTTCTGGGAATTTATCGTGTCCACAGAGATCGGTGCTACTGAACTGCCGTTCGACAATTTAAATGTTAAAGAGTTTGGTTTAAAATGTTTCAAACATAGAAACAGAAAAGTAAATATTAACACAAGAAAATTCATTCGTCAGAGGAGAAAGACTTATCAAGCATGTATATATTCCACTCGTCACAAACTTAAACTTACCGACCAGTTATACTCAACCTACAATACTCCTCAATATCATCCAGCATCGCTCTCAAAAGTATTCATCTCTGACACACCGAGCTGAGAGAAAAAAAAACCGTATTACTCTCTTCGTCACTCTCGCGCACGAAGCCTCGAAATACAGAAGACATTAAGCTTCGACACCCAAATAGATTGTTAGCTCTAAATCTATCTCTAGCATCCAGAAACTAACAGATAATCATCCCTAATGAAGATTTGTGATGTTTATCTCTAACACAACCCAAACCCCGCGCATAAAGCAAAAATCAGAGACAATCATCGATAAAGATTTGTAAAGCAAATTAAATATAACGCCATGGGCGATAAATATACATAAGATCAAAGTAAAAATATATACAAACCCAACAAAGAAGAAAGACATAAAGAAAATAAAAAATGAACCAAACACTTCGCGGGTTGTGAGAGCCGATCGATGAGAAATCCACCCCGGATCATCCAAATGCAAGCTTCCATGATGTTTTCTAAGCTAATCTACTAAAGAAATGAAGTTTGATGGAGTTGGGAGCAAAATACCCAAAACCATCCCTAAAAAATGTGTTTTTACCCCCTATTTATTGTTGTCATCATCGCAGACCGTACTTAGCCCGGTTTTGGGCGCTAAGCGCGCCCTTATTAAAGTTAAACCGCCTTAAAAGCGCGCTAAGCGCGGTACCTGCTGTCATGAAAAAAAGACAACACATGTTTCGGCCATAACTTGAGAACTGTAACTCGGATTTGCGCCCGGTTCGAAGCGTTGAAAAGTTTATTAAATTTCCTATCTAACAATGAATAAATATCAACCAAATTGGTGATTTATATCATCCTCATTTTGAGCCTTATTCGTTGATGAGTCGCTCAAAATCGCGCGTTTGAAGTCGTGTCTTCGACACTTTATTGCTCATGCTCCAAATACACCTCAATACCTACAAAATGAGTAGAAAACTATCAAACGGTACACAAATACACTAAAACTTGATTATACACTAAATATACACATTTACATACAAAGTGGGGTTTTATTCAATACAATTAGAATGATAAGTGCCATAAAAATACTACTAAAAACATGACTTTTTGGCACTCATCACTCTCCCCAACTTACATAATTGTTTGTCCTCAAACAAAGCCAACACCTAAAGGAACAAAAGCGAAATCCAAGAAATAACGCAACAACAAGTTTTTACAAATAAAAAAAAATGCAATGGTTCAATCGAAAATGGTACACACAAAATAAATACTTACCACTAAACTTCAACGATAACATAATCATGAAACAAATGCTAAATACAAAAGTCATGCCAAACATTCTAAAACAACACAAGTTCAAATGTGAATCACACCTAGCAAAAACAATCATCGGTAGATGAAAAACATAAAATGAGGGATTTTTCACTCACACAACAATCTTGCAAACAAAAGACTAAATTATGCAATCATCCAAAAATCATGCTGAAAACACAAAAGCAAGAATCAAAAGGACTTTCAGGGTTGTAATGTGGTCGGGTGAACAAACAAGGAATGATTCCTAAAGCTAATCGAAACAAAAACTTGCCCAAACCTAAGGGAGTGATCAACTCACAAAAGTTCAAACACAAAATATCAATCAAACTTCTTCCAAAATCCCAAGTGTTACACCAAACACATAGAACTTATTAGCACAACATTATTCTACTCTTTTTGTTTTTCTTTTTCAAAGCTTTTTCAATTTTTTTCTTTCTTTTTCTTTTCTTTTCTTTTTCATATTTTTCTCTTTTTTCTTTTATTTTTCAACCTCATAGCAACCAATAACATACGTGAGAAAACATTGCTCTCCCCAACTTGAATTCAATCACATCCTCATGTGAATACTCCCTACTTTTTAAGGCAAGGTAAAAATTCATACAACAACACAAAGTTGAGGGTACAAGAAAAAAAACAACAATCAAGATCCACACAAAAAATGAATTTGACACTCATAGACAAGAATCAAACTCAAACAACAAGGATAATGACCAAAGGCTCAAAGGGTTTACAAACGATCACACACTCACAAGGTGAATTGACTATTTGGCTAAGGTAGTTGTGGTCAAAATGAAACAAGTGCCTTAATCCTTTTCATGCTTTCAAATAATCAACACAAACAAAAGATTAAGCATAATAAAATCCAGTTAAAACAAGAATATTGGTACTCCGAGCATATATGAACAATGGAAGGCTTCCTCACAAAATGGGTGGGAACTAAAGTGATTCACATACGAATAAGTATATAAAATAATGAATGGCATATAAGTTGTAAAAAGCCTAAGTATCATGAATATGCTAAAGTCTAGAAAGCGATAAACACATACATTGAACGTGTACAAAATTTTAAACACTATCATCACCACGCATTCGCAAGTTGAAATACTCAAAATCGGAAAATCACCGAATGCGACTTCAAGCTATCGAACCAAAATTTGAGTCCAAACAATAACAAAAGAATTAGTTATACTACGGTTATGTACTATCTAAAGCCTAGGAGAAAGTGGGAAAAAGGAAGGCAAGTGAAACAAAAAGAATTCACTGGCTCATCTCAACAGAGCGCGCTAAGCTAGCACACCCGCGCTAAGCGTGCTACACCAGAAGCAAAATAACAGGACAACTGAAATGCATTTCATGCTACCTCCACTATCACCTACACAACTCAATTACAAAACATACAATATTTACACATACAAACTTCCTCAAGTTAAACACGACAAGCTTGAGAAAAACAAAACTTAACACCTTAACACGAACTACCATAAACATACTAAAATAATGGGAGAAAAAAAACATTAGAAACTAACAACGATAAAACATGCTTGTTTTACGTCATAAGTTCGACGCCTATTATTTACAAACCAACACGTTGCTTCAGAAGAGACAAATGCTTTCACTCCCGCCTTTGCCCTCATCTCTTCGAGCTCTAACCAAAACTACACATCTAACCACACTTTTGGCAAACCTGAAGAGAAACAAATATATACACTATATTCACAATTATGCAAAACATGTAAAATTCACAAATATGGTAAACATATACAAGTATCAATATAAACAAGTGAAAATAAACAATATATACGATATCTACAAAACTCAAAAACAAAGAAACTATCGCAATGCAATCCAATAAAAACACCAATCCCCGGCAACGGCGCCATTTTGTTGGAATGCGGTATAGGGCAAGCAACAAAAGTTTTGGAAGTATTTTTCCGAGAATTTATCGTGTCCACAGAGATCGGTGCTACTGAACTGCCGTTCGAAAATTTAAATGTTAAAGAGTTTGGTTTAAAATGTTTCAAACATAGAAACAGAAAAGTAAATATTAACACAAGAAAATTCATTCGTCAGAGAGAAAAGACTTATCAAGCATGTATATATTCCACTCGTCACAAACTTAAACTTACCGACCAGTTATGCTCAACCTACAATACTCCTCAATATCATCCAGCATCGCTCTCAAAAGTGTTCATCTATAACACACCGAGCTGAGAGAAAAAAACCGTATTACTCTCTTCGTCACTCTCGCGCACGAAGCCTCGAAATACGGAAGACATTAATCTTCGACACCCAAATAGATTGTTAGCTTTAAATCTATCTCTAGCATCCAGAAACTAACAGATAATCATCCCTAATAAAGATTTGTGATGTTTATCTCTAACACAACCCAAACCCCGCGCATAAAGCAAAAATCAGAGACAATCATCGATAAAGATTTGTAAAGCAAATTAAATATAACGCCATGGGCTATAAATATACATAAGATCAAAGTAAAAACATATACAAACCCAACAAAGAAGAAAGACATAAAGAAAATCATAGATGAACCAAACACTTCGCGGGTTGTCAGAGCCGATCGATGAGAAATCCACCCCGGATCATCCAAATGCAAGCTTACATGATGTTTTCTAAGCTAATCTACTAAAGAAATGAAGTTTGATGGAGTTGGGAGCAAAATACCCAAAACCATCCCTAAAAAATGTGTTTTTACCCTTATTTATTGCTGTCATCATTGCAGACCGCACTTAGCCCGGTTTTGGGCGCTAAGCGCGCCCTTATTAATGTTAAACTGCCTTAAAAGTGCGCTAAGCGCGGTCGGGCGCGCTAAGCGCGGTATCTGCTGTCATGAAAAAAGACAGCACATGTTTCGGCCATAACTTGAGAACCGTAACTCGGATTTGCGCCCGGTTCGAAGCGTTGAAAAGCTTATTCAATTTCCTATCTAACAATGAATAAATATCAACCAAATTGGTGATTTATATCATCCTCATTTTGAGCCTTATTCGTTGATGAGTCGCTCAAAATTGCGCGTTTGAAGTCGTGTCTTCGACACTTTTTTACTCATGCTCCAAATACACCTCAATACCTACAAAATGAGTAGAAAACTATCAAACGGTACAAAAATACACTAAAACTTGATTATACACTAAATATACACATTTACATACAAAGTGGGGTTTTATTCAATACAATTAGAATGATAAGTGCCACAAAAATACTACTAAAACCATGACTTTTTGGCACTCATCAGAGCTCCCCGAGGAGCTCTCCTCAGATGAATCTATTATTATCTCCCCATCAGGCCCTGTCGCCATGTCGATCACCTGAAAAGTAGAGGAAAAAGTGAATTCGACGAAAAATCAAATCCACCCTTCCACCGCTAGTCAAGTGAAAGGGCGCGCAAAGGGCTGAGGACCACGTCCCCGGCCTAAGCCCTAACATCAAACAAAAACTGTTGGTTCTTGGATTGGCTAGAATTTTGGTAAAACAAAGGTGTGCAAAGTTCATGTCACATGGGTGATGTCTTAACATTGGTTTATGTTAAGTGTTTAACTTGCTGAAGTTGTGAAGTCTGATGTCACATGCGATGTTGTGACATCAGGTCTGCAGAAGACTAATAACATCAGGTTTAGTGATGTTGTTAGGGTTTGCGTTTTAGCTGGATTTTGGGAGAGCTGTTAGTCTCATTGGTTGCGGATATCTTGGGATAGATATTCTCTGTTGCATAGAGATTTGATGCAGATTTGTAGGAGGTTTAAAGGCTGAAGATTTAAGAAGATTTTGAGAGAGAAAATCTGTTTTGAAGATTCAGTTTTAAATAACAAATAAGGTCACATATTATAGCAGGTCCAAGCCCAATTCAGATAGCTATATAATGTGCATCATTCCTGAAGGAAAAGTAACGAAGAAAGAGAGCTAAAGACTGAGTGTCGTTGTGTCTTCGTGTTTGTAAACCATTCAAGTGTGAATTGGTATTGTTGTTTTGAGTTGTTCTTGATCAAAGCTGTGAAGCAGAATCAAGTAGTGTTATTCAAAGTGTGTGATCTTTGAATTATATCACTGAAGAGATTTAGGGATTGAGTAGTGTTCTTATATCTAAGTGGTCTCTTAGGTAGAAGGTTCATTAAGTAGTGATTAAGTTTAGGAGATGTCAACTGGGTTGTTGAGTCTGTAAATTAATACTACTGATAATGAAATTCATCCTTGGCTTGGTAGCCCCCAGACGTAGGTAGTTAGACCGAACTGGGTGAACAATTCATTGTGTTGATTTATTGTTGTTGTTGTTTGTGTCCATTGTTCATAGTGTGTTGTTGTGACATCGTGTGTGACATCACACATCTGGTACCAGAATTTCAATTGGTATCAGAGCAGGCATCCTGTCTGTCTCTGGGTGAGATATAAGGAAGTTACTTTCTGGTGTAAAGATGGACAAAGAAGTTGGAGGATTTGTCAACAGACCCTCTATTTTGGATGGCTCGAATTATGATTATTGGAAGCCAAGGATGATCACCTTTTTGAAATCCTTGGACAGCAGGGTTTGGAAGGCTATCATTAAAGAATGGAAAGCACCTGTTGTGTTTGAAAAAGATGATGCTGGGAAAGATAAAGAGGGCACCTCAAAGCCGAAGCCTGAAGAAGAATGGACCAAGGAAGAAGATGAGCTTGCCCTTGGAAATTCCAAAGCTTTAAATGCAATTTTCAATGGAGTGGATAAGAACATATTCAGGTTGATCAATACCTGTGAAGTTGCTAAGGAAGCTTGGGATATTTTGAAGGCTACATATGAAGGAACATCTAGAGTTAAGATGTCAAGACTTCAGCTTTTAACATCGAAGTTTGAAAGTCTGAAGATGAAGGAAGATGAGACTATCCATGACTTCCACATGAGTATTCTTGAGCTGTCCAATGCATCCAATGCTCCTGGAGAAAAGATGACAGAAGAAAAGCTTGTAAGGAAAATCCTTAGGTCCCTTCCTAAGAGGTACAAGATGAAGGTGACTGCAATTGAAGAAGCTCAAGACATCAGCAAGATGAGGGTTGATGAGCTCATTGGATCTCTTCAAACATTTGAGCTAGGGTTAAGTGAAGAAGAACCTGAGAAGAAGTCCAAGAGTATAGCTTTAGTTTCCAGTTCTGAAGAAACCAAGAAAGAGAAAGTAGATGACTCTCAGGAGGAGCTGTCTCAGGCGATTGCTTTGCTGGGTAAACAGTTCAACAAAGTTATGAAGAGGATAAATAGGAGTTATAATCCCAATGTCAAGAACATTACCTCTGACATCAACAGATCGGGAGAACAAGGGAAGAAGTCTAAAGATGAAGAAAAATCCAGTAATGACAAAGGGATACAATGCTTTGAGTGTGAAGGGCATGGACATGTCAAGAAGGAATGTCCTACTTTTCTAAAGAAGCATAAAGGGTTATCAGCTTCTTGGTCTGACAGTGAGAGTGAATCTGAAGAAAATTCAGCTAAACTTGTTAGAGCTATGGTGGGGGTTTATGATTCAGATGATGAGTCTTGTAATGATGAGGTTACTTATGATGAACTTGTTGTCACTTATAAAGATCTTTTCATGAAAAGTGAACAAGTGTGTCTTGAAGGAGAAGAGCTGAAGAAAACCATAGTACAGTTAAAAGCAGAAAAGACTGACCTTGAAGCTGAAGTCAGTATACTTAACTATAAGCTGGACTCTATGACCAAAACTATCAGAATGTTGAACAATGGTACTAATGCGTTAGACAACATTCTTAGTATTGGGAAGATGGCTGGAGACAAATCTGGTTTGGGATTCACCAGTGATGCAGGTTCTATCACCCCAAAACCAGTGATGTTAAAACAGATGTTAAAACAGATGTTAAAACATCATGACAGAACTCCATCTAAGAAAAAATAAAGATGCTGGAGGTGTCACCACTGTGGATATTTGGGACACATTAAGGCTTATTGTTATAAGCTACATGGGTATCCACAGAAGGCTCATCAGGTTGTTCCCAAACAGAACTGTTATAAAGGAAAGCAGGTTTCCAAGCCTAAGAAACAATGGGTCCCTAAAGTTAAGGTTACCAGCTTGATAGCTCACACTTCTTTAAGGGTTTCTACCAAAGAAGACTGGTACTTTGACAGTGGGTGTTCAAGGCACATGACTGGAGTAAAGAATCTGTTGGTAGATGTGAAGCTTCATTCTTCAGGTTATGTTACATTTAGTGATGGGGTCAAAGGAGAGATCAAGGGGAGTGGTAAACTGAACTGTGTTGGTGCTCCCAGACTGGAGGATGTTCTTCTTGTTAAAAGACTGACTGCTAATTTGATTAGCATTAGTCAACTTTGCGATCAAGGATTTAAAGTAGACTTTACAAAGTCTGAATGCATTGTCAAAGATGATAAAGGAGAAGTCATTATGAAAGGAGCCAGGTCTAAGGACAACTGTTATCTTTGGGTGCCACAAGACTCAAGTTCTTCCACTTGTGTTTTTGCTAAAGAAGATGATGTCAAAATCTGGCATTAGAAGTTGGGACATCTTCACCTAAAGGGAATGAAGAGAATCATCTCCTCAGAAGCAGTCAGAGGAATTCCCAAACTTAATATTGAGGAAGGAAAAGTGTGTGGAGACTGTCAAAAAGGAAAGCAAACAAAGATGTCTCATCCGAAGCTTCAACATGACACCACCTCCAAGGTATTGGAACTACTTCATATGGACTTGATGGGACCTATGCAGGTGGAAAGTCTGGGTGGAAAGAAATATGCATATGTAGTTGTGGATGACTATTCTAGGTACACCTGGGTGAACTTCATCAAAGACAAATCAGAGGTGTTTGATGTTTTTAAAGATCTTTGTCAAAGACTCCAAAGAGAAAATGAGAGTAAGGTTATCAGAATAAGAAGTGACCATGGAAGAGAGTTTGAGAATAGCAAGTTTGAAGAATTTTGCTATGCTGAAGGTATAAGTCATGAGTTTTCTTCTCCTATTACTCCTCAGCAAAATGGAGTAGTTGAGAGGAAGAACAGAACTATCCAAGAATTTGCTAGAGCTATGATTCATGCCAAGAAACTTCCCTATCATTTCTGGGCTGAAGCCATGAATATTGCCTGTTACATTCACAACAGGGTTACCCTGAGAAGAGGCACTTCATCCACTCTGTATGAACTATGGAAGGGAAGAAAACCTAATGTTAAATACTTTCATGTTTTTGGAAGTAGATGTTATATTCTAGCTGATAGAGAACAGAGAAGAAAATTGGATTCCAAAAGTGATGAAGGTATATTTTTGGGATATTCTACTAACAGCAGAGCATATAGGGTTTTTAACTCTAGAACCAAGGTGATGATGGAGTCAATCAATGTGGTGATTGATGACAGGGACAAGCAGGAAGATGATGATGTCCTAGATGATGTTGGAACATCAGTCGGTGAAATTAATCCAGATGCGGAAGACAGAAGTCCAATTCCTAGTGTTGTTGCTGCTGAGCCTGAAACTGAGCAACCTCATAAGGATCCCTCCATCAGAGTGCAAAAGGACCACCCAAAGGAGCTCATTATAGGAGATCCAAACTCTGGAGTGACGATGAGGTCAAGAGATGTTATAGCAAGTTCATGCTTTGTCTCCAAAATTGAGCCAAAGAATGTCAAGGAAGCATTGACTGATGAGTTTTGGATAAATGCAATGCATGAAGAGCTGGAGCAATTCAAGAGGAATGAAGTATGAGAGCTTGTACCTAGGCCTGATGGAGCTAATGTGATTGGCACCAAGTGGATCTACAAGAATAAATCTGATGAACAAGGAGTGGTCACCAGAAACAAGGTCAAATTGGTTGCTCAGGGATACACTCAGGTTGAAGGAATTGATTATGATGAAACCTTTGCTCCTGTGGCAAGACTGGAATCTATCAGATTGCTCTTAGGTGTGGCTTGTAATTTCAAATTCAAGCTTTTTCAGATGGATGTTAAAAGTGCCTTCTTGAATGGTTACTTAAACGAAGAGGTGTATGTTGATCAACCAAAAGGATTTATTGATCCAACATTTCCTAACCATGTGTACAAACTAAGGAAAACTCTATACGGTTTGAAGCAAGCACCAAGAGCTTGGTATGAAAGACTTACAGATTTCTTGGTTGTGAATGGCTACAGAAAAGGAGGGATTGACAAGACTTTGTTTGTTAAAGAGGAAGGAGGAAAACTGATGATAACTCAAATCTATGTTGATGACATAGTATTTGGTGGGATGTCAGATGCAATGGTGAAACATTTTGTGGAACAGATGCAGTCTGAATTTGAAATGAGTCTTGTTGGTGAGCTGAACTATTTTCTTGGTCTACAAGTTAGACAAATGGAGGACTCCATATTCATTTCTCAAAGCAAGTATTCAAAGAACATAGTGAAGAAGTTTGGTCTAGAGAATGCTAATCACAAGAGGACTCCTGCTCCTACTCATCTAAAATTGTCCAAGGATGAACATGGTGTCAGTGTGGATCAAAGTTTATATAGAAACATGATTGGGAGTCTATTGTATCTCACAGCTAGCAGCCTGACATTGCTTTTGCTGTTGGAGTGTGTGCCAGATATCAATCTGAACCTAAGGCTAGTCACTTGAATCAAGTGAAAAGGATCTTGAAATATGTTAATGGCACTAGTGACTATGGGTGCTGTATAGTCATGGTTCTGGGACTGAGTTAAGGGGATATTGTGATGCTGACTGGGCTGGGAGTGCTGATGATAGGAAAAGCACTTCAGGAGGTTGTTTCTTCTTAGGGAATAATCTGATATCCTAGTTCAGTAAAAAGCAGAACTGTGTGTCTCTTTCTACTGCTGAAGCTGAGTACATAGCAGCAGGGAGTAGTTGCTCTCAGCTTGTGTGGATGAAGCAGATGTTAACAGAATACAATGTCAAACAAGATGTCATGACATTGTACTGTGATAATTTGAGTGCTATCAATATCTCTAAGAATCCTATTCAACATAGCAGAACTAAGCATATTGATATAAGGCATCATTTTATAAGAGAATTGGTCGAGGACAAAGTTGTTGCATTGGAGCATGTAGCTACAGAAAAACAGTTAGCTGATATCTTCACTAAAGCATTAGATGCAAACCAATTTGAAAGTTTAAGAAGTAAATTGGGAATTTGCATTTATGAAGATTAAGTGTGCTGGAGAGTGCATTGTGCAGTTGTGTACTTTATTGAAAATTGATTCAACTGCTGAAGGCATACAAGTTTGGAGTTCATAAAAAGTTACAAACAAAGAGTCTATAGATTGTCCCAACCCCCTGAATCTAGAAAATTTTTCCAGTCTTCATCCCATTCATCATCAGAAGCATGTCGTTGCACTGGAGGTTTCTTGCTGGTTTTCATTCTTGTCTCTGAGGTCCTGCCAGCTCTTGTTGTTCCTGAAGTTGTTTCAACTGTAGTTTTTGTTTTGCTCCTCTTCTGAGGTGGATCTGAAGTCTTGTCCTTCTGCTTGAAGTTCTTTGCTGCACCATTGCTGTCTGACTGGCTCATTCTTGATTGCTGAGTAGTGCTGCTAGAAGAAAGGCTTGTGCTTATAATGAAAAACAAGGAGCATCGTTTGTATCGACTGGTCAGTCAATGTGTTGGAACTTGTGTTTTTGGGAAGCATGATGTTTGACCCTGACTTTATGTCAGGACATTGTGTTTGGTAATTGTCCAATTGTGGCTAAAAAGGGGGAGAGTTAGCCTAGGTGTGTAGAGTGTTCCCTTTATCTGGTGTGGTGCAGATGTTGAAGGGGAGTGTGCATGTTGAACAGCTGGTTATGCTGGTTCTGGTTTTTAGGGGGAGTTTTGCTCTTTGTTGATGGGAGCTGTTTGTTGGTTGTTGGTAAATTTTTTATCCGCTGCTGAAGTCTCTGATGGTGCAGAGATTGTTTTAGCCAAAATTAGCCAAAGGGGGAGATTGTTGGTTCTTGGATTGGCTAGAATTTTGGTAAAACAAAGGTGTGCAATGTTGATGTCACATGGGTGATGTCTTAACATTGGTTTATGTTAAGTGTTTAACTTGCTGAAGTTGTGAAGTCTGATGTCACATGCGATGTTGTGACATCAGGTCTGCAGAAGACTAATAACATCAGGTTTAGTGATGTTGTTAGGGTTTGCGTTTTAGCTGGATTTTGGGAGAGCTGTTAGTCTCATTGGTTGCGGATATCTTGGGATAGATATTCTCTGTTGCATAGAGATTTAATGCAGATTTGTAGGAGGTTTAAAGGCTGAAGATTTAAGAAGATTTTGAGAGAGAAAATCTGTTTTGAAGATTCAATTTTAAATAACAAATCAGGTCAGATATTGTAGCAGGTCTAAGCCCAATTCAGATAACTATATAATGCGCATCATTCCTGAAGGAAAAGTAACGAAGAAAGAGAGCTAAAGACTGAGTGTCGTTGTGTCTTCGTGTTTGTAAACCATTCAAGTGTGAATTGGTATTGTTGTTTTGAGTTGTTCTAGATCAAAGCTGTGAAGCAGAATCAAGTAGTGTTATTCAAAGTGTGTGATCTTTGAATTATATCACTGAAGAGATTTAGGGATTGAGTAGTGTTCTCATATCTAAGTGGTCTCTTAGGTAGAAGGTTCATTAAGTAGTGATTAAGTTTAGGAGATGTCAACTGGGTTGTTGAGTCTGTAAATTAATACTACTGATAGTGAAATTCATCCCTGGCTTGGTAGCCCCCAGACGTAGGTAGTTAGACCGAACTGGGTGAACAATTCATTGTGTTGATTTATTGCTGTTGTTGTTTGTGTCCATTGTTCAGAGTGTGTTGTTGTGACATCGTGTGTGACATCACACATCTGGTACCAGAATTTCAAAAACTCTAAGAATCTCCCACGAGGGGATGCCCGGAGTAAGCTACTCCCATTCGAGGAGCCTCCCCGAACCACTTCCCAGTTTCCGTTTGAAGTTTCACCGGAAACTGCAAAGGCTCGCCGATAACTTCATTGTTACTCCGGAATCTGAGCAATCACGGCGGTTACGCATGCGTCATCCTCGCAATGACGCTGAAAACCGCATGATTCACAAGCATATCCTAAAACCTAGCGGCCCTGTCGGCGGCGGAAAATGGCACGACCACCGTCCACCACCAACAATCGCAGGAAATTAATCTATTTCACCTTCTAAACCTAAGCCTAACCACATGCAATCTATGAACTACCATCGAAAGGAGATAAAAGAGTGCAAAATTAGCAAACTTACTTGGTTAAGAAGATGAAAAACGGTTGCTCGGAAGTTGATGCGGTGGCCGAAATATCAAACGACGGTGACGGGCAAGAGCTCTGAAGAAGAAGAAGAGAAACAAGAGCGAAAAATTCAAAATGGAACGGGTTTTCCCCTTTTATTCAGAGAGGCACGTGCACTGACACGCCCTCATAGGTCATGATGGCTACTAACTTGCCATCATTGCCTAGTAACTGCTACACAGGGCTCTAGGCACACGTGGCGCCCGAACGTTTCCAATTCTGACTAACCGTTAGTCTCCCCGTACGACGGGTAACCCGGTCACGGTCATGAATGTCACGGACACCAGGGGTCACGGGCACCACGAGACAACTTTCCTCGTCACCAAACGACGACTCCACACTAGCTCCCCAGAGCCACGAGCTATCCTTAAGTCATTACTCCCATGCTCGGGAGCAACGACTTAGGGGGCTCCTGTTCTGGACTGGACCAATGGCTAGACATGACCCAATCCACCTCTGCTCCCAGAACGGCCCAATTGCCTAAGTCCAATCCACAAAGGGGCAAAAGTACCTTTCTGCCCCTCCAACTGGGCAGGGACTGCATCGCTCCTCCCCGGAAATGCTGCCCGTTCCGCACGGCTTCTTCACTGCCCGAACAGCTAAGGGCATGTGCCCGACACTATGCCTATGCCCGACATAACGGCTAGTTTTGGGCACTCTGCCCGACATAACGGCTAGTTTTAGGTAGTTACCTATTCTTTAGAAAAACAGTTATTTCGCCTCGAAAATAGGACCGTTAGCCACGCGCTGGGGGCACTATATAAACCCTCTAGTGAGAGGGTCAGATATCAAATAATCACCCTTGAAATCCACATTTTGTACTTGCCCCTTTTCTCTGACCCTTTCTTACTTGAGCGTCGGAGTGCCTTGCAGGTACACCCCCTCCTCCTCTCCATACGCCCAGCATCTCAGACGTACTTGGTGGTCCACTTCAACAGGATCTGATCCAGCCTTCACGATCATAAACATAATCTATTTTCTCTCCTATATAATTGATATCATTGGTTTTTATTAGTTGGGCTGAGGTGTTGCGTAAATTAAATGGTAATGCATGTTATATAGATAACAAAAATAAGTTTGAATTTAAGATTGATATTTTTTTTTAAATTTTTAATTCAAATTTGAATATAAATTATAAATTTGAAAAATTATGATATTTTAAAATTTTTTAGGTGTTAGTGATTTTTTTCGACACGGAGTCATCTGGTTCGACTGATTTAATACCTATATAATTTTGTTATGATGAACGATTTATTCAACCGAGTTATCCGATTTTATCCGGTTTAGTCATGCGGTTCGACCAATAATTCAGTAGTTAGACCAATAAATCAGTGACTCAATACCCTCACCGGGTCGATAACCGGACCAATTTTTAAAACATTGCATACCATTATTTTTCAACTTCCCAAATTACCCTTATCTGAACAAAGTACGATACAGAGAACTAGGTTAAGCTCTAATATCCCAAGCTCTAATATCCCAATCCTCTTTCCGGCGGCTGAAAAAATCTCCATCCCTTTCCAGCTGCAGAAAAATGGCGGTGATTCAAAACGAACCGGCGAAGCTAAGGTGGGGAGAATTGGAAGAAGACGACGGGGAGGATCTGGATTTCCTGTTACCTCCACGTCAGGTGATTGGTCCAGACGAAAACGGAATCAAGAGGGTTATTGAGTACCAGTTCGATGATGATGGTAATAAGGTGAAGATCACAACAACCACTCGCACACGCAAACTTGCGAACGCGCGTCTCAGCAAACGCGCCGTCGAACGCCGGTCGTGGCCTAAGTTTGGAGATGCTGTCCAGGAAGATGTTGGTGCTCGCCTCACTATGGTCTCTACGGAAGAGATTGTCCTAGAACGACCTAAACCTCTTGGTTCTTCTTTCTCTCACTCTTGCTTTTGTTTTTGTTTTTATTACAGTTGAATCTGAGTTTTTTCATTTATTTTATGATGATATCTTAAACTGTGATCCGTGATTGTTGTGTTTTAAACCCTACTTTTTTGTAATTTCAATATCAATACCCACGACAGTAGGTTAAAGCACGAAAATTTTAGGGAAAATTTTAGGGTTTTGAAAGGTGATTGTAAGATTCTAGATATATTGCTGATAATTTCAAGCCACAATTGTGGTTTTTCACATCAAAAACCCTAAACCCTGGAATGGAATTAAGTGTTTACCATTCATTGCTGTTTACATTTTTCATGATTGTTCACCTTTATTTGAAACTAAGATTTTTTATTGTCACGATTTGGAATAAGAAATCTTGCCCAATTTTTATACACGGAAATCAATTCAAATGCAATGAGTTTCATGTGAATTGTTATGTATCTGTTCATGATTAAACAACGTAGGAGTTAATTCTAACACAAGAATGATTGGATTGGACTTATCAATAAAAAGAATTATTCTATTGGCTTGCTTTGCATTTAAATTTGCTTTTCTGATGCTTTTATTTGCATGAAATTCCTTACTCTGACTATGTATTACTGAATTCAGTTTAACTGTCTTAATTAATTTCGCGTTCAACCTAGTCTATTGGAGGACTTTTGTATCAATCTCATGATATATGTATTTATCACTCTGTATTTACAGGTTCCAGCAAGGAGGATGCAAAGGCTAGTGACCCATTGGCTCAGTTCAATAAAGGTGCTGTTCTTATGGTGTGCAGGACTTGTGGGAAGAAGGGTGACCATTGGACTTCAAGGTGTCCATATAAGGATCTTGCACCACAATCTGAGGGCTTTGTTGATAAACCTCCAACAGCAGATGGTTCTGCGACTGCTACAAGTGGTTCGACTAAGGGTACATATGTACCTCCTAGCCTGAGAGCTGGTGCGGAGAGGACTACTGGGTCAGACATGAGGCGGAGGAACGATGAGAATTCTGTTCGGGTAACCAACCTCTCGGAGGACACAAGGGAGCCTGATTTGCTTGAGCTTTTCCGGCCTTTTGGTGCTGTGAGCAGGGTCTATGTTGCTATAGATCAGAAGACTGGCATGAGTAGAGGCTTTGGCTTTGTTAACTTTGTCAGCAGGGAAGATGCTCAGAGGGCTATTAACAAACTCAATGGATATGGCTACGACAATCTCATTCTGAGAGTTGAGTGGGCCACCCCTAGAACAACCTAAGTATTGGGTGCTTTTGAGTTTTTTGCCCCCTTTTCTTTCTGAAGATCTACCAGTTTTATAGTCTGAGTTTAGAACCATCTGTTGTTTCCTTCCTGTTAATTTATTATTTGAAAGTAAATGTTTGCTCAGATTTTTGGTTGGTTAGGGAAGATAATCAATATTATAAGGATTGTTTACATACTATCACTTGTTGGTTATTGATGACAATCCATATTATGAGTATTGTTTTACAGGTTGACATTTTATTCTTCAAAAACATACTCATTTCCCCTACCGGTTTTACGGATGCTATGATGTTGCATGTTTCATTTTATGAGACTCATTCATATTTTTATTTAAAAGAGTGAAAACTTGTCATATCAGATCAAAGAATACTTTAACAGAGTTTGTTGCTGTTCCAATATTTGTTTTACTAGGAATGCCTATTGTTACTAACAAAGAAAAAGTAACTCCAATGTTTTTGTCCTTAGATATCAAGAACACAACTGTTTCAATTTTTCTAATGATTTGAAGTTTTGTGGATCTGTTTGCTGTGCTAGAGATTCAATTTTCATAACCAGGTTTGAATCTGGCCTTTTGCATTATTATATCATTTTAAATGTTTAAAAATAGATTGTAAACATTGTAAAATGGAAATTTACGGTGAGAATTCCCCTGGAGGCCATCTATTCCCATTTAAAGTGGAAATTTTGAGGTTAACATTGTAAATGTTTGACGAAAATGAAGCCTATGTATGAAGAAATGGATTTGTAGATATTCATGAAAGGATGCCGAGTAAAATGTTCCTTAAATTTGTTTAATCTGTATGGTTTATATAAAAGTTCAATTAAGATATTCCAGATTCAAGCTTTTTGTATATTGAGAACATGAAACAAGATAATATTGAATTGTCTAATTACAATCTCAAAAGTTTCCAAATCGGTTTCTATACTCCAAACTAACCTGGAAGTATTCACAATACACGTGCACCTTAAAACTGCTAAAAGTTCACAATCAAAATATATGTAAACCGAGTATATCAGCATCATCTAATGCTTTGCTATGACAAATAGAGATTATCATCTCAGTCAAATGCCAACAACTCATTCAGTTGTTCATCTGTCCATTGTGAAATTGAGCTTTTTGGATTCATGATCTCCTGTCTTTCCAAGTGATTTTTCATGCCAGTTCTTGACCAACAGATATATGTGCCGGGTTCGATGAAGAACTATTGGCTTGAGTAATCCCTACCAGATTGTCTCCTTTGCCTAATGTAGGATGGTTTTCTTGATCTTCCATCTCACTTTCAAGCTGCCCACCCTACCAGATTGTCTCCTTTGCCTAATGTAGGATGGTTTTCTTGATCTTCCTTCTCACTTTCAAGCTGCCCACCACAAGTTGCTTCAACAGGTCCAGTACCATCCTGTCTCAAAGATAAGTTTTCTCTATTCGAAACAGTTCTTTGGATTTCATCATCTTCATTATCAAATTGACAACTACTTAAAACCAAAATTTCATCCCTCTGACTACCATTATTTGCTACTCGTTTAAACATTGAATCTAATCTGATATTATTCAGGATTCCTTGAGTTCTTTCTTGTGACAGAGCGAGTGCACTGCTCAACGGCATCCACGAATTTTCACGTGTTTCTGTTTACAAATAAAACCAACTCATGAGCATATGAACTCAGTATAGTCAACCAAAGGTACCAAGTCCATTCCTCTGGCAAAGGCAAGAAAATCTAACAAAAGGGACATGAGCCATATTGCAGCTATAATATACCTGCAGTGCAAGTAGGTGCAGTTTGTTTCATAGAGATTTGCTCTGATGGAGATCCACAGTCCTTGGAAAAGACCTGTATAACATAAAAAAAAGCTATAAGCAGAGAAACAATACCTGCCAAAGGATTTCATTCATCAACAAGTTAGGGTGTGTTGGGAGGTAGACCTAAATTTAATATACATTTGATAAATTTAAAAAACTGAGAATACCCTGAAATATGATCATATCATATAATAATTTAGTTACACTAGATTCATTTTTAAAAACTTTCATTGCTTGTATAATATTGAAAAGAAAAACTAGTCCCCTTCCCTCCCAAACAGGGCAACCCACTATTTTGGTCCCTGAAAGTGAAACTCACTATCACATTGGTCGTTCAATGTATCGAATTTGCAAATACATAAAAAATATGTCTCTTTTATTAGTTATTTTAGTCTTCAAATACATCTTTAGGTAGTCAATTTAATTATCAAAAATAGTGAAAGCATAGAAGAGAATATAACCCCATACTTTGACTATATTGCCAAACGTAATATTCAGATAGCAAGTAAAACCCCCCGCATTTGCCACCATATATTTGTTCGGTTCGTTATAAGGAAAGGGAAAAAGAAACTCGATGAATAAAATCAACCAAGATAAAGTACCTTTTGGAGAAGTAAAACAGAACCAACAGTTATATCCTTTCTAAATTCACCTTAGGTGAAGACTTTACGATGGATACTAGCACCAATTGTGCCAGAAGGACCCTGAAATTCAAACTCTTAACACCAAAAAACAATGCAGCAAATTTAATTGAATTCAACTGAAATGAATACAACAGTACCTTTAGAGGTTTTTTTATAAGCAATGATAACATTAAAGGGATACTAAGAGTATCCCAACCCAATACAAGAGAATCTACCTTTACAACAATAACCCAAGCCTACAAAAATGGAGTATCCTTCAATAAACCATTTATCATAAAAAATCAAAAGGAGCTTTGAACTACTCATAAAAACTACAATTATACTTGTTCTTAACATTTGCACCCAACTAATACCAAGAGGTAAGTTTCACTCGCATCAATATGTCTTCATTCCTTCCAATTCTGTCGTTGAATATAATTTAATTTATCGTCCACCAAATCGACCAACAAGTTGCAATCCAAATCAAACATGCGGAAGATTTAGATGTCACCCTTACCGTCTTTAGAAACCATTTAAGAAAATGCTCTTGCAATTGGGTTTCCACCATATACGGAACACCTACCCAATCAAATACCTTGCGCCAAACCTCCACAATCCTTGGACACACGCAAAAGAAATGGTTAATATCTTCCACCTCATTGAAGCACAAAACACAAACGAGGTCGTGTGGATCCGAGATAATGCCCCTGCTCGCCAGCTTCGCCCTAGTAGGAAGTCTGTCCCAAAAAAGTCGCCAATAGAAAACCTTAGCTTTCAATGGAACTCTAGTTTTCCATAGAACTTCCAAGACAGCCTTGGGAATAATCTACGGTTCCAACTCAGCAGTCAGATGATACAACGCCTGATAGCTTGTGTTAACCGTGAACCTACTAGAACAACCACTCTTCCAAACGAAAGTATCGATGACCTCCATTTTTGGCACCACATCAAGCAACAACTGCTTTAATTCAAGGAATTCCTGCATAAATTCGTGTGGCAGCCCCAAACAGAAAGATTCAAATGCCCAGAACCATACCCCATTAACCCACCACCCCAGTTCAGCAACTGCTGCAAATTTCATGGCAGAACAGGAAAATACATTTGGAAAGAGAGTACGGAATGGAACCTGGACATGCCAACTGTTAAAACAGAAAGAAATGCGCTATCCGTTTCCAAGTATGCAAGATAGTTGATCCATTAAACCTCCTCTTATGTCCGAATCTCCAATGATCATCAGATCTTTCCACCAAAGCGAATTGTCCCTACTACTCGTTGTCTTAATTTTGCGCAAAACTCTAGCAAACAAGCACCCATATCTATGCTTCAGAATTGGCTGCCAAATTGCCTTAGGATCAGAAACTATCCGCCACAGCCATTTAGTTAGTAAGGCCATGTTGAAGGAAGCAAGGTCCTTTATACCTAGCCCACATTTGCTCTTAGGAAGACACACATTGTCCCAACTTATCCAAGCAATGCCATTTTTCTCCTTCAATCCCGACCATAAGAAATTTCGTTGAATCGCTACCAATTCTCTCAACACAGCAGCCGGTAGCTTATAAAATGCTAAATGGTGTATGGGCAAGTTTGACAGTACCGAATTTATGAGTATTACCCTACCTCCCATTGACAAGAGTTTCCCTCGTCACAAGGAGAGCCTCGCTCGAACACACTGCAGTACCGACTTCCAAAATGCAAGGCATCTATGGTGTACGCCTACTTGTAAACCAAGGTACATGAAGGGAAGATCACATGTTTTACACACCAAGAAATGCACAGCAGCACGCATATAGGATGTTTCAAAACCAATACCAAACAAAGAACTTTTCAGAAAGTTAATCCTAAGGCCAAACAGAAGTTCAAATCCACGCAGAAATGCCTTAAGTGCCCAAATATCTTCAAACGATCCATCACAAAGCAAAATCGTATCGTCTGCGAACTGTACCAAATTCACGCAGATATTTTCTTCCACTGAAAATCCACGCAGCAAGTTCTTGGAGTTTGCATGCCTCAGCATATGAGGAAGAGTTCCTGCCACCAAAGAGAATAAAAATAGGGATAATGGGTCCCCTTGCCTGAGACCACGTGAAGCTTTAAATCCGACGTTGTACCCCCGTTCACCAATAGTGATAAATAACAATTTAGAGGACCTCCCCTAATCCAACTTATCCATTTATAAGAAAAATTCATTGCTCTTAAAACCTCAATGAGAAGCGACCAGTCGACACAGTCATAAGCTTGCTAAAAATTCACTTTGAACGCCATACGTTTGTATTTCTGCCTCCTAGCCAGGTCAAGGTGTAGCGAGCGATTTTGGACGCGGTTCTTAAGCGCTGGTCGCTCTCTGCGGTTGAGCTTAAACTACAGGTTGATTCATTTTTTATCCTATTGTGAGCTGATGAAGGAAGGGAAATAGATGTCTCCAATTAACCCTGCTTTGCATACTGAGTTTAAACAGCGGTCTGTTAGGTTACGAATGCTATCAATGTGGGGGGCCTTTGTACTGGTTATTTGTATTTTCGCCAATACTGATTTCTTTCTTTTTATCTGGGCAGAAGGTTTCTGGCGGGGAACAAGGATTAGGATGTTAGAACTGATGCTTTTTGAATTACTGCTTTTGATATGGGAGTATGGGATTTGGGTTTTTGTTTAGTGTGCTCGCTAAGATTTTTCTTTCAATCTTATGCCTACGTATTCCCGTTTACCGAAACAGGGAAATCAGAGCGTTCGTAGTTCCTCCTATTCTATGGGAGGAAATGATTGTTTTTGGTGTCTTATTCAAAGCCCAAGACATGAAGCGAAAGGTGTTTTGTATCTTGTTCAAAGCCCAAGATGTGAAGCTGAAAGGGTTTTGACTTTAGAGAGAATTTGTCATCTCTAAAGGGGGTCTGTTTGTCACGGCTGTTGGGTGACTGACTGTAAAGGAGGATTACTTTAACCGGGATACGCGGATCCTAGCAATGCCATAATTTCCTTTATAGGGGGTTTTAACCTGAAGGGGAAGACTTTAACTCAGTGTAGAGCAATGTTATCTTTCCTTAGGAATTTCTCATGCTAAAAGAGGGACAGTGGCATGGATGTAGATGATCCAGAGGCTTGCCGCTTACAGCGATTAGATGAAAGGAGTTATTTGATGTTTGTGTACTATGAACGAGGCACAGTTTTGATGCTAAAAGGTTAATTGGATTAACCAATGATTTTCTTATACAAAGCCTAAGAGGAGACTGATATGTGTCTCGTACAAAGCCTGAGAGAGAGGCTAAAAGGTTTTGACTCGACGATGGAGTTCTTTGGGTATCTCGTATAAAGCCCGAGAAAGAGGCCGAACGTTGTTTGACTCCGTTGGAGAGAATCGTTGTACAAAGCCCAAGAGGAGGCTATGGTGACTGTTCAGTTAAGTGACAGGTCCGGTATACTGATTTTGAAAGAGAAAATCAGTTCTTATATGAGCAACATTGTACTCTTGTATTTGATTCAAGGATCCGGGTTATTCCTGTTCTTTAAGGAAGCGGGAAATCCAAAGGGTATTGAGACTGTCCGAGTCTGCGGGTTTCCTTCCTATTTAACGAAGGGGTCACTTGAGAATGTCTTTGAGACTCAAGGAGATTAGACTGTTCAAGTCTAGAGTTTCATCTTTTATACTGTGTTTTGAGAAACAGTAGTAGACTCTATGAAAGGACTGTTTTATGAAGATGACTAAGTTCTGTTCCTATACCTCTAGGAGGGCGTCGGGACAATTTGTACGAAGCCCAAGAGGAGGCTGGAATCTTTTAAGAAGCTGACGGGTCCTTGTACTAAGCCCAAGAGGAGGCTATCATTCCCGGAGGAAGAGATCATTATACGAAGCCTAAGAGGAGGCTGTGAATACTTCTAAGAAGCCTGTGGGTCCTTGTACTAAGCCCAAGAGGAGGCGGGGTTGCTTTTAGGAAGCCTGTGGGTCCTTGTACAATGCCCAAGAGGAGGCCGATGCTTTTAAGAAGCCCGTGGGTCCCCAAACCCCGAGAAATTCAAGGCAATGCTATTCACTGAGAATAGATCAAAGTCAGGAAAGTTCGAGAATTTGGAAGAAACTCAAAGATGCCATTCACGGAGAATACATTCATCTTGGGGAGTAGAGCTTCTTGACAATTCCTAATGAGGACAGCCGAAGAGAAGACTGTATCTGGTGATCCTATTGGGGATCTAGTTGTCTATTTCTACAAATAAACGAAACAGCGTCACCTAGTTCTAGACGTAGTTGCCGGGGAAACTCTAAATTTCTATACTATTATTACACAGTCAATATGAGTTTATGAAAGAAGACTTACAGTGAAACAGCCCCACAATACAGTTATATGTATATGAAAGCGGTAAATGAAAGCGATAACCACTTACTCGGTTGTAGAGCTTCCATGCTATTTGGTTAGTTGTTCAACAAAGAAAGATTGAAAACAACAGTATATTCAAAATCAAAGGAGAAAGTGCTTTGAAAAAGAAAGATTTGGGGCTTACAGCTCAAGGAGAGGCCCAGGGTTTTATCAGTGAGCGCACTGTTAAATTTGTACAAAGGGACTTATACAAGTGACTGAGGCAAAAAAAAAGTTTTCTGTACAAAGGGATGGGTCTTACACTCTCTCAAGAGGCCCAAAAGGTTTAAAGAAAAAGAGTGGGGCTTATAACACGAGGGTAGGCCCATATAATTTTCCGTTTGAAATGGCGATCGCGCCGAGGTTTTCTTTTAACGCAGAGGGACTTATACAATAAGTGAGGCCCAAAAAGATTTTGGTTAAAAGGGGATTGGGTCTTACACTCTAATAGAGGCCCAAAATGTTTTGAATGAGTCTTATAGCTCAAGGAGAAGCCCAATTGATTCTTTGAATAGGCGACGATCGCGCCGTTTGTTTTTTACGGTATCGGGACTTATACAATACACTGAGGCCCAAAAATGATTTGGTCAAGAAAGGATTGGGTCTTACACTCTATTAGAGGCCCAAAAAGTTTTGAAAATGATTTATGAGGGTTGAATTAATCCAAAAACCCTAATTTGTTTTCAAAAATGTATTTAATTAAATAAAAATTAAATTAAAATGATCAAAATTGTTTAACATGTGAAAAACAAATTGTGATTTTGGATTAATGCTTCAAAAATTAAGTATTGACCTACAAAATAATTAGAAAGCATTAAAAGTTGCAAAATCAATGTAGAAAAAATATTTAATATGTTAAAAACAATTAAAATATTAATTCTTTGCAAAAATATCAATTATATGGAATAAATAATATTTTTGGGATTTTTTGGGAAAATACAATATTTTAACATTTTTGTGAATTATTAAAAAAAGAATCAACTCAAAATCATTAAAACTCAGAGAGAAATTAATTTTTGAATCAATTAAATAAAATCACAAAATTCAAATATTTGAATTATTCAAAAATGGCGCCAAGAACACACCAAGAACACGCGCGTGTTCTGGGTTTGGCTGATTTGCATTTTCTCCTCAATCTCACTGAATACTTGATTATATCATGCAATCCACATATCATTATGCTCGTCTCAACCTCACGATCATGTCTATAACACTTAATTTCATTTAAATTAAACATATAACAAGAAATCATGAAAAATCCTCAAGAACCCTAATTTCTGCATGAAGGCTAGGATTTTTGATACACGATTCAAACAATGCAATTAATTGAGGGAAAACATTCCATGCATGATTATGAACATATGGCCAAATTATTGTGCGAGGAAATATGCATAGATTGAGAGATGACCAAGTATATGCTTACCTCTAAGCCGTGACAGCAAGTGCAATGAGATTTTTGATTTGGAGGTGTTACAGATGAGTGGTGATGATCTGAACAGCTTCCCTACACCCTATGGAGTGTGTTTGAATGGTTGGACTTGATTGAAATTGGCTGGATCAATTTGTGGTACCTCAGCTGCAACTTGGTTGAAAATTTGAGCAACCAGCTGGTGATTGTGTGAAATTGGTGTTTCAGAAGTGATCTAAGTGTTTGATCAGCTCATATGTGATGTATGTGAGGTGTGTGAGTGATTGGTTTGATTGGAATTGCTCTCAAACTCAAAACCCGATAGTGACTTGCCTTAGAAGGCAAAATTGGAGTGAAAGAAGAGATTTTGAGGAAAGCATCTATTTGATGGCTTTGGTGTACTCAAACTGATCACAATTGAGCTCTATTTATAGTAGAGCAAGTTTGTTTTGCAAGGAATAGTGAATGGCAGCTGGTAAGTAGGTTTGGCCAATGTTGGCAAATGAAAATCCAAGTCCCCTCTAGCCATTGACTAGAGGTTAGGGCACAGAGCTTTGGTTCCCTTGGTCTTGGATAAGTCTTGACTGATTTCAGATGAGAATGGCTCAGTCCATGCCACCTTGATGCTTCCATTGAATGCTTCAATCCAAATTTGGAGTCTTGTCCCTATTTTGGCCATTCTAGGTTCAACATGCTATTTCTTGTTCCATGGACTTTGGAGGCTTGGCTCAGTGATTGTCCCCTTTAGATTCAATCCTCAGATGTGTCCAAGTGGATGAGAGCATTTGAATTTGGCTCATTTTGACAAATCGAGCCAAAATGCAAAATCTGCCTTGCCTTTGACAGATTTCAGCAAGGCAACTTGACAATGTCATATCTCATGGGGTAAGTTGAATTTGGCAATGTTCTTGGCCATTTTGGAAAGCCCTTACATGATACAACAACTGTTTGAACAAGTTTGGTTTTGATCTCTTTTGATTCCAAGTGAAAAATCCCTCTACATTTGGCAAAAAGTGAAGCAAAATCTGACTTAGTGAAATTTTCACTAAGTGTTGGAACAAAGTGTGATTTCTTGATTTTGATCACTCCATAACTCAAAATCCTTAATGAATTGGACTTAGGTCTAGTTGAAGTTTTTGTAGAGGGTAATGAGGGCTACAAATCCATATTTGGATGAGAAAAAATGGCCATGTGGTTTAGGAGTTATGATCCTCCAAAGTTAGTGTATTAGTGGTACTTTTTCCATAACTTAGAAAAATTTCTAAGTTTTATGGTTACCCCTTTTACAAGTTATCCAACTTTCTTTGATTTTTCTTGATGAATGATGATTAAAATCATACATTAACATCATTTTAGGGTTAAAAATCCATTTTGGTGAAAAATCTCAAAAAGTCAAAGTTGACTTTTGTGCACAGTTGACTTTTTATCAGATGAATTCCAAACTGTGCAATTCTTCAGGAAATCATGTCCTTGACCTAAATCAAACTTGATGGACATGTTCCATGGGTGTCATAGGGTATATTGGGGCATGTCCTAGGGTTTGGGAGCATGTCCTGGTCAAAAGTCAAAGTTACAGTTGACTTTCCTCGCGAAACCCTAATTGTGGTGTAGATGAAAATGAGACTTGTTGCTCAAGCTTCTTGGATTAATCCATTGTTCCAAATGGATCAATATAGTTCATTAGAGACCCTCAACTCATGTCTTGAGGTCTTGGCTCTTGATTTTCCCTAAAAGTCAACTTAGGGGTGAATTAGGTCAAGAAACCCTAATTCTTGATTTTTGATGTATGCATCCCCTGAGGTCAAATTGACTTGATGCTTGGGCCCATGAGGTTCCATGGAGTACATTAGGTTGTGTTTTGGATCTTTGGCTCATGCCCAGATGAAACTTTCCATCTAGAGGCCCTGGTCGACCAAAACCCTAATTTGGTGATACTGGCGATCTTGAGACTTGATCCACCTAGAAGGGAGCAACCTTGTACTTAATCCTTGAAGTGGGAGTCCTTTTGATCCATTGTGGATGTTTGAGAGGTTAGACAAGTTGAAGATCATGTCATTCCTTGATTGATCCTTTGTCTAAGGCTCTGAGAGGGCTTTAAAACCCTAATTTTGATTGTAGTGAATGCTCAACAACCCTTGAGGCATTTGGTGAGGCATGATGGTTCATCCATATTGTGATGATGATTTGCACAATGATGGGAAATCTTAGTGGTCAAAATTTGGGGTATGACAGATGCCCCTATTTAATCTTCTTGGACCCGAAGGTGTGAATGACGAAGGTATTCGGGCATTCGGGGTGCAAGAGGATTAAATATCAGAATACCCAAAATTTTGATGGTGGTTATGAATGGTAGCTTGCGCATTCATCTTCTTTTGCTAAGCAATGATGCTTAGAAAAGGTAAACTTCCCCTCGATCCTGGTTTCCTACCAAGGAACTGGTCTTAGTTGCAGAAACAAACTTCCCCTCGATCATGGTTTCCTACCGAGGAACTGGTCTTAGTTTCTGATTTAAACTTCCCCTCGATCCTGGTTTCCTACCAAGGAACTGGTCTTAGTTTCTTTTGTCAATAAACTTTACTGACAAGGGACGCTATTCGTAGCGGTTTTCCTCAAACTTCTCGCTGGATTTTCCTGGGGAGATGCCATTTGATGGGAAAAAGAATGATGTCAGACTTGCTGGGGAACCCAGTCGTCTGAGCTGTAGAGGTGTACAAACTTCTCTCGGGATCTTCCCAGAGAAATGCGAGTCTCTCGAGAGACTGTTTCCACTTGGGGATCTTACATCATACTTTTCTCGGGATCTTCCCAGAGAAATGCCATATGATGGGGTCCAATTTTGAGGTGATGATAACCTTTTCATCAGCGGATTTTCGGAGAAATACTGATGCACTGCCGAACCCTTGCTTAAGAGGCTTTCTCTGGGGATTTTCTTTAATCCGGGAAAGCAAGGATATCATCTTCAATGGCGAAGAGTGACATCTGTTGAAGGTTCTCTGGCCTTTCAGAGGTTCAAGTTATCAAAGTGGTCTAGTGCCGGCTCTGATCTAGAGATAAACAGGAGAGAGATTGCTTAGATGACTCACTTCCTAACGAGGAAAGGTCCGACAACTCGATTGAGATGACTTTTATCACTAGGGGATAAGACCGACTAGAGTAATAGCGATGCAATATGAAATGTAAATGCAAATCAATAATGCATGATGCATGTATGTATATGCTGACAAAACTGACGTGACACACAAACTAAAAGATGAACATGACTGGATACTCGGCCATCGCGGAGCGTATAGAGATATCGCTGGTTCAAGATAGCAATTCCACCTTGCTTAGGAGAGATAATCCCTGTGGGGAATACCGTTGATCGGGCTTAGGAGGTAAGAACTCTGCCGTGGATGTCAGATGAAACAAGGTCTCTGACACAGTTAATCCTTTTATTCAGGCGTACTGGTCTAGAAGGAGTACTTTGATTCTGCACTTTGAGGTTCGAACACCTTTGGAGACGCGATTGATGTTCTTTCGATGTTTAACAGTCAAAAGAAATTGCCATCTTTATTTTAAAAGCAGAAAAAGTTTTAACAAGTAAATTCATTTTTGTTTTATTTCAAGAACCGTTAATCATGTTAACAACGTCGTTCTGTAAAGCTAAAACAAGCAAGAATTACAAACAGAAGCACAAGGGCTCAAATTTTATTGATAAGATGGAGATCAGCCAAACGCGTTATTCTATTGAGTATTTACAAAGTTTAAAAATGGTAATTTACAGGGAAAAGGGCTACGTTGAAACATGACCACCACTATCCTTCTACCAACTTTGAATTTAGGGCATCCTGAGCTTCTGTCGAAGATGACCGTAACTGGAGTTTTCTTCCGATGATGTAACTGCTGCTGCTGAGGGACTTGCCTCTGTTGAACATAGTTACTTGCCATTATCCCTAATTTTTGCCTGGATTGTACTATGATGTTTCCAATCCATCGGGATGATTTTTTTCATGTCTCTAACTTTTGCCTGGACCGCCCTTTCGGGTTTTCAATCCACCGAGACGTTTTTTTTTTTTTTTTTTTTTTTTTAGTTTAGGCGAAGTATTTCTTGACTACATCAACATTCGTGGGGTAGGCAAATTCCTCTCCGTCCATGGTTGCAAGTCTCAAGGCGCCGCCTGAGAAAGCTTTTGTGACCACATATGGGCCATCATAATTTGGAGTCCATTTGCCCCGAGAGTCAGTGAGAAAAGATTGAATCTTTTTGAGCACGAGGTCTCCTTTCCTGAAGACACGAGGTCGGACCTTTTTGTCGAACGCCCTCTTCATTCTCTGTTGATACAACTGACCTTGGCATAGTGCCGTTATTCTCTTTTCTTCGATCAGATTCAGTTCGTCATATCGACTTTGACACCATTCAGCTTCGGTGAGCTTGGCTTCCATCAATACCCTGATTGACGGGATCTCTACTTCTATGGGGAGAACTGCCTCCATGACATATACTAGAGAGAAAGGGGTAGCCCCTGTTGAAGTGCGAACAGATGTGCGATAACCATGAAGAGCAAAGGGTAGCATCTCGTGCCAGTCTTTGTAGGTCACAACCATCTTTTAAACAATTTTCTTGATGTTCTTGTTAGCCGCTTCTACCTCATCGCAGTCTTTCATTTTTAAATACATGACATCTTCGTCTGGGAAGTCAAACCCGATTGATTCTTGATCGTCAATCGGTTGATGAGCCAAATGATCGGCTAAAATACTTCCCTTAACGGTTTTCTGAGCGCGGTACTCTATGTCATATTCTGATAACAGCAGCTGCCAACGGGAAATTCTTCCCGTAAGAGCAGGTTTTTCGAATACGTACTTGATTGGATCCATTTCGGAGACCAACCAAGTAGTATGACGAATCATGTATTGGCGAAGACGTTTGGCTGCCCAAGCCAAAGCGCAACAAGTTTTCTCAAGCATCGTGTACCGAGTCTCAGAGTCGGTGAATTTCTTGCTCAAATAGTAGATGGCAGACTCTTTTCTTTTAGTTTCGTCTTGTTGGCCAAGTACACATCCCATTGAGTCCTCTAGGACTATGAGGTAAATGATCAGTGGTCTTCCTTCCACTGGAGGTGATAGAATCGGAGGATTCAACAGATATTTCTTAATACTGTCGAAGGCAGTTTGGCAATCTTCTGACCAAACGCAGTCCTGGTTCTTTTTCAGTAATTTGAAAATCGGCGCACATGTGGAGGTCATAAGGAATATGAATATGGAGATGTAGTTTAAACGTACCAAGAATCCTCTGACTTGTTTTTCAGTTTTTGGAGAAGGCATTTCTTGAATGGCCTTGACCTTGTCAGGATCAACCTCAATTCCTTTCTGGCTGACGATAAACCCTAATAGTTTCCCTGAACGGACACCGAAGGTGCACTTGTTGGGATTTCAAGCGGAGCTTGAATTTTCTCAAACGTTCGAACAATTTTGACAGATGTTCAACGTGCTCACTCTCTGTTTTTGATTTTGCAATCACATCATCGACATATACCTCGATTTCCTTATGTATCATGTCATGAAACAGAGTAGTCATGGCCCTTTGATAGGTTGCCCCGGCGTTCTTCAAACCGAACGACATTACCTTGTAACAAAAGGTACCCCATGGGGTAATGAATGAAGTTTTCTCCATGTCTTTCGGCGCCATTTTGGTCTGGTTATAGCCCGAGAATCCATCCATGAAGGAGAATACTTTGAACTTTGCTGTGCTGTCAACCAACATGTCAATGTGTGGTAAAGGAAAGTCGTCCTTTGGACTTGCCTTATTCAGATTTCTGTAATCAACACACATTCTGACCTTTCCGTCCTTTTTGGGAACGGGCACGATGTTGGCTAACCATTGAGGATATTCAGCTGTAGCGAGGAAACCCGCGTCAATCTGCTTTTGTACCTCCTCTTTGATTTTGATGGCCATGTCCGGGTGAGTGCGTCTCAACCTTTGCTTTACTGGCGGACATTTCAATCTTAACGGTAAGTGATGTTCCACGATGCTGGTATCCAACCCTGGAATATCCTGATAAGACCAAGCGAATACATCGGGAAATTCTCTGAGAAGCTTTATCAAACTCTCTCTGGCAGTTGGACTGAGCAGTGCCCCGATCCTGATTTCTTTTCTCTCTCTTTCTGAACCCAAGTTTACCGTTTCCAACGGTTCTTTGTGAGGTTCAATGGACCTTTCCTCCTGTCTGAGTAATCGGGAGATCTCTTCTGGAATTTTGTCGTCATTTTCTTCTTCAGCCTCGAATACCGGGAACTCAAAGTTGGGAGAAGGCATCGGATCGTATGTTTCAACTGGGTTTAAAGCAAGCAATCTGCATGACATGATGATTCGTGTTTAGAAGAGGTAGAGAAAAATGCAAGTGTGTGCAGTGTTTTATTTTACTGCTTGTTTTTTATAGTTTTGTTTTTTAGGATTACCATTTTCTTTGAAAAAGCAAAAAGAGAAAACAGCAATTAATGCGGAAATTACAGAACGACGTTATTTTATTAATGAATAAGTCGAATCTTGAAACTACAGCCCTATAAAACAAAACTCTGTCGCTTTGGGCAAAGCGAAGAGGGAAATTTACAGAAAGCGAGCCCTATCAAAACATCCGTTTCACCTGGGCAGGGTGAAAGGCTAAAGATGGCAATTACTCTGACTGATGAACGACCTTCGGAACCTCGACGGCAACCCATTGGCGGTGAACTCCTCGGTGAATCACAAAGTCTGGCACCTTCCTTGATTTTCCTTCAGAAATGACGCTGATTTCTGGTGGAGCAGGATCATTGGAATCTGTTTCCCGAGCAGAGTTGTCGTAGGAGAATTCCTCTGTGGCATTTTGCATAGCATTTGTGCTCTCAGGTACATCTCCCCATCCAGTTGCCTGGATATCCTCGAGCCTGATACGAGAGCTTTCGGGAGCGGTGTACTTGACCCTGAAGTCGTATTTTCCACTTGGTTGTCCCAAGGTGTCCCACACTTCTTTGGAACTGGAGGAGTCATCTCTCTCAATGACGTTGACCTCGGGAAAAGCATAGTTGATGAACTCAAGTCCTGCAAACATTGCGAATTCATCTTCATGTTGAGTAGTTTCTGAATGACCTGGTGGGGACACAGGTATTCTGTTCAATGATGGTCAGCTGATTCTCATTGTTCGGCTGACTTTTTGGCCCCAAGTTTCCTGGGTAAGGTTGCCACATTGGCAGACCATCCATTGGGCCATAGTAGGTGCAGTCAAAATTGTCCTTCATCAGAGTGTCCTCCTCTAATGAATTTGGCGGAGCGCGGCATCCTTCTGGATCACAATCTCCATAGATCATTTCGATATCTGATCTTGGTATAAATCTCGGACTTTCTGTAGGAAAGCAAAAAGGCATAGGCACCTCTTCCTGAGACATATAACCGTCCTTGTTAAGGTAGGACTTCCACTCTTCATTTATGTCAGAGGGATCTTCCTCATTGATAGCATGGACTGCTTGAGACACTGGGTGAAGGAAACCTCCATTGTGGAAGAAATTTTGAAGGGGATGAAGACTTTCATCGCTAGCAGCTGTCTGGGTACAGGTTGCAGAAAAACCAAGACCCTCCTTTGTTGTATTGCTAGTAGGAATGACAAGATGTCCCCATCCGGTTATATCGGTACTCTCGACCGCTTTGATAGCATCTCTGTATGAGGAAATCGAGGTTCCTCCTCTGAACTTATTGTCCTTGCTCACCGACAGTGCTTGGAACTGCGTTCCAATAACCTCCTCGGGTTCTATTCCAGTAAATGATGATAAGTTACTCACAAGCAATGCTTGTTCCCCACAAACCGTGACAAGTTGATCGTTCTTGATGAACTTTAGCTTTTGGTGGAGGGTCGAAGTGACCGCTCCAGCCTGGTGTATCCAAGGTCTTCCTAATAAACAATTGTATGTTGCCCGGATGTCCATGACCTGGAAAGTGACTTGGAAAGTGTGAGGACCAATAGTTATGGGAAGATCAACTTCGCCGATAACTGTTTTTCTGGATCCGTCGAATGCTTTGACGACGACCTCGCTGATTCTCATCGGAGGGCCCTTGAATGATAACTGCATCAAAGTGGACTTCAGCATAACATTCAGGGCTGACCCTGTGTCTACCAGTACGCTGGCTAAAGCATCGTCATGGCAGTTAACTGTGATATTGAGTACCATGTTATGACGGCGACCCTCTTCAGGTAATTCCTCATCACTAAATCCCAAGTTATTGCAGGAAGTGATGTTAGAGACAATGCTATCGAACTGTCTGATTGTTACATCCTGTTCCACAAAGGCTTGCTCCAAGACTTTCTGTAGAGCCTCCCTGTGGGCTTCTGAACTGAGTAGCAGTGATAATACCATGATCTTTGAAGGAGTCTGTAACAGCTGATCAACAATGTTATATTCACTCCTTTGGATGAGCTTCAGCATCTCATCATTATTTTTCGAAAGGTCGGGATTACTGGATTGACCGACTGATGGATCGGGAGTTTCCGTCTGAAGTTCCTTTTCCTTGTTAAGTTCCCCAACCCCTCGGTTGAAGATTCTACCACTCCGTGTTACTCGACTGATGTCTGCAATGTTCACAACGGAGGGTAATGGAATTTCCTTTCCATTTTCAATTATTGTTGCACCGTATTTGTAAGGGATAGCCTTAGTTGATTCATACGGTAATGGTCCCGGTAGATATATAACTACAGGAGCCTTCTGATTTTTCTGACCACCATAATTAATCTCGATCCGTTCCCGGTTGGGAACTTTAGACTCGTCAAGTAGAGGGATAATGGCAAAAACATCCCTGGTCCTGTGATGACCAGAGATTGTGACAACATCCTCAACTTGCTCGGCAAGGTAGTTCGGCGACCAGTTGATGGGTCCAGAACCTGAATAGGGACGAATTTCTCCACGATCGACCTGACCCTGAAGAGCCGCTCTCACAAGGTAACACCCTTGGTTACTTTCCGAACAGATGCTACAACTGTCATAGTTGTGTGGTGGCACCTGGCCACGCCCACTTTGAATACAATGTAACCTCACTAGGTTAGCTTCCACAGATCGGACATCCTGACTTTGACGACGAGTAAGATTCCTGTTACTGATACTAATTTGCTGAGTATCTTTGTCCATGTAGATTGGCATCCACCAATGATTTAACAAGTGCTGAAGTGCCTCCTGGACAAGGGTACAACCTCGATCGTTTTCGCAACCCGCTTTACAGCTTTGATAGTCATGTGATATTAAGAATCCGATTCGGACATGCTCAACATGTAACTCTACCAGGTTGGTATTCATTACGCGAATATCGAAGATCTGAACCATGTTGATCTGATAAGGGTTCCTATCATGGTAGTCTTGGATCCATCCAAGATCCATCTGACGCTGGAGGGCCTCTTGTATGAAAGAGCATCCCTGTTTGTTTACCGAGCAAGTCAGACAAGAACTGTAATCATGCTGCGGCAGATTATGATACTGGCTTTGCCTTGAGTGCATTGCCACCAAGTTGACATTCATTGCACGGATATCGTGGTTCTGAATGACGTTAGAATTCGTGTAGACCATGTTAACTCCACGAACTCGGTGCTATTGGATCCATCCGAGATCCATTTGTTCCTGTAGAGCTGCTTGCACTACCGAACATCCTTGGTTGTCTTTAGAGTAGATATCATACTGGTGATAGTTATGAGGTGGCACATGGCCATATCCACTCTGTCTACAATGCATCTTTACCAGATTGGTTTTTAACAAGAGTACATCGTGAATTTGATAGACATTGTTAGTCTCTTTCTCAATCATATTGACTACAGCCTTCTCATGTTGAGGCAGCGGGTTCGTAAGAACATTAGGATTTGTATCCTTGAAGGATAAGACCCCGCTCCTAACAAGTTTTTGCACGTCGGACTTGAAATTGAGACAAGTCTCTATGTTATGCCCTGATCCTCCTTGATGATAAGGGCATGTCTGATCCACCTTAAACCAAAAAGGCGGATTTTTTGGTACTGTAAGAGGAGATTTAGTCTGAATGTGCCCCTTAGCCAGTAGTAATGGAAACAGTTCTGCATACGCTACGGGTATAGGATCAAATCCTGGTGGCCGTGTTGTACGGTTGTTGTTATATGGAGGACGAGCCTGCTGAAGAGGCTGTTGTGTCCTTTGCTGGTCAGGTTGGCTCTGTGCAACCTGAGGTTGATACGTAGGAATAGACACAGGGTTGATAGCAGGAGTCACAGCTGCTACCGGTTGATAACGTCGTCTTTGCTTTCCGAGGGAGATATTCCCAATATCTTGCTCTTTTTTCTTAGGGAGAGCACTACCATATTTTTTAGTACCGCTCGTCGATCCAGTGTCTTTTACCAAACGTCCTTCTCGGACGGCTTCCTCAAGACGTACACCCATGCCGACCATTTCGGTGAAATCACTGGGCGCACTGGCAACCATTCGGTCATAGTAAAATGAGCTTAAAGTCTTTAAGAAGATCTTTGTCATCTCTTTTTCCTCAAGAGGTGGACAAATTTGAGCGGCAATTTCACGCCACCTTTGAGCATACTCCTTAAAGGTTTCCTTGTCTTTTTGCGACATCGATCTGAGTTGATCTCTGTCGGGTGCTATGTCCAAATTATATTTGTATTGTTGGACGAAGGCAGTACCAAGATCTCTGAATGTGCTGATCGTGGCACGGTTCAAACCCATGTACCATTTGAGTGCGGCACCGGTTAAACTATCCTGAAAGTAGTGAATCAGTAGGTCCTGATTCTCTGTCTGGGCTGACATCCGCTGAGCTTACATCACCAGATGGCTTTGAGGGCAAGAGTTACCCTTATATTTTTCAAAGTCGGGGACTTGGAACTTGTGCGGGACTTTCACATTTGGGACCAAGCAGAGATCTGCGGCGTCCTTTCCAAATAAATCCTGACCGCGAATGGCCTGCAGTTCCTTCTGCATTTCCAAGAACTGTTCCTGGAATTCGTCCATTCTGTCAAACATAGTTTCCTTCTTACAGAAGGTGTTGGTGGAATTTGTCCTTCCGGGATAGTGTGCACCACAGGGGGTGGTACCGTGACTACGGCAGTGAATCTTGGCGTTTCCCGAAGTTTGTAACCTTCAAGAGTCTTCAGTATGCCCCTGGCATCTTCGCTTTCCCGAAGTTTGTAACCTTCAGGCCCAACGGCTTCTGTTGTGATTCCCTGATCCTCAGTGATCGGCGGAACATATCCTTCCGGGATATAGTTAACAGGCATGCCCAAGGAAGATCTTTCGGTATCTGATACCTAGGATCATACCTCTCCACTACGGGCGTTGAGGTGATCTCCGAGATCACAGTTCTTTGTAGCTGAGCTTCTGCCATGGCTTGCATGTCGTTACGAAGCTTTCTCATATCCTCTCTCAGAGCGTCGATCTCTTCTTTCAACTCTCTGTTTTCTTCCTCAAGATCATCCATCCTTTTCTGACGATTGGCCCGAGTATTATACGAATGAGACAGTTTGACTCTAGAATCGAGACACAAACATGAGATTCGTAGGGAAGAAGAATACGCGATGATGAATGCAATGATTATATTAATTGTTCTTTTAGTTTAATCAAAATAAACTTCGACAATTAGATTGCAAATATCAAACGGTGGGGAAACCCCTTTTTATTGAAATTCAAAAGATTACAGAAGTGGAAATACAGTAGATTACAAAGTGCAGAAACAGAAACCTAAACTAATGGGTCCTGAGTCCTCTCTGAAGAGAAATCAGGTGCTGATTCTGGTATCTTCCTTTTCTTTGACCGGGGCTCTTGGGCCGTTGTCGGGTTGTCATTCCTTTGCCAAGTGAAAGGAGCGAGCAAATTCCTTTGGTCATCTTGATTATCTACAGCATGTTGCTCCAAAATTTCAATCAGAGCATCTTTTTCTTTCAGTAATTGCTGTATTATGATGCACTCTATGTCGAGGGTGTGGTACTTGTTCTTCCAAGACCTTCTCTCCTTTTGAACTTTGTTGAGAGTAACCTGAAGCTTTTCAGTTTCCGTCATGAAGTACATGACAGATTCCCTCGGCGGAAGAATTCTGTAACGAGGATAAGGCATTTTCAGCTTGAGAGCTCTAGTTTGTACCCAGTGGAGATAAGGCTCCACCGAGACACAGTCTGGTTTTCCTAGAGACTCTCATCCTTTCTTATGAACCTGTTTCCAAGCGTGCACTATTTCCATCTTTAGTGCTCTGTCATTTTCCCCTTCCTTGAAGAAAAGGCCTTCCAGATGAACACCCAGTGGGATGTGTCTCATCGGGTATCCAAATTGATGGCGAACCAATACCGGATGGTAGTTGATTCCTCCCTTAGTTCCTATGAGGGGCACGTTGGGGAAGTTTCCACAACGGTCAATGACCCTGATTCCATCATAAATCCTATTACACCAATCTATATCAGAGTTGGTAAGAGACATGATCTTCTGCGACCAACGTAAGGCACTCTTGCAATCCCAAAAAGCAGCAGACTTGGGCAAGTGAGAGATAAACCATTTGTAAAGCAGAGGTACACAACATGTGATCTCCCCTCCGCTGTACAAATTTCCCAGGTGTACAGAATGATACACATCTGCGAGCAAAGTCGGCACATGATTTCTAATGAGAAAAACCTTAATGGAGTTAATATCGACGAAGTTATTGATGTTAGGAAACAAAAATAACCCGTAGGTGAGCAAGACAAAGATGCTTTCAAAAGCAGTCACGTTTCCTATACTGGTGAAGTACAGGGCCTTCTTTGTCAAGAACTGGGCTGGCAAACCTTGGATGCCACCCTTAGCGGTCATGTGAGTCCTAACCTCAGACTCGTCCAAATGAATTGCTCTTGCAATAGTCTGATTCTTTGGAATTTCTTCCAGTCCAGAAAATGGAGCTCGATCTGTAATGTGTAGATCGATCAGGTGAGAATACTCCTCCAGCGTTGGTGTAAGCTGGTAATTCGGGAATGTGAAACAGTGATAAACCGGATCATAAAACTGAATGAGCGCATCCATGATTCCCTCAATCATATGGACTCTTAATAGTGGTAGCAAACCTCCGTGCTTGGCTCTGAAAGCCTTTGGGTTAGTGATCATCCTCGCTAACCTTCTCAAATCCTCTAGTTTTGGAACCTTGAAGGTATACTGGTGAGTTCTCCTTCTACCGAAATCCATTAGTGCAATCCTTTTCTCCGATATTTGCAATCACAGTCTTAGTTTATTTTGAAAGAACAGAGAGACTAGAAGAGAAGATTTTTTGAATGTTTTAATGTTTTTTAGATGAATGCATGAATGCAACACACAAAAACATAGAAAAACATGGGATCAAAGGGTCGTTGTCATGAAGTCAAGGCTCTACCCATCCCCAAAGGTTTATACTAGGGTGATTTTTGTACCTGTACTCATTATCATTAGCTCCTCCCAAGAAAGCAAAACAACAAGCGGATCGCCAGCGAGTTATAGAGCAATCTTAGAGTAAGTGCCATTCACCGAGAATAGATCACCAGCCTCAAATGAGGGTAGTATCGCGTAACCACTATTTTCGATAGTTTCTGCACTACGAAAGGGTTTGGCTCCTCAGTTTCTCAGACTTAACAACCGGCCCATTGTCTAGGTGAGAGAATGGGTTGCGTTGGTCAGCCTCCACTGAGGTTGATGGTCGACCCCGTCTCCATCACTTATCTTAAGTGTATACTCATTCTTTCCACATACGGAATCACCCGCATTCCCATTAGCAGAAAAATAAACATGTATAGCAATTAGGAAAAGCAGTATATATATTTGTCCTAATCATCTTAGACCTTTAAAGCTATGAATCCTAAGTTCCTGACAGAAATGGGTTCCCCGGCGGAAGCCTCAATCTGTGGTATTCACACAAGAGATGAAAAGGAAAAAGGAACACAGAGACCGGCCCCACGGTGGGCGCCAATTTTTCTGTAGCGAGCGATTTTGGACGCGGTTCTTAAGCGCTGGTCGCTCTCTGCGGTTGAGCTTAAACTACAGGTCGATTCATTTTTTATCCTATTGTGAGCTGATGAAGAAAGGGAAATAGATGTCTCCAATTAACCCTGCTTTGCATACTGAGTTTAAACAGCGGTCTGTTAGGTTACGAATGCTATCAATGTGGGGGGGCCTTTGTACTGGTTATTTGTATTTTCGCCAATACTGATTTCTTTCTTTTTATCTGGGCAGGAGGTTTCTGGCGGGGAACAAGGATTAGGATGTTAGGACTGATGCTTTTTGAATTACTGCTTTTGATATGGGAGTATGGGATTTGGGTTTTTGTTTAGTGCGCTCGCTAAGATTTTTCTTTCAATCTTATGCCTACGTATTCCCGTTTATCGAAACAGGGAAATCAGAGCGTTCGTAGTTCCTCCTATTCTATGGGAGGAAATGATTGTTTTTGGTGTCTTGTTCAAAGCCCAAGACATGAAGCGAAAGGTGTTTTGTATCTTGTTCAAAGCCCAAGATGTGAAGCTGAAAGGGTTTTGACTTTAGAGAGAATTTGTCATCTCTAAAGGGGGTCTGTTCGTCACGGCTGTTGGGTGACTGACTGTAAAGAAGGATTACTTTAACCGGGATACGCGGATCCTAGCAATGCCATAATTTCCTTTATAGGGGGTTTTAACCTGAAGGGGAAGACTTTAACTCAGTGTAGAGCAATGCTATCTTTCCTTAGGAATTTCTCATGCTAAAAGAGGGACAGTGGCATGGATGTAGATGATCCAGAGGCTTGCCTCTTACAGCGATTAGATAAAGGGGGTTATTTGATGTTTGTGTACTGTGAACGAGGCACAGTTTTGATGCTAAAAGGTTAATTGGATTAACCAGTGATTTTCTTATACAAAGCCTAAGAGGAGGCTGATATGTGTCTCGTACAAAGCCCGAGAGAGAGGCTAAAAGGTTTTGACTCGACGATGGAGTTCTTTGGGTATCTCGTATAAAGCCCGAGAGAGAGGCCAAACGTTGTTTGACTCCGCTGGGGAGAATCGTTGTACAAAGCCTAAGAGGAGGCTATGGTGACTGTTCAGTTAAGTGACAGGTCCGGTATACTGATTTTGAAAGAGAAAATCAGTTCTTATATGAGCAACATTGTACTCCTGGATTTGATTCAAGGATCCGGGTTATTCCTGTTCTTTAAGGAAGCGGGAAATCCGAAGGGTATTGAGACTGTCTGAGTCTGCGGGTTTCCTTCCTATTTAACGAAGGGGTCACTTGAGAATGTCTTTGAGACTCAAGGAGATTAGATTGTCCAAGTCTAGAGTTTCATCTTTTATACTGTGTTTTGAGAAACAGTAGTAGACTCTATGAAAGGACTGTTTTATGAAGATGACTAAGTTCTGTTCCTATACCTCTAGGAGGTCGTCGGGACAATTTGTACGAAGCCCAAGAGGAGGCTGAAATCTTTTAAGAAGCCGACGGGTCCTTGTACTAAGCCCAAGAGGAGGCTATCATTCCCGGAGGAAGAGATCATTATACGAAGCCTAAGAGGAGGCTGTGAATACTTCTAAGAAGCCGTAGGGTCCTTGTACTAAGCCCAAGAGGAGGCGGGGTTGCTTTTAGGAAGCCTGTGGGTCCTTGTACAATGCCCAAGAGGAGGCCGATGCTTTTAAGAAGCCCGTGGGTCCCCAAACCCCGAGAAATTCAAGGCAATGCTATTCACCGAGAATAGATTAAAGTCAGGAAAGTTTGAGAATTTGGAAGAAACTCAAAGATGCCATTCACGGAGAATACATTCATCTTGGGGAGTAGAGCTTCTTGACAATTCCTAATGAGGACAACCGAAGAGAAGACTGTATCTGGTGATCCTATTGGGGATCTAGTTGTCTATTTCTACAAATACAGTTACACAGTCGATATGAGTTTATGAAAGAAGACTTACAGTGAAACAGCCCCACAATACAGTTATATGTATATGAAAGCGGTAAATGAAAGCGATAACCACTTACTCGGTTGTAGAGCTTCCATGCTGTTTGGTTAGTTGTTCAACAAAGAAAGATTGAAAACAACAGTATATTCAAAATCAAAGGAGAAAGTGCTTTGAAAAAGAAAGATTTGGGGCTTACAGCTCAATGAGAGGCCCAGGGTTTTATCAGTGAGCGCACTGTTGAATTTGTACAGAGGGACTTATACAAGTGACTGAGGCAAAAAAAAAGTTTTCTGTACAAAGGGATGGGTCTTACACTCTCTCAAGAGGCCCAAAAGGTTTAAAGAAAAAGAGTGGGGCTTATAACACGAGGGTAGGCCCATATAATTTTCCGTTTGAAATGGCGATCGCGCCGAGGTTTTCTTTTAACGCAGAGGGACTTATACAATAAGTGAGGCCCAAAAAGATTTTGGTTAAAAGGGGATTGGGTCTTACACTCTAATAGAGGCCCAAAATGTTTTGAATGAGTCTTATAGCTCAAGGAGAGGCCCAATTGATTCTTTGAATAGGCGACGATCGCGCCGTTTGTTTTTGACGGTATCGGGACTTATACAATACACTGAGGCCCAAAAATGATTTGGTCAAGAAAGGATTAGGTCTTACACTCTATTAGAGGCCCAAAAAGTTTTGAAAATGATTTATGAGGGTTGAATTAATCCAAAAACCCTAATTTGTTTTCAAAAATGTATTTAATTGAATAAAAATTCAATTAAAATGATCAAAATTGTTTAACATGTGAAAAACAAATTGTGATTTTGGATTAATGCTTCAAAAATTAAGTATTGACCTACAAAATAATTAGAAAGCATTAAAAGTTGCAAAATCAATGTAGAAAAAATATTTAATATGTCAAAAACAATTAAAATATTAATTCTTTGCAAAAATATCAATTATATGGAATAAATAATATTTTTGGGATTTTTTGGGAAAATAAAATATTTTAACATTTTTGTGAATTATTAAAAAAAGAATCAACTCAAAATCATTAAAACTCAGAGAGAAATTAATTTTTGAATCAATTAAATAAAATCACAAAATTCAAATATTTGAATTATTCAAAAATGGCACCAAGAACACACCAAGAACACGCGCGTGTTCTGGGTTTGGCTGATTTGCATTTTCTCCTCAATCTCACTGAATACTTGATTATATCATGCAATCCACATATCATTATGCTCGTCTCAACCTCACGATCATGTCTATAACACTTAATTTCATTTAAATTAAACATATAACAAGAAATCATGAAAAATCCTCAAGAACCCTAATTTCTGCATGAAGGCTAGGATTTTTGATACACGATTCAAACAATGCAATTAATTGAGGGAAAACATTCCATGCATGATTATGAACATATGGCCAAATTATTGTGCGAGGAAATATGCATAGATTGAGAGATGGCCAAGTATATGCTTACCTCTAAGCCGTGACAGCAAGTGCAATGTGATTTTTGATTTGGAGGTGTTACAGATGAGTGGTGATGATCTGAACAACTTCCCTACACCCTATGGAGTGTGTTTGAATGGTTGGACTTGATTGAAATTGGTTGGATCAATTTGTGGTACCTCAGCTGCAACTTGGTTGAAAATTTGAGCACCCAGCTGGTGATTGTGTGAAATTGGTGTTTCAGAAGTGATCTAAGTGTTTGATCAGCTCATATGTGATGTATGTGAGGTGTGTGAGTGATTGGTTTGATTGGAATTGCTCTCAAACTCAAAACCCGATAGTGACTTGCCTTAGAAGGCAAAATTGGAGTGAAAGAAGAGATTTTGAGGAAAGCATTTGTTTGATGGCTTTGGTGTACTCAAACTGATCACAATTGAGCTCTATTTATAGTAGAGCAAGTTTGTTTTGCAAGGAATAGTGAATGGCAACTGGTAAGTAGGTTTGGCCAATGTTGGCAAATGAAAATCCAAGTCTCCTCTAGCCATTGACTAGAGGTTAGGGCACAGAGCTTTGGTTCCCTTGGTCTTGGATAAGTCTTGACTGATTTCAGATGAGAATGGCTCAGTCCATGCCACCTTGATGCTTCCATTGAATGCTTCAATCCAAATTTGGAGTCTTGTCCCTATTTTGGCCATTCTAGGTTCAACATGCTATTTCTTGTTCCATGGACTTTGGAGGCTTGGCTCAGTGATTATCCCCTTTAGATTCAATCCTCAGATGTGTCCAAGTGGATAGGAGCATTTGAATTTGGCTGATTTTGGCAAATCGAGCCAAAATGCAAAATCTGCCTTGCCTTTGACAGATTTCAGCAAGGCAACTTGACAATGTCATATCTCATGGGGTAAGTTGAATTTGGCAATGTTCTTGGCCATTTTGGAAAGCCCTTACATGATACAACAACTGTTTGAACAAGTTTGGTTTTGATCTCTTTTGATTCCAAGTGAAAAATCCCTCTACATTTGGCAAAAAGTGAAGCAAAATCTGACTTAGTGAAATTTTCACTAAGTGTTGGAACAAAGTGTGATTTCTTGATTTTGATCACTCCATAACTCAAAATCCTTAATGAATTGGACTTAGGTCTAGTTGAAGTTTTTGTAGAGGGTAATGAGGGCTACAAATCCATCTTTGGATGAGAAAAAATGGCCATGTGGTTTAGGAGTTATGATCCACCAAAGTTAGTGTATTAATGGTACTTTTTCCATAACTTAGAAAAATTTCTAAGTTTTATGGTTACCCCTTTTACAAGTTATCCAACTTTCTTTGATTTTTCTTGATGAATGATGATTCAAATCATACATTAACATCATTTTAGGGTTAAAAATCCATTTTGATGAAAAATCTCAAAAAGTCAAAGTCGACTTTTGTGCACAGTTGACTTTTTTATCAGATGAATTCCAAACTGTGCAATTCTTCAGGAAATCATGTCCTTGACCTAAATCAAACTTGATGGACATGTTCCATGGGTGTCATAGGGTATATTGGGGCATGTCCTAGGGTTTGGGAGCATGTCCTGGTCAAAAGTCAAAGTTACAGTTGACTTTCCTCGCGAAACCCTAATTGTGGTGCAGATGAAAATGAGACTTGTTGCTCAAGCTTCTTGGATTAATCCATTGTTCCAAATGGATCAATATAGTTCATTAGAGACCCTCAAATCATGTCTTGAGGTCTTGGCTCTTGATTTGCCCTAAAAGTCAACTTAGGGGTGAATTAGGTCAAGAAACCCTAATTCTTGATTTTTTATTTATGCATCCCCTGAGGTCAAATTGACTTGATGCTTGGGCCCATGAGGTTCCATGGAGTACATTAGGTTGTGTTTTGGATCTTTGGCTCATGCCCAGATGAAACTTTCCATCTAGAGGCCCTGGTCGACCAAAACCCTAATTTGGTGATACTGGCGATCTTGAGACTTGATCCACCTAGAAGGGAGCAACCTTGTGCTTAATCCTTGAAGTGGGAGTCCTTTTTAATCCATTGTGGATGTTTGAGAGGTTAGAAAAGTTGAAGATCATGTCATTCCTTGATTGATCCTTTGTCTAAGGCTCTGAGAGGGCTTTAAAACCCTAATTTTGATTGTAGTGAATGCTCAACAACCCTTGAGGCATTTGGTGAGGCATGATGGTTCATCCATATTGTGATGATGATTTGCACAATGATGGGAGTTCTTAGTGGTCAAAATTTGGGGTATGACACAAGGATCTCATTTACCAGTAGCACTCCATCTAACATTTGCCTTCCCGGGATAAACGATGTTTGAGATGTTGATACCAGCTTATCCATCACTCCTCTCAATCTTGCTGTCATGATATTCACAATGATCTTATAAATGCAATTCACAAGACTAATCGGTCTGAAATCTTGCACTTTCTGGGGGTTTTCCACTTTTGGGATAAGTGCAATGAAGGAAGATGATAACGCCTTGGGTAGATGAGCATACTTATGAAAATGGACTATGACTTGAGTAACCTCCTCACCAACTGTACCCCAACATCTCTTCAAGAACTCTAGACTAAATCCATCGGGACCAGGACTAGTATTACTATCTTCCTCAGTTACCGCCTCCCAAATCTCCTCCTGCGTGAATGGTTCCACTAACATGTTATTATCTTGTTCAGATAACTGTTAGAGCCCATCCATGTTTAGACGAATTCTCCTTCTTGATTTGCTTTCAAATTGTTTTTCAAAGTGCCGTCGCAGTAGATTTTTTATGCCCTCTACCCCTTCCACCAAAACTTCGCCCGATCTAATAATTGATATATTGTTCTTCCTCTTCCTGTTATTAAGCATGGCATCAAAAAACCGAGTGTTTGAATCCCCCTCCAACCTCCACTTTGTCTTGAATTAATGGATTATAAGGCTCTCATTGCATTTAAGATTAGAACAGATTCTGTCCAACTCCAAACTCCTTTGCTTCATATGATCTTTCTGATTCACACCTCCTACACATTCCATCGCATCCTCAATAGATTTTAAGGATTTCACACCTTCCTCTATATTCAAGTCAATTCACCCGAAAAATGTGACGATTCCACCACCTGAGTTTTCCACTAGCACAAAAGATGGACTTCCCACTACATGAAACGATGTCCAAGAAGAGTGGATGAATTCTGAGAAACCCTGACTATCGTACCAGCAGGAAAAGATTTTGAAAGGCTTAGGACCCCAGTTAACCATATTTGATTTCAACCATATTGGACGATGATCCGAGATATCTTGATCTCCCACTGACTGGGCCATCACACCCCACTGCTCCTGAGGGCTCTCTAAAATTAAAAATCTGTCAAGCCTACTCTTGCACGATCCGTTTGCCCTAAACAAGGTAAACCTTTAGAGTAACCCTCATGTCACCAAAACCGTTTGGATTACATGATTTGACAACAGCAACTACCCGAGGATCAAGCTCAAATTCGAAAAACCACAACGAAAATCAGTCACAGTTGAATTGAGGGAAATTATCTGACCTAGGGAAGATTGAAGAAATTGAAATGCAGAAAGCCATGGATTGGAGGTGAAATCGCGATCAGTGTCGTGGCCATTTTGTACATCGTCTTCGGTCTGATATGGATCAACGGTTCCATCGGATTGATGAGTCGAATAGGAGGATAGAGCGGTTTTTTGAGTCGATGAAGATTGAGGAAGTTGTTAGGACTAGTGAGGAAGACGAGGGTAGTTTTGGGAATTTTAATTTGAGTATTGGTTTGGAGTTTGGGAAGAAGAAGGTTATGGAGATGGTTATTGGGAGAAATGATTTGTGTGTTGTTGGGATTTGTGGGATGGGTGGATCTGGGAAAACTACTCTTGCTAGAGAGGTTTGCAGAGATGAACAAGTTCGATGCAAGATTCAATCTATTCACTGTTCATAATCTTTCAACATAATTATTACATTTGATAGTCTAGTTTTTACTATGTAGAGTGATGTTTATTGAATTATGCTATTTTTAGTTTCATAGTTTATGTCAGTAATGATAACAATCCCTTCACACTTGTTCGTGAATGCTTGGGTTCTGCGATTGTATTTCTTTCAAGGTCTCATGTTCGAAATCAATTAGGTACTAACAATCTCCATTCAACGTTTTGTTCTGGTTTTAAATGGCATCCAATAATGGACCGTGGGATTGGATCACTTGAATTAGTAATGATAACAATAACTCTTTCATCATAAATAGTTAAAGTAAATCATTGATTGTTTTTGGTTTCCATATATGATGATTGATCGTACCTGGATCAGACAGTTGATAGTGGCCAACGGCGTCTGGAACGACAGCTCCGGTGATGGTGAGAGACGACCGGGGGGGGGTGTACCTGCAAGGTACTCCGACGCTCAAGTGAGAGAGTGTACAGAATAACAGCAAATACAGAAAGTGTGGAGTGGCAAGAAGAATATGTCCCCCTGACCCTCTCAAATGAGAGGGTATTTATAGAGAGCCCCCAGCGCGGGGCCAACGGTTACCTGCAGTGGGCTGGATCAACTAGGTCCACTCCAAGCAACTGCTAGGGCTTACGTGTAGTAGTGAAGACCAGCACGTGGTCTTCGCCCTAGAGTAACTGCTCCTAGATTTCTGGAAGTAGGGCAGACCGAATCCTTCGGACGTGGGAGGTTACTTGGAATGTGTCCACGTGGTATGGACCGTTGGTTACTCCTCGCGGGGAGGAGCCTTCTGTGTCGAGGAGAGATGAAGCCCGTAGAATGGACATGGCCTCGCGGGGAGGAATCGTGTTCGTCGAGGAGTGATGTGTAGCATTCTCGCGGGGAGAAGCTAATCTGTCGGGGAGGTACATCTCAGCAGGTGTGATGTCCTCATTTCCTATTGCCCAAGTGCCCGACACTGCCTAAGTGCCCGACGAAACTGTGGCTTGCACGTGGCAGTTGCGTGTCTTGCAGAAGGACCTTATTGGGCCTCCCCAGGCTGTATGGGTTGGGCCTGCTCGACTGTTGGGCAGCCTCGGCCCAGTCCAGAACAGGATCCCCCCAAGTCGTTGCTCTGAGATGTCAGAGTAATGACTTAAGGGTTATTGGCATGTCGGGGATACGCCAAGAGAGGAACCGAGGAGGCCATTCTCGTGCTCGACGTTCCTACGGTCGCACATAGGTCGGGCATCGGACAGTTGTGTTTGGTCGTAACACCGGGGAGATGAGGAGTTTCAGATTCGAAACGTTGGGGAAAATCGAAAGGACACGCGTGGGAGGACGAACGACTGCATGTGTGCCACGTGTCGTCTGTCATCACTACCTAGGATGGCTAGGGCGGCTAGCTAGGGTAGCGCACTCAAGTGCCCTATGTCCCTCGAGTTCCGTGAAAACCACTATAAAACTCCTCCCCTCGTTCATTTTCCCACTTTTTTTGTTTCTCTCTCAATAATCGCTCTCCTTCTCTCTCTATCTTCTACAGCAGCCGTTCGCCGCCGTCAACTGCCGGAACTCCGCACCGGAAACCTAAATCGTCGCCTATAAGGTATTTGTTAAAAAACCGACCTTTTTCATGCGTTTCCTTTTGATTTTAACTAGCGTATAGCAATTCCTTGGTGAACTGATGAGGTTCCCATGAGAAATGAAAGGGTTCCTGGCGAATACGGCGGGAATCTTTTGTTGTTTGAGAGAAGAAGTGTTAAGAACTTCTCTCGCTTTTGTTGAATGTCTCAGGGACAAGGGATGAATATCTCGGGGACGCGATGAATGTCCTGGGGTCCCCTATGGTTACTCTTTTCATCAGCGTTATGGGAAAAAGGGGCAGAATTTTCCGGGGAGGCGATGAGTTCCCCGGTGACCATGTTGTTCCTCGGCCCGATATGTCGGGGAAACGAGAAAGCCTTACCCCTTCCTCGCCTGTTCGCTTGAACAGCGGTGGAGGGGTGAATTTGATATGACCCATCGAATTCACCGTTTCCTTCTGTTTTTCAGGTAAATGGACGGTTTGGCTGCGAAGGTGGTCGTAGGATCCTTTGAAGAAGACGACCACCCAGAGTCCCCTATGGCTCACATGGCTTTCGTACAAGAGCGCCCGCTCGAGGAGTGGGTCTGCGACGAAGCCCTAGAGATGTCGTCCATCTTTGTCTACCGAGACGTGGAAGACGCATTCTGTACCGTCGAGTATCGGCTAATCGGGTCTGATAAATCATGGAAGGTTTTCCGCCCGGAAGAGCATCACCGAATATGCTCGCCTTACCGAGGAATGCGTATCCCGTTATACGAGTTCATGTTCGACAAAGCAGGGTGGAGGCTGCCCTTCACGGATTTCCAAGAGGGGGTCTTCGCCTGGTTGAAGCTGGCACCCTCGCAGATTCACCCGAACTCGCTGGCCTTTATCCGGGCTTTTGAGCTTGTTTGTAAACACCTGAAAATCATACCGACAGTGTCCCTCTTCTTTCGAATATTCCATCTAGGGATGGCAACGGGTCGGGTCGGGTGCGGGTTTCACACTACCCAAACCCGCACCCGAAATCACCACCCGAACCCGAACCCGAACCCAAAGGCTAATCGGATGGCAAAATAACATCCACGCCCGCACCCGTTGGGTTCGGGTTTTTTCACCCAAATCCGAACCCGTAGCAAAAACTCAAAAAAATAATAATAATAATAAAAATATATATATATATATATATATATATATATATATATATATATATATATTTGTTCCTTAGTGTAGCCGGATAGAAATGGAATTTAATTGTTAACTTTATATTTTTTTTTCAGTTTTAACTACTGAAGCGCTGCAGATAGATATTACAAGGCAATGAAAACTTATAAGAAATAAAAGAGACCCTTTAGTCCATATGCAGTAACATAGGATACTAGAAGAATTAGTATATAATTTTTTTATAAACCCCATTTACTGTAACGAAAGTTTATATATATATATATATATATATATATATATATATATATATATATATATATATATATATATATATATATATATATATATATATATATAGCGGGTGTGGTTTTGGGTTTCGGGCACGGGTTTTACACTACCCAAACCCGCACCCGAAATATCGGGTGGCACCCGAACCCGAACCCGAACCCAGTCAACTCGGGTTTTCACCCGTTGACTCGGGTTCGGGTGCGGGTGGGCCCCGCGGGTTTGGGTCTGCCTGCCATCCGTAATTCCATTTTCAAAGGTCGTCGGCCGGTGGACGACACAGCTGGGTGTCCTTTAAGCAAAGCAAAGCTCTGTTCCACACGTATCTGGATTCCATCCGGGATTTCAAGTACCGCTACTATTTTGTGAAGCCGGTCACCCTTGGGGCTATCAACTCGCTGTACCGGAGAGCTACCCGTAAGATAGACGGTCGCTCCGAAGAGGTTCTGGAGCCGAAGTTCCCCCTGTACTGGACGGAGGAACACTTCAAAAAAGGGGTTGATAAATACAAGGTGAAACACAATCAGTTGGACGTCGACGACCGGGCAGCTTATGACAAAATCGTCGCGTTCGTCGAAAGCTTCAATGAGGCTCGGTACGAAACACTGGATGGCGAGCCTATAACGGGAGCAGACAGGAAGGTGATGAAGCAACGTCGCTTGATCAATACCCGTGTTCTACTCGAGACCTTCTCTGATGAAGAAGCAGATGAGCTGTTAGGTGGTGAAAACATCCTCGACCTAAGCCTTCCTCGCGTCTGTATACCTTGCCTTACTAACGTTTTCTTTATTTTTGCAGGGAAAATGGCCAGAGCTGAGGAGAGGCTCAAGAAGTTGAAGGCGAAGAGGGCTCGGGAAGAACAAGCTCGGGGAGAGTCATCTCATTCAAAGGGTCAAGGTGTTGCTCCTTCTGGGGCCATGCCCGAGGGTGTTTCCTCTGGTGTGATGCCCGAAGGTTCTAGCCAATCCCAGCCTGCTTTGACTGCGTCGGGGATTTCAGGTATGCGCATACTTCCTGCTGGGAGTCAGTCCCCGGGTACTCAAGGGACGCCGAAACGGCTACGGGTTTCGAATGCGGAGTTTGTCGACCTGGCCCACGAAGAAAGTCCCCCACCTCCTTCAAGCTTCGAACTCCCACCATGCCATCTCAAGCCCCGCTTCTTCTCTGAAGTCATCTATCCTCGCGTCCCTCCCTCTGAAATCCAAGCTGTGCTGGGGACCGCTGCGGAAGCGAGGAGGAAAACGATCTTTGAGGACATGTCTGCCGTTATGCGGCTCTGTTCGACTGCTATTGTCCTGAACGATAAAACCCGCCCCGCTGCTGAACTTTCTCGACTGCAAGAAAGACTCGAGACCTTGGAGGCTGAGCTGCTAGACCTGCACAAAGAGTTGAAGGAATGCAGGGACCTGAATAAAGAACAAAGCGAGCAGCAGCAGCGGGCGGAGACAAAGCTAAAGGAAGCTGAGGAAGCGCAGAAAGGTCATCTTGCTCGGATCACCGAGCTGGAGGCAGAGGAGAAGCGGCTCAAGGAGAGGGTTGCAGAGCTGGAGGATGTTGTTCGGCCAGCTGAAGTCGAAACTGAAGAGGATAAGCTCCTAACCTCTCGACTCTGTTCGACTGCTATTTTTTTTGTTTTAAAGAGGCTTCTTGGAGGGAAGCGCCGGTCCTTATCTCTTCGACAAGGTCGAGCTCCTCTCGCAGGGCTTCGCTGTTTGTTTCTTTGTCGAGGGGAGCTTCTGTCCTCCTCGAGGGTTCCCTGATCTCCACGGGGATAACTGACTCGGTTCCGTACGTTAGGCGAAATGGGGTCTCCCCGGTCGTGGAGTGTGGGGTTGTTCGATACGCCCAGAGGACGTTGGGCAACTCCTCGACCCACCGTTGTTTGGCCTCGCCGAGTCGCCGCTTCAGTCCCCGGAGTATCACTCTCTTCGCTGCTTCGGCCTGCCCGTTGGTTTGAGGGTGTTCGACCGACGTGAAGTGTTGTTTTGTGCCCAGTTTGGCGACGAAGTCTTGGAAGTTCATGTCGGTGAACTGTGTCCCGTTGTCGGTGACAATGGCGTGGGGCACACCGAATCGGGCGAGGATGTTTCTCTTGTAGAAACGAAGTATGTTGAAGGCAGTGATTTTGGCCAGCGCCTCTGCCTCAATCCACTTCGTGAAGTAATCTACCCCGACGATGAGGTACTTGTTTTGGTACGACCCTATGACGAAAGGTCCGAGGATATCCATTCTCCACCACGCAAACGGCCACGGGGATAACAATGACTTAAGCTCGTTTGGAGGAGCGAGGTGTATGTCCCTGTGTCTTTGACAGCGGTCACACCTCCTGACGTGTTCCTTTGCATCATGTTGCATAGTGGGCCAATAATACCCCGCTCGGAGTGCTTTTCGGGGTAGGGACCTTTCGCCGAGGTGCTGGGCGTTGATCCCTTCGTGGATTTCTTGGAGGATCCCCGAAACTTTGCTTTCTTTAACACACCGGAGTAAGGGAATGGAGAATCCTCGACGGTATAGCTTACCTTCGACGACGGTGTACGCACATGCCCGCCTCTTGACTATCCCCGCTTCTTTAGGATCGTCGGGCAGTTTGCCCGCCATCAAGTATTCGTAAACTAGGGTCATCCAACAATTTGCGTCCCCGATGACGTTGACCTCTGTGGTCGGTGTGGGTTTGTTTATGCTCAGCTGGGTCAGTATCTCATGGATAACTGATTTGTTCCCTCCTTTTTTCTTAGTGCTCGCAAGCTTGGAGAGCACGTCTGCTCGAGTGTTGTGCTCGTTCGGGATGTGAGCCACCTCTGCGGAGACAAATTTCTTCAACTTTTCTTGCACCAAGGTTAGGTACTCGATGAGACTATCGTTTTTGGCCTGGAATTCTCCCCGAACCTGTGATGCCACGAGCTGGGAGTCTGTAAAGATTTTGACTTCTTTTGCCCCAAGGTCTTCCGCAAGTCGAAGTCCCGCGAGGAAGGCCTCGTATTCGGCTTGGTTATTTGATGTCTTGAAGGACAGTTCTAGGGAGATCTCTATCAGGATGCCCTGCTCGTTTTCGAGGATAATGCCCGCTCCGCTACCTTTTACACTAGAGGCTCCGTCGACATAAATCGTCTATTTCTGGGGGCCATTGGTCGAGGATTCAGGGACGGTCATTTCCGCTACGAAGTCGGCCAGTACCTGAGCTTTCAAGGCTTTTCTTCCTTCGTATCGAAGGTCGAACTCGGATAGCTCGAGAGACCACCGGAGCATTCTCCCCGCCATATCTGGCCGACTGAGGAGCTGTCTGATAGGTTGCTCCGTCCTTACCACGATTGTGTGGGCCAGGAAGTAATGCGTAATCTTCTGGCTGCAGATACGAGGGCCAAGGCAACCTTTTCGATCTGTTGGTATCTGAGCTCGGGACCCTGAAGAGCTCTGCTCGTGAAATAAATCGGTTTCTGTCCTTCGGGGGTCTCCCGTATGAGGACAGCACTCACCGCTTCGCCGGTGAAGACTAGGTACAAGAAAAGTGTTTCCCCGTTATCTGGTCAGGACAAGACCGGGGGTTGTGACAAGACTTGTTTTAGATGGAGGAGGGCTTGTTCGCATTCTTCACTCCATTCAAAAGTTGCCTTCTGTCGGAGAAGCTTGAAAAAGGGGAGTGCATACTGAGCAGATTTGGCGACAAAACGGGAGAGGGCAGCCAGTATTCCGTTAAGTGACTGGATCGACTTCTTCGAGTTCGGGGTAGGGATTTCGGAGAATGCCCTACATTTGTCGGGGTTCGCCTCGATTCCCCTCTCTGTGAGATAGAAGCCGAGGAACTTCCCTGCGCGAACACCGAAGGTGCATTTGTCGGGGTTGAACCTCATACGACATTTCCTCGCCGTGTGGAACACTTTCTTGAGATGGGCAGCATGGTCGACTTCTTCTGCAGATTTGACGATCATGTCGTCCATATAGACCTCAAACACGTCGTCGATATCTGCCCGGAAGACTTTGTTCATCATCCGTTGGTAGGTGGCGCCCGCATTTTTCAAGCCGAAGGGCATTACGTTATAGTAGTAATTGCCCGACTCGGCCATGAAAGCAGTATGCTGCTTGTCGGCCTCGTCCATGGGGATTTGGTTGTACCCCGAGTAGGCATCCATGAAGGATAGTAATTTGAATCCTGCAGAATTATCGACCAGCTGGTCGATGTTAGGTAAGGGATAAGAGTCTTTCGGGCATGCCCAGTTAAGATCCGTGTAGTCAACGCACATCCTCCATTTTCCATTATTTTTCTTAACGAGTACAACATTTGAGAGCCAAGTCGTGTACTTGGCCTCGGAAATAAAGTTTGCCTCTAGAAGGTCTTTTACAGCTTTTCAGCAGCCTCCAATTTTTCTGGAGACTGCCTACGCCTACGTTGTGCTACAGCCCTAGCAGTCGGATCTATAGTCAGCTGATGACAAGCTACTTCAGGGTCCAGTCCGGGCATCTCTGCAGCACTCCAGGCGAACAAATCTGCATTTTCACGGAGGCATGCCTCCAGTTGCCTCTTCGCCAGGTCGGGGAGTCCATAGCCAATCTTCACGCTTCGATCTGGGCTGTCACCGAGAGGAACCAGCTCGAAATCTCCATCTGGGACGGGGCGCGTTGGGTGGAGAGGCTGCCCATTGATTTCAACTGGGAGGTCCTCGCCTGCAGCTTCTTCCTGCTCCCCGGGAAACCTGCTGTCAAGGTCGACCGCGCTGACCGGCGGGAGTGGAACCTGCACGACGTCTGGAGGTGCCTCAGCCTGAGTCTTGGGTTTGACACCGCCGACGACACTCAGACCCTTGATTGCTGCGTCGAAACATCTTCTGGCCTCCTTGATGTCCCCGTGGAGAGTGACCACACGTCCACGCTTCGTGTAGTACTTCATCTTTAGGTGGACCGTTGATGGTACGGTCGTCAGTTCTGCCAACGTGGTCTTCCCCATGATGCAGTTGTAGAGGGACGGGCAGTCCACCACCAAGAAACACGTCTTCACCTGTCGGGAAGTTTCCTCGATCCCGAAGGTGACCATCAACTCCACGAAGCCCCATGGTCTGGTGGTCGCGCCATTGAAGCCTTGTAGGTATGACCCTACGTACGGGGACAAGTGTCTCTTGGTCAGCTGGAGGGTCTCGAAGAGGTGGACGTACATGATGTCCACCGAGCTCCCCTGGTCAACCAAAATTCTGTGGACATCAAAATTGGCCATCTGTGCTTGGATCAGGAGGGGGATGTTGGCGTTAGGTGCCCCACTGGGAAGTTCCTCGAGGTAGAAGGTAATCGGATTTGATCTTCCCTTAACCCTCTCGAGGGTAGGGGCTCGAGGAGTTGTTGCTTTCAGTTCGTCGAATTTCCTCTTTATTGACCCCACGGTCAAACGGTCAGGGGCTCCGCCAGATATGACCAGGGCTTGGGGGAAAGACTCCCAGGTACTGCAGGCACTTATCGACTCTTCTACTGGGAAGCTCTTCCACATGTTTCGGACAGCTTCAGGGTTGTCGAGTTCTCCCGAAAAGCCAAAGTCTTCAGGTCGCATGATGCTCAACGTGACTTGCAGCGATCCGTTGTTGGGAGAAGGAGTTGACTCCTCGACATTCTGGGCCTCCTGGCCGCTGGGGCGGGGGGCCTCTTGCTGCTTGGCGTACTTCTTCAGGTACCCCTCTTTAATCAGCGTTTCGATTGCGTCCTTAAGGTGGACGCAATCTTCAGTAACGTGCCCGTGACTGCGATGGAATCGGCAGTACTTGGACTTGTCAGCATTTGGTTTGGAAGCCGCCGATTTCGGGAAGCGGATTCCCCCTTTGACGAACTCCGAATTGGCACAGTCGCTAAAGATGCACGTGCGGGATGCGTTTAGCGGTGTGTAGTCTTTGAAAAGGCCAGACGGTCCCCGTGATTCGCGGGGCTCTTTGGTCCGGGCTTCTTTTTTTCTTTCCCCACCTCGCCTAGGTGGAGGGGAGTCTTCTCTTCTCTTGTCTCAACCTCACCTGGGTGGAAGTAAGTCTTCTTCCTTGTTGCCGCGGGGCCTTCTCTGCGCCTCGAATCGAGGGCAATTTGTGCAGCTTCAGCTTCCTCGAACTCAATATGCGACTGAGCCCTCTCGAGGAGGCCTTCAAAGCTACGAGGACGGTGTAGTCCGACGGATTCTGCGAACTTGGATCCTATCCGCAAACCCTTGATGATGAGATACATTTTGATGTGATCGGTCACGTGGATTTCGACTGCTTCTTTGTTGAACCTCTCTATGTAGCTCCGGAGAGGTTCATCCTTCCCCTGAAAGATGGCTTCCAGGGAGGCTATCATCTTCGGATGTCGACGAGAAGCCGTAAAATGTTTTCTGAAGCGCTCCCTCAGGACCCTCCACGACGTGATTGATTCAGATGCTAGGTTTTTGTACCAAGCCATGGCCCCTTTCCGAAGAGTCGTAGGGAATAATCGGCATTTGATAGCGCCGGAGACATTCCTGAAATCGAGCAGAGCTTCAAAACTCTCGACATGGTCATCAGGATCAGATGTCCTGTCATATGTCCCCAAGGATGGGGGCCTCTCCAGGCCCTTAGGAATAGGGGCATCCATGATGTGCCTGGCCAGAGGGGTCCGGTAATCGTCATCCTCGCTGGCTCCCGGAGACACAGAGGGGAAGTGTTGTCCATGAACATAGTGACGTCTTGGGGAGTGGCCCTTTGGGCGGCCTCTGGGCTCCTCGTCGTCCGACCTACTCCTTTTGTTTTTCGAGGAGCGAACTGGTCCCTTTGGTGGCGGGGAGCGGTGGCATTTCTGAGGATGTTCCGGCTGAGTACGCTCCAAGCGTGGTCTGCAACCCCTGTGAACTGGGGAGGGGCTGCGAGATGCCTTCGGGGACTGCGAATGTCTTGGAAATGGCGGTGGCCGGTGCCTTCGCGGGGAAGTCCGACCACGACCTTTCTCCAGCGCCTCGATCCGGATGTTCTGGTTGAAGATCATCTGGTTGGTCTGATTGACCAAAGCAAACAGGGCAGCAGTGCTCGGGTCCGCATTTGGCGGCGGGTCCATGGGCTGGAAAACGGGCTGGAGGACTGTTTCATGTCCGTCTTGGTGAGCTGTCTCGTACTCCACTTCCTCGGAAAATGGTGAGGCGGTGAGTCCGTCTCTGATGTCGTTCTCCACGACAGGTTGGGCAGCGTTGTTGTCGACGCGGTTGCCATTACTGAGTTGCGCGATGACGTTGTCTAGAGCTTGATTCGCCGATGGGTTGGCCATGATGGTTGTTGGATGGAGAAAGCTTTGGTTTATCGAGCAGAAAAACGGGGAAGCTTATAAGTTCCCACAGACGGCGCCACTGATCGTACCTGGATCAAACAGTTGATAGTGGCCAACGACGTATGGAACGACAGCTCCGGTGATGGTAAGAGACGACGGGGGGGGGGGGGGGGGGGGGGGATGTACCTGCAAGGTACTCCGACGCTCAAGTGAGAAAGTATACAGAATAACAGCAAATACAGAAAGTGTGGAGTGGCAAGAAGAATGTGTCCCCCCTGACCCTCTCAAATGAGAGGGTATTTATAGAGAGCCCCCAGCGCGGGGCCAACGGTTACCTGCAGTGGGTTGGATCAACTAGGCCCACTCCAAGCAACTGCTAGGGCTTACGTGTAGTAGTGAAGACCAGCACGTGGTCTTCGCCCTAGAGTAACTGCTCCTAGATTTCCGGAAGTAGGGCAGACCGAATCCTTCAGACGTGGGAGGTTACTTGGAACGTGTCCACGTGGTATGGACCGTTGGGTACTCCTCGCGGGAAGGAGCCTTCTGTGTCGAGGAGAGATGAAGCCCGTAGAATGGACATGGCCTCGCGGGGAGGAATAGTGTTCGTCGAGGAGTGATGTGTAGCATTCTCGCGGGGAGAAGCTAATCTGTCGGGGAGGTACATCTCAGCAGGTGTGATGTCCTCCTTTCCTATTGCCCAAGTGCCCGACACTGCCTAAGTGCCCGACGAAATTGTGGCTTGTACGTGGCAGTCGCGTGTCTTGCAGAAGGACCTTATTGGGCCTCCCCAGGCTGTATGGGTTGGGCCTGCTCGACTGTTGGGCAGCCTCGGCCCAGTCCAGAACAATGGTGATGATGATTGGAATGAAACATGAATAGGCAAATAGTTCGTGCATCTCTCTCCTGATCGTTAAATTGTTAATCCTTAGATAGGGCTGTTTGTACTATAAATGAGGGCATAGATTAACATTTCTACGTTTTTGTGTGTTTCAAATGGTTTGAACTTTTCAACATTTATTTTTTGCAGGTCATTTTAAAGAAAGAATTTTGTTTGTAATGTCTCGCAATCGCCTAATGTGGAGCAGCTGAGGGGAAAGATTTGGGGATACGTCATGAGAAATGGAAACTTGATTGCAATTATGTTGTTCCTGAATCCGCAATTTGAAATACAAAATTGTAAGTACTATATGCTGGCAAGTCATTAGTTATAGCATTTGAAGCTTTTGTGAATGACGATTTTGCCTTTGTTTTTTTTTTTAGTTAAATTCAGTGTAGGGATGGCAATTTGACCAATCTCCAGTGGGTACCCACAAAATTACCCACAACGGGTAGGGTAAAAACTCGCAAAAATGGATACGGGCACGTGCTCGGGTAATTACCCACTTAAATAAGCTGGGATGGGTGCGGGGACGACCTTAGTACCCACCCCGCCTCATATCCGCACAATATGTATTTATATATTTTAATTTATATTATATAAAAATAGATGTTTAAATTTTTTTTAAAAGAATATCAATTTTAAACTACTGCATATTTATTATAAGTGATCATTTATTTTATAAATTAACAATACATTTTTTTTAATAACTTTTTAATATTTTTAAAAGCTTAAAATATTATGATATTTTATACTTAATATATTTATTTTTATTAGAAATGCGGGTAACGAATACGTGTACGGACACTTATATACTTATAGGGTACGGGGACGAGTACTAATGTTGATACACAAGCAGATATGGATTCGGGTACGAAGATTTTTTTTAACTGCAGATATGAGAATGGATACTATAATACCCTACCCATATCCTGCCCATTGCCATCCCTAATTCAATGTACTATGTTTGATTTTGGAATCATGATGATGGGTTATTACTTAAAATGCTACATGAAACATAACGTCAATAGAATGTATTAGCAAATATGGTGATATTTCAAGTGCAGACAAAGAGCACTATATATTAAGGTCAAGTTAATGGTGCACCACATATCTTACTTTTTGACTTGACACCTTTATCAGATAAATTAGTAAAGTCTTGTGTGTTTTTGTATATCAATAGAAAATAAATAGTACAAATAATGACATTAAAAAATTATCTAAAAAATGATAATTTTTTGACAAGTGTCTAAAGATATTTATTTAAGAAATTAAAAAAGATAATTTTTATTAAAAAATAACATAATTATTACTTTAACGTATATTTTTAAAACACAATTTCTTATTGTAATATTTTAAAATAATATCTTTAAGCCACTTGTTAGTATGATCCTAAGATAAAAGGAATAGTTTTTAAGTAAGTTGTTTGGATTCAAAGAAAATGTAGTATAAGACAAAAAGTAGAAAAATTCTATATTTTCTCTTTCCTTTTATATATATATATATATATATATATATATATATATACTCATGACTTATTTAAATGATGGAAAGTCAATAAGAAATATTTAACACATCTTGATTTAAGAATTTAAAAGTAATAATAATTAATTATAAAATTTAAACAGCATTAATAAATAAATTAAAAGTTAAAAAATTTAAGGTTAAATTACAGTTTTGATCCTCCTATTATCATCTGTTTACGAAATTAATCCATATATTTTATTTTTAATCAATTTTAATTCCCCTTATTTATTTTTGATCAAAAACGTTGATGTGTAAAAAAATTCGTGAGTATACTATTTTAGGCATTCTTTAAAATTCCTTTGAGTGATATGTAAAAAAAGTTAGTAGTTGGCAAATTTTGAGTGATGTGTACACTATTGAGTTGGTCAATCCTATTTTCCATTTAATTTTTTTATTAATTTAAATTTAATATTTTCCATGATTGTTTTAAAAAAATTAAAAATTAAAATCAAATTATAAGAAATTTATAAAACATGTTACGTAATAAATTAATAATTATAAAGAATGTTTTTTTAAAAGTTAATTTAGAAATAAGTTCTTTTAAAAAAATCAATTAAACTTTTTAAAATATATTTTTTGGGAAAAACAAATTGAACCTTTACATTTAGGGTGTGTTTGTTTCAAGAATTGAAATTAGATTCTCGTGAATGCAACATTGAAAATGGAACAATCTCATGTTAGTTTCAAGTTTTTAAAATTATTTTCGGATACTTTTTATTCTCCGGAATGTTATTTGCACATAATTCTTGTCATACTTATTCTCATGCATAAAGGGTGGGAATTCAGCATTCATATGGAAATAAATTCAACTTCTTATAACTTCCCACTACTACTCACATATTATTATTATTATTATTATTTTAATTTTTAAATTAAATTAATATATAATCATTCCTAGGAAATATAATTTTTATCCAAACACATAAGTGAGAATATTATTCTTAAAAATAATAATCCAAAGAATATGAGTCCAAGGAATGATTTTTTATAACTTAAAACAAACACACCCTTAGGTTTTTTAGACAAAACCCACAATCATGCGTGCCAATATCGTTCATGTAATTTTAAATATCCAAGCTCATATTCTAAAAGCACTGTTCTCACGGCATGTTTTATGAAAATCAAAGTTCACCTACGTTTTTATCAATAATTCTAAAAACCAGCTCCATGAGTCTGAATTTCACCCTTAACAACAACATATGCAATTGGTAGCATTTGGTCATTTGGGTCCCTCCCAATAGCAGTTAGTATTTGCCCACTATAGTATCCCTTTAGGAAACACCCATCTAATTATATAATAGGTCAGCACTTAAAAAAACTGTCCCTGAAAGCTTTCAGACATACATACATCCTCTGGAAGTGAGGATTCATTTCACTGCTCTCCCCTTGACCAGGGTTTTCACTGTTATCCCCTTGAACTGGTTGACTTGTAATCTTAACAGTTGAGCCTGGGTTTGCCCTTAAGAGTTCATGGCCATAATCATAGATTCTTCTATACTCCACTCTAAATGAACCATCCACAATATCAACTGCTAGTGTCTTTGCTCTATATGCCAATGTCTTGTTAATCCCAACATTCCACTTTTCATGTGTCTTCTCCATAATATCAGTAAACTTCAAGGTTGGATTCTCTCTAACACTTGTTTGAATCTTCTTGCCCAACCATTTTGAATTTAGGAACCTAATCTTATAATCCCTACTACATGTATGCTTGTCCATTATTGTCCTCAATTGCCAAGTCTCTTCACCTTTTATATTTGCACAATAAGCCTCCCATGGACAACCTGCCTTGCATTTTACTCTCATCCTTGCTTTATCATTTTTAGAAAATTCCAGGTTTCTTCCTAAATGTATAACATATGTTCTTATTGCCTCTTGAAATACGCCCTTTGTAGAAAAATATGTACCAAGTTCCCATTTGTAGTCTTCCATTCTTTTTGGAAGCTTAAATGTTACAAAATCATCCTTTACAACCTCATCATCCAAATGAAATCACAATGTTATACTTGAAAGTTGCGGTGATAAATGAAACGCAACTTCTCCCGCTAGAACATTGTCCACGTTTGAATTTATTCTATTATAGTCCTGAAAATGTAAGGGATTTTCTTGGTCGGTATAAGTGACTGGACATCGGGATATTGCAAGTTTGGTGCATGTAAGTATATAGTTGAATATACATGTCATTATAGAACATTATCATTTATAGAACATCACCCCTAATTTATTCATTTTCTTTAACCATTTAGGTACATTCACCGTCTTTGTATAGAGTTGAATAAATCGAGTAATTATGGAATCTTGGATCCACTTTTTATTTGTTGGGCTTTTAATGAACCAAAAGATATCCGAGAGTACTTGAAAACACGGTTAAATGAGGGAGAAAAAGAATGTTACTTAGCACCATTCCTCTCTTCGTAAGTATTTTTGGAATTGATGTTTATGTATTCTATATTTAGTTTTGTTTTAGCAAATACCATTAACCTATATATGCTCTTGTTTATTCAGTGGTCATTGGCAATTGATCATCATATCATTTAGGACGAATACAATAACTTTCCTATGTTCCTTGCATGATCCACTAGAAAAGAAAATGAAAGATATTATTAATTCGTAAGTGTATGCTTAATTCATTTTCTTTGACATTGTAATTAGTTTATCATGTAATATGTTTAACTCAAATTCAATGTACAGTGTTGTGGAGTAAGTGAATATGATGAACAAGGTTAGAAGAAAGCCCACATGGATCTGTCCTAAAGTAAGTGGCCCGATTACATGTTTCTTTCATTTACATTCATGTGTGGTTGTATTCATGTCATTTTTTCTTAAATTTGTAGACAAGGAAACAACTCGAGACTTACGAGTGTGGTTATTATGTCATAAAACACATGTTAAACATTCTCCCTGCCGACATTGTTGATTCATGGGATAAGGTATACATGTCATAAAATGTTTAAATATATTAATATATAAGTTGACTATTGAATTATTATCATACATGTTATTGCCTCTTTCTTATGTAGATGTTTAACGACGAAACCCCATTCCCCGTTGAGGACTTCGTAGATCTTCGTAAACGTTGGGCATATATCCACAATGTTCTTAAGGGTCCTGCTGATTGATGATGTGAATAACACTTTTCTGTAGAGATGATGTGAATAACACTTTTCTGTATTGATGACATGAATATAGTGTTTCGTGTAAATATGGTTATAATAGTTACAATACTTACATAATGTATACCTTATTTGTTAGTTGTATTTTATGGTTATAATATAGCTGTGTAAATATGGTTATAATAGTTACAATACTTACAAATGAACAATGTTAGCTGTATTTTATGCTCTTTATGCATGTATACCTTATCTGTTATGGTTAAAATGGTTACAGGTTAAAAAATGGGATGAATTTGAATTGCTGAGAAATGCATATTTAAAACATAGGAAGCATTTTATGCTCTTTATGCATGTATACCTTATCTGTTATGGTTAAAATGGTTACAGGTTCAAAAATGGGATGAATTTGAATTGCTGAGGAATGCATATTTAAAACATATGAAGTTTTGACAGCGGTTATAAAACCTAGCTGTGGTTGTATATTTGTGTCTGCAGAACATATAACGACGGTTATATAATATAACCATCATAATATCTCGCGTGCTGCACAGAAAAAATAATAAATATCAAAACGGCGCAGCTGGAAATTGAACCAAGGACCATTATATTTATCACAACCGTTCGTTTGAATAACCGTTGTGATAGGGCGCACTATTTCCAGGTTATTACAACGGTGATTATAAGTATCATTTTACAACGACACTCTACATAACAACGTCTGCGCCAACGTCATTATATACATTTCCCAACCGTTATTAATTGGTATTTACGTAGTAGTGTTACCTCATAGTCATATTATTGACATATTTTGACCAAAGTGGCACATCCTGCACTTGGCATGAACCTTGATTTACTCCAAAATCTTGGTGGAATTTTGATGAAATGTGAAAACTCTCGTGTTTTGGACAAATTTTGGTAAAACATAAATGCTGAAAAAGAAGCGTCAACATGAAGATCAAGCTGAATATTTCTGCAGAAGATAAGATGTCGAATGAGATGTCCCAGCATGCAGACTCGACATCCTAGACTTTTATAACAGATTGATTTAAAATCTGTTTTATATATGCTGCAAGATTCAAGGAGAAATCGCAGGAGTGGATCAAGGAGATGGAAAGCCCAAGACAGCAGAAGACTATAAATAGTAGACTTAGGTCTAGGGTTTAGGGAGATCGATTGTACCTTTTGTATCGCTTGTAACTTTGTAACCTAGTTCCTTTGTGTTGAATAAGGGTTTAGGGTTTGAGAGTCGTTGGCTCTCTTAGGAGTTAGAAGTCTCCATTCTGCAGTATGGGACACAGGATGGAAGGCATAGGTACAGGGTCCAACCAGAAGCTTTTAGGCAATGGTTGTTCTTGGATGAAGCTTTTAAGTAAGTCCAAGATAACTTCTTGGTCAAGGAAATCATGACGGGTTCTGAATTGGCAGATAACAGAAACATCACAGGTGGTGATGAAGGATGTGAGTAGGTCTCTCATATCAGAGTTGTAAACGCTAGAGTTTAACTTTGGTAAAGATTTCCATTGGGGTAGTGATTAGGAGATAAAGTTGTAAATGGGGGAGTTTAGCTTTATGATAATACTACGATATAGTGGAGTCTTCATCCTAGATTGGTATCCCCCAGAGTAGGTGAATTGCACTGAACTGGGTCGACGTATCTTGTGTTAATTTTACATTCTGTACTTTACAGTTTTGTTGTATGTGTTCTTGACTGAGATGTCACAACAGGATGTCTCGACATCTTTTATGACTGTGCTGCTGCACTTTATAACAGCAGTTATGTATTCAACCTTGTTTATTATAGATGCAGTAATCAATGTCTTAACATTGAGATGGGACATTAGATTATCTGCATATGTTTCTGATTGAAGGATTCCAGTAGTATGGGATACTAGAGTAATGATTGAAGAAAGATTGTAGTTGTCCTTACCTGGTTCTGTTCTTGTAGATGTCATCCAGTTTGAAGACACGTAGCATTCCAAAGTCGGGAGCAGAGGGATGTTATTGTGATGGTTGAGTCTTATGTGACTTGGTACATGGTTGAGTGACGTCATCATGCATGTTGAAGTCAGATTGAAGAGAAGGGGTAAGATGAATTATCAAACTCCTGCTCTAAGGGTTTGATGATTTCTTGTTGGCCAAGTTGTTGAAGACACTTGATATGATGATCAAGTCCAATCAAGGTAATTCAGTCATGTTCTGGAGTCTTCTAGTTATTCTTCAGACTAGAAGGTGCTTTCTAGGAGGCATATGAATGAAGACCGTGGAGGTGATTTATTTTCACCATCCACAAAAACGTGCAAGGAAGAACTCATACTTCTTAACCCTAAGGATGAGTTCACACGGTTGAGGTAATTAGGATTCGTTCAGAGAGAATCTTAAGAGCTTGGGTCAAGGGGGCAACCTTGATATCTCAACAACTTGCACAAACAGAAGAAGACAACACGAAGAGGAATATCTCGGTGATGTTCAGAAGATGCTGGAATCGGATAAGGGTTAAAACTACAAGGATTTAAGATCAATTGCTTTGTGTAGATTGATTATCCTTGTGATTCAAGATTGAGGATATTCTGTCAGATGTTCTAACATATTTTCATCAGAGGTTTGGAGAATCATGGGAGGGGTTCTACATTCTCTCAGAAGTCTCCTAGGTGTTGACCTGGGATTATTGGCTTAACATCTTTTCCTGGAAGTATTGTGAATGACTTGTCTAGATGGTGATGCTGTTGAAGATGGAGATGGAAGACTATGATAACATCATAATCTTGATGACTACTTGGATTGGTTTATTTCTGATCCAAGTACTTTAGGGCATTCCAGAATGCTCATCATGGAGTTCAGATAGGTGGCAATATCAGCAACTTCGTGAAGACAGCTCTACTCAAGGTAAGGTGGCATCCTTGGTACAACAATGAGGGTTAGTTTCTAACTAGTCCTTCTGAAGATTCAGACAGTGGCAGGTTTGAAGTCTTTGGAGAAGCACTGGCAGGTATTCAAAAATGCATGAGATTGTTTTGAATAACTGCAAAATCAATATAATGGAGGTTGTCTACTCAAACTTGATTGGTGAATCAAGTCTATGAGAGCATGGAATTCCTGTTCTGTTAAGGAGCTGAATTCAACAGCTAGATGTCGGATCAAAATGTTCTGACATCTAGTTCAACATCAGAATCTCAGTTGGTGAAGTGGCACATCAACTTAAGATAAGGTGATCTACAGGAGAATGAGAGTGATGGATTCTTCAAAAAGGTTTATCTCATGCAGTTTGTGGGAGCTGTGGATGAGAAGATGTTACATGACTAATAGGCTTGGTGGATCCAAGATGTCTTGCTATAGGGCAAGTAGTTCATGTGACTTGAAGATCTGGTTTCATTAGTAGATCAAGGTATCTTGTGGGAGTTCTGAAGATGAGTGAGGACAATCAAAAGGTGGCATTTGATTGGCTTCACAATGCGTGTTCAAGCAGGATACTTAAAACTGATTGCTCTTTTGTAAAAGAGTAGTTGGTTGAGTTTGTTGAAGGTTTTGGTTCTCTGGGAGCTTGTGGCAGAAGTTCTGGGTTGAGAATGGAAGCATACCTTCTTGGTGATTGAGAGTTTATTTCTCTCTGAGTTTCTGGAGTTCCAATTCAAGCTGGCGGCGCAGTGTTGTCTGGAGTTCTTCAGTTCTGTGGATTACTATGCTGATAGTAAGTCCAGTAGTGAAGCATATCAAGAACCATGGTGTGTGGTGTCTGTGATGTGTAGAAGATGTCCTAACAGATGTTAGAACATCCTTGGGTTAATTATCCTTGGTGAAGGATTTCAGGTTCTATGATGAACTGGTTACTTGCATCGTGTCCAAGAAGTATCTACATGATCATCTGGGAGAATGATGGAGTAGAAGGGTTCCTTGGAAGGAGGATGTAAGTGTTTGTGAAGACTGAAGTGAATCACGTGTTGATTGCTTGGAAGTCTGTTTTCTGAATGCGTTCAGAAGTGGAGATTCACCAAAAATCAGAAGTATTCTAGGTTATCATACGGGAGAATGATAGGAATAACTGTCTTGGATTGCGGGGTGTTTTTCTCTAATGTTGGCCTGGTGAGGTCAGTGGAAAATCTTGCATACGACATTGGAGCCCTTGGAGCAAGTCATGCTAGTAGTGGACCAGTTTAGCAGCTGTGAAGTTCTGGAGCATGCATACGATAGCTGACATCGTGGTAACAAACTAAGGGGCCCTGTGCGTCTCTTTGAGGAATATGAAGCATTCTGATTCAATTGGTTTGTGCCTCAAGCAGCCTGAGGTCTATACATGAGAATTCAAGAGGAGTTCGTGTGGTGTGTAGATGGTTGCAGGATGAGGGGGATCAATGGGACTTTGATCTCAAGCCAAAAGTTTGTTATGATTGGTATACACTTCCTCACGGGTAGCATGATGGTGATCATGTGTGAGTGATTATTGTTTCTTGTCAGAGGGAACAATAAGAGAGTTAATGGTTCATTCAGCAGGTGTGTTGAACAGAGGGTGCGCTCTTGAAGATATGAAGATGCGTCTTATGTTTTCCAGTCATTAGCTTGGGTGTTCAGTGGAGGAGCACCAGTTACCTCAGCCAGGGGGAGAAGCCTTTTGATCTGAGATGAAGTTCCAGCTTGCATTTGTGCGTCAAGCAAGTTGAGATGTCAAGGAGGATGGATTGACATTATTGTTGAAGTTCCAGTTTGCATTTGTGCGTCAAGCAAACTGAGATGTCAAGATGGCTTGGCATTAGTGTTGTAGTTCCAGTTTGCATTTGTGCGTCAAGCAAATTGAGATGTCAAGGAGGATGGCTTGACATTATTGTTGAAAATTCCAGTTTGCATTTATGCGTCAAGAAAACTGAGATGTCTAGGAGGATGTCTTGACATTCTTGTATTGTTGCAAGTTGGGGGAGACTTGGCAGTGCAAGTTACATGGTTCTTATTGGATGCTTAAGAATCACTGGTTGAGTCTGGGGGAATTTATTTTTCTCTACAGACTGTGATCACAAAACTGTAAAGTTATTGATCAATACAGAAGTTTCTGGTAGATAATGTCTAATTGTTGCTGCTTCTGCTGTTCTGCTACTGTCTGCTTGATTGATTTGCCCCTAATGCACAGTTTCTTGGTTTGTCATATTATGGCTAAAAGGGGGAGAAGTAAGTAGTAGTAGTGTTCCTTGGTTGTTTCCTTGAGGGGGAGCTGGATGTGGTATGCAAAGGTTGTTTTAGCCAAAATTTTCCAAAAAGGGGGAGATTGAAAGCACTTGTGTTTTGGACAAATTTTGGTAAAACATAAATGCTGAAAAAGAAGCGTCAACATGAAGATCAAGCTGAATATTTCTGCAGAAGATAAGATGTCGAATGAGATATCCCAGCATGCAGACTCGACATCCTAGACTGTTATAATAGATTGATTTAAAATCTATTTTATATATGCTGCAAGATTCGGTGAGCAATCGCAGGAGTGGATCAAGGAGATGGAAATCCCAAGACAGCAGAAGACTATAAATAGTAAACTTAGGTCTAGGGTTTAGGGAGATCGATTATACCTTTTGTATCGCTTGTAACTTTGTAACCTAGTTCCTTTGTGTTGAATAAGGGTTTAGGGTTTGAGAGTCGTTGGCTCTCTTAGGAGTTAGAAGTCTCCATTCTGCAGTATGGGACGTAGGATGGAAAACATAGGTACAGGGTCCAACCAGAAGCCTTTAGGCAATGGTTGTTCTTGGACGAAGCTTTTAAGCAAGTCCAAGATAACTTCTTGGTCAAGGAAATCATGACGGGTTCTGAATTGGCAGATAACAGAAACATCACAGGTGGTGATGAAGGATGTGAGTAGGTCTCTCATATCAGAGTTGTAAATGCTAGAGTTTAACTTTGGTAAAGATTTCCATTGGGGTAGTGATTAGGAGATAAAGTTGTAAATGGGGGAGTTTAGCTTTATGATAATACTACGATATAGTGGAGTCTTCATCCTGGATTGGTATCCCCCAGAGTAGGTGAATTGCACCGAACTGGGTCAACATATCTTGTGTTAATTTTACATTCTGCACTTTACAGTTTTGTTGTATGTGTTCTTGACTGAGATATCACAACAAGATGTCTCGACATCTTTTGTGACTGTGCTGCTGCACTTCATAACATCATATGTGTATTCAACCTTGTTTATTATAGATGCAGTAATCAATGTCTTAACATTGAGATGGGACATTAGAGTATCTGCATAACCAGAATTTCAAGATGTTTGAATGCCTCTTCATTAACTCCCTTTATTTCAAGCATAATTTTCTCCCAAACATTTACATAACTTGCACATGCAGCCCTCCACATCAATTCCTTCAGTTTTAGGCCAGGGAACTTCTTCCTGAAGTTGCTATATAAATGTCTGCATTACCAAGTTATCAGTTTCATGTATACATACCTAACATAATTTATTTCTATAAGTAATCAGTTTCATGTATACATACCTAACACATAATCTCTGGTCAAAATTACTAAGTAATTCATCAATGATGGGCAGCAAATTCTGTATTACCAAGTTATTCATAAAAAATAAGTAATGTTGATGGTGATATTTAAACAATTGGCTAACATGTAAAATTCAAGGTAAGAGTTAACTCCTCCCAAATCAGCTATCAATAATTCTAAAAACCAGCTCCATGAGTCTTAGTTTCACCCTTAACAAAAACATATGCAATTGGTAGCATTTGGTCATTTGGGTCCCTCCCAATAGCAGTTAGTATTTGTCCACTATAGTATCCCTTTAGGAAACACCCATCTAATCCTATAATAGGTCATCACTTAAAAAAATTGTCCCTACAAGCTTTCAGACATACATACATCCTCTGGAAGTGAGGATTCATTTCACTGCTCTCCCATTGACCAGGGTTTTCACTGTTATCCCCTTGAACTGGTTGACTTGTAATCTTAACAGTTGAGCCTGGGTTCGCCCTTAAGAGTTCATGGCCATAATCATGTATTCTTCTATACTCCTCTCTTAATGAACCATCCACAATGTCAACTGCTAGTGTCTTGTTAATCCCAACATTCTGCTTTTCATGTGTCTTCTCCATAATATCAGTCAACTTCAAGGCTGGAGTCTCTCTAACACTTGTTTGAATCTTCTTGCCCAACCATTTTGAATTTAGGAACCTAATCTTATAATCCCTACTACATGTATGCTTGTCCACTATTGTGCTCAATTGCCAAGTCTCTTCACCTTTTATATTTGCACAATAAGCCTCCCATGGACAACCTGCCTTGCATTTTACTCTCATCCTTGCTGTATCATTTTTAGAAAATTTCAGTTTCCTTCCTGAATGTATAACACATGTTCTTATTGCCTCTTGAAATACACCCTTTGTAGAAAAATATGTACCAAGTTCCCATTTGTAGTCTTCCATTCTTTTTGGAAGCTTAAATGTTACAAAATCATCCTTTATAACCTCATCATTCTCACTATCATACTCCTTAGGCAATTCATCACTATCATACTCCTCAATGTCACTTAAACCTCTCAAATTTTCCACCAAGACCTCACCATCATTATCAACACCTTCATTCATAACAATGACCTTTTCTTTACCTTTCTCTTTGCCTTTTGCCTTACCTTTTCCCTTCCTTTTACCTTTCCCTTTACCTTTTCCTTACTTTTTCCTTTCCTATTACACTTTGTATTCACTTCATCATCATCAATTGATATCTCTCCATCAATACCTATGTCATTTTTTGAGTCTTCCAAATTGACATTCAAAGCACTATCTTCACTTCCATCTTTTTGGTTATAGTTAACTACCTCATATTCTTGTTGGTTGCAGTTCAGTCCTTCATTAATTTCCTCTACCTCAACATTCATCCCTTGACCCACATTCTCCTCACTGACACAGTTGGTCCCCACATTAGCCTTAGTGTTACAGTTTGTCTCATCTTGACCCACATTCTCATCAATTTCACAGTTGGTCCCCACATTCTCCTCAGTTTCCTCAATTCCAACATTCTCCTTAGTTTCCTCAATTGTTGTCCCCTCTTCCACCACATCTTCACCCATTATGGTCCCACCTTCATTATTATCTAGTTCAGGCCCTTCATCAACCACATTTTCACCCATTGTGATCCCACCTTCATTATTATCCAGTTCAGGCCTTTCACCCACAACATCTTCACATACAGTGGACCCTTCTGGTAGTGAGAGTATATGCTCATCAATAATATCAAGTTCAAATACATGATGTGTAACATACAAATGGAATTCCCCAGTTAGCACTGCAATTGTATTCATCCTCTCAGTCCCCTTGTCATTTTCTAATAGAACTATATCATCAGCATACATGTCATCGTAATACCAAAGCTTATCTATACTAGGGTAACCTAACTCTTTTAACTTGTCCAGTATTTCAAGGTAACTCAAATAGGCAGGATCAACATCCCATATTTCCTCTAACCTTACATAACCTGACTTGGTAAAATCGGCAAACTCCCTAGAAAACTCACCAGAATGATGAACAATACACTAAAACTTACTTTCCATGACCTAATCAACCTACCTACGATAGCAGAAGCACTAAGTAAGTTGGGTAAAGAAGAAATTTAACATTTTTAGTAACTTACGATTTTAAGTTAGTACCAGGGTTTCTTCTTCAAACGATGGATGAGTGCAGTTCGTCTTCAATGGAGGGTTGTGAATAATATAGTACGTCTTCAATGGAGCGTTGTGAATCGTCTTCTTCTCTCAAGCTTTGCTTTCACGAACGTTTGAAATGAGCCCTAACACCTTTCAGCTTCTTCTATTTCTTATTTGTAATATTTTGATCAATATAAAATAAATAAATATTCCAAGTAAGCAATTAAATGTCCAGCTAAGTAAGTTTTAACGTTTTTTCAATAAAAACTAATAGAAAGGACTAAACTATGTAACGGAGTATAAGTTAATGGACCACTATACAACATTTTTTTAGGGACCAAAGCGAAATAATGACTAAAGTTAAGGGACCAAAAGAGATATTAAGCCTAAAAAATACTACACATCAATGTTTTTTTGACCAAATATAAAAATAGAAACCAAAACTGATTAAAAATAAAATATGAGGAGACCCAAAACTGTAATTTAGCCTATTTATAAATATTACAAGTATATTTGTACTCAATAATATTTTAGAAGTACCAACATAGTTTTACAGGAATAAAATATAAAAGTGCAGCATCATGACATATATAGAAGGCATGAATATATTTCTTTTTTTGGTTGCCCTCGTAATTAAAATATATTGAAAATTAACAGATTAATGAACTAGTAACAAATTTAACACTTTTCTCTTTTGAGATGAATTTCTTTATTTTTGTGACCACTAGTAAACATTGAAAGTGTCATGACTTCATGTGTTAAGGAAGGGAAAGATATTTCTATGGAGTGTGATAACTTAAGAGAGAATTAGAGAAAGAAAACCCTCTCAATCCCAAATTATAAATGTTTAATATTGAAGTCCCGTTAAGCCAACTCAGTTGGTAGTTATGCAATAATATTAAATGTTGGGATGTAGGTTCGAATCTGCAACATCTTATTTATTTAGCTTTAAAAAGAGTGAATTTCTACCACTATTATTCGATCACAAATGAATAAATAAATAAATAAATATTTAATATTGGATACTCAATGTATGTTAAAAAATAATAAAATAATAGAATAATTATATGTATGTTTTGTATATGAATATTACTACCTCTGTCCCTAATTATAAGACCCTGTTGAGTTTTTTTCCTGTCCCTTTTTATAAGACCCTCTTCAACTTTCAAAGTGCATTAATTATTTTTTTCCACACATACCCCTAATTATATTACATCTTTTTTTGCACTTTGTAATAAATACAATTACATACACATTAACTATTTCTCTCTCCTAAGGATAAACTTGTAAAATTATACAAAATAGTCAATAAATTTAATACTCTAACCAACTTTCTTAATTCCCGTGATTTTCTCAATGGGGTCTTATATTTAGGGACGGAGGTAGTATTAAATTTTTCTTTAGTGTGTCACACTTGTAATTACAAAACTGTTCCTTTTAATTTTTATTGTTTTCTTAATGACAAATATAACAATAATAAATAGGCACCAAAGTAAAAAAGAGAAAGGAACATTTAGCACAAGAAATGTTAAACCAACCACATTAAAAAAATACAAAGGAAACAATAAGAAAAACAAAAATAGGACATAGATGCACCAAAACAACTACAACATCTAAATGGATCTCACAAAACCATCCAAGCAGCTAGAATCTCACCCATATAGTTTAGGCAGACTATTAGAACCATCATCAACATATGATAAGCTACTAAGAGAGAACCAAGAAACCACAACCACTACCAATTTTTGAATCGAGACAATCACTCGATCTACTAAAGATTAATGTAGAGGAAAGAATTCTGAAGATAGTCAGAGAAAGAGCATGAGTCCACCTCTATTTTACCAAGAAATCATTTCAAGGTCAAAAAATACTTTTCTCCTTCACTTCTTTCACAATTGTTAGAACACCGTTAAAAATATTATCACTATAAAATCTCTAAATAGACCAGACAACAACATGTTAAATCATATCAAAATCACCCATAGACTTAGTCCTACAACCTAAAGATAGGAAAAACTCAAAAGGAAGTCTATGATCACTAGTAATAACCACCTGTCATTGGAATATCTTATACCAACTCTAAAATCTAACTCATAAGTGACAAAAAGATGGGAATTCGACTCAACCAACCCCTCAAACATGGGACAGGAGATCCCATTAGCATCAACAATCACCTTTCCCCCCTTTTGAACAGGTTCTTTGTAGAAGGAAGTCTATTTTGCTAAGGTTGTCAAGAAAAAATGTTAAAAGGGGTCAAACTCGTCCAAATTAAGGAAGAATCGAATTCTCAACTAGATCAAAGGACAAATAGGAGATAAGAAGATCCAATTAGACATGCTAAACTGATGCAACAAAGAATATATGATCTCTTGTGTACTTCTAGCTCCACTTATCTCTATCTTGGGAAAGAGTAGAACCATGGAGCGTGGAGAGAAGATTATCAACCACATGTATCTCACGGGGAAAGAAAAATCCCCTTCTTTCTCAGATACCAAACAAGATTCTCATTTTCCATTCAACCAATCTCTCATATCAATCTATCTGGTTGGGTAGAACTAGAAAATAGACCAGGAAACTTGATCTTAAGAGGAATGGTTCCTACCCAAGGATCTTCTCAACGGGAAATCTGGAGAACTAAACCCACTTTCTTAAGAATACCATCAGCAAACCAATTAGAAGGGTCGTCATCTCTAGACCCAATAAGAGACACATCTCTCCACCAATAAGAAGCAAATTGAAAACCCAAGTTTCTCCCCTTCACGCAAAGAGAAAGAGACAAATGAGATACCATATCTACCTATAAAAATATTATACCATAGACCTGAAACACTTGTAACCAATTTCCATATCCATTTAGCCAAAAGGGTTAGATAAACCAGCTGAAGGTCCCTAACTCCTAACAACCCTCTTGCTTTTAGGTTTGTAGACGATGTCTCATTTGACCTTAGAGATTTTAGATTCTCTCTTCACTCTTCTCCAAAGGAGTCTTCTTTGAATCTTAACAAGCTTCTTGCAAACTGTCATAGGCAACTTCAAGAAGGATAGAAAGAAGATAGGAATAATATTAAGCACAAAATTAAGAAGAACCAATCGGTCATCCAAATTAACATATATGTGCTTCCAGGAGTGAAACCTCTTGGTTAGCAACCTCATTAAATGTTCCCACGTAGATTTAAGCCTACAATTATCGGCACACCAAAATACTTAAATAGAAGGGTCTCAATCCTTTCATTTTTATTAGAATATTATTTTATTTTGGGTTAAATATGTTTATGGTTCTCTTAAATATCTCATATTTCATTTGTAGCCCTTCAAAAAATTTCGTTTAAAGAATGATCCTCTTAAAATTTTTCATCTACACTTTTGGTCTGTTCTGCAACTTAGTGACGATTTTTACAACTTAGCGATAGAATTAATGACGGTTTTAGCGATGGTTTACTACATAGCGAAGAAATTAGCGATAGTTTTAGTAGGATGAATCAAAAGTGTGGATGAAATTTTTTAAAAGGACTATTCTTTAAATAAATTTATTTAAAGGACTAAAAGTGATATAAGAGATATTTATCAGGACCACAAACATATTTACATATTTAACGCTTTAATTTTATATTTTTTATTTGTGCCTCTCATTACTATTTTAATATATCACTGTTAAGTAATTTATTTTACTTTACAAATACAATAATATATGTATAATTTAGTATGAAATTAATTCAACTAACAGGAGATTTAAATTCTAAACAAATTATCATAGTCAATAGTCATGCTCAGTTGCTTGTTATATCCAATTTTCTCAATACCTTATTAACCGCATGTTAGAAATAGAAAGGGTATTATAGTCAATAGTCATGCTCAGTTGCTTGTTATATCCAATTTTCTCAATACTAAGATTAACCACATGTTAGAAACAGCAAGGGTATTATAGTCAATTCAAGTAGCACATAAGAACAAACATACTATAAGAAACAACCAAGAACGAAACAAAAACCAACAAGTGTGTAACAATGGCACTGAACGATTTCTTCGCCGGCGAGATAGCGACGGAGCTTCTCAAAATGCTCATAGCCATATCTCGAAAATATCTTCTATGCAAAGCAAGCGCAGAACAGCTCATATCTTCCATCAACGAAATCCTCCCAACAATACAAGAAATCAAATACACTGGCGTCGAGTTACCGGAGCATCGACAGTTTCAACTCGACCGTTTCTCGGAGATTCTCCGTTCCGGCGTCGAACTTTCTCACAAAGTCCTCGCCTCAAGCCGATGGAACGTGTACAAGAATCTCCAGCTAGCAAAGAAAATGGAGAAGCTTGAGAAGAACGTTTCACGATTCGTGCAAGGTCCCATGCAGGCTCATATATTGGCTGACATACACCACACGCGATTCGAGATGGCGGAACGGTTCGACCGGGTGGACGCTTCGAGTAGGAAGCTGGAGAAGTATTTTGGTGCCATGAAGATTGGTGTGGGAGGTGGAGGGTGGGTGGAGGAAGCTGTGAGGTCTTGTATGGAGGAAGATGAGAATTGGGTTGAGGGTAATTGTGGAAATTTGAATTTGAGTATTGGTTTGGATTTGGGGAAGAAGAAAGTTATGGAGAAAGTTATTGGAAGAGAGGATTTATGGGTTGTTGGGATTTGTGGGATCGGTGGATCTGGAAAAACTACTCTTGCTAGAGAGGTTTGTAGAGATGAGCAAGTGAGATGTAAGCATAATTCAATTCTTATTCATTAAGAACTTCTCCGACACCACGGTGAATTTGACAGAATCACGAGAAACAAACCTAATTAAGTGCTTATAGCATAAGTGTTTACTAGTATTGTATAAGTGCTTACGTATAACTTGTTTTGGTAATAAAAGGTAAAATAAAGTCAAATTGTTGTCATAAGCTAGTTTGAAGAGCTTCTGAAAATAAGCTGAAAACAAATTATAAGTTTGTCATAAGTTGTTTCTATAAGCTTTATGGAACAGTCTTGAAGTGTTCAAATAAGCTAATTCAAGCATGTTATCTTTATTGGAAAGTGTTTCAAAAGTTTTTACAATTGTTACTATTTGCAGGTTATTTTAAGGAGAGAATCTTGTTTCTAACTGTTTCACAATCTCCAAATGTGGAGCAGCTAAGGACAAAGATTTGGGGACACATCATGGGAAACAGAAACTTGAATCCAGATTATGCTGTTCCTCAATGGATACCACAATTTGAATGCAGAAGTGAAGCTAGAACGTTGGTTGTTCTAGATGATGTTTGGTCACTCTCGGTTCTTGAACAGCTTGTGTGTAGAATACCAGGGTGCAAGTTTGTTGTGGTTTCGAGGTTCAAATTTCCAACAATATTCAATGAAACTTATGATGTTGAATTGTTGAGTGAAGAGGATGCTTTGTCTTTGTTCTGTCACCATGCTTTTGGACAGAAATCAATCCCTTTTACGGCTAATGAGAATTTGGTTAAACAGGTAATACAACTTTTTCGCAGCATATTGATAGAGTAATTTACTTTTGTATGGATAAACAACTTAATTAAGTGCTTACAACATATGTGCTTATCATATAAGTACTTACTGATAAGTTGTTTCTATATAAAAGATAAAATAACCTTAGTCAAATCCTAGCTCAATTGGCAGAAACCGATATTTGTTAGGTTGGACGCCATCATCAGGGTTCAAACCCTGATACTCACGGTTGTGTGTCCGAGTTTCTAGTGATCGAATCCTGTGTGTTATCTGTTTGTTTTTATTTTTTATATGTTTTCTTTTGAACCATGATTGTTGTTCTAATAGTATTCAATCGGAAACAGGTTGTGAGTGAGTGTGAAAAGCTTCCATTGGCTCTAAAAGTGATCGGAGCTTCGTTGAGAGATCAAACCGAAATGTTTTGGGAAAGTGTTAAAAACAGGTTATCTCAAGGCCAAAGTATTGGAGAATCTTATGAAATCAACCTAATTGAAAGAATGGCAATAAGTATAAACTACTTAAGAGAAGAGATCAAGGAATGTTTCTTGGACCTTTGTTCATTCCCTGAGGATAAAAAAATCCCTCTAGATGTTCTCATCAATATGTGGGTTGAAATCCATGATATTGATGAGAAAGATGCTTTTGCTATTGTTGTTGAGCTCTCTAACAAAAATCTTCTCACCTTGGTGAAAGAAGCGCGGTACGCAACTCGAAACCGTTCTTAAAAAATTTTGTATTGTTAATTTGCAATGAGGAATGGAGTTTATTCTAAAAAATATTCTGATAACTTGATCTATCAGTGCCGGTGGCATGTATAGCAGTTGCTTTGAGATCTCGGTCACTCAACATGATGTACTTAGAGACCTTGCGCTTAATTTGAGTAACCGCGAGACCATTAATGAACGCCGGCGATTGGTTATGCCAAAACGAGAGAACGGGCTCCCCAGAGAATGGATAAGACGCAAAGACAAACCATTCGAGGCACAAATTGTTTCAATTCACACAGGTATATAGATATAAATGTGTGTCGGTGTCTCTGTTCGAGTGCGTTTTGATGAATTATATACTATTTTTTCTTGCGGCTAATTCCATTCATGTATGCGATGAATTTTACATTGCAGGTGAAATGAAGGAAACGGATTGGCCTAAACTTGAGTTTCCAAAAGCTGAAGTTCTGATCATAAATTTCACATCCAAGAATTACTTTTTACCTCCTTTCATAGATAAAATGCCAAATTTAAGAGCATTAATAGTAATAAACTATAGTGCATCCTATGCTTCTCTTCACAATGTTTCAGTTTTCAACAATTTGGCAAACTTAAGAAGCCTATGGCTTGAAAAAGTTTCCATACCTCAATTTGGAGGCATTGTCATGGAAAACTTAGGCAAGTTATTTATAGTCTTGTGTAAGATTAACAACAATCTTGAGGGTAAAGACGTAAATCTGTCTCGAATTTTTCCTAACCTCTCTGAGATTACTCTTGATCATTGTGATGATGTAACTTCTTTGCCCTCAAGCATTTGTAGGATACAATCTCTCAAAAACATGAGTCTCACTAATTGCCACAATTTGGCACAACTTCCTGCTGAATTAGGCGCGCTGAGATCTCTCGAGATTCTTCGTTTATACGCTTGTCCGGAATTGAAAATGCTTCCTCCTAGCATCTGCGACATGATTAGATTGAAGTATATCGATGTTTCGCAATGTGTTTACTTGTCATGTTTTCCTGAAGAGATTGGAAAATTAACAAGTTTGGAAAAGATTGACATGAGGGAATGCTCCATGATTAAGAATGTGCCTCAATCTGCTATTCTGTTGAAGTCTTTGAGGCTTGTAATTTGTGATGAGGAAGTGTTTGGTATGTGGAAAGATGTTAAGAAGGCCAAGCCTACTGTTCATGTTCAAGTGTCAGAACAGTACTTTGATTTGGAATGGCTTAGAGAATGAATGGTGTCTTCTGTTCTTGTGATGTTTGCACCCATATTCTTTGTAAAAAGTTGTTTATAATTGTACTTAATGAAGGTTTTCTTCTTCATAAACTTATTCTCTTTAAATGGTGAAAATTATGGCAGTCTTTTTGTTGGTCTTTAATGATGTCAAATACCAAATTGCTAAAGTTCATTAATAATCACGCAAGTAATGGAAAACCAAAATGTGGATATCGATTAGGATAAACAGTTTAATTAAGTTCTTCTAGTATAAGTGATTATCATATTATTGTTTAATTATAAAACAAAATATTTTAGGGTTTTCTATTAACTATCTTAAAAAGTGATTTAGTCGAATTTGAGGATTTGAACATTGGTGAGTGGTCGTTATTTCGTGGCTCCTAGAAGTGGGGGGTTGTGAGTGAGATTTAGGATTTTTGATTTTTCGTAACTGAGTTTCCACTCTTAATTCGATTTTGTAGGAGGGCATTTAGGGTTTTGAGGTCCTATAACTTTTTCTGAGACATTTGTCTCCGTGGACATGTGTCAAGAGATCCTTTGACTCTCTTATCTGGCAATTTTTAGAGATTGGTAAACTTTTATCTAATATGCCTCAATGAAGTGTCCATTTATTGATTCGTCCAACTGCAAATTGGATTACCTTGTTTAATATGAAATAAACAGTGATTCAGTTTGAAACAGTTATTCCAAAATCCCTAACTCGTAGAGACATGTTCTAACTATTTTCGGCCTCACAACTATCTTATTCTTAGAAGTATGTGTCTGTCGACAAGTGTGACAAAGACATTCTTATGCCATGCGTTGTTGAGGACGTCAACAAATTTTGTGCTATGAAAAGTGACAATTGAGCATGTAGGACTTTGTTGGTCCTAGACGATTTACTTGATTCTGAGTCTTTCTGACGTGCGTTGAGCAATTTGTTATGGCCGACTAACGTTCTTCACTGGCCTTAGAAATCTTAGGAGTTCAAATATCACGTTGGACTTCACCATCATTCTTTTTTTGTCCATTGTTAATAGAATCTTACACTTTCCTAGTTTGAACTAACATTTGCATATCTCTATCACACAAGTTGACCCTAGCTTTAGGGCTATGTGACATGGGATAAGGCGAGTATTAATTTCTTTGCACTAACCACAACCATGATATTTAGAGAGAATGGAGTTTTCCTTGGGTAACCGACATAAATAGAGGTTTTCCTTAATGTAACATAAGCATATTGGTATGTTTACGACCCTTTATATCCTAAAATTTCCAACCGTTATATCTTGAATCCTTTAGGTTTTTAAGATTAAAAAATATGTCTATAAAATTAGTTTAAGTGATTCCACTTTTCTCACCTTATTCTTATTCGATTCTAAAAGTATTTATGTGAAAGCTTCATTTCTCACTATAGTCGTCATTCTACAACAACCTTTATGTGATTTTCTACAACTTTCATTGTTCTTCTCATTGCTGTACTTCATTTTCCTTTCAAGTAAGTTGATGCACATTTTTCCATATTTTTCGGTGACTTCAGTTTCTTATGTATTGTTTATTGTGATTCTGACTTTGTTCTTTCTCATTGGTGTTTTACAATTGTGACATTTGTGATTATTTTCGACGATGGTTTCCCTTTTCAAGAACCTCTTGTAATAGTGGTTTTTGTGGTGGATTGTGAGCTTTTCCTTATTTTATTATTGACTAACTACCTCTAATTATGGTGGGCATATGCTTCATGTAATTTTAAGACTACAAATTGGTGGATAAAGTATGGCTCCCACTGCATGGATGGTGGTGCCACCCTACAACCTTCCCCTAACATCTAAGGAGTAAAGATTGTAAAATCAAAGTTACTCAGATTATTGACCGTAGAAATTCTTCACCTTACATTTTTTAGGGAAGTCTTTGGCCTGTTCATACAGGGTGGAAGGGTTAATGAGGACCTTCCTCATACTCATTCTTTCTCTTCGTATGGACATGTTAGATATGACTAAAATCATTAAGTACCACAATGTTGGAATAATCCTAAACCAAAGAACAACTGCTCTTAATCTCTATATACATAATGAGTATTGAGGGATGCCTTCAATATATTGCAAGAGTCACCTGGTTTGTATTCCTTTTATCCTTTTCTTGGAAGTTAAGAGCTCTGAAGATTAGGCTATGAAAGTTTTTACGATCGGAAGTAAGGTTTGTAGCCAGTACCTCGAATGTTCATTACCCATGTTCGAAGTCATTATTTAAGAGATGGCGTTCCCTTTGCCCTTTAAAAATTTCAAACAAAAACTCTGAATCGCCTATCTGTGGCGCCCTCCTAGTTGCATCCCAACTATTGAACCTATATTCAAGCCTTTCATCACATCTTTCCCATATGGGATTACCATACTGCATTCCTATTTTCTTTAATATTTTCTCTTTGGTCTAGAAAATTTCTAAGTCCGACGATCCCTAATGCCTTATTTATTTTGAATAGTCATCGAAAGTTTTTGAAACTTTCACGGATTCCCTCAAAAAACTTTAAATATCAGTACATCATCATATGAACTTTGAAGAAAGTGACCCATGATGAGATCTATTGTCGAATTGTGTCATGAATCCCTAAAGAGGGACATCTTCTTTGCCACCTGTTCTGGACTGGACCAATGGCTAGGCATGGCCCAATCCACGTCTGCTCCCAGAACGGCCCAATTGCCTAGGCCCAATCCACAAAGGGCATAATTTACCTTTCTGCCCTCCAACCGGGCAATCTTGGATGAATGAGCCTCAGAGACATTCGCTCCTCCCCGGAACATCTGCCCGCCACGCACGGTTTTGTCAATCCCCGGACAGCCATGGGCATGTGTCCGGAACTACGCCTTTGCCCGACATAACGACTAGTTTTGGGCAGCCTGCCCGACATAACGGCTAGTTTTGGGCAGTTGCCTATTCTTTGGGAAACAATTATTTCGCCCCGAAAATAGGGACCGTTGGCCACGTGCTGGGGGCACTATAAAAACCCTCTCATTCGAGAGGGTCAGATATCCAATAATCATCCTAAGAACACACCTTGTACTTGCCCTTTTCTCTGACCTTTTCTTACTTGAGCGTCGGAGTGCCTTGCAGGTACACCCTCATCTTCTCCTACAAGCATCATTTGCCCTATGCGAAGGCCACGACAATCCAGTCTGATCACCTCTGATCAGTGGCGCCGTCTGTGGGAAACTAGTTTCCCCATCTTTTGATTCAAGATCCCCTCTTTTTCACTTCAAAGACTAAAGCTTTCTTCAAACCTCTTTCGATCATCATAGCCTCCACCAAGAATGATGTTGTCCGTCAAGAATCTGCTCTCGCCATTATCCCCGATAACGCCGACCACATCCTCTCCGGAGCTGCTTTCCCGGAGATAGATCACTGTGACGGGAAGACCGCCTCCCCTACTCCCGATGACATGAAGCCTCGAGCACAGGCTGCTGACCATGCTTTCGAGCCTATTCCAGTTCCGCAAAACGCTGACCCCAGCACAGCTGCTCTCATAGCCTACCTCAACAGATCAGACCTCTTGATCTTCCAGCAAGGTGAAAAGATCAACGCTCTCGAGCGCGTCCTCTAGGAGCGCCTGTCCTCGGAGAAGCCTCGCAGCCTGTCTCCACGTCCCCGGTATCCCCCTCAGAAACAGAGGCGTGACAGATCCAAAAGCCTCTCCCCGGAGAGAAGACGATTAAGATCAGAAGAGTCCGCGTCTGATCTTGGACGAAGACGACGCCAGTCTCCTCCATGGAAGTCAAGACGTTCCCCCGCGCCAAAGAAATCCAGGCCCTCAGAAAAGTACGAGCATCGCCGTTCGTGCATGCATTCTCCATGACGAAGCAGGAGCCGTGGTCGTAGCCATTCCTTCTCATGTTCCCCGAGAAGAAGCAGTGACGACGACATCCATGGCCCCCTCTCGCAGGAGATCATGGACACCAGAATTCCACGCAGATTGGAAAACCCCTCCGCTTTAGCAACCTATCTCGGGACCTTCGATTCCGGCGAGCACATAGAGAACATAGAGGAAATGCTCCACTACCACAACGTAAATGGGGCCATAAAATGCAGGTTATTCCCAATCACCCTCAGGAAGGGGGCTATGGCTTAGTTCAAGCGTCTTCCACGAGGGTCAGTCACGTCGTGGAGAGATCTAAAGAGCCGGTTTGCCCGGCATTTTACGGCTTCCCGACGACATCCCAAGTCAGAGGCCACCTTGGAAGCTATCATACAAGGCAAGGACGAGTCCTTGCGGGCATATATTGAACGGTTTAACAAAGAAGCCGTAGAGGTCCGTACTACAGACCATATGAAAAAATATCTTCTCGAGAAGGGCTTGAGACCAAAAAGCGAGTTTCGCAAGGCCGTTGGAATCGAGACTCCTCGAACATTAATGGAACTTCTCTGAAAAGCTGAAGCGTACATACAGTACAAAGAGAAGGAGGCCGCATACTATGCCCGGGACACGAGAGATCGCGAAAATACCTGGGCACCAAAAAAAGATGAGTCGGAGACATCCCGACAAGGAAAAGAGAAGCGACAAGACGATCGTCCCCGAGAAGGTAAAGGGCCTGCTGGCCGATTCACGGAGTATACCCTGCTTACCGCTCCTCGCGAGCCCATTTTCTCCGAATCCATCAATACGGAGTTCAAGCAGGGAGGTGTCAGGTTCCCCAAACCAACGACGTCCAAAGGCAACGTGGATAAAAGTAAATATCGTTGTTTCCACCGCAGCCACGACCACACGACCGAGGACTGCGTGCACCTTAAAGATGCTATTGAGATCCTCATCAAGGAGGGTCATTTGAAGCAATATATCAAGAAAGGTGAGTCCTCAAAACGGGAGGCGTCAGATTCAAAGAAGGAAGCAGAATCATCCCCGTCCATTCCTCCCCCGCAGGTCGCTATGTCCATCACGCGATCAGAGGACTTCGCCGTCCCAGGTTATTTTGAGGAGCCATCCCAGGTGTCCGCGCTCAACACTTGGGAATCATTCCCTGCAGCCATGGTTATCTCATACGGGGGGTACAATGAGCTGGCAGTGGGATTTGTTAAGCGAAAGTTTGAGCAGCTTATTGATGCAGCCCTGACCGGTTATCCACACTGGAAAAGATCAAGGGGCGATCCCAGCCGATCACCTTTTACCACAAAGAGCTGCCTGGAGGCTCTCCCAACTCACATATTCCCTTGCTCGTCAGGGCAATATTGGCAAGCACCGGCGTCAGAAGAATCCTGGTCGACCAGGGTAGTTTGGTGGATATAATGTACACCGGCCTGTTTCGGGCCCTCAAGCTGGACCAGAAGAACCTCTCACCATATGTGAGATCTGATTTGCAGGGGTTCAACGGAGCCACGACCAGACCCTGGGGGTACGTGGAGCTCCTAGTCACATTAGGGAAAGAAGAGGCGTCCAGGTCAATCAAGACCCAATTCCTGGTGATCAATTGCCCGTCACTGTACCAATTCATCTTGGGGAGACCGACCCTCGCAGAGTTATTTGTTGTCCCTTTAACTTTCCACCTCAAGTTGAAGTATTATACGGAGAAGGGTCACGTTGCGACATTGCACGGGGACATAGAGGTTGCCCACAGATGTTTCGAAGCAGCGAACCAGGGACAAAACCAGATCGGTGCAACACCCAAAGTAGCTAAGCGGGCACAGGAGGAAGATCATCCATCCGAAGACGTCCAACCGGACAAGAAGCCGGTGCTCCCTGTACACATCGTCGACCTCGACAGCCGGATTTCAGAGGAAGGCGAGGAGGATAGCAGTGAAGGTGCTTCGGCTGGGACGACAAGTTCCTCCACGTCAGCCCTCATGCGACCAGTTCCAGACGGGGAGTTTGAAGTCATCGCCTTCAGTAACAACCCCAACAGAGGGGTGAAGATTGGTGCGGGACTGGCCGACGAGGTCAAGTAACAGCTGAAGAAGTGCCTGGACGACAACACTGATCTATTTGCTTAGAGCGCCGCAGACATGCCCGGCTTGGACCCTGAGATTGCATGCCACCATTTGACCATCGACCCAGCTTCCCGTGCCGTCGCGCAGCGCAGGCGGAAACAATCCGACGAAAAGGCACAGGTTTCCGAAAAACTTGTACAAGACCTCTTAGAGGCGAAATTCATTTCGGAGGCCATCTATACAATCTGTGTAACGCCCCGATTCCAATTATTCCCATTTTGTTGAGTCTTTTATTTTAATTGGGTGATAAATTATTTTAATTGTGGATTTGGTATGTTAAATGTTATTTTATCGTTTTGAGAGTTTTCGGGGAAATTATAGTGGAGGGTATTTTAGACATTTCTCAATTAATGATAAATTAGAAATTTAGTAAAATTGTTAGAAAAGTGTTTAAGTGTTGAATTTTATGAGAAAATGAATTAAATTGATTGTGAGTGGAAAAAGAAAGATATAGAAAAGAAATAGAAAGAAAAAGATAGAGAGGAGATAGAAAAGGGAATTAGAGAAAAAAGGAAGAGAAAAGAAGAGGAAAAGAGGAAAACTAGGAAAATTCATCAAGATCAATCACAGAGCAAGTTGGAATCCGGGTAAGGGTGTGAAATCTTGTTATCTTAGCAATGTATGTGATTATGTATGATTGTATTGTTGATTTTGTTGATTTTCATGAGTTTTGGGGTATAAACCCATTTGTGTAGAAAATGGTAGAAATCGATGTTTTCGCGGATAGAAATCGATATAATTTGTGTTGTATAATCTCCATATGTTTATGAATCATTGCTATGAATTGTTTTGCTGTTGGAAGTGTTTTGGGGGAAAAAATGGAGTTTTGGAGGGTTTTGGAACAGTGAAAACGAAGCAGAATTTCTGCTTCTGGTGTGAAGCGCCGGGCGAAAGGCCCAGAGCGCCGGGCGGTTCGAGTCTTCGCCGGGCGAAATTAAGAGGCGCGAGGGTGCCAAGCTACTGGTTTGATTCACGTTTGAGGGGAATTCCTTCGCCCCTCCTTCGCCGGGCGAAGCGAAGGCGAAGATGAAGCGTCGCCGGGCGAAACTCCCCTGTCGCCGGGCGCTTTTGTTCTTTTTCATATAATTTTCTTTTCTTTTAACGATTCATAATTCTTAAACCGTAACTCCGATTTAGGCGTTATTTATACCGTTGGAAAGCTATTGAGTTGAACTTTATGAGTATGATGGTGTGGAAACTGTTGGCCGATTTTATAAGTCAGAAAAGTCAGGAATAGTGTTATTTAGCGACTTTTGCCGTTTTGCATGTGTGTTTGACTGTGAATCATACAATAGTGCATTGATGTGAATGTATATAGATTGTATGTGATTATATGAGATGAATGCATGTATATATTGTGAATATGTATGCATTTCAAGAATGTCTTGAGTCATTATCATGTGTAGCATAATGATGTACATTCTTGTGTTGAGGGATTCTAATGAGAATCTGCTATAACATTGTGAGCCTCTCTCGGTGGAGGTGTGAGCAATCTGGTCGTGAGCCTCTCTCGGTGGAGGTGTGAGCGATGGTTATAGACGATTGTGAGCCTCTCTTGGTAGAGGTGTGAGCAATCGGATTGTGAGCCTCTCTTGGTGGAGGTGTGAGCAATCGGGTCGTGAGCCTCTCTCGGTGGAGGTGTGAGCGATCCATAAACACTGTGAGCCTCTCTTGGTAGAGGTGTGAGCGGTGGGTGAACATCGTAGGCCCGACGGGGAGTTACTTTGGTAACGAGCGATGGTTCCAACAGAAGTTCCTGAGTGAACTTGAGATGATTGAGTCGGTACCGCATTGCATTTGCATAGAGTCGTGAGTCGGTCTCTATGATTTGCATTTCTCATCTTTAAATGATGCATTGGTGAATAGACATTTGTGTATGTTTATGTGGAATGATAAGGAGTGTGAAAGTATGCCTGATGTGTATGCTTGGTTTTATACATATATGGATACATTGCGATGTATGTAAGTGAGTTGTGATGAATTACGGTGAGAATGTGAAATATGTGTAAGTTTATGTTGTCATATATATAATTATATGCATTGTTATTATGATAATATTTCTCACCCTTCTGCTGTTTTATAATGCTCTATGAGGCATTGCAGAGTAGGTATGCTGGAGGTCTTTTTGTGGAGCGTGTCTTCATTCTTTTGGTCGGTTGGCTCTGATATGTAGCACCGGGTAGCTAGGTTGTTTGTTATTCTTTTGTGATACATTTGTACATGTATCTTGTGGATAAATGTTGATGTAAACATGAATTATGTTGGTGAAGTATATATCTCTGTATATATATGTTTGAATGTGGTTCAATGTTTAGATTTTCCGCTTTTATTCTAAATATTGAAATGTGGGTGTAAGGACAAAGTTCCTCTGTTGCAAAGTTACCCCACTGTTGCATATCAATGTGATGAGCAGGTGTTATATGTTTTAATTTCATAATTGATGTGACATACCTCTTTTATACCGTGTTTATAATTATACTCTGACGAAATTTTTAATATGTGCCTAAATGATTATGTGATTATTTGGGGGTATAGAAAGGGGGTGTTACAACCTGGATGTCGAATATTGTACTTGTTAAAAAGCATAGTGGAAAATGGCACATGTGCATTGACTATACTGATCTCAACCGAGCTTGCTCAAAAGATGCTTATCCCTTACCGAGCATAGACAAGCTCGTAGATAACTCTGCAGGTTTTAAACTTTTGTCCTTCATGGACGCCTATTCGGGGTACAATCAATTCCCTATGGACGAAAAGGACAGGAGGTACACCGCATTCATGACCTCGTCGGGGAACTATTACTACAACATAATGCCCTTCGGTCTGAAAAATGTTGGGGCCACATACCAGCACATGATAAACAAGGTCTTCCGATCAGAAATCGGAGACATGCTCGAAGTTTACATGGACGATATGATCGTGAAATCCCAAGAGGAATCCGACCATACAGTCCATTTGCAAAAGGTCTTCGACCAGGCCAGGAAGTGCAAAATGCGTTTTAACCCAGAAAAATGCACCTTCGGCGTGCGTGCGGGGAAGTTCCTCGGATTCGACCTCACCGAAAGGGGCATAGAGGCGAATCCGGACAAGTGCCGAGCATTTGCGGAATTTCCCACGCCCAGGTCGAAGAAATCCACCCAATCTCTCAACGAGATGCTCGCGTCACTTTCTCGTTTCGTGGCCAAGTCTGCTCAGCGCACCTTGCCCTTCTTTAAACTCCTCAGAAAGGAGGCTAATTTCGAATGGACGGAGGAGTGCGAGCAAGCTCTGGCCCACCTTAAGCGAGCCCTGTCCGAACCTCCTATGCTTTCTGTAACGCCCCGATTCCAATTATTCCCATTTTGTTGAGTCTTTTATTTTAATTGGGTGATAAATTATTTTAATTGTGAATTTGGTGTGTTGAATGTTATTTTACCGTTTTGAGAGTTTTCGGGGAAATTAGAATGGAGAGTATTTAAGACTTTTCTCAATAAGTGATAAATTAGAAATTAAGGGGAATTAGAATTTGTGAGAAAAAAATGAATTAATTGATTGTTTGGAAAATGAGAGAAAAGAAATAGAAAGAAAAGAGATAGAAAGGATATATAGAAGGAAAAATAGTAAGAAAGAAAATTAGAGAAAAGGAAGAAGAGAAAAGAAAGAGGAGGAAGAGAAAACAAGGGAAAAACTTAGAAATTCATCAAGATCAATCACAGAGCAAGTTGGAATCCAGGTAAGGGTGTGAAATCTTGTTATCTTAACAATGTATGTGATTATGTATGATTGTATTGTTGATTTTGTTGATCTTCTTGAGTTTTGGAACTAAACCCATTTGTGTAGAAAATGGTAGAAATCGATGTTTTCGCGGATAGAAATCGATAAAGTTTGTGTTGTATGATCTATATGTATGTATGAACCACTGCTAGCAATTGTTTTGTTGTTGGAAATGATTTGGGGAAGAAAATGGGAAAAATTGGAGGTGTGGAACAGTGTTAACGCAGCAGAATTTTTCTGCTTCTGGTGCTGAGCGCCGGGCGAAAGGTCCTGAGCGCCGGGCGATGCGTCCTTTTCACCGGGCGGTTCGAGAGGCGCAGAGGTGCCAAGCTTCTGCCTCTTTGAATTATTTTGGGGATTTGGTGTCGCCTGTGCTTCGCCGGGCGAAGCAGAGGCGAAGCACGTTTCGCCGGGCGGTGACCATGCTTCGCCGGGCGGTTGTTCTGTTTTTGAAAAAATAATTTCTTTCTCTTCTAACGATCCATAATTCTCGAACCGTAATTCCGATTTAGGCGTTCTTTATATTGTTGGAAAGCTATTAAACTGTACTTTATGATTATGATGATTTAGAAATTGTTAGCCGATTAAATAAGTTGGAAAAGTCGGGAATAGTGCTATTTAGCGACTTTTGCCGTTTTGCATGTGTGTTTGACTGTGAATCATACAATAGTGCATTGATGTGAATGTATATAGATTGTATGTGATTATATGAGATGAATGCATGTATATATTGTAAATATGTATGCATTTCAAGAATGTCTTGAGTCATTATCATGTGTAGCATAATGATGTGCATTCTTGTGCTGAGGGATTCTAATGAGAATCCGCTATAACATTGTGAGCCTCTCCTGGTGGAGGTGTGAGCAATAGGGTCATGAGCCTCTCTCGGTGGAGGTGTGAGCGATGGTTATAGACGATTGTGAGCCTCTCTTGGTGGAGGTGTGAGCAATCGGATTGTGAGCCTCTCTTGGTGGAGGTGTGAGCAATCGGGTCGTGAGCCTCTCTTGGTGGAGGTGTGAGCGATCCATAAACACTGTGAGCCTCTCTTGGTGGAGGTGTGAGCGGTGGGTGAACATCGTAGGCCCGACGGGGAGTTACTTTGGTAACGAGCGATGGTTCCAGTAGAAGTTCCTGAGTGAACTTGAGATGATTGAGTCGGTACCGCATTGCATTTGCATAGAATCGTGAGTCGGTCTCTATGATTTGCATTTATCATCTTTATAATGATGCATTGATGAATAAACTTATATGTGTATGTTTATGTGGAATGATAAGAATGGTGAAAGTATACATGATGGTTATGCTTGGTTGTGAATATATGTATATACATTGTGATGTATATGAGTGAGTTGTGATGAATTGTGGTGAGAATGTGAAATATGTGTAAGTTTATGCTGTTATATATATAATTATATGCATTGTTATTATGATAATATTTCTCACCCTTCTGCTGTTTTATAATGCTCTATGAGGCATTGCAGAGTAGGTATGCTGGTGGTCTTTTGTGAAGCGTGTCTTCATTCTTTTGGTCGGTTGGCTCTGATATGTAGCACCGGGTAGCTAGGAGGGCTATGATTCTTTTGTGATACATTGTATATGTATCTTGTTGATAAATGTTTATGAAAACATGAATTATGTTGACGGATAATACTTGGCGATGTATATATGTGTATGTATAAATGTTGGTTGTTATTCAATGTTTAGATTTTCCGCTTTTATTCTAAATATTGAAATGTGGGTGTAAGGACTAAGTTCCTCTGTTGTAAGTTACCCCACTGTTGCATATCTTTTTGTGGAGCAGGTGTTGTATGTTTTAATTTCATAATTGATGTGACATACCTCTTTTATACCATATTTGTAATTATACTCTGACGAAATTTTAAATGTGCCTAAATGATTATTTGGGGGTATAGAAAGGGGGTGTTACACTTTCTCGACCAGATGGCGGGGAAACCTTGTACCTATATATCTCCGTTACCAGCGAAGCCATCAGCGCCGCACTCATCCGCGAAACAACAGTCGGGCAAAAGCCCATCTATTTCACCAGCAAGGCCCTGTAAGGGCAAGAAATCAGGTACGCGCAGGTAGAGAAAGTCGCCTTTACCCTCGTTACCGCCTCTAGAAGACTCAAACACTACTTCCTGGCACACACCATAGCAGCATGCACGGAACAACCCATCAGGCAGTTGCTTCGTCGGCCAGACATGGCCGACAGGATGCTTAAATGGTCCCTGGAGTTATCAGAATTCGACATTCACTACGAGGGCAGGAAGGCCCTCAAGGCACAAGTCTTGGCCGACTTCGTGGAGGAGTTGACATCTCCATTGTCCCCGCCAAGCGGGACACAGAGATGGACCATTTACGTGGACGGGGCATCCAGCCCCTTGGGTAGCGGCGCAGATATTATCTTCAAAAACGAGGAAGGAATACTAATCGAAGTATCTCTAGTCCTGTCCTTCCCTACGTCCAACAACTAAGCCGAATATGAGGCCTTCCTTGCAGGACTACGGCTGGCAGAGGACGTGGGCACCAAGGAGGTAAAGATTTACACAGACTCCCAGCTTGTAGCATCCCAAGTACCGGGAGAGTTTCAAGTAAAAAATGGCCAGCTAGTTAAATATCTGACACTGGTGATAGAGAGAATCACCAAGTTTGACGCGTGGAAAGTCCAACACATCCCCCGCGAATGAAACACGCGGGCAGACATCTTGTCCAAGCTGGCTAGCGCTAGGAAGAAAGGCGGCGATAAATCCATCGTGCAAGAAATACTCGCTCGACCCAGCATCGAGAAACCATCGCAGCTTCCCGACGTCAACGCCATCGAGGACAGTCACTGTTGGATGACCCCCATGTACGATTACCTCACCAAATGGGAGCTTCCCGAGGACAGCAAAGAGGCCAACGTGACTAAACGATGAGCTTGCTCATACGCGCTGATTGAGGACAAACTCTACCGACGAGGATTCTCCATTCCCCTCCTGAAATGTGTTGAGGAAAGCAAAGTCCCAAAAATCCTCCAAGAGATCCACGAGGGCATCAACACGCAACATTTGGGAGGGAGATCATTGGCACGAAAAGCCTTGCGAGTAGGATACTATTGGCCGACCATGCAGCACGACACCAAAGAGCACGTCCAAAAGTATGACCGATGCCAGCGCCACGGGGACATGCACTTGGAACCCCCCAATGAGTTGAAGACTCTATCCTGGCCTTGGCCCTTTGCCTGGTAGGAGATGGACATACTCGGCCCCTTTACAATGGGCTCTTATGAAAACAAATTTTTGATCGTGGCCGTCGACTACTTTACTAAGTGGATCGAAACCGAATCCCTCGCCAAGATCACAACCTTCAACATACTCCGATTCTACAAAAGGAAAGTCCTCGCGTGATTCGGGGTGCCCCAGGCCCTGGTGACCGACAATGGAACCCAGTTCACGGACAGAAAGTTCCAAGACTTCGTCGCCAAACTAGGCACGAAGCAGCACTTCACCTCCGTCGAGCATCCCCAGACCAACGGGAAAGCGGAAGCCACGAATAGGGTAATCCTTCGTGGCCTAAAGCGAAGGCTGGGCGAAGCAAAAAAGAGATGGGTCGAGGAGCTACACAGTATGCTCTGGGCCTACAGAACAACACCACACTCCACCACCGGGGAAACCCCTTTCCGACTAGCTTACAGAACGGAGGCGGTGATACCGGTGGAAATCAGGGAACCTTCCAGACGAACGAAGGCTCCCCTTGACGAGGAGATGAACGATAAATCCTTGAGAGAAGAGCTCGATCTGGTTGAAGAGATACGGTCGGGGGCAGCTCTCTGTGAAGCTTCGCTAAAATAACAAATAACCTTGCGCCACGATGCTAGAGTCATAAAGCGCGATTTCCCCATTGGCAGCTTAGTCCTGCGCAGAAACCAGAAGGATTCGCGCGAAGGAAAGCTGGCCGCGAACTGAGAAGGACCCTATTGGGTCAAATCCAAAATGGGCACCGGAGCCTACTATTTAGAAACTCTGGATGGAGAACCATTTGCTCGACCATGGAACACTGAAAATCTCAAACAATACTACAGTTAGAACCGACTATGAGGTCGGACTAACTGCCGATGAGATCTCCCCTAAACGGGGAGATGACTCGGTTACAGGATCGTGCCTCGGTGTAAGCACGATCCATTTTACAACTTTGGCCAGTTTCTGCTTATGGGACGAGCAGACTCTGCGCACAACGGGGATACCTCAATCGAGCTCCATCGTTGCCACACCAATTAGGCAGGACACCCAGCTCGCGATGGGAACCGTCCAAGCCTATGAGATTATTACCTCAACCGAGATCCTAGACTCATCACGGGTGAAACCACTTCCCCGGCCGTTCGACCAGTCCCCTCACTGTCGAACACATCTACGTCGAGCAATTCTCTAAATCATAAAACATCAGTGATCCCTATTGCGGGCACAAAAGCTTATCGAGCAATAGTAAAACACTTAGAAAAATAAACAACGAAAGCCATACATACAAAACCGGCCATATTGACCGGAAACATACATAAATAAATTAAAGTGACCACAGGGGCCACAAACTGTGCATGTTAAAAAATAAGGGGGTCGTGCCCCCAAAGAAAATAAAATACATCAAAACACGGCACGCAGGACGGATAAATTACAACAAGATAAAAAGGAGTCATTCTTCCATCCACTCCGACTGATCCTGGATGAACTCTGGCTGCTCAGGGATAGGCTGCGGCGAGTGGGTCTCCTCGGGACGGGCGTGCTCAGCACCAAGGTTGAGAAAATCAGGGAGAGTTATCTTGCCATCCTTCACCTGGCCAAGAAATTTGGTACCCTCGGTGGAGATTTGGACGTCGGGGTTCACCAGCCTGAGCTGGGCAACATCATTTTCAAACGACTCTTCCCCAATGGAAAACACATCCTCTTCCGCCCGAAGCATACGAGCAACTATCTCATCCCTGGTCTTCAGCGCCTTCACGTCTTCAGGCTCATCCTCGGCCGGAGCGTTTGCATTCCTCAGCTGGCCGATTAGCTCTCGGCAGCCTTCTTCTCCACCGCCAGCGTGGCATTCTCCCCCTTTAACCTGGTAGCCTCCTCGTCCTCCTTCTTCCTGGTGTCACCAGCTTCCTTGGCTTCTTCCTTGGCCTTCCTCGCCGTCTCTTCCAAAGAGGCTATGGTAGCCCGAGCAGCTCTGAGCTCGGACTCAGTTGCAGAATCCCCTTCAGCATAGATCGCCGCCATTTCCAGAACTCTAACCAATGCGGAGGCATCCTGCGCCACCAGCGCCCTCTTGGTCGGACGATCCATGCCCTCCAATTGGAGAGACTATGCTAGTGGCACAACCAGGGACGTCCCCTCGAAGAATTTTCTATCAAGAATACAAGGAGGAAGTTCGAACTTCCCTTTCTCTGATGCCCGGCTAAGGTCCACGGTTTCATTGGCACTCGACCGCTTAAACCTCGAGGCCAAGGGCAAGGGGGATCCTTGAGCAGGAGTAGGAGAGGAGCTCCCCACAACTGGCTGAGAAGGAGAAGGAGCACGTTGGGCAAATCGAGTCTTTGGAGCAGCCGCCCCGGGCTTGTTCCTCGCAACAACATTTCACACCATTCTTTCGTGGGCGGAGGGCATCTCACCTGCGAAAACACAACAAATATATTAGACGACGAAGAGAATATAGTTCGGGCAAGTTAAAATAACTAAAACTACCGAGCAGCTTATAAGCGTCCGCGGGAGTCTTGCACTCCAAAAGCGCCTTTGTATTAATGTATCAGTACTTCACCCGCTGGCTGCCGTTCTCCTCGAAAATAGGACTCCCCTTCTTCGTCCAACATTCGGCAAGTCTAAAAAAATTCACATATTTCACCAGCTTTTCGTAGCTGGCCAGATCCTGTCTGTCCAGCATGTTGGGCTGAGTAACATAACCATTGGGCTCCTTGGAGAAATGATTCCCACTCCACTGAAAGGGAAATTTGAACTCCTTGTCCCCGATCAGCTTCACGTTCTCGTCCCGCATATCATTACCATTCTCGTCAATCGACACCGTCCATACATACGTGATGTCCTGGGCCTTCTCCGACACAGGCTCTATGATGTAGAACCTCTCCTTAAACGTCCGAATTAACTCCGAGAAGGGCTTGGACAGCTTTCAGGGCTGCTTCAACGACACCCAGCCATATCTCCTCCCCATGACATGCCGTTGAAGATGGAATATGGTGAAGAACAAGGGCATCGTGGCTCCTATCTCAAGAAACTCGCAGGTCAACTCGAAGGCGCGGATGAACGCCAACAAATTGGGATGAAACTGCGACGGGGGTAAGTCCAGGTGTACGAAGATGGACTGCTGGAAATTAGTGAAGGGCAGCCTCAACCCTAGCTCCTTAAAGGCATATTCGTACATGGAAAATCTCTCCCCGAAGTCCGAATAGATCCGATCGTCTTGGGAGGGGAAATGCACCTTCCATTCTCTCTCCGGTCCAACATCCATGAAGATATCCCCGATGAAAGTAGCAAAGATGGATTCGTGCTCGGAAGGCTCAGCCACCAACCACTCCTCAGCAGGATTCTCTTCGAGCTCTTCCCCGACTTCGCTGGGGACGGTTGAAGGTTCCGTGCTACTGCTCTCCGAGGAGTTCTCCTCGGATGAATCTATTAAAATTTCCCCATCGGGCCCTGTCGCCATCACCTGAAAAGCAGAGGACAAAAGTGAATTCGACGCAAAATCAAATCCACCCTTCCACCGCTGGTCAAGTGAAAGGGCGTGCAAAGGGCCGAGGACGTCATCCCCGGCCTAAGCCCTAAATTAAACAAAAATACAAGAGTATCCCACGAAGAGGCGCTCAGGGAAGATCCTTCACACAACGAGGAGCTTCCTCGAGTCACTTCCCAGTTTCCATTTGGGGCTTCACCGGAAACTTCAAACGTTCACTGAAAACTTCAAACGTTCACCGGAAACTTCATCAGAGTACCGAAACTGAGTAGCCACGACGGTTACTTGTGCGTCATCGTCGCAACGACGCCAGTGACCGCCCTACTCGTAGTCCTCTAAAGGGCTCAGGAGGCTATGTCGGCAGCAGAAGATGGCCCAACCGCGGTCCACCACCAACAGCCACCGGAAAACACCACTATCACTATGCCATAAAAGCCTTTAGACAGCGTTTTTTTTTACATTACACAGCGCTTAAAAGCGCTGTCTAAACTGGCGCTGCTAAAAGATTAGACAGCGCTTTGGTTAATGTAAGAAGCGCTGTCTAAAGGGGTGTTTTGACTGAAAAACGCTGTCAAAGCACCGCTTTAGACAGCGCTTTTTCAATAGACAACTCTTTTGTTTATATTTTAGACAACACTTTTTTTGTAAAGGCGCTGTCTAAATGGTGCTTTAGACAGCGCTTTTTGTTTTTTCAGACTAACATTAGACAACGCTTTTTGCCTTTTTTTTAGTATACCTTAGACAGCGTTTTTGCTTTTATTGGTATACCTTAGACAGCGCATGTTGGTATAAGCGCTGTCTAAACTCCACTTTAGCCAGCGCTTTTTGCGAAAGTGCTGTCTAAACCCCACCTTAGACAGCGCGTTTAGTGTAAAGCGCTGTCTAAGGTATACGAAATTTTTTATATAAATTACTTAAAAAAAGCGCTGTTTGTTTTATACAGTTTATATGCACCTGTTTTAAAACCAGAATTTGCACCAGGTTTTCAACCACAATTTGCACCTGTTTTTCAACCACATTTTGCACCAAAATATCATAAATTGGAGTTTCAAACCAATATATACGCACCAATTTTGCCTATTTATATATACAATTTTCATCCAACAATTTATATATACAAAACAATTGATGATACAAATCATTTCATCCAACAAAACATTTTGCTTCAAATCTACATATTACTTATAGAAATGCTAAGCAAAAAGCAATGCACATCAATATAACTCTATCTTCTACTTTGCACATATAACCTGAAATAGCACAAAAAGATTGTAATTCAATTAAAACAAGACATAAACAATGTCTATAGTTACAAAGTTATACATACTCAAAATTCTCATCAATTAAAGTAAGAGTACAATATACCTTATAAAACTCCGAGCTCAATAATGAATTGACACCAATCCTCTTTAATTTCATCCAAATGATCTCTTGAGTAATACGCACACTTGAATTCATCAAAGTACTACATAATAATATAACATAGTTTGATTTAGTTTCAACTATTTAATTATATGAGAAATATGTGTTAAATATTAAAATAATTCATAAGTTAGAAATACATACATCGGATGGAATCTCTATTCGATCCAAAAAAAGAGTTTCTCTCATAAACCTCAACATGAAATAACCGCAATCTATATCATTACGTTGTCGAGGACACTACACATGAAAACAAAATATGGATAAATCCTAAGTTTTATCAAGTATCATCACTAATATAATAAAAAATGTGATAATTAATATACCTTCACTCCAATCCATATAATGCTAATAAAATATAAATGAATATTTAGAACAATTCACATAAATAAATAAATAAATGAATAAAAAATTATAATATATATCATTTTATTATATTACCTCTTTCACTAACATCTCTTTCTTTTCTTGGTTGGAATATGAATTACTTGTTTCTTAGTAATGCGGACGGATGAATTGATCCAAATTCCCTCCTTATGATCATTTCTGATATATGACTCATCCGCTATAAGATCCTCATCTTGATCATTTCTATTATACAACTCATTCCGTCTAATGCATGACTCATTCTCAACATCAATATCACATTGATCTACACCGCTATCATCAACAACTTTGTTAGATAAAAGCACTATAGACCATTTCGTACTCGTCGGGTCAGTGACATAGAACACTTGTTTAACTTGAGATGCTAGAATAAAATGCTCATCTTTGTACCCCACCTTATTAAGATCCACTTGCAAAAATCCTAACTTATCCATTCGTATGCCACTACTATTTACCCACTTGCAACCAAAGATAGGAATCTGAAACTTCTCGTAATCAAACACCCATATGTGCTCAATAACTCCAAAATATGACAGATTTGCATATTTGGGGTTTAAGTCTTTCATACTTGATATGTGCATTGCTTCAGCTAGCACGGTGACACCACTATTTTGCATAGTACTTTTATCATCTTGTTCTTTGGTATAAAATGTGTATCCATTAATTGCGTATGCGCTATGAGAAAATACATGCAAACTTGGACCATATGCCAAACATCTCAACCTTTCTGTTACTGAAGCGGGATCTGAAGAGCGCTTCGAATAAATATGATCCTTTAACCATTGTATAAAACTTTGATTGTGCTCTTGTACTATCCAATTTTCATTTCTGTTCTGATTTAACCTTCGGAGTACATCCTTGTGCATTTCAACATATGGCTCAACCTCGTTATCATTGTGCATAACATACAAATGCACTTGATCCCGTTCATCCCTTGATATTGTCACAATTTTATTTCCAATTAATTGTTTACCTTCCTTTTTTTCGAAAATATGAGTTTTGGGGAGTCCAATCGATTGAACATTGGACAAATATTCAGTACAAAACTCAACCGCTTCTTCAACAATGTATCGTTCAACAATACAACCCTCTGGTCGACTTCGGTTTTTCACGTACCCTTTTAATATTTTCATATAACGTTCAGCAGGGTACATCAATCTCATATAAGCTGGTACACACAACTGTGTCTCTTTCACAAGATGAACAACTAGATGTACCATTATGTCAAAAAAAGAGGGAGGAAAATACATTTCAAGCTCACACAAGGTAATAACTATTTCTTTTTGTAGTGTTGGTAAGATCTCAGGATCGATCACCTTACTACAAATTTACCTAAAGAAAAAACACAATTTAGTTATGGCGCTTCTTACTTTTTCTGGCAAAATAGAACGTATACCTATTGGTAGAAAATGTTCCATTATAACATGGCAATCATGTGCCTTTAAACTCTTCAACTTGAGGTCTTTCATAGACACAAGTCTTCTAATATCTGAAAAGTATCCTTCTGGAACTTTAACTTCACTCAGAAACTTACACAATATTTTTTTCTCCTTTCTTGATAGAGTAAAAGCAGCAGGTGGTAGATATGTTCGTCTTCCTTTCTTCACGGGTGCTAATTCAGTTCTTATTCCCATTTTTAACATGTCCTCCCTTGCTGTAAGGCCATCCTTAGACTTTCCTTTTATATTGAGTAACGTACCAATAACACTTTCAAATACATTTTTTTTCAATATGCATAACATCGAGAAAATGTCTCACGTACAAAGACTTCCAATATGGAAATTCAAAAAATATCGACCTCTTCTTCCACCCACCTTTGACAACCTTATATGCAAAAGGCTTGCCAAACTGAGTACGCACATCTTTCACCTTTTCAAAAACTTGGTCACCTGACAATGCAGGTGGAGCTTTACGCTGTTCGGTGTCTCCATTGAATGCTTTTCTCCACCCATGGTAGTGATGATTAGAACTTAAGAATCTATGATGACCGAGAAAGACATTCTTCTGACCAAACTCCAATCGCGTCGAATCTGTTTTATCTTCACAAATAGGACACGCATCTTGACCTTTTATGTTGTACCCTGATAGATTTCCGTATGCTGGAAAATCATTAATTGTGCCAAACAACATCGCCCTCAAGTTGAAACTTTCTTTCCTATACCCATCATAAACCTCCACACCATTCTCCCACAAAAACTTTAAATCTTCGATTAAGGGTGCCAAGTATACGTCTATGTCATTCCCTGGTTGTTTAGGCCCAGAAATGAACATAGATAACATCATGTACTTACGCTTCATACATAGCCATAGAGGTAGGTTATAAATCATAAGAATCACAGGCCATGTGGTATGTGAGATACTTTGAAGACCATGCGGGTTCATTCCATCAGTAGATAATGCCAAGCGAAGGTTTCTTGCTTCTTCTCCAAAGTCAGGATAATCATTATCAATTTTCGACCACTGTGGTGAATCAGCCGGATGTCGATACTTTCCATCAATAATTCTTTCATCTGCATGCCAAGTCAGGTGTCTTGCATCGGTTTCACTACGAAACATACGCCTAAATCTCGGAAATATATGAAAATACCATAAGACTTTTGCTGGAGACAATTTTTTCTTATATCGAGACAAACCGTATTTCGGGCACTCAGTTAACGATGCATATTCGTTTCGAAACAAAACGCAATCGTTTGGACAAGCATGTATCTTATCATAGCTCATGCCAATAGAGCACAACATTTTTTTGGCCTCATAGGTTCGATTAGGAAGAACATTATCCTCCGGTAGCATTTCTCTCATAAGGGCCAACAACTCTGTGAAACTTTTATCCGACCATCCATTGCCCGCCTTTAAGTTGTACAACTTTAATACCGCAGACAATCTTGTGAATTTAGTGCAACCTTTATACAACGGTTTCTCTGCATTGCTTACCAACCTCTCAAACATTTTGGGACAATCATGAAGATCTTCTTCAAGTGCTTCTGCAATCTCTTCGACTCGATCACAATCGTATGTTTCCGTGTCTTTGTCGTCTGAAGCATAGGTCGTATTACTTTTCCCACTCGGTTCAACATTCTCGTTAGTTTTCTCACCATGAAATATCCAACACTTATAACTTCGATCAATTCCATGCATCAGTAAATGTGATTTCAACCCATCTGCGTCAACCCGACCCACATAACAACAACCCAAGCAAGGACATTTCATTCGACTGGGGTCTTCAACGTGTTGAACTGCAAACTTAACGAATTCCAATACCCCATTCTCGTACTCTTTGGACAATCGATCGGCAATCATCCATTTTTTATCCATGGTTTTCCTACTTATTAAGGTAAACAAAAACACTACTATAATTATTCACGCAACTATTTCAAAAGAACATAAAAGAAGATTAATATAAACTTTTATTCGTATCGTCTACCATATGAAGATTTGAGTGCAAGAATAAAATACCTTTCTCGTAGTAGCACTTGGTTCAAAACAAATTCTCCTCAAACAATAATCTGAAAAGAACAATCACAAGAGAGATTAAGGCAGGAATAAGCCATTGAAGAATTCCAAAATTGAATCGTTTATAGTTTTGAATTTAATAGCATAAAACCAAGATATTAATATCCATAAGAGAACAACAAAACACTTAGTACCTATACCCCACTCTATATCTTGATTTAATTTTTTTTGGTTAATCAAGGCATAGTTGTTTATAAAAGAGACAGTATGGTTTACATCAATCAGATTCCTCAAAGAAGAACCCTAAAAGCAGAAATGTTCATATCAGAAAATGGACCTTACAAATCCATGGCGAACGAGTGGCGAGTCCTAATCCGCCTGGCAAATTCCTAATTCGCCTGGCGAATCGCACCAGGACCAGAAAAATGCTGTTACGGGTTACACTATTCCAAAACCCCCAAAAACCTCATTTTTCATTCCAAATCAATTCCAACATCAAAACAATTACCAACAATGATTCATAAACACATGGTAATCATATAACGCAAATTATATCGATTTCCGACCGTAAAAACATCGATTCCTAATCATTTTATCGCTTTCGACCTAAAACTCAAAAACCATGGAAAGGCAAGAAACATCCAAGCAAACACATACATAATCATACACATTGATGAGATAATAAGATTTCACACCCTTACCCGATTAAATCGACTCCGAAAGATTGATCTTGGTGATTTTCTACACTTTTCTCCTTGTTCTTCTCTTCGCCTTTCTTTCTCTTCTCTTTCTTCCCCATTCTCTTACTATCTCTCTCTATTTATACTTTTTCTCTCTTTTCTTTCCATTCTGTTTCTATCCTCTCTATTTCTTTCCTCACAAACACAAACTATCTACTTAACATAAATATCTCATAATACCCTCTATTCTAATTTTCCCCGCAAACTCTCAAAACGGTAAAATCACATAATATGCAAACATAACATATTAACACATCATTTCACAAATGAAATCATTATTACTCAATTTAAATAAAAGACTTAACTCAAATAGGAATATTCGAAATCGGGGCGTTACAACTCTCCCCCACTTAGACATTTTCGTCCTCGAAAATAGGCTAAGTACAAGCAACCTCGGATACGACTCTCGCGTCCGACCAACCACTATCATGCCAACCAAAGGCACACCACGAATAACATAAACAACAAACCAGTACACTAACCACAACAACAACGACACGATGCAATGCCCATACATTGCACTTGACGACCAACTCACAACTCAAAGGATAACCAAGATACAAACACCCAGGTTCACTTTTGAACCGGAACACAACAAGATCGTTACCAACACCATAGGTAACACTCTTCTAATCTCCAAACATAGGAATTAACTACTCGCACTCGAACCATCACAATGGAAACAAGGCAACAACCAGACAAGAACATAAGCTCCATGACACAACTTCGCCTCAACAACATCCACAAAACCAGAATACCTACATCCTTGTCTCACAATAACCAATACAACAATTCCACACTTCCGTTGCGCACTCCGATTACTCGCGACTAACAAAACCACCAATTCATATTCAACATTTGACTCTTCCTACTATTCACCAGAAAGTCATAGTTCACTGGTTATATACACAACCTCACACTATTCTGCAGTAGCTTACACACCGGACACAAGCCTCTGAATTGCTCAAACAATTCTAATTCTCTGACCATCCAAACATACATATGCAAAGGCCTTCAACTTAACTCATCCGGCACGAAATTAATTCTTCTCAAAGAATAATCCAATTCAAATTTATAACTCGTTTTGGAATCCCAACCATCAATGTTGTCTCATACTTATTCCTCTCGACCAAGAAAACTCGTCTTTATCAACCAAAATCCACTCTTGACAACTTAACTTAAAGCTTCATCTCCTTTCAACACTTGCGCTCAATCTTCAACGCCCTACATGTTCTTCCTCTGATTTTATAATCGATCAAAATATCCTTAAAGGACACCACTACAAACTTATCCAAATAAGTACGAAGATATAATTCCCATACTCCACAACCATTCGCCGAACATACCAACTAAGCTGGATAAACACGTCTATTCCTTTCAACACAATTTCCGCCTGCTATCAACAAGAGATTAAGGGTGATCAGTTCCTCAATTTGTCAATAGACAGTCGACAATCATGATGGGGCATAAACCATCTTTACCAAGCCATAACAACATTCCTTGCATCTTGTGCACAAAACCACCTAAGGCACCAATCTTTACTTGACATAAACCTCGCCGCCGTATTCCCTTTGGAATCGGAAACCACACTGTCCAAACAACACTTACAATCGGTCAAACAACGGCACCCTGAGCCAACGCTCCTCACCTGAAGCCACTTGGAGAAGTACCAGCTTCTCCCCCACTTATAACATTCTCAGTCCTGAAGACAAAGGATTAGAAAAACCAGGAAGCACTGATAGTGTTCTACACACTTACCACGTACTAGGGAATAAACAACATCGACAATATACAACTGCCATGCCACACAGACTCAACAACTTGGCATTACCAATCTCTTGTCCAACAAGTCATAAACAAATTCAAACACTTTGCACACACACATGAGAAATAAAAGAATAAGTCGCTTCCATATCCATAATAGCAATTAAAGGCGTACTATTAATAAAACATATACCTTTAATCAAACGATCCGCACTAGTAGGCTGGAATTCTGCCCATGCAACCTCTTTTCCTAAGTTTGCTTCGGTTTCTGACAATAAGGACTAATGTGACCAGGTTCACCACATTTAAAACAAATAACCTCACGGTCCTTACAATCAGCCGTCACATGCCCCAATCTTCCACACTTTACACATTTCTTCACATCAGTTCTACACTCAAATGAACGATGACCAAGCCCACCACATTTGAAACACTTAACAGAACCGGAACCTCCTCCAGATCTCTTTTCAAAGTCTCCCTTATGCCCGCCCTCATCAACGGGTGTCACATAAGGTCCACTCCTAGCCTGCTGCTTACCTTTCCTCTCATTCACACTTTTGTAATACATAGAACGAGCCTTGCTATCTTCCTCGAAGATTCTACAACATTCAGTCAAGTCTGAGAATCTTCTAATCCTCTGGTATCCCATAACTTGCTTAATCTCGGGACGCAAACCGTTCTCATACTTAACACATTTTGAGAGCTCAGCTGTAATTGCAGCATAATGAGAATGAAATTGTACCAACTCAACAAACTTAGCAGTATAGTCCACCACTGACATACCACCTTGTTTCAATTCCAGGAATTCCATTTCTTTCTTCCCTTTCACACTTTCAGGGTAATACTTCAGCAAAAAATCGGTACGAAACAATTCCCAAGTTACCTCTTCATTATCCACCTCAAGAATTTCACGCATACCGACCCACCAATCGTCGGCTTCTTCCCTCAGCATGTGAGATCCAAGCCTCACCTTATTCTCCTCTGCACAGTCCATAACTCTGAAAATCCTTTCAATCTCTTTTAACCAGAGTTGAGCACCATCGGGATCAAATCTTCCTTTGAAAACCGGTGGTTGATTCTTCCTGAACTCTTCGTTAGCACTCACATTCGGTGCACCCTGTACAGCCCTAGCCATTGCTTCCATAGCAGCAGCCATCGCAGCATCGTTTCTACCAGCCATATTCTGATTACTTCCCATAGAACAACAAGGTTAAACAATAGTTCAACCAACAACAACAACAAGACAGACGCAAACTGACTCAACACTGGCTCTGATACCACTTAATGTAACACCCCCTTTTTATACCCCCAAATAATCAAATATTAATCATTTAGGCACGTATTGGAAATTTCATCAGAGTATAATTGTAAACACGACATAAAAAGGTATGTCACATTATGCTTGAAATTAAAACATACAACACCTTCTCAACAAATGATATGCAACAGTGGGGTAACTCTCAACCAACGAAGGATCTCAGTCCTTATACCCACATCTCAATATTTAGAATAAAAGCGGAAACATCTAAAATATTGAATAACAACCACATATATACATCATCCAGTATGAATCAAAAGCAACATCATGTTTATATACATAAATTCATCAGCAAGATACATATGCAAATGTATCACAAAAGATCAAAACGTCCTAGCTACCCGGTGCTACATATCAGAGCCAACCGACCAACAAGGAAAATGAAGACACGCTTCACAAAAAGACCGCCAGATACCTAATCTGCAATGCCTCGTAGAGCATTATAAAACAGCAGAAGGGTGAGAAATATTATCATAACAACAATGCATATAATTATATATCTCAACATAAAAATACACATATACCACATATTCTCACCATTCCATCATACCACATAAACATACATATTATGTTTACTATGTCACAATCATCACATCTCACTCAATATACATCGCAAGGCATATATATATATATATATATATATATATATATATATATATATATATAACCAAGCATATTCCTCATAATGCTTATCATTCAACATAAACACACATATTCATGTTTATCCATCCATGCACACCTGCACAATTCTACTCATTCCACATCACATATACATCATGCATAATTCCCCAATCTAATCAAGACCCGACAATACCACGCATCACATAACTGGGAATGACAGCATAGTCATTCTACCCAAGACATACCTCACTAGGAACGACAACATAGTCATTCTACCCTAGTGCACCTCTCATTAGGAATGACAACATAGTCATTCTACCCCAATGAGCATCCCACTAGGAACGACAACATAGTCATTCTACCCCAGTGGACATGACAACTCAATTGTACATCACTAGGAACGACAACATAGTCATTCTACCCTAGTGTGTACCACACCAGGAACGACATCAACGTCATTCTACCCCAGTGCACACCTCATTAGGAATGACAACATAGTCATTCTACCCCAATGAGTATCCCACTAGGAACGACAACATAGTCATTCTACCCCAGTGGACACGACGACACACTCGCACTTCACTAGGAATGACATAAAGTCATTCTACCCTAATGAGTACAACAACAGCACTAGGAACAACATACAGTCATTCTACCCTAATGTGTTCGACCAAAACATTAATACCTCACTAGGAATGACATATAAGCCATTCTACCCCAATGAGTATTCTAACACAATTGGAATCCATTCCACACACCAAATATTACTATTGTAGCAATCCCATGATAATCAATACCTTACCATTCATCTTGCTGTGGATTTACGCCACAGAGGCAGCCATATCATACATTAAACATACACTCGAAACCACATACATTGATACTCAATCAAACAATGCACATACTTGCCATAAGGCCACAAACCATCGTCACAACATTTCATCATCACAATTACTTCCACAAGGGATTCACACCACAAAAGCTACCCACAACATATCATACAAGGCATACACATTAATATCAATGCCACATTGTATGTTACACAACCAATATACACATTTAAAGCGACAACAGTCGGTAAATGACACTATTCCCAAATTCTCGACTTTATTTAATCGGCTAATAATTTCAAAATTATCATCATAAGAAAGTACATTTCATAAGCTTTCCAACGATATAAAGAACGTCCCGATCCGAGTTACGGATCAAAAGTTATGCATTTTTAAAGAAAAGAATTTAGTGAGAAACAGCCAGATTCGCCTGGCCACTTCAGAATTCGCCTGGCCAAACCTCTTTCGCCAGCACTTCGCCAGCACTTCGCCGGGCGAATCACTATTCGCCAGCAGTTCGCCTGGCGAGCTAGTGGCGAGTCACCAAATTAGAAAAACCCCAAGAGTTACAGAAGCTACCCCATTTCTGTCATTCCAAATTCGCCTGGCGACTTACAATTTCGCCTGGCAAATCACCCTTCGCCAGCACTTCGCCTGGCGAATGAGTGGCGAGTCCTAATCCGCCTGGCAAATTCCTAATTCGCCTGGCGAATCGCACCAGGACCAGAAAAATGCTGTTACGGGTTACACTATTCCAAAACCCCCAAAAACCTCATTTTTCATTCCAAATCAATTCCAACATCAAAACAATTACCAGCAATGATTCATAAACACATGGTAATCATATAACGCAAATTATATCGATTTCCGACCGTAAAAACATCGATTCCTAATCATTTTATCGCTTTCGACCTAAAACTCAAAAACCATGGAAAGGCAAGAAACATCCAAGCAAACACATACATAATCATACACATTGATGAGATAATAAGATTTCACACCCTTACCCGATTAAATCGACTCCGAAAGATTGATCTTGGTGATTTTCTACACTTTTCTCCTTGTTCTTCTCTTCGCCTTTCTTTCTCTTCTCTTTCTTCCCCATTCTCTTACTATCTCTCTCTATTTATACTTTTTCTCTCTTTTCGTTCCATTCTGTTTCTATCCTCTCTATTTCTTTCCTCACAAACACAAACTATCTACTTAACATAAATATCTCATAATACCCTCTATTCTAATTTTCCCCGCAAACTCTCAAAACGGTAAAATCACATAATATGCAAACATAACATATTAACACATCATTTCACAAATGAAATCATTATTACTCAATTTAAATAAAAGACTCAACTCAAATAGGAATATTCGAAATCGGGGCGTTACACCTTGCAGGTACACCCCCTCTTCTCCTACAAGCATCATCTGCCTTACGCGAAGGCAATGACGATCCAGTCTGATCACCTCTGATCAGTGGCGCCGTCTGTGGGAACTCTTGTTCTTCCCATCTTTCTTTCCCCGGAAACCAAAGATCAAATCAGATTTCCAAGATTTCAGTCATGACCAGCCGTGACAACGCCATCGATGCTCACAACACTGTCATCCTCCCCATTAGCAAGATAGACAAGGATGGAGCATTTCCTCTTCTCGAGGACCACGTCCCCCTCCAAAGGGACGGAGTCGTTACATCCCCTTCTCCAAATCGCAATGATAAGGAGGACCGGCGACTAGACCACAACAAAAAAAACAGAGATCCCTGAGGAAGCACCCAAGGAACTCCAGTTGCCCTTTGCCCTTTAAAAATTTCAAACAAAAATTCTGAATCGCCTATCTGTGGCGCCCTCCTAGTTGCATCCCAACTATTGAACCTATATTCAAGCCTTTTATCACATCTTTCCCATATAGGATTACCATATTGCATTCCTATTTTCTTTAATATTTTCTCTTTGGTCTAGGAAATTTCTAAGTCTGACGATCCCTAATGCCTTATTTATTTTGAATAGTCATCGAAAGTTTTTGAAACTTTCACGGATTCCCTCAAAAAACTTTAAATATCAGTACACCATCATATGAACTTTGAAGAAAGTGACCCATAATGAGATCTATTGTCGAATTGTGTCATGAATCCCTAAAGAGGGGCATCTTCTTCGCCACCTATGTTTCGCCGGTGCTAGTCATCAAACTTATTCAAGAGGAACCAGAAAGGAATGGTCCGGGAGGACTGAAAACTATCTAAATAAGACCGCGATCATATACCTAAGGATTTGAATTTTAGTGAGAAGTTTTATGACAATCGTTGTTTCTTGTCTCTTGGAGGTGGCAGATGTACTTGCAAATACTCTGACAATCAAATTAGCAAAGGTCATGAGTGTGAAGTTTAAGGATTGTAAGTGTATGTATCTAAGTTTCCGTTGTTAGTTTAACTTTATAGGAGGAGCTTTAAAATTTAGAAGTCTTAAAACCTTTTCAAAGACATTTGTCCCTGTGAACATGTATTAAGATATCTTTCAAATTCTCTTATATGATGGACTATAAATGACCAATCAACTCTTATTCAAGGTGTCTCTTGGAGGAAACCATTTGTTGATTCCTATATCGTCTTAAAGTGATATGATTTATCTGGTCTTATTTATATGAAAAAGATTAATTTTTAAATTTATTGAATAAACATTGTATCTGAATAAAATATAAACTAAGTACATTAATTATTGTATGAATATAAAAAACAAACTTTTCTTTTGTATTTAATTATTGAATGAATATAAAAAACAAACTTTTTCTTATAAATAAAAAGAAAGTTACATATTAGCTCTTGCCTTAATCTAAAGTCAAATGAGTCAAGGGAGCTTTTGTCTACATAGTACAATAGTTGCTCAATAATTGTTTTGGAACAATATTCCCATAATATGCCACGAAGTTCATTGATTACTTTTATAGTGGTATAGTGGAAAATAATCTAAATAAGTTCAATGAACTTTTGACAAGGGATGTGATTTCTTGATTGTTTAGTGGGAGTGGAGCATGCTCACTTTTCATTTGGAATCTACTTTTTTCACTAGCAAGAGTGGAACTTTTTAGCATATGAAATGTCATATTTATTTCTTTTTTCAACTACCATAAAAAAATCAATGTGATCTCAAATGGATAAAAAATTGAAAATGCAATGGCCAATTATTTTGAACGGCTTGTTTTTATCACTTTAGGAGATACATTGAACATTGAGACATTAAAAAGAATTTATGCTTGACTTGACTATAAGTTCTTAGTTGATAGCCACTAATTTGTCGGTATATATATATATATATATATATATATATATATATATATATATATATATATATATATATATATATATATATGAAAAAATACTAATATACACTCAAAATTGGTGGGCCTCACACAAAAATACACTAAGGTGTATGTTGCTAATATACACCTACATGGGTGTGCATTAGCATAACCCACATATATATATATATATATATATATATATATATATATATATATATATATATATATATATATATATTTTAAGTCTTAACTTTAAATACCCAAATTATTTTACGTCCAATATTATTAATGTGGTAAATATTTTTACTAGATTTTTTATGAGAATCATAATTACTGAAATATGATAAAGTAGATATGTTTTTCATTTTCGATCATGATATTTTTATAAAAATATAAATGAGGATAACCATGTTTACTTTCATAACGTTTCTTAATAAAGTAAAATAGAGCAACATGACTAATTTTATTACAATAATTGCATTTGAGAGTTTTGGATTTTGATGTTTGATGAACATGATGACATATGTTACTGAAGCTTTTAATGTTATTATTAGGTTCATAATCTAAACTAATTTTATTATACCAGGCTTTTAATTTCCTAGAAGAAGATTCGACTTGTCTTTTCTTTTAGTAAACTTATCAAATATGTTTTGGAGATCATCAATTTTATTTTTCAAAACATCGCAGTGATCACACTTGTTAGGCTTTACTAAAATTTCATGAGAAGAGGAAAGACTTTGAATAAAATACTTTGTCTTTCTTTAAGACTGTCTGATTCTTCCAATAAATTTTTATTTTCTATTTCGGGAGAAGAAATAGTAGTTTTATAGGGGGAGACAATTTTTAAATTTACTTTATGTTTTATTTAGTTTCTTACGTATGTTAAATAACTCAGCATAAGTTATCTCATCATCTTCATATTTGCCATGAGACACCACAAATAAATATTCATATGTTAATTTAGTTATTGGTTTTGATTTACAATGATAACATCATCATAATAAACAATTCAACACTAAGAAATGCTTATAGGATGTAGGTTAAACCAAACTAAATGTTTGGTTTTTCCTCATCGAACGACTCTGTGTCATTTTCATCCCATGAGATGTAGGCTTTCTTAGCTTCTTTTTTAAAGGTTTCTTCAACTTTCTTTGATTTTGATTATGATTCCTTCTCTACTACTAGTTCTGAGGACATTTTAGTTTTATGTGTCCTTTCTTTCTGTATTGATAGCATGTAATAACAAATAAAAATCTTTCTTTATTTGTGTTAATCATCTTGTTGCTTTTTATGCTTCATAAATCTCTTGAACTTTTGAACAAGGAACATTATATCTTTATCTTCATCAGAATCATTTTCTTCTACATCCTTGAGATCTAGAATTTTCCTCTTCTTGTCACGTTATTCATTATCGGCTATCATTTTCAGCTTCATCCCATGATCCTTAAATTTACCAAAATAAAGTAGCAAAATACATGAAAGACAAGTCCCTATATTCAAAAAACACACTGAATTTATGTTTCAAGACATCGTTTAAGCATCAAAGAACTTTTACAACCAAATCCTCATTTTGAAAAAACTTTCCCCAAAGTTCTAATGTGATTCACAATGTGAATTAATCTTTTTTGCATATCATCAATGTTTTCTTTAGGTTTGTTATGAAAAGTTTGTACTCTTATATTAATATGTTCATTGTAGTCCTTTTTATCTTAGTTGTTCCTTCATGTGTAATTTGAAGGGTGTCCCATATTTATTTTGCACTTGTGCAGTGAGAAACACACAAAAACTTATTAAGACTAAAAGCAGTAGTATGATGGTTTTACCTTTCAAATCGTGCAACACTTTTTCTTGTTCTTCTTTGGTCCAATCATTTGTATCTTTATTTTCCACACCACCATTAATTTGATGTGTGGGAACAAAATGACACTTTTTCACAGTTTTTCAAATATCATAACTCATCTCTTTTATGAAGATTCTCATCTTCTCTTTCCACAAAGCATACCATTCTCCATTAAAGGACATGGGTCTATTTATTGAATTGTTTGAAGTCATTCCTACCTATTGATAAGATTAGTCTTTATTGCATTGTGGAACTAGAATTAATGATGCAAGCCCTTGAGATGATGGTGTACATAGCTCTAGTGCGATGGCAAAAGGGAAGACCTCCAATGTTAGCACTCAAATGCCCTAGTTAGTTATGAATAGTGGAAGAATGGAGTGAGGTTCGAAAGTTAAAATCATATATGTATTGTCGTAAGAAGGAGTATTAATAGAATATATTGGATTTGGCCTTTGGAGTCCTTTTTAGGTCTTGGTCTAGTCCTGAACAATTTCCCCTAGACTTGCCATGCCATGAAGCGTGGGAAGTCTTCAAAATCAGGTCAGGTGTCTATGTACCCATACCCTCGCGTAGAGAAGTGGAAAGGTTCTAGGCACAACCTTATTAAATGCTTGTCTAATCATTGAGACATTTCACTGAATGTTTTACACGTGGCTCTAAGAAAGTAGGCTAGGGAGTAGTGTGTTTTCCTAGGTCATCCAAGTGCACTTAAGTACACTTATGTTCTCGAGGCATCATTTAGACCTTTTAAATATGAATCATACAATATCCCACGATTTATGACATTTTCCCTCTCTTATATATACTTCCTTTTGGACTTCCTAAAAACTTTTCACTCTCTTTCTTCTAATCTTTGCCACTCATGCGTTTATTTTCTCTGTGTTATCCTTTGGAGATTCATGTTCCCAGTTACTTCTCGCTTGATTAGGTCTTTTCATTATCACCTTTATCCACTCAAACAGTTTCTCTTGATTTATCTTCTCCTTTTAGGTACCATCTCCATTTATATTTAAAGATGCCCCCCATAGGTCATCCATAGAAAATAACAAAAAGATTATCCCATATCGGCTGTTTAAGGAAACCCCAATATTCCAAATGAGAAGCCATTGGAAGTTAAATGTCTTATTCCTAATTTGATAATTCTTAGTCATAGTTTCGGGACTAGGGAGGTTCTATTGACAATGGGGATGACCCTTTCGATCCTTCTGATAGGAATGAGGAGGGAGACTAATGCACTCCTGCTTATATGGAGGCCACTTCTCGTTTAACTTTTTCTGTTTGGGATAACAAAGAAATGAAGGCGAAACTCATTTCTCAGAATTAGATAAAGACCCTTTATTTTTCCGAAACTTCTAGGGTAGTCTATGGTCGAGAACCTGCTTATGAGGATATTACGGACCATTTTTGTATATAGTCATCCAAAGAAAGTGGAAGAAGTTCAGATAGAGGTGGGTCCATCTTCTGATTTGGCGGTTTCCCATGTTGACGTGGGTAAAAGAATCTACAATAGTTATGATGGATGTATTGTTAGAACAATCATAAAACATAAAACCAGAATTTTGAAGGTAGTAACAATGGTGAAAAGAAACTTGGGGAAGAAGATGAATTGAGAGAGAGAGAATTAGGGTAGAGAGTAATATTGATGAATAAAAAATGGCATTAACTTTGAATTGGGATTACAACAATGTATATATACACATGAGAGAATAGTACAACTAATAACAAAACCAACTAAAGTGTCATGCTGTTAAATTCTGTTATTTTTGGAAAAACAACAGCTGTAACCGATTAGCAACAATCGGGTAATCGATTACGCTTGCTGAATTTAAAAAAAATAGATTTTTTAAAACAGCTCACAACACACCACCTCACTTTAGTTGCTCCAAGTTCATCATGCTCAAGCTCTTCAACAGTCTCTTGAACACCTCATTTGTCACACCCTTGGTCAACAAATCCGCAACTTGGTTCTCGCTTCGGCAATAGCTCAATCTAAGCTTTCCATCACCGAACAATTCTCTCAAGTAATGAAACCGCATCTCAATATGCTTGCTTCTTCCGTGTGCAATCGGATTCTTCGCAAGATTTATCGCGGAAACATTATCCACAAACAGTGTGGTGGCATCATCATCACCACATCCCAATTCCTTTATAAGATTCACTAACCACATAGCTTGGCAAGCACTCAATGATGCCACAATGTACTCGGCCTCACAAGAAGAGAGTGCTACAACCGGTTCCTTCTTCGAACACCATGAGATTGGTGTACTACCGAACATAAAGATGTAACCCGCCGTAGATTTTCGATCATCTTTATCTCCGCACCAATTAGAATCGGTGTAGCCAAGTAAAGTACATTTGCGACCCATATCCGACGTGGGAAACAAAATACCACAACCAAGAGTACCTTTTACATATCTAAGTATTCTCTTGACCGCCGCCAAGTGAGACACCTTAGGTCTCTCCATGAATCTACTCGCAATACCGACACTAAAAGCCAAATCCGGTCGAGTATTGCACAAATACCATAACGATCCAATCAAACTCCGGTAAAGTGTTGGATCCACATCATCCTCATCATCACTTTTGGACAGCTGAACTCTAGCCTCACAAGGTGTATTAGAAGCATTACAATGTTCCATTTCACACCTTTTCAAGATATCTAGAGCATACCTTCTTTGATGCATAAGCAGCCCCACTTTTGATTTGTGAAACTCTATGCCAAGAAAGTATCTCATGACACCAAGGTCCGTCATCTCAAACTCACTCATGAGCTCCACTTTGAACCTTGAAATACTCTTGTCATTGCTGCCCGTAATCAAGAGATCATCAACATACAAGCAAAGTATAATAACACCATCAGTAGTATCCGATCTCACATAAACACCATGTTCGGATACACACCGTTTGAAACCGATGTCAATAAGAAAGTCGTCTATACGTTTGTTCCAAGTTCTCGGAGCTTGTTTCAAACCATACAACGCCTTGTGTAGCTTGTAGTACTTCTTCTCTTAATTTTTAATCACGAAACCGGGTGGCTGCCCCACATAAACCTCCTCATCAAGAGGACCATTCAAAAACACAGATTTCACATCCATTTGGTAAATCACCCAATTGTTGCTATGCGCAATTCCAACAACCAAACGAATAGTCTCCAATCTAGCCACCGGTGCGAATACCTCCTCATAGTCTATGCCCTCACGTTGCAAGAACCCTTTGGCAACTAATCGAGCTTTGTACTTGATAACTTCACCTTTAGGATTTGCTTTGACTTTATAGACCCATCGCACACCAATCGGTTTCTTTCCATGTGGTAAACCGACCAGCTCCCAAGTACCATTTTTTTCAATAGATTCCAACTCCTCTTTCATTGCACATATCCATTTAGGATCACTTAAGGCTTCCTCCTCATTTACCGGTTCAGATTCGGCCATAAGTGCGAAATGAACAAAATCACCATCATTATTCACTTCATTATCTTGGAACCTCTCACAATCTCGGAGTTTATGAGGCAAGGCTCTTTGCCTCACTGGTATACCATTATTCACAACATCATTTTCTGCTTCAGTAGGTGCAGGTACAGCGGCATCAAAATTCTCCAGATCAAACAAATCAACAAACTGCTGCTGTTCAGCAGGGTGTAACCGATTAGCAACAATCGGGTAATCGATTACACCTGCTGTTTCAGCAGTTTTTATTTCATCAAACTGCACATCCCGGGTTATCACGATATTCCGATTCCTCTCATCAAATAGCTTGTAACCTCCAGTAGAGTGATATCCAACAAATATCAATTTCTCACCTTTATCATCCAACTTCTTTCTAAGTTGATTCGGTACATGACGATATGCAATCGATCCAAAAACGCGCAAATGATTCACACTCGGTTTGAAACCACTCCAAACCTCTTCTGGTGTAATCTTCTCCAACTTCTTAGTAGGACACCTATTCAACAAGTAGGTGGCTGTAGACACGGCCTCACCCCACAATTCCTTAGGCAACTTCTTCCCACAAAGCATACTACGCACCATGTTCATTATTGTACGATTTTTCCTCTCGGCAGCTCCGTTTTGTTGAGGCGTATATGGAGGCACCACCTCACACACAATACCCTCAAGATCACAAAACTTCCCAAATTCACTAGAGGTATATTCACCTCCACCATCCGTTTTGAGAATTTTGAGCTTCCGACCGCTTTAACGCTCCACCATGGATTTGAAACTCTTGAACACTCCAAATACCTCATCCTTCCTCTTGATAAGGTATGTCCAAAGCTTCCTACTAAAGTCGTCAATAAACGTAACAAAATATCGATTGCCGCCATAAGTCTCTACTTGCATCGGTCCACAAACATCGGAATACACCACCTCAAGTAAGCCTTTGGTTCTTCGACCCGCATCCTTGCTAAACACATTCTTGTGTTGCTTACTCGTCACACATTCCTCACACAATTCTGTCGGAACACTAATATGTGGCAGCCCCGTTACCATTTCACTTTGTTGCAACATTTTGAGATCCCTAAAATTAAGGTGACAAAGACGGTAATGCCATAACCACTCATCTCTACTTGCCACGGTAGCTAAACAACGATGCTTCATAACTTTTAACTCAACCTTAAAAGTTCTGTTGGCAGCCATCGGCGCTTTTAGAATCAACACACCATTTGAATCTAAAACGCGTAACATCTTGTTCTCCAACCGAATTAAGTAACCTCTTTCAAGTAATTGGCCAATGCTTAAAGATTACACTTAATTCCCGGTATGTACAAGACATCTTTGATCCTAGAATGTCCACCATTCTTTCTTCCGATCAAAACATCTCCTACCCCTTCGGCTCTTAAAGTGGTGTCGTCGGCAAACTTGACTTTACTCTTTGCCGCTTGATTGATTTGCACAAACCAATCCTTTCGACCCGTCATATGTGTTGAACAACCGGAATCCAAGTACCACTCATCTTTACTGTGAACTCCATCACGCATGGCAAGTAATGCATTTCGATCCAAACGCATTTTTCCACCACTTTCCGAAACAGTACAGCTGCTGTCCCGCAGACTATCACCACAGTAGTTGCTGCACAGAACATCAACAGTGCCATAATTCTCCTCCGTAATCATCACAAGAAGGGTATCTTCATCATCTACCTCTTCCCTAGCAACCTTAGCCTCATCCGCATCCTTTTCCTTGCGTTTTGAGCAACATTCTTTCGCAAAATGCCCAAGCTTTGACAATTATAACACTTCACGGAACTTTTGTCAAACAGTTTGTAGGCGCTTTGATTACCCTCTTTGGAGCTTCCTTCACCCTTTGAATTTTGTGGATCTTTTCCACCAAGATTCTTCTTACTTTTAGAAGTCCACTTCCCTTTCGATCTCTTGTTCTTCTCATGTAAACGCGTTTGCAAAGCGATCTCCGCTTTGGCTTTGTCGGCACCTCTCTCATCCATCCTTTGTTCATGCGCCTCTAACGAAATTTGCAACTCATCTTTGCTCAAAGTTGTTAGATCCTTTGACTCCTCAATAGCCACAACAATGTTATCGAAACGTGATGTTAACGAACGCAACACTTTCGATACAACATTTTGCTCAAGGATCGTTTCGCCACATGACTTGATTTGGTTGACTAATCGGGTAATGCGCGTGATGTAATCGTTGATCGTTTCTTTGTCCTCCATTTGCGTTAACTCGAATTGACGTTTGTAAGTTTGTAACCTTACCACCTTCGCTTTGACGGCACCGACATACGCTTTCTCCAAGATTTCCCATGCTTGCTTCGCGGATTCACAATCACCAACCTTCCCGAAATTGTCGTTATCAACACACGAATGAATCAAGAATAGAGCTTTGTAATCCTTCTTCTTTTCTTCCTTGTGTGTAGCCCTACGAGCATCGGTAGCATCTGCCTCTAACGGTGTAACTCCATTGATGACGATCTCAAGAACCTCTTGATAACCAAACAGCACCTTCATTTGTTTCGCCCATTTGTCGTAGTTCTTTGAATCAAGAATTGAGAGATTGGTGGGAATTCGATCATTGGAAACGGTAGCCATTGTTGTTGCAGCGGATTAGGATCAGAAACCAGAGCTCTTGATGCCAAATGTTAGAACAATCATAATACATAAAACCAAAATTTTGAAGGTAGTAACAATGGTGAAAAGAAACTTGGGGAAGAAGATGAATTGAGAGAGAGAGAATTAGGGTAGAGAGTAATATTGATGAATAAAAAATGACATTAACTTTGAATTGGGATTACAATAATGTATATATACACATGAGAGAATAGTACAACTAATAACAAAACCAACTAAAGTGTCATGCTGTTAAATTCTGTTATTTTTGGAAAAACAACAGTTGTAACCGATTAGCAACAATCGAGTAATCGATTACGCTTGCTGAATTTAAAAAAAAAACAAATTTTTTAAAACAGCTCACAACATGTATCACCCCTTTCTACGAATTTCTTTTACTTGGTTAAGATTTAGGTTACCTTTTAGTGCTTACGAAGAAGGTATGTTCAATCACTTTGGCTATATCCACTTCCAATCTTCATCCATATTCTTGGGCCTTTGCAAAAATGTTCCTGCATTGGTGTGAGTACCAGGAGGCCGAGCTGTTTGATAGGCTTTTCTTTAACTTGTTTTCCAAATCCCGCACTTCGAGGGACTCTGTTTGTGGTATGGAAATCATTTTTGTTCACTAGTCAACCTAAATGTTCGGCGTGTACATAGATAGTTAGAAAAAATTTAAGGATCATTATATTTTGGTGACTCCTTTGAGTTTGAAGCCTCACACAGTTTTCTGAAAAGTTTTCTGGGAGGCTCTGGCTCCCTCTTTCTCTTCTTCTCGATTCCAGGAGAGGGTTAGGAAATATTTGTCCTATGAGAAATTCAAACAAGATTCTCTCAAGTGCTCTTTTACTAATGACAAACTGACCCCACACGAGGAGTCATAAAAGAAGGATTTGATTTCCTTATAGGAACAATTAGGTTGTGAGGAAGGGAAGAGTCCTGAAGAGGTAGGGTCCATGAAACAGCAGAGAAGAGTCATTAATTCTCAATCTATCTTGGATGATTCTAGTGTCGAGGAGAGGAGAGAACTTTTTAGTTAGGAACAGACTACGTTTTTTTTTGTGTGGTGAGTAACAATCTTTCTTTGTTCGCAGAATCTATGATGTCCCTCAGGAACTTTTATGAGAGGAGGAAGGCTATGAAGGCTGTGAATGCTCGTAAGGCTACTTCTTTTCAGTTACCGAGTAGTCTTCTGTGGCTACCTCTACTGAACATCCTTATTCCATTGCTCTTCCTCCACCAGGTTCAGCCAACAAAGGCAAGATGAGGAGTAAGAAGTTACATGATCGCCCCCTCCTTCAACTAATGACCAAAGTAAAAGGAGTCGAGATAAAGATTCCACCGAAGAGGGTCCTGAAAAAAGAACAAAGACTTCTGACTCCATGCATACTGGAATTTATCTCGAGGTTTCTAATGTGGTGTTTATCAAGCTACCATCTACGTTTTCCTCCCATGTACCTCGGATGTATCAATAAATGCGATAGTCCTTATCGGAATAAGATGCCACTAATGTCTAGAATCTCTCTAATACTAGAAAAATAGAATTGATGGTTAAGATGACATATCATCTATTATATGGGGTTTCCTTGCTGACCCTGGTTGTCATAGGACAAGGTGAAGTATTTGCACCCGATGACCTGGTCAAAGAAAAATAACAGTGGAAGAGCAAGTGTGAGGCTTCTATTTATGAACGAAGTGTTCTTCAAGAGAAGGTGCTGAAATACCAAGCGTATCTAAATCAATGTAGGGAAGAGTTGAACATTGGAAAACCGAAGCTGGAAGTTTTTCTAGCCTCCAAAAAGATGTAGAGACTCATGGTGCCCTTTTTGACCTAACAACTAGGATCATCAACCTGCAAGGGACTCTAATTAAAAAAGAGAAAGCTCTGAAAGAAGCTAATACTTCTAATGAGGTGTTGTCTTCCAAAGTGATCGCTGCTCATAACGCTCTGAATGAGGAGAAGGGGTCTCACCAGAGGTTAATGAAGGAATACACTTCTCCCATCGACAAGGATGTTTGAGTTGCTGTCATTGCCTTTTACCGAGCGGTTGAGCAAGTCTAGTTCCTCTGCCTTGGAGTTGAGTTTCCTTTGGACAAAATGGGCTTGAAGAAGAAAATTGTGGATGGTGACATTGTTAGTGGCAATGAGTAAGAGAATGAAGACAATGAAAAGAGCAAGGAGGAAGAAGTAGAGTCTGGTAGAGACGTATGATGTTTATAGTTCCTTTTTGTTGTATTTGAAAAATATTTTTGTATTGTTTTGAACAATGTCACTAGTCGCCTGACTTTTATTTTTTAAACACTATTTTTCTTTCCCTTCTTTAAATTCCTTTTGTGTTGTTGTTGTGCCGCTTGATAGAATTAATTTAATAATTAATCAATACAATGCATGCTCAATACAAAGATTAAAAAATATAATCATAATTAAGGCGGAAGCGAAACAAATATATGAGCATGTATACACAGAAACTTATGATCAACGACATGTTAGTCTATGAGATATTATTGAGGATTATAGTAATACCTAAATGGGTCCAAAGAAAAGACTTTCTAGGCAGTGATAACAGTATTCTTGAAACACAAAAGTGTAGAGACAAAAGTGTACTCGGACTCATTTCCCCTGGGAACCAGAGTGCGCAAAGAAAAAAAAACTTTAGATTTCAACTTTACAATCTGGTCTACCTCATACAATAATAATAGGACCACCGCGACGGTTGTCACTGACATATAGTGTGAAGGAAACCTGATGACTACCACATCAATATACTTGATGACATAAATCAATACGGATGAATGACACAAAAATTGCATGTAATGTGATATATGAATCATGTCTATTTTCAAATTGAACGTCACTCAATACAATAAAATTGACATGTTATATAAGAAACAAAAACTTACTACCACTGCCCTTATAATATCCATAATTTTCTCTCTTATTCATCTCAAAATCGAATGAGACAACTAAATTTAGAATACTCATCTTAAGACCAAATAAGACAATTAACTTCATAATATTCATCTCAAAACCAAATTAAACAATTAACTTATGAGACTATATGGTATCACTAAAGATATAGTTTTATTAACTCAAATGAATTTTGTTAATTTGCAAATCATCTACTTTTTGTCTATTGACACAAAGTTTCTCACAGTTGCGTCGTATTATTTCATTAATATTTCTATAAGAAATAAAATTTTAACATTCATCTCATGTAGGTCCAAAACATATATTGAGAAAAGAGTGTCATGACTCACCAAACAGAGATTTTCAAGAAAACCAAATTGATTTCTCTTTATAATAAATCCTTTCTAACACATGGTGTCCTAGTTCTTAAGGGTCTTGAGTTTGATCTTCATAAATCATTTTATCAACTTGCTTGAGAGAAAGAACCATAATGTTATCACGAGGATCAAAATTTACTATATTAATAGTAACTATATGAATTGGTTTAACACCAATTATTCCCCATTCAATTTTTTCTTTAACCACATATCTCCCCCAAACTCAATATCCTCAAAGCTCTCCTCGAGAGTGTTCACCTTCCCGCGGGCAATAGTCAACTCACCCTCAGTGGCCGTGTCCCCTTCGGCATAGGTGGCCGCCATCTCCAGCAGCCTGACCACCGCAGAGGCATCCTGAGCCACCAACACCCTCTTGCTCGGATGGTCCAGGCTTTACAGATGAAGAGAATCAGCGTGGGGAATCACCAAAGAGGTCCCTTCAAAAAACCTCTTGTCCAGTACACAAGGAGGCAACTCGAATTTTGCTTTCTCTGGCGCCTTGCCCAGATCCACTGCCTCGTTCCTTGGACGCTTAGACCTGGTCGCCAGGGGCATTGGAGACCGTTGTGCATTGGCCGGTGAAGCATTCCCCTGAGGAGGCTGGGAAGGACCAATCGTACGGGCAGGGGAAGGACGGACCTTAGGAGTAGCAGCTGCAACAGCTTGTTTCCGCGCGGCCACGTTCCTCACCATCCTTTCGTGGGCTGAAGGCATAGCGGCTGCAAAAGACAAAAACAGGCGTCAGGTGATAAAAAATAACAAGCAATACAAAGCAATATATTAAGATTAAATACCGAGCAGATCCATAGCATCCCTATAAGTGTTGCACCCCAGCAGTGCCCTAACGTTAATAAAACGAGGCTCTACTCGAGGACTACCGTCGTCCTCAAGGATCGCCACTTTCTTCTTCGTAACACACTCGGCCATCCGGAACGAGTTCACGTACTTCAGCAGTTTCTCATATGAGGCAGCATCCCCCTCATCCAAATCGGTTGGCTCAAAAACATAGTCCTTTGGCGGCTTAGTAAAATGCGCCCCGGTCCACTGGAAGGGATATTTCAGCAATCGCCGCCCAATGTATTTACCCTCCTCGTTAATCCTGTCCTCCCCGTTCTCATCCACTTCAAACTCCCAGCAGAACGTGCTATCCTGGGCAGCCTCCGATACGGGCTCCACGACGAAGTACCTCGTCTTAAATGTACGGATAGATTCAGAGAAAGGTTTGAACAACTTACGTTGCTGCTTCAAAGAGACCCAACCATAGCTCTTTCCAGAAGTCTTCCGTTGAAGATGAAATACGGTGAAGAAGAATGGAAGAGTCACCCCTACCTGCAAGTGCTCGCACACCAGCTCGAACGCCCGCATGAACGCTAACGAGTTGGGGTGGAGCTGCGTAGGGGCCAGGTGAAGATGTAGAAAGACGGACTGCTAGAAATCCGTGAATGGAAGCCTCAAGCCCAACTCCTTGAAGACATATTCATACATCATGAAACGCTCCTCGTAATTGGTGTAGACGAGCTCATTAGCAGTGGGAAAGTGGACTCTCCAATCCCCGTCGTCTCCCACCGTCCGGAAGCAGTCTCCAGCATAGCTCGCAAACTCAGACACATGCTCAGAGGGTTCCGCTACCTCCCATTCCTCTGCTTTATTTTCTGCTACATCCTCCTCGGGTGCATCCTCCTCGGGTACCTCCTCCTCGAGCACCTCGTCCTGATCATCGTCCCGCAGTTCGTCCTCTTGCTCGTAGTCCGTATCCTGCTCAGTGGACACACTCGAAGACTGAGTGCTATTACTCCCCGAGGAACCAGACTCCTCCTCGGACGAATCTAATACAATTTCTCCACGGGGCCCTGTCGCCATCACCTGAAAAGCAGAGAAAGACAGTGAATTCGACAGCTAATCAAATCCACCCTTCCACCGCTGAACAAGTGAAAGGGCGCGCTAAGGGCTGAGGACGACGTCCCCGGCCTAAGCCCTGACAACACTGCGAAAAGTCTCCCCGCGAGACAGTGCCCGGAACTCTCCTCCCACACGAGGAATTTCTCCAAAGCAAGATCACGAGTTTTTCATTCAGTTCATAACTCCGTAAAACACAACGTTCGCACGGTCACGTGCACGTCACCATCGCGACGGCGTCACGGACAGACCCTCCACACACAACGTAACGACAGGCTAACGACGATGGAGACGGCGGAACCATCATCCACCACCGGCGACTACCACATATACAGCCCTAAGTCTCCTAAAATCTAACCTAACCACATGCACCGTCTAAGTAAACATCGACAAAAAGCAAAACAAGGAAAAGAGACGACTTACTCGTAAATATGAGGCTGGAAGGACTTGCTCGGAGCTTCAAACAATGAAGGTTGCAACGGACAGCGTTCACGGGCAAGGAATTTGCTGAAGATTGAAGGAAAAGGTTCTGAATGAAGGTTTTTCCCCCTATTTATACAGGAGGTCACGTGCAACCACACACGCACATAGGTCATAATGACTACCCGCTAGCCATCATTGCCTAAGCGGCGGTGGCACAAGTTCCAACACACACGTGGCAACCCCCGTACCGTTTTGTATTCCACTAAACTGATGGTACCCACCGGTAACAGGCAATGTATAACGACCACGACCAACAGCCACGACGGTCAGTAGAAACCACGGGCTTCCACAGCCGACGAGCAAAACGCTCCACTTCCCCGAGACTGTACGCTATCCTTAAGTCATCACTTCCATGCTCGGAAGCAACGACTTGGGGGGCTACTGTTCTGGACTGGGCCAACGGCCATGCACGGCCCAATCCGTGACTGCTACAGTAACGACCCAAACGCTTGGATCCAGTCCATTAAGATGACAAAAGTACCCTTTTGCCACTACAACTGGGCACTGACTGCTCAGCCCTGCCCGAAATTATTTTTCGCCACACACGAGCTACAGCTCCCCGACAGCTGACGGACAGATGCCCACAACTACCCTCTTGCCCGTCATAACGGCTAGTTTGGGCAGTTACCTATTCTTCAGGAAAACAGTTATTTCGCATCGAAAATAGGACCGTTGGCCACGCGCTGGGGAACATTATATAAACCCTCTCATTTGAGAGGGCGAGGTATCACATTTTAACCCTCAGAATACACTTTGTACTTGCCCCTTTTTCTCTGACCCTTTCTTACTTGAGCGTCGGAGTGCCTTGCAGGTACACCCCCTTTTCTCCTCAACAGTCCGAACACCCAGCACGTCCAGCGACCATCATCTACCGAGCACCTTGCCATCTGACGACCAGCGTGTGTGGATCTGATCGAACACTCGAGATCAAAACTCTACACAAACAAGGGAACAAACTAGCTTTCATCATCCATGGCTTTTCAGAAATTCAGTCTTGTCTCGACTCCTTATAACTTCCTTATAGTCTCTAGGTTCTTTATCCAGAACCTCACTTGCAGAGATTAAGGCATAAGCTATAAGATCTGCATAACCAAGTCTCTAAGGTGGATTAATGACTCTTCTTAACATGTCTCATGCCAGCAGGTAGTCATTATCAGTCTCCTTATCTTCATGAACACCTTGAGATTCTTCTTTGACTTTATCTAGGTTATGCAATTCAACATCACTATTCTCCACCTCAACAGAAATCTCATCCTGTTCCATCTCTTCTTCAAAGATCTTCGAACTTCGACCAATGTCATCAGTTTTCTTGAAAGCCATTTCAGCTTCATTGAAAACTACATCTTGACTTATGATACACCTCCTATGACCTGGCTCTAGTCACCTCAGCCTATAAGCCTTGACTCCTTCTGGGTATCCAAGGAACATAATCTCAAAGCTCTAGGTTCGACCCTGTCTTGCCTAATATGAGCATAGGCTATACAACCAAATACTTTAAGTCTGCCGAGACTAGGTGGATGTACTTGTGAGAGCAAGAATTGTCTCTACAAGTCAATCTATATTTTGATGATAACAATAAGTATTTGTGAAAGAACCATTTTATGGTCTAACGTGTGTTGTGTGCAGATCATAAGAACTAAAGACATTAGAACCAACATGCACCAGCTAGATATATTATGATTGAATATATACATATGCGAAGTTACTATGTGTGACTAAAGTAGCGAGAAGCAAGAACGCTTCTTTATCTAGTCATGATCAGCCAGATCCAAGGATGCCAAGATTGCTGTTGTAATGCTCTTGTGGATGCTCTTTGAAAGTGATTGAGATTCTGAAGATAGCGAAGCTTCTGAAGAAGTACACTCTGAAAGAACCAAAGTGCGGAAGACTCATATGACTTGAAGTTCTGATGGCTAAAGGCGCTGAAGACTAAGTGCAGAAAAAATCTAAAGACTTATGAGTTCTGAAGATCAAGGTTTCAAATATCAAGTTCTGAAGACTCTGAAGACAGGTTCTGAAGATTTGGAAGACCTGAAGCAGAAAAGAATAACGTTCTTAAAGACCAAATGCTGAAGTTCTGAAGACTGATTCCTAATGGACTTCTTCAATCGACTGAAGACTTGAAGCATCAGATATTCTGCTAAGAAGACTCTACTCATGCTTCATCAAATTAACATCATAAGCCACTGAAGTTTGAAGTCTAAATATTACCGTTGTGAGTTAAATATACACACTGCCCAAGAAAAGATGTCCGGTCACTTTTCCCTCTGCAAAAAGGAGATATGTCAGTACAACTCATTATATCACAACGTCTCTTTTCCAAATAGCCAACAGTATTCTCAAACGGCTATATTTCTACTGGTTATTTAATGGAAAGAGTTTTTGCTTCTGATGTGTCGATTACTTGTAGAATCAAGAACTGAATGTTCATCTACAAAATTGACCAAGTCATTGTGAAGATAGCCACAATGATGAGTTCTCGTTGTAACACTTAGAATATTCAAAAGCTATAATTATTTCACTAATGGCAATTGTTGTTGAAACTCAAGAAGACAAATCAACACAACAACAACAATCAAGAACAGAAGTTGTTGATGAAGAAGACAACATTGAAGATCTGTCAAGTCATCAACCTACCTTCTCGTCAGGACTATATTGAAGATCTGAAGCAGGGAGTTGCTGCTCAAAGCTTGCTCAACCAAGAAGACGAAGAAGAAGAAGATCTACAAGATGTCAACAATTGTAATATCTAAATACATCTTTGTAGTTTCTTAGGAAAGCAAGGAGTTGTTGCTTAAATCTTGCTTGAACACTTATGTGTTCTTTGTACTTAAACATAGGAGAAACTTGCTTATTAAGAAGCACAATTTGTAATCTCCAGTTTTCCAATTCAACTAAATGAATTGAGACTCCTCTAGTGAACGTTATATCCAGAATGGATCCCTGAACGGTTCAGCTGTGAGTTGAGGACCTTGAGTAGATCACATGGTGATCAGATACTTGAGATAACAATGGCTAGGTGTCATTGTGGAAAATCCTAAAATATGGTCAGTAGCGTTATATTAATTGTGATGAATCCCTGAACGGCTAGCTGTGAAATCCCAGCAGTGGATCTGCTCGGTCAATGAACGTTATATCCTGTTGGATCCCTGAACGGTTCATTGGGTTGTTAGTCACAGTGCGGCTGTGCAAGTTGTTAGTCACCGGCGTGACCCGTGCAAGTGTAATCATGATTTGGTTATAGTGGATTAAGACCTTGTGTTCAAGGCGAAATCACTTGAGGAGGGTGGACTGGATTAGCCCGCGTGGTGAACCAGGATATATCGTGTGTCCTTTACTCTCTTGCTTAGTATCTCTATTTATTTTTCTACATTGAATATCAGAACCTCATATTAAGCAAAGTCAGAACCTTGCAGCCTATCTCTGATAAGCTTCCGCAATGCAAGTTCTGAGTATCGTGTCTTATGATCAGAACCTATATGGTCCTCATGCTCCATAGTTAAGAGATCAGAATCTCTCAACGAACTTTGAAGGTTTTTGAGCGTCTCTTTAACAAGATGCGAAAAGTTATGAAAAGAGTAAATTCACAATTCAAACCCCCATTTCTTGTGTCTTTCTCGCACCTTCAATTGGTATCAGAGCTCCGGTTCTGTTATTGATTTACATCAAACACTTAACAATGTCAGAAAAAGATCCAGATGTGGTGCGTAGAAGTACTCTGGGTGAGATTGAAATCCACTTACAATTTCTGTAACAGTTCAGCAGTTAACTGTGTACAAAATTGTAATCAATCTGATTACTTCTTGAGCAATCCACTGATTCTAGATGAAGTCTCATTAAAAATTGAAGAATCAGTTGATAAGATAAATTCATCAGATAAGAAACTGTATCTGTTGAATGCTCATCCTGGAAAATACGTGTGGATAAAACCACGTATATGCTTAAAAGATGAATCATCAAAAAGCAAGAAATCTTGTTTGCTGAAGATTAATTCTTTATGAGTTTTTGAGATGTTTTCAAGAAACGGATTAGGTCCACCCTTGACTTTCTCGTTTGAAACTCATTCTGAATCTCTTCATGTAAAGAAGAAAGATTGCTGCTCTAAGACTTTGAAATTCATAAAAAATTCTGCTGAAGTCAGAATCTGAAAAATTCAAATTATTAGAAATGATTCAATATCAGAATCTGAAAAGATCAAAAGATTCAATGAAGAACTGAATCCCAAAGATTTAGTAAATACTTGATCCTGATCGAACTTTTAAGTTTTAACTGGTTCAAAAATCAAGTTCCAACAAAGACTATCCTAGTAGAACCAATTATTGATAATCTGATTTTCGCCAGTTCAAGTGTTCTCAGAACCACTTGAGCTATGAAATTAGAAGCTATCAATCCAGACATCTAGGTTCTCTAACTGATGTCTTAAAAGATGACATTAATGATGTTCTTTTGAAGAAATCAGTTAACTCATATATATGCGTGAGCAACCCCAAATTAGTTGATCAGCATTGTGAGAACAAGAAGTTTCATGCAAACCATGTCTAGTGATGTACACATGTGTTGCGTGATGATGTTTTGGTTCTGAACAAGTTCTGAGACAACCTTGAGGAACAAAGTCAGAAGCTGATATGTTAATTCTTCTTTGTATAACCTCTCAAAGGTTCTCACTAATCTTGTGAAATCAACCATCTTTCGAAGAAAATAAATTCTCACAAACGCAAACTGAATTCAGGCTATGAAAGGAGAACTCAACCAATTCTCAAAGTTTGTCGTTTAAGATTCAGATCCATAACCTAAGAACTATATAAGAACCAAACAGGTTCTATGGATCAAGGAAATGAGAAGTGAGAAGCAATCAAAAACAGATGTAATCTGTTGCTTATGAATGGGGTCATCAAATAGAATTTATTGTTCACTTAGTACTGCTCCCAAGCATATGTGTGTCAATTTTCCTTCAGAACATTCATTACATCGCCTTACCAAAAGGATTGCATGTAATTGGCTAAGTTCAGATGAAGTGGTCACTCTGATCATGTTAAGTCTTAATCTCGGTTATTATAACCTAGAGAGTTGATGGACAAGGTTGAACAAGAAAAGAGAGAAAGCTGTAATTCAACCAGGATCACATTCCAAGAAAATATTCATTTTCCTCAGAAGTCAGAACACAAGCGTATCTTGAAGAACCCAAGAAATCTCTGCAGCTTACTCGAAAATAGGCAGAATCAGAAAGATGCTCAAAGACTCAGAAAGAAATGCTTTCACGGAAAGAATTAGCTAAAAGATTCTCGTAAAAAATTTATGCATCCTTAAGGTATGGCCTTTTACTTTTCTTCATTAGCATCTTTTCTAATTCATATAAAATTCTGAACGCTACGGGATTTAAGCTAGACATTTTTTAAATAATCATAATTACGTGTGTCAGTGTCCATAACTCTAACCTTAGGTCTAGAGCGAGTTAAAATTCTAATACGTCTTTTCAACTGTACCGTCAACACATTTACTGCTAGCCTTGGAACTAATAAAACTTGTGGGCGTTATAAATATCTATCATAACTTTGTGATCCTCACATTCTAATTCCCCTCTTAGGAAGAATCATAATCTAGTTAAGCTCTCCTTCTTCAATCATCCTTCTATTCAGGATGTCCTCACATAATATCCGTGGAGAAATTGATGACCTTGAACTTCTAAAGGAACAAACTCTCTCCATAAATCAACTACCTCTTCTTCACAAGTCAAGTCTTTTCTCAGGGCTTAAATTTCAAAACTGGGAGAACTATTTCTCCATGCTTGATGGACCAATTTATCCCAAGCTGGTAACCGAATTCTGGGCAAATGCTCGGTCTCTGGAAAATGCTTCTCACAAGGATGTTATTTTATCTGTTGTGGCTGGTTGCCCAGTCATGATTAATCCCACCATCATCTCTACGGCCATTGGTTGTATTAACGATGGTCTAACAGTGGAAGATAAAGTTGACCAAGTCTGTCTGGACGGACACTTGCATGCAATCTTCGAAACCCTAGGTTACCCCAACCAACCTTGTACTCTCAATTCTTTAGCCAAGGATTGGTACAAGATAATGGTAACAAACCTAAGACCAAGAGAAAGAGGTGGAGGATGGATTTCTGACAAGGAAAGGCTATTTATTTTCTTCTTGGTTGGTAGAGTCAAAATAAACCTTCCTCAGTCTATGTACAATCACCTCAAAGAAGAAATCCATGTGTCCAGGGAAGACACGGTCTATCAGATCCCATTCTGCAGAGTCATCTCCCACATTCTCGATCTCCAGGGAGTTGTTAATCACTGCAGAAGAAATGGTATGGCTGAGAAGACTATTCCTGAGCATTGTCAACTAATGACATTCCTAGTCTAAGATAGGATTCTTGTATCTTTCTTTGATTAATTAATGTTTTTGTTTAAATAAATCTTATTTCAAATATTAATGTCTACATAATTAGGGCCAAGTTATCTTAAAAATTATCTGTGTTCTTAAATGAACGTTCTAACTATCCAGAATCAAATAACTAAATTAAAAGTAATGCTTGAAACTCCTTAAAAGGTTAAACTTTAATAATAAATCATTAATAAATTAAGATTAGGTAACCATTCCTTTACCTCTTACTAAACCTCATCATGACCTTTGATTAAAGGAATTAATTATTTATCCACTTTTCCACGTTATTTAGTGCTCCTAAGAAAATCAATCGTTGCGGTTCCATCTTCCTCAAAAATAGTCTACTTCCTCTATAAAAGCATCAAACCCGAAGAGAACAAAACAACCTCCATTCAATCAGATTTCCTAGTTTCTCACCCTGTATCCTCTCTCTCTCTCTCTCTCTCTCTCTCTCTCTCTCTCCCTCTCTCTCTCTCTCTCAAAATGGCTTACGTCTCAATACCCACAACCACACAAATCCCAGTTAACAATCTCAAGGTTCTGTCAGAAACTATAGTTAACTTCAACAATCTGAAATCAAATGAATGCGACATTACTCCCTCATTGGAAACCCAAGGTTGGAAAAACTACTTCAAAAGATTGGAAGGACCAACTTATGGTCATCTAATCAAAGATTTCTGGATTCATGCAAATACATCCAAAAATCTCATTGTCTCTTTCGTTTTCGGAAGAAAAATCTTCATCGCTGAAAAGACTATCACAGATCTCTTGCTGCATGAAAATGACGGATTCAGAATCTCCAGAAACTTACTCAATGAAGAGAATGAGGCTAAGGTGATGTCCTCTATCTTCAAAGATGAGGCCTTATCTGAAAACCAAACCTTCTCAAACCTGAAAAACTCACTTCAAGTCTGGTTCAAAATTCTGCAAGAGAATGTTTTCCATCATCTCTTTTCAGAACAGCTGAACGATACTTAAAAATGTGTTCTATTCCTTCTACTAACAGGAATTAAAATGCAAATTCCCTCAATCCTCTTCAAGCTTCTCAAGGATGCCATCAGAAGCTCCAGAACTTGTTCTAATCATGAATGTGGTCTCATTCCCTATGGAAGACTTATCTCAGACATTTTAGTTGAATCAGGATTAGTTGACGACATTCTAATTAATGAAGGAGAATCTTGGAAGCTGCTTAAAAGCGCTGGAAAGATTCTTAGGTTTAAGAACCTTTTGAAGGAAGACACCAGTTTAGATAATTCATGTTTTAGAGAACTAACTCTAACCCCCAGAGTTCCGGTTATAGGTTTTCCAAAATTCGCCACCTACAATGAGGCAGAATTCGGAAACTATATGAGAAAAATCAAGGACGAAGATATCAGTGTTTGGATTAACTTGAAAAATATCACTGATGTTCTTCAAGAACTCTCAGATTGGAAGGTAGGAAGAAAAACGGTTATTAAGGAAGAACATTCATCCAAGAGATTAAGAACCACGAATAACGTTCTTGCATCGTTCAAAGACAATGGAATCTCAAGGATTCAAACCCTCGTCGATGCTTCTAGTTCTTGTGTAAATCCTATGGAAGTAAGAAATGTCTGGAAAGAGTTCCATGAATGGATCTCAGAAGAAATAGTAAAACACAAGAAGCTTGCAATGGCTCAAACAGAAGAAACATCACTTCCCTCAAGCTCAGATGACTATAAAAGTCTTTCCTCATCTTCTTCATCATCCTTAAGCTCCTTTCAGTCTAACCTATAAGAACTAGTTTCGTCTAGTCTAGATTTGTATGTTTTGATGAAATTCGTCTGTAATACAATCTATATTTAATCTATGTGTTTTTGTTTAAGTCTTTCTCTAATGCAATCTATGTTTTTTAATTCTTTAATTTAATCTATGAACTTCTATGTTTAAATGCAGTTAATCTTTTTAATGAGCTCCTTGTTGGTTATTTATAATTGTCCTTCAGATTAATTATGCCATAACGAAAAATTAGTAAAATGAACCTAATTGCTTTTAAAATACCTAAACACTAGTTTCACGACCTTCACAGTTGGCTTCCATTACCTTCAATTGGTATCATTCATATACTTGATTTAATTGATTGAAAGATATATGCTTAATTGCTCATAAGCCCTGACACTTTTTGATGATGTCAAAAAGGGGGAGAAATTAAATGATTTTGATTGAAAGAAATCTCTTTGGAAAAATGCTTATGCGGTTATTACTAACAACTGTTTGATTATCCGAGGAACTCTAAACAAGTTCACTAGGCATTTTAAGAACAGGTTAAGTTTCTACAGACTGAACGAATAAATCAGAAGTAAAATCCGGATTGAAGATTCAAGAACAAGTAATTCTGTTGATTACCAAGAACCAATATAAAAGTAAACAATTTGGTCTCAAACCAAAGATTGGTATCAAAGATTGGTATCAGACTAGGTCTGCAATATCAATCAGGACAAAGCTGTGAGAAGCATTATATACCTTCATTGGTATCCATTCCCTGCACATCAAGGAAATACTCTTCAAGTCAAAAGAACTTCTTCAGTCAACACATCACTTTATATCAGCACAAAACAAGGTGTACCAGATTCAAAATCAAGCATTGATAGATCACATAAATTAACCTGAAATTGCTATCTGATCAGAAATCAAGCTTTGATAAACCACTGAGTTGTGACATTAACAAGATAAGAACCTATGGTTAAATGTCAAACTCTGAAAAGTCATGCTCCACATTGGTGATTAAAATCTTACAACTCTGAATCTCGATTCTGAAGATCCCAATATATGACTTATGGTAATTAGGGGGAGACTACCCAGAAGATGAAAATATAAAATAAAAAATATTCATATAGTCTGAAACTCAGGGGGAGTTTCCTTTAAAGACAGTGTTTGTCTCTGATAGATAGCAAGGCTATGACTATCAGTCAAGAACTGTTCTGATATTATGCTTAATGGAATCTGCTGAAAAGTAGAAATGCTTCAGATGACTCTGAAGATAATAAGCTCTGATACGACAACAAAGAAAACTGAGTTCTGAAGATCTGAAGATGGAAGTTCTGATGAACTAGTCCAGATGCTAAAGACTCTTTGTTTTCCTAAAGACAAGATAGAGAAGTAACTCTTTTCTATTCCTGTTCTGACAACTCAAGTTGTTACTCTGTATATATTTGGATTACATAAAATCCTAGATGATCTTAGATGAAGCTTTGAGGATAACTCATTCAGGGGGAGCTGTTGTTCTAAACTCTAAATTTGTTTGCTTTGGTGATTACCTTGTATAAAATGTTCAATCAAAATAATTGGTTTTGTCATCATAAAAAAGGGGGAGATTGTGAGAGCAAGAATTGTCTCTACAAGTCAATCTATGTTTTGATGATAACAATAAGTATTTGTGAAAGAACCATTTTATGGTCTAACGTGTGTTGTGTGCAGATCATAAGAACTAAAGACATCAGAACCAACATGCACCAGCTAGATGTACTATGATTGAATATATACATATGTGAAGTTACTATGTGTGACTAAAGTCGCGAGAAGCAAGAACTCTTCTTTATCTAGTCATGATCAGCCAGATCCAAGGATGCCAAGATTGTTGTTGTAATGCTCTTGTGGATGCTCTCTGAAAGTGATTGAGATTCTGAAGATAGCGAAGCTTCTGAAGAAGTACACTCTGAAATAACCAAAGTGCAGAAGACTCCTATGACTTGAAGTTCTGATGGCTAAAGGCGCTGAAGACCAAGTGCAGAAAGAATCTGAAGACTTATGAGTTCTGAAGATCAAGGTTTCAAATATCAAGTTCTGAAGACTCTGAAGACAGGTTCTGAAGATTCGGAAGACTTGAAGCAGAAAAGAATAACGTTCTTAAAGACCAAGTGCTGAAGTTCTGAAGACTGATTCCTAATGGACTTCTTCAATCGACTGAAGACTTGAAGCATCAGATATTCTGCTAAGAAGACTCTACTCATGCTTCATCAAATTAACATCAAAAGCCACTGAAGTTTTGAAGTCTAAATATTACCGTTGTGAGTTAAATGTACACACTGCCCAAGAAAAGATGTCTGGTCACTTCTCCCTCTGCAAAAAGGAGATGTGTCAGTACAACTTATTATATCACAACGTCTCTTTTCCAAACAACCAACAATATTCTCAAACGACTATATTTCTACTGGTTATTTAATGGAAAGAGTTTTTGCTTCTGGTGGTGAAAGAATTAGAGGATGACTCAGGTATTCCTTGGTCTTGTCGAAGGCTTCCTGCTGATCTTGCCCCCATTCGAACCCATCTTTGTTGAATCGAAGTAATGGTGAAAAGGCCTGCGTTTCTCCGCTTAAGTTCGATATGAACCTTCTCAAGAAATTAATCTTGCCTAGCAGTGATTGCAACTCCTTTTTTGTTGATGGAGCTTTTGCTTCCATGATGGCTTTGGTCTTATTCTGGTTGATATCGATCCCCTTTTTGTGGACCAAAAAGCCTAGAAAATCCCCTGCCTGCACACAAAACGCACATTTAAGAGGATTCATCTTGAGACCATGTCTTCTTATCCTTTCAAAGGACTGTCGAAGATGGTCTAAGTGACTCTTCCCTGAAACAGACTTAACCACAATATCATCAATATATATTTGTATAAAAGTCTCTATATAATCATGGAAGATTGAGTTCATTGCTCGTTGATATGTTGCCCCAGCATTTTTTAGGCCAAAAGGCATTACTACCCACTCGTAGGTGCCTAAGGCTCCAGGACAATGAAAAGATGTTTTGGGGACATCATCTTCAGCAATGAATATTTGGTTATATCCAAAGTACCCATCTAACATACTAAGATATTCATGTCCTGCGGAGGAATCGACTAACATTTCTGCCACAGGCATAGAATACTCATCATTTGGAGTTGTAGAATTTAGATCTCTAAAGTCTATGCAAACTCTTAAAGAACCATTCTTTTTAATAATAGGTACAATGTTAGCTAACCATTCGACATACCTAGCATTGCGGATGAATTTGCATCGAAGGAGTCTTTCGACTTCCTCTTTTATCTTTGAGAGAATTTCTGGGGCAAACCGTCTTGGATTCTGTTTGACTGGCTTCTTCCCAGGCTGGATCGGCAACTTATGTTCGACCAACTCTCTACTCAAACCAGGCATCTCATCATAGTCCCAGGCGAAACAGTCTTTAAACTCCTGCAACAACTGGGTGACTTCGACCTTAAGTTGTGGGTCAAGATTGACGCTGACATATGTTGGCCTTCTGGTTGCCCATTCTCCTAGGTCAATTTCTTCTAACGGATCCTGCGCTAGCATCTTAATGTTATTTCCCAATGGATCTTTTTCAAATCCCAAAGGCTCATCATCATAGATGGCATCAAGCCTCTGGCCTTGTTCTACACCTTGAACCTTATCAGGTGGCTCTGGGTCGAAGTCCTTACCAGGACCTTCTTGGTGGAACCCAAAATTGGCTTCGCCAGCCATGTATTCATTGGCAGCTTCCAAAGTCGCTTGTAGTTTGGTTTCAGCCACATAGTCCAAAATTCTTTTCAATGCTTCGAACTCAGTCATTGTCACTGAATTCACTTCCCCACCCTGTGGGGTCTACTACAGGATCGCCAAGGTATGAGAGCCTTTCTCCTGGCACCTCCTTATCCCAATGGAAACCATCGACGGGATGTAAGTACAATGAGCAAAATGTTTCATCATCTGGGACAAACTCAAAATCTGTTGGGCCACAAGGGGCAATGTGAGCCAAGTGTTTCTCGAACTGACGTCTGTCGACATGATTTATTGGTGCTTTAAAATACCCCCGATCAGCTTCAATGTTCTCGACTATGCCATCTGGCCTCCAGATGGTGATTCATTGATGCATCGAGGATGGCACTGCACCAATGCCATGTATCCACTCTCGTCCTAAGAGCAGATTATAGTTGGCTTTTGTTTCCACTACCATGAAGACAGTAGGCCTAGTGATTGTCCCAACTGTTAAGTCAACTTGTATCACACCCAGTGTAGAACCAACTTTTCCTTCGTAATTCGAAAGAACCATATTGTGTGGCTTAGTATCAGTATCATACTTTCCAATCTTGTTCAATGAGAAATGTGGCATCAAGTTTACTGTTGCACCACAGTCAACTAATATCTTGTTTACTGATATGTTCTCCACTTTTCCAGTAATGTAGAGGCGCTTCAGGTGACCTTTCATCGCCTTTGTAGGTTGCTCGAAGAAGGCGCTCTGCTCTTCAACGCACCCATTATTCATAATATAGTAGCACACAGGCTTGTGTACTGTCATCTCTGCTTCAGTGCAAGCATCTAAATCTTTCATCGCCTTTTGGCAACGGTGAAGGAATTTAATGATAGTCTCTTCCTGTTTTGGATACGCCACTTTGTTGCGCTCTTCTTGGTAGCTTGCTTCATCAACCTCCATGGTCTTATGTTGTGTAATCTCAACCATATTTATGTCCATGTCGACATCAACACTAAGATTCAGATTGCAAAAGTCTACATCAAGGCCTTCAGCTGCCTTGTCCATCTTAACGAAACTATCAGCAGTTTCTTTGGTAACCAGCATCATGTTGGAATCTTCAGTGATCCCGTCATCTAAGCCATCGGTAGCTTTGTCGAAGCCGTCAGCGGCCTCGCTCATGAGTTTCTCCATGGTATTTATGTCAAGGCATTCAGTAACCTTAGCTAAAACATCATCATTGGTGAAATCTTCAGTAATTTCCACCATATTGATTGAACAGTCCAAATCATCAGCAACTTCAACCATATGTACTTCTGTGGGCTCAGCATAATGGGCATCCACTGTCTGCAACGGGTCATAGTCAATTTTCATTTGACTTTTGCTCTTTTCTCTAAACTTCAGCTTGCCCTCCCGGATAGCGTTTTACACCAAATCCCTGAAAAGAAAACACTGAGAAGTTTTATGACCCAGAAAATTATGGTACTTACAAAACCCTCTCATTTTTCTTTGTTCTAAAGGTGGCATTTTAGCGCCAGCAGGCACTATCATTTGTCCATCTTTAACTAACAAATCAAAAATTTCGTCACATTTAGTGATATCGAAAGTATATGTTTTCTTTGGAAACCTATCATTCTTCTTAGATTCGGCAGGATTTTTTCCATTCGAAGGAGCTAACATTTTACAAGCCTACGGAGGACCTTGCTTTAATTCAGCGACATCTATCTCATTTTCGTCGACATACAATGATTCATCATATAAACCTTCGACATCCTCATTATATTCAACATAGGCTACCTTTTTACTCTTATTCGCCTTAGCCTTTTCGCCTTTCAGACGTTCTAACTGTCGAACCCTATCAGCCAGTTGGGCCATATCTCTAAGATACTGGGTATCCAACTTCTTTCTAATAGAGTAATCAAGGCTACCAGCGGCCATTTCGACCAATTCATGTTCTGGCACTTGTGTAAAACACCTAGCCTTAAGTAATCGAAACTGTCGCGGCCGGCTAAAAATTTTCGAGTCGCCATCATATTTTTTAAGGGAAAATAATGATAAACCTAATATCTTAATCCTAAGGTAGAGATTCCTACGGTTCGGGAGTCGGTTAAGTAAAGGGAATGTGTTAGACACCCCTTACTTCCATTGTACTCAATGGGATCCACCTTTGAGTTTAGGGCATGTTTGTTTGTCTAAATGAAAAGAAAACCTACGTTTTTTCCTAATTATACTCGCTAGGGTTGGTTTGCAGCCCTATGCCTACGTACCCTCAAAATGAGTGATCAGAGTAACCGTAGTTCACCTCCCCTATTCCTACCCCCTAATCCTATTCCTAAATCCCAAATCCTATCCCTAAATCCCATCCACTATTTATACTCTTGGATAAAGAGTTCTATCCCTTAAATCTAGTGTTTATACTCCTAGATGAGGAGTTCTATCCCTTAAATCCCTTATCCATTATTTATACTCTCGGAGGAAGAGTTTTATCCCAAAATCCAAATCCCATCCCTTATTTAGGCTCTCGGACCAAGAGCTTTATCCCTTAATCCTTTTGTTTATACTCTCGGATATCAAGAGTTCTATCCCTAAGTCCAAATCCCATATTCCATCATTTATTTAAGCTCTCAGACCAAGAGCTTTATCCCTTAATGTAAATCCCTTAAAAAAGAACCTTACATATCCTTTTAAAAACCAATTTCTAATTTTACAAAAAAAGAAATTAAACCAAAAATTAAATAATTTTAATATGCCAAGAAGACAAAATTGTCCCAAGATAAAGTCCATATTCCAATAATTCTTAAGAGAATATTTTTATCCCAAAAATAAGGTTAAATTTTTTTTTTTTAATCCCCACCCCATATTTATCCTTTTTTCTAAAATAATTTTCCTACAAAAGCAAACCCTTATATATATATATATATATATATATATATATATAATCCTAAAATAAAATTATTTACATAATTGAACATAGAAAAACTTAATTACATGAAAATTAAAAAAGGTTAAGTTAAATAATAAAAAAAACTAATTTAACAAATTAAGAAAAATACTTTTTTATTTATTTCACAACTTGAATCAAGGAATTGATTCAATTGTGATTTTTTGAATAAAAAGAGCTAAGAACAAAAACAAAATCCAAAATAATAATAAATAAATAAACAAAAATCCCAAAATAAATCCTAAACCCTTAATTAAATTCATTACTATTTTTTAATATTTTAACACATTTTTTAAGAATTTACCCCTAATCCTAATTTAAATCTCTTAATTATAATTTATTAATTATAATTATCTACACAGTTATTTAATTAATTATTTTTTATTTATATTAACCCATTAATTCCCTAATATTAATTAAAATGTTAATCATTCCTAACTATCTCAGTTAATCCTAAATATATTTCGGATTTGCATCTAAATATTACAATTAAAAAAATTAGGAAAAGCCATTTTATATTTTAATAGTAAAATGAAGCAAGATCAATCTTGATTTTTTTATGTATATTAATACCAAATTGATTTTCTAATATTTTATAAATATTTGATTTTTCTAAAAAAACTTCTAAATTACTAAACCAACATCCAAGCTACACTCCTATTATTTATAGAAGAATAATAAAAAAAGAAAAAAATATTAATATAAATGCTAATAAAAAAACCATTTTAAGAGGAAATAAGAGAGCACACGTTCAGTAGCAATACTCTTTCTCCAAATTGAAAAGGGTTTATTCCCTTTAGATTCACCTCTTTGGAAACAAACACTTCCTCCATCTCTCAATTGAATCCGCTTTCGCAAAACATAACAACGACATAGCTTCTCAAACGTGGAAATCACAATCAAACTTTCAACCCTCGAGGGTGGCAGCGGAGCGTTCGTGATGATGGTGACGGCGGTTCCTCGTGGGTTCCGGGGAGGTGAGTTGCGGCTCCGTGCGGTTGCGCAAGGACAAGGTTTGTGGTCGTGATGTGGTGGTCGTTGGATTCATGGGTCAAACGCGGCGGTGTGGGTATTCCGTGCGGAGATGGGATCGGCGGTGGCTCGGTTTTTGGAGTGGTGGTCGGCGCAGTTGTGTTTTCAGTATCGCGGCGGTGGAGGTGCGAGGTCGGAGTTGCAGATCCGGCGATAGTGGAATGTTTCGCGATCGGAGGAGGATTCCGGCGATGCGATTGTGGGCCGTGCACGGAGGATTCGAAATGATTTCCAATTTGGTTTTTCGACTCAGTTACGATTCTTTCGTCCTGATTGTTTTTGCAATTGGTTTCTTATTGAGTTTGGTTTTGATTCGATATATACAGGTCGATTGTGTATTTTGACAGAAAAATATTATTGTATAAATTTTAGTGATGATTTCTACTGAAAGGGGTGTTGTTGATGTAGCTATGGTTCTCAATTTTTGATTCCTTATTGTTCTGTTTCTTATTTTGTGGAATCTTTCTTATGATTGAAATAACAATAAAAATATAATTATTAAAATAAAAACAAAAAATTAATTATATGCAAAAGTGATTATATTAAGCAAATAAAGATACCACATCACAATCCCTCACAAATAAGCACAAATCAATATCCAAAAAATTGTATCAAACACCGACAACAAAATGTCATACGATTCTATAAAATACGGTGATAAAGTGGAAACCAACCTACAGGATCGAAGATTATCCCGGTGAGCAAATTTTTTAAATCTTGAGCTCTCTTATTTCCGCGGTTGACTCCTATCTTTCGATCCCTATCTTTCTCTTTTGTCTTTGATCTGATCCTCTCCTTGTGCCCTTGATAGAATGGATGACGGTTTAGGGTTTATATGTTGTTGTTCATCGATATGAAGAACAACAACTGTTGGATAGTGTTTGTAAATTGTGGATCCCCCTAAAAATAGAGAGACAAGGACTCTATTTATAAAGAAAAATTAGGTTAAAACATTAAATGCGATTATATATTTTTATATCAATTTGATTTAACCTGATTTTCTATTGTTGCTTAAAGCCTAAGCCAATGAATATGGACGGATTCATGGCTTGGTGAATTTAAATAAATAAAAATTTCAAAATAAAAGAAATAGCCTAATAATGAAAATTAGAAAAAGATTTGATTTGATTTTAACTTATATGATTTTTTGAGATTTTTTCATAAAAACATGATTTTAATGAAAAAAACAATTTTTTAAAATAAATAGTAAATAAAATATGAAAATTAATATTAAAATAATAATAAAAACTATTTTTATGATTTTTTTCATGATTTAAAAGTTAAATAGAAAAGGTTAGTAATAAAGAAAAAACTAATGCACTCTCACTTACAATCCTCAAGCCTACTCCTCTACCAAATGGGCTATTATGTTTATTTGAAATGAAATTACGTCTAAAAAAAAGTAACATTAAAATCTAATTTCTAATTTGCACTCCTATATTATATTTTTTATTTGTCTCATTTTTTTTTTGCATAGAAATAGTATTAAACATTTTTTGGAAAGAAAAAAATAGAAATACAAATTACTTATTATCAATATTTTTATATTATAAGGTGAAACAAAAGAAAAGATAGATGATCAAAATTTGGGGTACGACAGAAACCTATTTAGGAAATCGTCTATTGGCTCAGTAAACTTTCGTTTTATGCTAGCCAATTCCTTCAAACTAATCTTGGTTTGTCCCATGTAGAATTGTTCATGGAATAAATGTTCTAACTGGGTCCAAATACAGATTGAGTTAGGAGGTAGGGTTGTAAACCAAGTAAAAACATTTTTGGTGAGAGAACTTGGAAAATATTTTATCCTAAGACTTTCGTCATTCGCAATCTCTCCAGCTTCAATCATATACCGGGCTACGTGTTCGACAGTAGATTCAGTGGTATCTCCTGAGTATTTGGTAAACTTTGGGACCTTCGTCCTAGGAGGTAATTTTGATTGGAGAATGTAATCTACTATCGGTGATGTATAGTTTGGCCTAGTAAAACCAAAATTTACCCCATTTCAAGCCATTATCCTTTTGAACATGGCTGCTAGGTTGTTATCTGCTGCTACGTTGTTACGTCGAACCTGTTGTACAACATGGTCAGCATCTTGGTTTCTATTTACTATAACTAACCCTTGTTCCCTCTCTACAGGAATTGGCACGTGGTTCCTAGGTGGTTCGACTCTAGGGGGTTCAATTCTAGGGGGTTCGACTCTCCCTTGGTTTTCTAGATTCACCTCAGGTATGTTCCCTAGGTTCCGCCGTGGAATATTCTCCACAACAGTCGCACCTCGAACAGGGGCTGATACCCATAAATTCTGCCATGCGTGCCAATTGCGCTGCTAATTGTTAGTTAGTTTGGGTAGTGTTCTGGATCAATGGCTGGAAAATTTCCCCCATAGTTTGGGACAAGGTGTGTACTATTTGTAGGTTACTCTCATCCATTTGCTGTCTTAAACATGCTATATAAGTATTTGTCAGACTAGGACCTTGAGTGGAATATCCCACACCTACACTTTGATTGTTTCGACCCACATTTATCCCAGATCCTGACCCTTGTAATGGCGAAGACATTACATTTTCTGAGAATACCGGGGGGCATTTTGGAGGCTTTGCATTACTGACGTTGGCATTCCATAAGGTGGATTCCTTGATAATGGTTGTGAAAACCCTTTAGGGGGAAAATGCCTAAACGTCGAAGTTCCTCCTGGTGGAGTTTGGAGATTAGATGCTTGTGGCCCAATGTACTCCAAAACAGGTTGAGTGTAAGCCCTTATATATGTCGACCCTGAACCTGCCATTGATGGCATTGGTTCGGACATAACAGGAGGCGGTATTGGCTCTCCTGTCGAAGGGACTGGGGGTGGCACTACCTCGTTCCTAGACACATTTTGAGGGTTAGTGTTACTAGGCTGAGTATTTGAATTACTTGATTGAGGATTAGAACCATTCCCTCGAGTGCTTGGATTGTTTGTCTGACTGGTGTTCGTCGCCATTTTTCTTGTGTATCTTCTCCTTGGTTTCTCTTCGTTTGTAGTGGCTACCTTACCACTTCTCAATAACATGCAATGAAGTTTATTAAGAAGGAAAAGATTGATGAATATAGATTTTCAAAATTTAGAAAGATCTTTATAAAGTTAGCACTGTCCCACTAGACGTGCCAATTTGTTTACAGTGAAAATTGGTAAACAACCGCTGATCTTCCAAATCTAACTTTGGTGACTCACAGGATCGATCAGATTGATCCTAGGACATATGCTAACAATTGGTGCAAAGTAAATTCTAAAGACTAAACACTTCGACAGTGTTCATAAAGAGAAGTTTATCTAAAAATGTGGTTTTTAAAAGATGTGCAAGAACTTTAAGTCGAAAAAGGCTGAAGACATTAAAGAAAGGCTGAAAATATAAAAGTAAGACACAATGCTGAAACGTAACTTGCAATAAAGTAAAAGATAAATTCTTGATAAAAGGGCTGAAGTAAATTGCATCGAAGAAGAAAATGGTGTTTACATCACGTACATTCTCCCAAGACTCTTTTCTCTACACGCGGATACTTTGAGTAAATTTGGAGTAACTTGTACAAAGTGAACACAACACCCGAATCCTATTGCTAGAACTCATATTTATAATAATAAAACTAACTGCTGTTAACTTCCTAAAACAATTAACACATGATAAGTGTCGCGCTGCATGCTTTTGTCCCTTGGATGTGCGCCACTTGTCTTTTTCAGTAGCGGACAAGAATAACTACTCCCTCCTTTATTTGAATTTGAATCCCTTAGCGTCAAACATCATCAGTAATATCGGTCAATGGTTATTTCCAAACTCTTGAAAATATTTCTAAGTCCCAAGGTTACCCTTTTCTTATACAAGCATCTTCGACTTAAGTTCAACATAAAAATTCAGTCGAACACCCCCTTGAACCTCTTCAAAGAGTTTTAACACCAATTAATTTCTCCAACTTAATATAGACGTCGAATTTATGAGCTAACAGTTACAAATTCATTTGTCATTCTCTTTTAGTAAAGAGAATGACCACCTATAAACATGAAAGCTAAAGACAAACATACCATACATTATAAACATACCATACATTTACAAACATACCATACCCTTCCAAACGGCCAATTCATACCTTAATTTTGCACTTGGTTGAATTGAAGGTTTTGTCCGCACATTCTTTCCTTTATTTATTTTTCCAAACCTCTTTTTTCTAGCAGTTTAAGTAAACCATTATCGCCCCGGTTTCAATGTTTCGCTTTATGAAGCAAACAATTCGCACCACAATTTAATATTCAACATTCCGGAAGCAGCCTCCTCTTTCACACCTAATCCTAATATAGTATACTCACTTCATTCCCTACCTTCATTTCACCTAATTTTATAAATAGTTTAATTTAATTAATACTGATAATAACAAATTTCTAAATAATAATGCATTAAATTTCCATAAATATTTTTATAATAATTTCCCGCGTGCGTTATTGTTTTTTTTCCTTCTTTCTTAGAGTAGCAACATAACTAACTTCATCTATCGCGAATTTATAACCGGTCAAAGTTACAACTCTGTCTCTATCTCATCTTAGTTGAAAAAACTCAAATCATTGCTCAAAAAAGGGCATTCTAGTAAACTCACCAATTCGACTCTCATAGTATTAAAAAGAGCACGAAGTTACGAGGAAGTTCATCACAAAAACTGTAATCACTGTTAGTGGTGGCGGGAAACGCCACGATGGCCATAACGGACATAATTTCCGGCGACATATGCTCCGACCTATGGAAAATGCTCACAACAATTTCACGCAAAACACTCAACTCACGAGCGAGCGCCGAACAGCTTTTGACTTTCGTCCGTGATATTCTCCCGACCATTGAAGAAATTAAATACTCCGGCGACGAACTTCCGCCGCCGAGACAGTCTCAGCTTGACCGTCTCTCGGAGATTCTACGCTCCGGAGTTGAGCTTTCTCATCAAGTTCTTGCTACTAGTCGTTGGAATGTTTATCGAAACTTTCAGCTTGCGAAGAAAATGGAGGATCTCGAAGAAAGTGTGACAAAGTTTTTGCAGGTTCCACTGCAGGCTTATATGCTTGCTGATGTGCATCGGCTTCGGTCTGATATGGATGAACGGTTCCACCGGATCGATGAGTCGAATCGGAGAATTGAGCGGTTTTTTGAGTCGATGAAGATTGGGGTTGGTGGTGGTGGGTGGGTTGAGGAAGCCGTTAGGACTAGTGAGGAAGATGAGGGTAGTTTCGGAAATTTTAATTTGAGTATTGGTTTGGAGTTTGGGAAGAAGAAGGTTATGGAGATGGTTGTTGGAAGAAAGGATTTGTGTGTTGTTGGGATTTGTGGGATGGGTGGATCTGGGAAAACTACTCTTGCTAGAGAGGTTTGCAGAGATGAAGAAATTCGATGTAAGATTCAATCTATTCATTGTTCATAATCTTTCAACATAATTATTACATTTGATAATCTAGTTTTTACTATGTAGAGTGATGTTTATTGAATTATGCTATTTTTAGTTTCATAGTTTATGATAGTAATGATAACAACCCATTCACCCTTGTTGGTGAATGCTTGGGTTTTGAGAGTGTATTTCTCTCGAGGTCTCAGGTTTGAAACCAACTAGGTGCTAACAATAAATGGGCATCTACTAGTGGACGGTGAGATTGGATCCCTTGAATTAGTAATGATAACCATAACTCTTTCATTGTAATTATTTAAAGTAAATCATTGATTCTTTTGTTGTCTTGTTGATTGTGTTTTGGTTTCCATATATAATGATGATGATGATGATTGGAAAGAAACTTGAATAGGCAAATAGTTCGTGCATCCCTCTCCTGATCGTTAAATTGTTAATCCTTGTATAGGGATGCTTGTACTATAAATGAGGGCATGCATTAGCATTTCTACGTTTTTGTGTGTTTCAAATGGTTTGAACTTTCCAACATTGGCTTTTTGCAGGTCATTTTAAAGAAAGAATTTTGTTTCTAACTGTCTCGCAATCGCCTAATGTGGAGCAGCTGAGGGCAAAGATTTGGGGATACATCATGGGAAATGGAAACTTGAATAGCAATTATGTTGTTCCTCAGTGGAATCCGCAATTTGAATGTGGTGGGAGCCAGGCTCAAATCCTAATTGTTCTTGATGATGTATGGTCAAAACCTGTGCTGGAGCAGCTTGTGTTTAGAATACCTCGTGTCAAATACATTGTGGTTTCAAGGTTCAGATTCGTTGACACAATTTATCAAGTGGAAAAGCTGAGCGAAGACGATGCACTGTCTTTGTTCTGTCACCATGCTTTCGGACAGAAATCAATCCCTTTTGCAGCTAATCACAACTTAGTCAAACAGGTAATGGTTTCATCTTTGATGTTGTGAATTTTGTCCATGTACATGGATTGAACCGTTTACCAAAAGTAAATTGTTATGCTTTGTTCAGGTCGTGGCTGAGTGTGGAAAGCTTCCACTAGCTCTTAAAGTAATCGGAGCTTCGTTGCGAGATCAGAATGAATTGTTTTGGTTAAGCGTTAAAACAAGGCTTTCTCAAGGCTTAAGCATCGGTGAATCCTATGAACTTGATCTTATGGATAGAATGGCAATTAGTACTAATTACTTACCAGAAAAGATCAAAGAGTGCTTCTTGGACCTGTGTTCATTTCCTGAGGATAAAAAGATTCCTCTAGAAGTTCTAATCAACATGTGGGTTGAAATTCATGATATTCATGAAACAGAAGCATATGCCATTGTGGTTGAGCTTTCGAACAAGAATCTCCTCACCTTGGTGAAAGAAGCACGGTATGCAACTTTGAAAAATGCATTTGCGTTTTACGATTTAATATATAATCTCTTGCCAAATAGAAATTGCATATTATTCTAAGACCCGTTTGACATTTTGACTTTTCAGTGCTGGTGGTATGTATAGCAGTTGCTTTGAAATTTCTGTGACTCAACATGATATTCTGAGAGATCTTGCCCTTAATATGAGTAATCGTGGGAGCGTTAATCAACGCCGAAGGTTAGTAATGTCAAAACGAGAAGATAACGGACAACTTCCTAAAGAATGGTTGAGATATGCTGACCAATCGTTTGACGCTCAAATTGTTTCAATTCACACAGGTATATCTACTTAGTACTTTCAATATATTGTAACTTTCATTCATGTTCTGTGACTAATCTGTGTGACGAATTTCACATTGCAGGTGAAATGCGAAAGAATGACTGGTGTAATTTGGAATTTCCTAAAGCTGAAGTGCTGATTATTAATTTCACATCTAGTGAATACTTCTTACCTCCCTTCATTAAGAGAATGCCGAATTTAAGAGCATTAATAGTAATAAACCACAGCACTTCATACGCCCGTCTTCGCAATGTGTCGGTTTTCAAGAATTTAACCTACTTGAGGAGCCTTTGGCTTGAAAAAGTTTCCATCCCAAAGTTATCGGGCATAGTCATGGAAAGCTTGAGCAAATTGTTTATAGTCCTCTGTAAGATTAACAACAGTCTTAATGCGAAAGAGTCAAACCTAGCTGATATCTTCCCCAACATCTCTGAGCTCACACTTGATCACTGCGGCGATTTAACCGAGATTCCTCCAAGTATTTGTCAAATACACTCACTACGAAACTTGAGTCTCACTAACTGTCATAGTTTGATAGAACTACCTATCAAATTAGGCTCACTAAAATCTCTAGAGATTCTCCGGTTATACGCGTGTCCGGTTTTAGAAACACTTCCTCCTAGCATTTGTGAAATAAAAAGATTGAAGTATATCGACATTTCCCAATGTGTTAACCTTACTGGCTTCCCTGAAGCAATTGGTAAGCTTGTAAGCTTGGAGAAAATCGACATGAGGGAGTGTCCGATGATTTCAAACATACCGAAGTCATCATTGTCATTGCATTCTTTGCAGCATGTAGTTTGTGATGAGGAAGTGTCTTGGACATGGAAAGAAGTTAAGAAGGTTAATCCCAACTTCCATATTGAAGTAGCAGAGATGCAATATGATCTAGGCTGGTTACAGACTGATTAATGATTATGTTTCTTGTGATGATTTTAGCTTCACATTTCTTTGTAAATACTTGTTCATATAACCTTTATTTGTAATGGTAATTGTACAATGCCATCACCTTTTTGGTAGTCATAACATGTGTTTTTACTTTCAAATGTCTTGCATCTTGTACAAGTTAACAATCAAGAATGTCAATTTCTGATAAATTTGTTTTTTTTTTTCAATGATCCATGCAGCCGACCCTACTCAATGGAATAAGATTTTTTTTTCAATGATACTAATAATTTAATGATGGAAAAAGGTAAGGCGGCTTGAAAAAAGGGAGATGCATTCATAGATTTCTCAAGTGGAATGTGTTTTTTTCCATTCTGATAAGGACAGGTGGGGGCCAAAAGATTGAAATTTTGTGGCTATATCATGATAATAAGTTTATATCATTTACATTGTACATGTATACAAATATGGTTTCCCATCATTGAATTATCCTTCCTTGATGCAGTTAGCACATCGATAATCGTTTGAATAAGAATAAATTCTTCGAAATTCTAGCTCAGTATCAAAACCTACTTGTTTTTTAACTATCTGATCTTTGATAAAACGGTCATCACTATTCTGATTGTATGAAATATTCATACTTCATACAATCGATTTACTGTCATCGAAGTATCCACACACGTAGTCAGCACATCAATGGTCGTTTGATCATGATCATGTCGTTCATTGATGTACCAGTTGCGTGAAGAATTTGGACGTCATGCAATCAATTTCTCATGTGTACAAGTTCCAATTACATGCTTCCATTGAAAGGGATTTTGTCTGATTCATACTAGAAACGCGTATAAGGTGATAAAACTGAAAGCAACCTAACACAAGTCCCTGTCTTCTGGTTTCTGAGAAGCTTCCTTGCTCCATTTTTTTAACCAATCATAATTTTAATATCTTTCTCTTTGTCAGTGTATTTTTTTATTATCATTTTTCATCATTGCTGATCCAATAATCTTACGAGTCTAGCCTCTATTAATCAACTCAATTAATTAATCATCAAAACTATAAAAGATAAGATTCTTGTATGTGTGGCGTGAAGTGTGTATGAATGACATAAAGATATTTATTTATACAGCTTCTAAGAATTTCGTAATCTACCTTCTTTCTTTGACATTCAAGGCAAATGAGTTAACTATTGATCACATATGTATTATTTGGGTGTGTATGTTTTAGGTTTAAAAAAATTTGAAGCTTATTTCACACTTTGTTCATATTTTATAATATTGTTATTATTTATATTTATATAAATATATATGAAAATACTTAAACTTGGTATTAGAGATGGTAAGATATGTCTAAAATATTAAATTTAGAATAAGTGTTTGTAGTTATGAATAAATTACACAATGTTTTTAATGGACTTGTGGTTATCTTGATTGGTGAATTGATGAGGTTGGTACATGTTTTGAATCTTGTGGTATGAGTGTTAGGGTTTTCAAAGTATCACAGTATGCTTTAATTGGAATATATTTTTGCAATGATTATTGTTTCATATTCTAGTTTGGCAGCTTTTTATATTCTAGTTTTGCAGGAGACCTCCGATCCAACACAAGGTATAACAAATGTAATAGTCAGTTAAAAATAGTCACACTAATTAGGAGATAATTATACTTGTTGTTGTTGTATATTTGATTAATGTAATTAGTTGTCTTATTTTTAATGTGAACTTTTTAAAATGTACAATTCAGTTAGTTAGAGTTTTTTGAATTATATGTTTATCAAGTTTTGGTTTAATGATGAGAAATGGAGATTTTGGATGAGAGTTTGTGTTCTTTGGAAATCTCGTGGTAATATTTGATGGGTGTCTAACTTAAGAGATTAAAATCCAAATGGGCTTGAAGCAAGGTCACCTCCTAGTTCCTTTTCTTTTTCTCCTTGTCGTTGAGGTGCTTAGCGGTCTAGTTTCAAGGGTTTTTGAGCTTGATCTTTACTCTGTGGTTAGAGAGGAAACATCTGATTTTATGGTCACCCATCTTCAATATGAAGATGGCACCCTCTTAATGGTTGATCCTACTATTGATAGCATGTGAACATTAAGGAAATTCTAAGAAGGTTTGGGTTGACTTTGAGTCTTCGGGTGAATTTCTTCAAGATCGGTTTTGTTGGGGTTAATGTAGATCCCGTCTTTTTGGCCTTTGCGGGTGATTTCCTCTATGTAGGATTGAATCCCTATTGTTAAAGTAGGTAGGTCTCCCACTAGGGGCTAATGTAACACCCCACTTTCCCCTTTACAAAAATACACGTATACTATGAAAATAATCAGAGTTTAAAACTAACAGTGGAATGTCATCTAATAAAAACCGACCATGATGTCTCAATTACTTTATTATTTTCTTTTCTCATCAATGTATTAAAACAGCGGAAATAAGTTATTATCCAAAATCACGGCAATTTGCCAACATAATCAAAATCCACATAACCTCGTGGTCCACAATATTTTAAATGAATAATGATACGTAACAAAATAAATGAAAGAATAACAAATGATAAGATCCCCAAAATCCCGTGTTACGTATCAGAGCGACTCCTAAGACTAGATCAGACAACACGCACTCCATGCAATACTCAAGTACCTGGATTATTTATACTTCTGGAGAAGCACAGACACAGCAAACAACAAAGGGGTGAGAACTACATTCAATAATTAATGGTGCATAATACATGTTAAGGAGTAGTATTCACACATAAACAACACATCATCACGACACACTTGTCACTTTCAGTTATAATTCACTAAACACATAATAATGCAATGCGACTCAATGACTCGACACAATGCATGTGGTACCAATACACCATGCTTCATTCAATCGAACCCGATTCCCATTGGAATCCGGATAAATCACATACACCCCACTTGGCAATGATTTATCTCCATCACAACTCCACATTGGATTCCGGACAAATCACATACACTCCCACTGAGCAATGATTTGTCTCCACCCAACACATCATGAATGCATGACAAGAATTATGCACAACACGCATATATAATAACAATTATACATCACCACGATCCTCCTGATCACACGTGAGATACATACTCACCGTAATACACAATAGTATTACCACACATGTCCAAACAGTTCAGCATATTACACCAAATCAAGAAAATACCTCACGTGGCCTTAATTAAACTAGTTGTCTAATTAATCCACCTAAATTCCATTTTTAATTATTTCCACTACCATTTCTAGGTTCAACAAGTTCTGACACCTATCCCAACTTCTCAGACCAAAAAGAAACTGCATCGGACGCGAAATCGGGAAAGAAATCGCGAAACAGCAAAATTCTGCACTCTCGCTGGTCATACGCGTATTGCCCACACCCATACGCGTATTGCCCAGCTCGCTCGCCCATCCAGTTGCGTACCAGACGCGTAAGACCCCCTACTGTCTTGCCATACGCGTATTGCCCTAAGCGTTACGCGTATGAGTAGAGACTGATTCCTATCAAAATTCCATTTTCAGATCTTCGTACGCGTATCACTAGCCTATTACGCGTATTGCCCACAAAACCACCCTTGCCATACGCGTATCGCCTTGCCAATACGCGTAATAGCCCTTTGGCACGCCATGCCATACGCGTATCACTTCCCCCGTTACGCGTATGGGCAGAGACTGTGCAAAATTCCAACTTTTCATACCAGTCCGCATTCTGCTACCTTGTTCTCACTTCTAGCATCCAGATCTGCTCTAATTTGGTTTCTACATTGATTTTAAGACCCATAGTCTCACATTACATCATTCTTCTATTATTACTAATCAGTTTAATGTTTCCTAGATCTAAATTCGTCACTCTCAACCTGCAACAAAACCAGACCTGCAAACACAGTTATCCAACATAACAGAATTCGATCGTCATAATCGCACGAATTTCAGGTCTGTACCCACATCATACCAACAATTTTATAGCAATCATACACATAAAATCAAGCAGATATTCAGATTCAAACATAACACGAAAATTCTAAGAGGGGAAGGAACCCTCACTACCCTTTCATGGTATTAACACCTATATTGAACCCATTCTCCCCCCTTACCTCGATTTCTTGATCAAAAATCTTGCGAAAATTGATGATGCAAAAGCCCCAGTTCTTCCTCTTGTTCTTCCTTCTCTAATTCTCTCTTGGTGAAAATACGGTTATCCTTAATACTGTCCCTAAACCTGATTATTTAATTAATTTTCCTTATTTTCCTCCCACTAACCATATTATTAATTAAATATGATTTTATTTAATATTATAATAATAATAATAATACCCATAATAATAATAATAATAATAATGCTAATAATATCGGACATAATAATAATAATATACCTTCTTCTACTATTACTAAATATGTCCCCACATTATTCATTACTACCTTATTATTATCCCGACATCTCTATTTTACCGGTTCCGCTAAGGACACTACGCCTACGCGCTCAACTACACACACCCTAAACAAGGCCAAACAAATAAAATAACACACGACGATTAAATAAATTTAAATGGGGTGTTACAATTCTCCCCCACTTAAAATATTTTCGTCCTCGAAAATGTACCTGATGCAAACAGTTCTGGATACGACTCTCGCATCTTGCTTTCCAATTCCCAGGTCACACTTTCTCCAGCGGCTCCTCCCCAAGCTACTTTCACCAGAGGAATCTCTTTTCCTCTGAGTTGCTTCATCTTGCAATCCTCGATCCATATCGGCATCGCTTCCACAGTAAGATTATCTTGAATCTGCACTTCATCCCTCTGAATAACATGAGATGGATCAGACACGTACTTCCGAAGTTGCGACACATGAAACACGTCATGCAAGTTCGAAAGCTCAGGCGGCAACGCCACTCTATATGCAACTGTACCCACTCTCTGCAAGATCTGATACGGCCCAATGAATTTAGGATCCAACTTCTTTGATTTCAATGCACGTCCAACACCGGTCACAGGGTTGACCCTCAGGAATACATGGCCACCTTCGCTGAATTCCAAGTCTTTCTTCCGATTATCATGATAACTTTTTTGCCTACTATGAGACGCTTTCATCTTCTCACGGATCATCTAAATTACCTCAATAGTCTGTTGCACAATCTCCGGCCCAAGCACAACATTCTCACCAGTTTCATACCAACACAGAGGCGTTCTACACCTCCTACCATACAAGGCTTCGAAAGCTGCCATTCCAATACTAGAATGGTAGTTATTGTTATAGGTGAACTCAATCAATGGCAAATGAGTATCCCACGCACCCCTTTTCTCCAACACACAGGCTCTCAACAAATCCTCTAACGACTGGATAGTCCTCTCTGACTGACCATCGGTCTGTGGATGATAAGTCGAACTCAACTTCAGTTTTGAACCCAAGGCCTCCTGCAAACTCTTCCAAAATTTAGAAGTAAACCTCGTATCTCTATCCGACACTATGCTCAACGGAACCCCATGCAGCTTCACAATTATTCTGATATAAATTTCTGCCACCTTTGACAACGGAAAGCTGATATTAATTGGTATAAAATGTGCGGATTTTGTAAGGCAATCCACAACTACCCAAATAGCATCAAAGCCTCTCGCCGTACTCGGCAAACCAGTAACAAAATCCATAGTAATACTATCCCACTTCCATTCCGGAATCTCCAACGGTTGCATCAATCCTGAAGGTTTTTGATGCTCCACCTTTGACTTCTGACATGTCAAACAAGCATAAACAAATTGGGCTACATCTCTCTTCATGTCAGACCACCAGAATAACTTCTTCAAATCATGATACATTTTCGTAGCTCCCGGATGAATACTTAAGCTACTCCGGTGACTCTCCTCTAAGATCGCTTTCCTCAATTCATCATTATCCGGTACACAAATTCTGCCTCGGAATCTCAATACACCAACATTATCCACTTTAAAATTACTATCAGGACCATCTCCTCCTGCAGGCATCAAGTCCACTAGCTTCATATCAAGTCTCTGATTTTCCTTAATTACATCCAAAAAGTCATTATTCACTTTAAGCATGCCCAATCTAACACTCTCAGGTGTAGTTTCACAAACCATACTCAAGTCTCTGAACTATTCAATTAATTCCATTTCTTTCACCATTAATGCCGACATATGAATTGTCTTCCTACTCAGAGCATCTGCTACAACATTAGCCTTCCCCGGATGGTAACTCAAATTAAAATCATAGTCTTTCAAGAACTCTAAGAATCTTTTCTGCCTCATATTCAATTCCTTCTGATCAAACAAATACTTCAGACTCTTGTGATCACGGAATACTTCAAATCTCGACCCATACAAATAATGCCTCCAAATTTTCAATACAAAAACCATCGCAGCCAATTCAAGATCATGAGTAGGATAATTTCTCTCATGCACCCTCAATTGCCGCAAAGCATATGCCACCACTTTTCCATCCTGCATTAACACTTCGCTTAATCCCATCTTAGACGCATCACAATACACCACAAAAGGTTCACTTGGACTTGGTAGAATTAATATTGGTGCTGTAGTCAATTTCCTTTTCAACTCTTCAAAACTTTCCTCACACGCTGCATCCCAAAAAAAGGCTTGGTTCTTTCTAGTTAACTGAGTCAACGGTAACGCCAAATTAGAAAAACCTTCGATAAATCTTCGGTAATAACCTGCTAAACCCAAGAAACTCCTAATTTTCGTTACTGTCTTCGGAGGTTCCCACTGAAGCACTGCGCTTACTTTAGATGGATCCACCGCTATGCCATCACCAGAAATAACATGACCCAAGAAACTCACTGTCTTCAACCAAAATTCACATTTTGGGAACTTTGCAAATAATTTATTATTCTTCAACACCTGCAATGCAATTCTCAAGTGTTCTGCATGATCCTCTTCAGACTTAGAATAAATCAGTACATCATCAATGAATACCACAATAAACTGATCCAGATAAGAATGAAAGATACTGTTCATATATTCCATAAACACACCCGACGCATTAGACACTCCGAAAGGCATTACTGCATATTTGTAATGTCCATAGCGAGTTCTGAACGCAACCTTCTGAATATCATCTTCCTTCACTCTAATCTGATGGTAACCCGACCACAAGTCAATTTTACTGAAAACACGAGGCCCCACAAGCTGATCTATTAAGTCATCAATCCTCGGAAGTGGATACTTATTCTTATTGGTCACTTTATTCAACTGACGGTAATCAATGCACAGACGCATACTACCATCCTTCTTTTTCACTAACAACACTGGAGCTCCCCACGGCGACACACTCGGCCTAATAAACTTCTTATCAAGTAATTCTCCAATCTGAGATTTTAACTTTGCCAATTCTGATGCAGACATCCTGTATGGTGCCATAGATATAGGTCTGGTACCAGGAACAAGATCAATAGTAAATTCAACTTCCCTCGTCGGAGGTAATTCTGTAATATCACCCGGAAACACTTCCGGAAATTCACTCACCACCGGTAATTCATTAACTGATGTCTTGCTTTCAACAGATAACGAGGCAAACACAACAAATATCTTAACTTCGTCTTCTAACAAGGTTCTCAATTCTTTGGCAGACAAAGAATTAGTCGACGCTTCCTTTTCAAGAGTAAGGAACAACAACCTCTTCCTAAAGCAATCAATGTAAACTCGGTTCAATTCTAACCAGTTCATCCCCAAAATGATATCTAGATTACTGAGTGGCAAACAAATCAAGTCCACTCCGGATTCTCTACCAAAAATTGTCAACGGGCAATTCAAGCATGCTAAGGAAGTAACCACAGAACCAATAGATGGAGTCTCAATTGTCATCCTCTGATCTAGAGTAGACAACACAATCCATAATTTCTTCACACAATCAACAGAAATGAACGAATGGGTTTCACCCGTGTCAATGATAGCAATCAAAGGAATGTCATTAATAAAACAAGTACCTTTGATGGAACGCTTCTCACTGGTAGACTGGGCTCCTACCAATGCGAACACCTTTCCACTTGCTTGAGATTTCTTCGGCTTCTGACAATGAGTGCTGATATGACCCTATTCTCCACAGTTGTAAAAGGTAGGTACATTAGTCCTACAATCTGCCACAACATGACCTGGTCGTCCACACTTGAAGCACTTATTCACTTCATTCGGATAATTGTTAGCACGGTGACCCGTACCACCACATCTGAAACACTCGGTAGTATCGGGAACCACTCCTCCCTCTTTTGGCTTCTTTCCCACAACAGCTTTCTATTTTCCTTTGTCAGCTAGGGCACTATAAGGCGTACCCCCATACCTCTGCTTACCCTTTCGGTCACTCAAGGCCTTTTAATGAGCAATCTGGACCCTGTTATCATTATCATAAATCCTGCTTCTGCTTATCAGTTTAGGATAATTCCTTATCTTCTGACAAGCAATGCCCTGTTTGATCTCGGGACGCAGCCCATTCTCAAACTTCAAGCATTTCGAATTCATAGCCTCATCCTTATTATAGTGAGCACAATAATGCACCAACTTTTCAAACCGAGCAGCATATTCAACAACAGTCATGCTACCCTGTTTCAGTTCCAGGAACTCAATTTCCCTCGCACTGCGAACATCCTCCGAAAAATACTTTTCCAGAAACTCAGCCTGAAACACCGCCCAAGTAATAACAGTACCTGCATCTTCCAACCTCTGACGACTATTATTCCACCAGGCTTCAGCTTCGCCTTCTAGCATATGAGTGCCAAACTGTACCTTCTGAGCCTCATTGCACCCCATGGTCCTGAAGATCTTCTCAATCTCCTTCAGCCATTTATGTGCAGCATCAGGATCAAGAATACCACCCTCATATGTAGGCGGCTCATTGCTCTGGAACCTCTCTAAGTTGCAGAACTGCGCATCCCCAGCAATCTGCTTGTTGTTCTGCACTGCATGTGCTATAGCCTGCAGAGCAGCATCATTCCTCCTTGCCATATTGGTCAACAATCAAAACACGGTTAGAAGAACACACAAATCTACTCCTATTCTAAAGACAAACTCTACAACGACATCTGGTCGGATGGACCGACCTGCTCTGATACCAATTGTAACACCCCACTTTCCCCTTTACAAAAATACACGTATACTGCGAAAATAATCAGAGTTTAAAACTAACAGTGGAATGTCACCTAATTAAAACTGACCATGACGTCTCAATTACTTTATTATATTCTTTTCTCATCAATGTATTAAAACAGCAGAAATAAGTTATTATCCAAAATCACGGCAATTTGCCAACATAATCAAAATCCACATAACCTCGTGGTCCACAATATTTTAAATGAATAATGATACGTAACAAAATAAATGAAAGAATAACAAATGATAAGATCCTCAAAATCTCGTGTTACGTAATCAAAGCGACTCCTAAGACTGGATCAGGCAACACGCACTCCATGCACTACTCAAGTACCTGGATTATCTGTACTTCCAGAGAAGCACAGACACAACAAACAACAAAGGGGTGAGAACTACATTCAATAATTAACGGTGCATAATACATGTTAAGGAGTAGTAATCACACATTCACACATAAACAACACATCATCACGACATACTTGTCACTTTCAGTTATAATTCACCAAACACATAATAATGCAATGCGACTCAATGACTCGACACAATGCACGTGGTACCAATACACCATGGTTCATTCAATCGAACCCGATTCCCATTGGAATCCGGATAAATCACATACACCCACTTGGCAATGATTTATCTCCATCATAACTCCACATTAGAGTCCGGACAAATCACATACACTCCCACTGAGCAATGATTTGTCTCCACCCAACACATCATGAAAGCATGACAAGAATTATGCACAACACACATGTATAATAACAATTATACATCATCACGATCCTCCTGATCACACGTGAGATACATACTCACCGTAATACACAATAGTATTACCACACCTGTCCAAACAGTTCAGCACAATACACCAAATTAAGAAAATACCTCACGTGGCCTTAATTAAACTAGTTGTCTAATTAATCCACCTAAATTCCATTTTTAATTATTTCCACTACCATTCCTAGGTTCAACAAGTTCTGACACCTATCTCAACTTCTCATACCAAAAAGGAACTGCATCGGACGCGAAATTGAGAAAGAAATCGCGAAACAGCAAAATTCTACACTCTCGCTGGTCATACGCGTATTACCCACACCCATACGCGTATTGCCCAGCTCGCTCGCCCATCCAGTTATGTACCAGACGCGTAAGGCCCCCTACTGCCTTTCCATACGCGTATTACCCTAAGCGTTACACATATGAGCAGAGACTGATTCCTCTCAAAATTCCATTTTCAGATCTTCGTACGCATATCACTAGCCTATTACGCGTATTGCCCATAAAACCACCATTGCCATACGTGTATCGCCTTTCCAATACGCGTAATGGCCCTTTGGCACGCCATGCCATACGCGTATCACTTCCCCCGTTACACGTATGGGCAGAAACTGTGCAAAATTCCAACTTTTCATACCAGTCCGCATTCTGCTACCTTGTTCTCACTTCTAGCATCCAGATCTACTCTAATTTGGTTTATACATTGATTTTAAGACCCATAGTCTCACATTACATCATTCTCCTATTATTACTAATCAGTTTAATGTTTCCTAGATCTAAATTCGTCACTCTTAACTTGCAACAAAACCAGATCTGCAAACACAGTTATCCAACATAACAGAATTCGATCGTCATAATCGCACGAATTTCAGGTTTGTACCCACATCATACCAACAATTTTATAGCAATCATACACATAAAATCAAGCAGATATTCAGATTCAAACATAACACGAAAATTCTAAGAGGGGAAGGAACCCTCACTATCCTTTCATGGTATTAACACCTATATTGAACCCATTATCCCCCCTTACCTCGATTTCTTGATAAAAAATCCTGCGAAAATTGATGATGCAAAAGCCCTAGTTCTTCCTCTTGTTCTTCATTCTCTAATTATCTCTTGGTGAAAATACGGTTATCCTTAATTCTGTCCCTAAACCTGATTAATTAATTAATTTTCCTTATTTTCCTCCCACTAACCATATTATTAATTAAATCTGATTTTATTTAATATTAATAATATTATTAGTGATAATAATAATAATAATAATAATAATAATAATAATAATAATAATACCCATCATAATAATAATAATGCTAATAATATTAAACATAATAATAATAATATACCTTCTTCTACTATTACTAAATATGTCCACACATTATTCATTACTATCTTATTATTATCCCAACATCTCTATTATACCGGTTCCGCTAAGGACACTACGCCTACGCGCTCAACTACACACACCCTAAACAAGGCCAAACAAATAAAATAACACACGACGATTAAATAAATTTAAATGGGGTGTTACAGCTAACCCTATGATGGACTCTACCCGGGATCCTTTAATCAATTTGTTTACTAAAAGACTTTATTCTTGGAAATAGAGATATGTCAGTTTGGGAGGTCGAGTGACCCTTCTTAATATAATGCTTAATGTTATACATATCGTCTTTTTGTCTTTTACAAAGATGTTTGTGGAGGCTTGAAAGAATCTTTAGTTAAGATTCAAAGAAGGTTCCTCTAAGGAGGTTTGAAGGGCGATTCTAAGATTTCTTAGGTCGAGTGAGGAAATCTCTATAAACCTAAGAACAAAGATGGGCTAGGAGTTAGGGACCTCCAGTTGGAAAACCTAGTCTACTTGGAGATGTAGATTGGTTACAGGTACTTCAGGTCTTTGATGTGAGACTCTTCTAGCTAGATATGGTGCCTCAATTGTTTCCTCTAATTGGGGGAAGAAAAACATCAACATTATGATCTGCTTTTTCTTGATGAAAAGGTGTGTCTCTACTTGGCTCCAAAGATAATGACCCGTTTGATTTGTTTGCTGATGGTATTCTTAGGGTTGTGGGTTTGGGCCTTTAGAATTCTTTTTGGGTGGGTCCTTTAGTTCGATGTTTCTCCCTTAAGAAAAAGTTCCATGGTCTTTATTCAATCTCTACTCAACAAGATGGTTTGGTGGGAGAGATTGGGAGGATGGAGAATGAAAATCTTGTTTGAGATCTTAGCTGGAGGAGAACCTTTTTTTCTTCGTGAGTTATTTGTGGTTGATAACCTTCTCTCTGTGCTCTATAGTTCTACTCTTTCTCATGACATAGATAAGTGAAAGTGGAGTCATTTATGAGATAATGTTTTCTCTTTTGCCTTTGCTTATCATATTGTGTTGGGCATCCTTATTCATATTATTTGTCAACTAAAATATTTGAGAATTTGACCCTATTAATATGGGTCAACTGAGCCCTTCTAAGGTGACGGCCTTCTCTTGGCATTTCTATAAGATAGACTTCCTTCTAATGAAAAACATGTTCAAAATGGGGTGATTGTTGTTTTTAGTGGGATTGTTTGTCCCTTATGTGACTGTATGGTTGAGTCAGTCTCCTACCTCTTTGTCACCTTTAAGTTAGCGTTGTCAGTGTGGTATAGGATCTTTATTGGTTAGATTGGAAGATGGTTATTCTTAGTCACCATAGACTTTTGTTTTAGTATTTCCTCTCTCTAAATTGTAGAGTTACGTATATGGGTGATTTTGCTATAATTTGACATGTTATTGTTTGGTCTATTTGGAGTGTTTGTAACTGTTGGAACAAGCAATCACAAGGTTGGTAAAACAATAGTGGAGAAATTTTGGGAATGGAGAGTAAAAGAGGAGAATCAAGAGAGAGAGAGAGAGAGAAAGAAAGAAAGAGAGAGAAAGAAAGAGAGAGAGAGAGAGAGAGGTGAGATGTTGTATTATCATTAGCTAGGGTGAGAGTGCACCCTACACACTTATATAGAGGTTACAAATCAATTGGGATCACTTTAATCAAGTACAATAACAGAAAAAACAAAAACTCGGGATTGTAACCGGTTACACCAAAGTGGGTAACCGATTACGCCTAACACTGAAATAAAATAAAATTAATTCAGCTCCAGTGGTAACCGGTTACACCAAATCCTATAACCGATTATGCCTTCGAAAACTTCAATTCTCTGCTACTGGAATGCACCTCTGGTCTTGTTGTAATCGGCTACAAACCAATGGTAACCGGTTCCATCACTTGAGTTACTACACAAACTTCAACAGTAACGATGGTATCTTTAATAGTGTCTCAACAAGTGTGGAAGAAGTAGAGGAGAAAAATATTTTTTGGTTTAAAAATGTTTTTTAAATAGAGCAAAGGTGGACTCGTGCCCTTTTTTTGTTTGGCTTTAGAATCATATCATCTGCCTAAATTAATAGTAGATCGAGATCTTGTAGTTTTTGACTCTCTCTTGGTCTTTTGGTGTTTTGTAGTTGATTTTTTCTTTTTTTTTTTTGGAAATTTTGGTATCTGACCTTGCGACCGACTAATTCAAGAGGGATCAATCCTACCGTCCACTAGCGGGGGTCCGTATGGACTAACCCACAAAAAGATTTATTGCACCTAGTAGGATTTGAACCTGAGACCTTGAGAGGAGTACACTCTCAAGACCCAAGCCTCCACCACTAAGCCAACCCTCGGGGGTTTGATTTTTTCTTTTGATTTATGTGTTTGTTATATCTTCCGTTGAAGTGATATGTTTAATAATCTGTGTGCTATTACCCTTGATGATATTCACCTTCTCATTAATGATTATTGTCATTAAATAAACTACATTACAGGTAAACTATGAAAATTGCTATGGATTTCTTAATACACCATCCAAGTTTCTTAGGCACCACGTGAAATTTCATTTTTGCCCCCAGATTCCGGATTTGCACATCCGGACGCACCAAATTTTTAAAAAACACTGATATGTTCCAGATGTGCACATCCGGAAGAATTCCTGATTTGCAAATCCGGAAAAAATCAAAAGAATTCCATAAAATCATTTACTTATAAATATAATTAAATCCAATATAATTAAAATCCAATATAATTAAAATCCAATATAATTAAAATTAATATCATTTTTTCAATATAATTAAATCTAATATAATTAAAATCTATATTAATTAAAATTAATATGATTAATTTTTTTTCAATATAATTAATATGATTAATATGGTATTTAATTTTAAATGATTTTTTATGTTGAAAAAATTAATTTAATTATATTAGATTTAAAATAATATGGTATTTACTTCTAAAATTGGATTTAATTATATTGGTATTTAAAATTATATGGTATTTACTTCTAAATTATATGGTATTTACTTCTAAATTATAATTAAAATTATATGGTATTTTCTTCTAAAATTAATTTAATTATATTGAATTTAATTATATTGAAAAAATCATATTAATTTTAATCATATTAATTTTAATTATATTGGATTTAATTAAATTAGATTTAATTATATTGAAAAAATCATATTAAGTTTAATTATGTTGGATTTTAATTATATTGGATTTAATTATATTTAGAAGTAAATAATTTTATGAAATTTTTTTGATTTTTTCCGAATTTGCAGATCAGGAATTTTTCCGGATGTGCACATCCGGAAAAAACTGAAAAATTTTAAAGAAATGGTGCGTCCAGATGTGCACATCCAGAAATTAAGGGCAAAAACAAAAATTCAGGTGATACCTAAAAAACATGGGTGGTGTGATAAGAAACCCTCAAATTATTTAATACGGATATGTTGCTAAATAATGTTAAAAAAGAATGTTCCCAATCTTATAATTTATTTTTCACACCTTTGATAAGCATCAAATGCACATCATGCTTATGTAGTCCCTCTCAAATTCCCAGTTAACTCTCTTTCTCTCTCTCTCACTAGGTTTTATTCGAACTTGGTTTTACCATAAATTAATGGATTATAGAGTATATAGTCAATTGCAAACTTAGGAAACAAAAATTAAAAAATAAGCAAAGTAGTACATTATATATTTTGAAACAGATCATATAAATATAAAAATAGTACTATCATATAGTATTATATAAAACTCGTTGACTAAATTATTGTGTGACATCAAACTAACTTGGACTAATTTGAAATCTGATCCGAGTCAAACTTGCAAATACATCAACCCTAATTTTAAAATAAAAATGTGACTAAAATTCTTTATTTTAAGCTTGAGGTTGGATTGAGTCAAAAAACACTTGAAGGTTGATTACTATATTAATGGCAAACATCATCTTATAGATTTGAAATTAGATGCGATCTGATTTAGTGAAATCATACTGTCACAACTCACAAGACAGTGAGAGTGCGTGGGATTGAGCTTCTTTTTAAATCAATTAACAATGATTTATAATTAAAATAGTAATAGAAACAGTTCAAAAGTACTCATAACTACATAAGTTTCAAAATTACTCATAACTATATACAAATCACACGTCTCATGATTCACTTTTTTTGTTTGGTTGAATCCATAAACACATTTTTTTGTTTGACTCAATTAATAAGCTTGCATTAAAAATAGTTTTTTTGGCACTTTGTATTACATAATGGTGTACACTAAGTATCCATTTTTGTATCAAGAAACTAAGTTTACATTTATGTAGACATAGTTTGCTCTCATTTTCACTATGGTTGTAGAAATAGCTTAATTAAGTTTTTATCCAAACTATCATTAAACTTTTGCATGCATAAACATAAGATATAAAGAAATATATATCAAGTCACATAAATCTATTTTCCCAAAGTAAATTTTGGCTACTAATTGTTTATAACAAAATTTTGTTTGACATCATATCTTACAAGATAATTGTGGTTAAGTATGACTTACAAGATAATTGTGGTTAAGGATGACATTAGATTTGGTCCAGTAATACTGTTATGTTTGCGCTTTAAAAAAAAATTCCATAGTTAAGTTCATATTCACGTAAGTTTTAACTTTTATATTCATTTTCATATTTGTGTTTTGAAAAAATCTACGTGTCCGAACTCATACTCTTGTATAAGCACCAACTTTTATGATTAAATATAAGTATTATGAAAAATATTTCTAGATGAAAGCAATAAAATTAATCATTTTTAACATTGTAAGTGAATTAAATGGGTGGTGGATTGACATTGGCAACTTTCACAATATTTGTTATGATGGTGTGTGTAATAAGACAAATTATGGGGAAAGATCTAGAAAATGCTGAGTCAGCAATTCAAGTGTGGAGGGGTCCACATGGAAGGCAAAGGAAAATTTCAGTTGTGCAAGATTCGGAGATTCAGGGAATGCGTATGAGCAGTAGGGTGCGCAAGGACAACACCCAAATGAAGGATTTCATCACTAATAGCATTAAATAGAATTATGATAGGGTAGTTGTTTTTTATCAGGTGAATTGTGAAGAACTTTCCTCTCTTTCTCTCAAAGTACCTTTCTATATTCACTTGTACTGCAAATCCCTCTACATTTGTAGAGGTTGATATTAATCAATATAACTCCATATTTTATCACTGTGCAGTAGTAGTACCATTTCATTGGTGCTTTCATTCCACCATGGCAGAAAACACGAGGATGAAAGAGCTGAACATCGAAGTCAAGAAGAATGCGGAGGATATTAAGAAGTTGTCTGATGATGTCCAGATCCAATTCGAACGTTTCGGTGTAGCAAATGATGCTCGTTTTCAACGTATGGCGGATCTGCAATCATCAACAGATGGAAAACTGGATCAGATCAACGAAGCTCTTTCAAAGCTCTTACGCTACAATTCTCAGAGTTTTTTCCATGGTGCTGCGAACTCAGCTAAACCTCCATTCCAGGTAAGAAATATCAAGCTGGATTTTCCCCGTTTTGATGGAAAAAATGTGATGGAATGGATTTTCAGAGCTGAACAATTTTTCGATTATTATGAAACCCCAGATAAGGATTGATTAACCATCACATCTGTTCATCTGGATCTAGATGTTGTTCCTTGGTTTCAAATGATTCAGAGAACTCATCTTTTTAATTCCTGGACTGAGTTCACTAGAGCTTTGGAATTAAATTTCGGACCTTCGATCTATGATTGCCCTCGAGCTACGTTGTTTAAACTTACCCAAACTGGAACCGTGAGTGATTACTATCTGCAATTTACTGCATTAGCAAACAGGGTCTATGGTTTAAGCACTGATGCTCTTGTAGACTGTTTTGTCAGTGGCTTAAATCCAGAAATTAGGAGAGATGTGATGATTCACACTCCTATTAACATTGTGAAAGTTGTGTCCCTAGCCAAAGTTTATGAAGAAAAATACAATTCCACCACCAAACCACAAAAAACCTAAAACCAAACCACTCAATACCAAAATAGATCTCCCTTCAATTCAAATAAAACAGATATCAACCAAAAACCACTCAATCAACCTTTACTACAAACACCACCTACCAGACCAATGAATCCTAGCCAAAAGAACCCAAACATCAAAAGAATTACACCTGCTGAATTGCAATTGCGAAAAGACAAAGGACTGTGTTATTGGTGTGATGAGAAATTCTCATTTGGCCATAAATGTCCAAATAAACACTTAATGTTGTTGCAATATGAACAAGGAGCTGAAAATAATGAGGAGAAGGAGATACAACTAATGGACCAGCCACAAAACACCATAAGCCAAACAGACACAGAACATCACATATCCCTAAATGCTATGAAAGGGGCCAACAGTCTAGGGACAATGCGTTTTAAAGGGAAAATTGGCAAACTCCAAGTGCAAGTACTTATTGATAGAGGAAGCTCGGATAACTTTGTGCAACTAAGAATTGCTCATTTTCTAAAATTACCAGTAGAACCTGCTCCATGCTTCAAGGTGTTAGTGGGAAATGGACAACCTATGACAGCAGAGGGGGTAGTGACAAAACTGCCGTTTGTTATTCAAGGGCATGGATTATTGATCCATGCGTACCTTTTACCTGTAGCAGGTGCTGATTTGATTCTAGGCACAACTTGGTTGGCTACTTTAGGGCCCCACGTGGCAGACTACTCAGCTTTGACATTAAAATTTTTTCACATGGGAAAATTCATTACACTGCAAGGTGACTCAAACATGGAACCAGGGCAGGCTCAGTTACATCAGTTGAGACGGATGCAAAACACTAAAAGTATTGATGAAGTCTTCACGGTAGAGAGAGTACGAGCTAATGCAACTAATGACAGGTGAGAGGAGATGCCTGCTAACATGTCACCTGAAGTGGCTATGCTCTTATACACTTACAGAGGAATTTTTCAGGCACCAAAAGGTTTGCCACCACAACGGCCTCAAAACCATGTTATTCCCTTGAAACAGGGCTCCAATCCGGTCAAAAGGAGCAGATTAAAAAGATGGTCAAGGAAATGTTGGACCAAGGAATCATTCAGCCCAGTAATAGCCCATTCTCATCTCCTATTGTCTTGGTAAAAAAGAAGGATGGAAGTTGGAGATTTTGCACAGATTACCGAGCCTTAAATGCCATAACAGTGAAAGATAGTTTTCCTATGCCTACTGTATATGAGTTGTTGGACGAGTTGTGTGGTGCTAAGTATATTTCAAAGTTGGATTTGAGATCCGGTTATCACCAAATCTTGATTCAACCAGAAGATAGACACAAGACTGCGTTTAGAACCCACCATGGTCATTACGAATGGCTAGTCATGCCATTTGGGTTAACAAACGCACCGGCTACCTTCCAATGCCTCATGAATCAGATTTTTCAACATGTTTTGAGGAAATATGTGTTAGTTTTCTTTGACAACATTCTCGTATATAGCACTACTTGAAAGGATCGCCTCATACACTTGGAAACAGTTTTACAAGTATTAGAGCAAAATACCTTATATGTGAAATTATCAAAATGTGCTTTTGGGGTGGAAGAGATAGAGTACTTGGGGCATGTGGTGTCAGGAAAAGGTGTAGCAATGGAGGCAACTAAAGTAGAAGCAGTTCTCAAGTGGCCAAAGCCTACAAATTTGAAACAGTTGAGAGGATTTTTAGGCCTAACCGGCTACTATAGACGATTCATCAAGTCTTATGCTAAGATAGCAGCACCTTTAACAGATTTGCTAAGGAAAGATTCATTTTGTTGGAATGACACAACACAACAAGCTTTTGAAGAACTGCAAAGAGCGGTCACTTCGGCACCAGTCCTAGCTCTACCAAATTTCCAACACACTTTTATCCTGGAAACTGATGCCTCAGGAATTGGAGTAGGGGCAGTCCTACATCAAAACGGCCACCCTATCGCATTTTTCTCAAAGAAGCTAGCACCAAGAAACCAGAAGAAATCAGCTTACTTTAGAGAAATGCTAGCTATATCGGAGGCTATTGCAAAGTTCAGACACTATTTATTGGGGAGTAAATTTATAATCAGGACTGATCAGAAAAGTTTAAGAAGTTTGCTGGATCAGAGCCTACAAACACCCGACCAGCAAGAATGGTTACATAAATTCCTGGGTTATGATTTCATAATTGAATATAAGCCAGGCAAGGAGAATATAGCTGCTGATTCTTTATCTAAAATGTTCATGATATCATGGTCTGAACCAAAAACACAATTTATGCAACAGCTTCTGGAAGAAATAGACAAGAATGATAAACTGCAGCAACTCATATTTCAGTGCAAAAATCAACCACAGTTGAAGCCTCATTACACCACCAAGGAAGGACTACTTTATTGGAAAGGTAAGGTTGTTATACCAGAAAAGTATGAACTGATTAAATTGATTTTGAGGGAGAACCATGCTTTTCCTATTGGGGGCACTCAGGAAATTCTAGGACCATGGCTAGAATTGCTTACCAATACTTTTGGCACAATATGAAGAAAGACATTGAAGAGTTTGTGCAGAGTTGTGCTATATGTCAACAAGCAAAATCTTCTCACAACTTACCAGCTGGGTTGCTTCAACCATTACCCATTCCATCGCAGGTTTGGGAAGATGTTGTTATGGATTTCATTACTGGATTACCTCCTTCCTACGGTTACACAACAATAATGGTGGTAATTGATAGGTTGACAAAATTTGCCCACTTTATTCCACTTAAAAGTGACTACAGCAGTAAAACAGTGGCAAAGGCTTTCATGAATAATATAGTGAAACTACACGGAATTCCAAAATCCATAGTTTCAGACAGGGACAAAATATTCACTAGCAACTTTTGGAAAAGATTGTTTGAACTTCAGGGTACAACATTGGCTATGAGTTCTGCATATCATCCCCAATCCGATGGACAATCAGAGGTTCTCAACAAGTGTTTAGAGATGTTTTTGAGGTGTTTTAGCTTTGAAAATCTTAAGGCTTGGTACAAAGCTCTAACTTGGGGGGAATACTGGTATAATACAGCTCACCATACCAGCATTGGTATGACCCCCTTTAAAGCTCTATATGCAGGGCCGGTCCGGACTTTCTAGAGGCCCGGGGCAAATAATAAAAATAGACCCCTAATAAAAAATATAATATTAAAAAAAAAATTCATCTATTTAAATTGTAAATAGTATCAACATCATCAAAATTAGTCATTTATATATATGTATTCGTATTTTTTTCCACCACCCGTATCCGGCCCATTGGATCGACTAATCTGGTTTGAAGGTCAGATTTATTCGTATAATTTTGTAAAGAAAATTAGTTCTCTAAATATTTTATGTAATGTTAATAAAATATGTTTTTTAATTAATAAATAAATAAAAATATGATAATATTTTGCATTTTTATTTTTGTTATAATTCACAAATCATTAGAGTAATTGTAATTATGTACATTTAATATTTTTTATATATTATTAAAATTACGAGACTTTTAAAATTTTGATACAATGCGATAAATGCTTCAAAATTTTATTAAAATCTATATAATAGCTTAAAGAAAGTCGAACTAGTTAGAAAAGTTATAAGACCTTAAAAATATTCCAATAAACGATCAACTCTTGTTGAAAAATCTTTTAAATCTATTAATTTAATATATATATATATATATATATATATATATATATATATATATATATATATTCTTAATTATAATGATTTAATTAAAAATAATACTATATTATTAAAATTTTAATATAATAATAAAATAACACTAACAATATGTTTTCTATATAAATTAAATGCATATAATAGTGTTTTATATTTTGTCATTTATAAATTAACTAATTTCATAGTTATATTGTAAATTACTTTCTTGGCATGTGTTGGTCTGTACCTTCATTCTTTTGCAGATTTTAAAATGAAATTAAAAAAATTAACACGTGCCTAGGAAAGGCCATAATTGCTCTTGTGTTAATTAACTCAACACATGGAATATATAAATACTCTAATTTATCATTTCTAAAACCCAAGCCCATAAAAATTGAGGCCCCTATTATGTTTAGGCCCTGGGCTGTGGGCCTGTTTGCCCTGGCCCAGGACCGGCCCTGTCTATATGGGAGGGACCCTCCAACTTTAAGTCGTTACAAACCGCAGTCAAATGACCCTGTTACTGTCCATGAGCAACTGGAAGAAAGGGACAGAATATTGCAACAGCTCAAAAGTAACTTGGAAAGAGCCCAAGTTTATATGAAAAACCAAGCTGACAAGAGGAGGAGAGAGGTTGAGCTACAGGTTGGGGATTGGGTGCTGGTACGGTTACAACCCTATAGGCAGCAATTTGCTGCTTTGAGAAAGAATCAAAATTAGGCATGAGATTTTTTGGACTTTTCCTAATCATAGCCAAAGTAGGTGATGTGGCCTACAAACTGCAGTTACCAGAAGAAGCAAAGATTCATTCAGTTTTTCATGTGTCCCAATTGAAGCCCTTCAAAGGAGGGACCACTGAACAATACATACCTTTACCTTTAACTCTGACTGAGATGGGACCGGTTGTACTACCTGCTAAGGTACTAGCTGCACGGGTAATTCAACAAGGAGAGTTAAAGATTCCTCAAGTGCTTATCCAATGGACAAACACGTCAGCTGATGATGCCACATGGGAAGAGTTGGAAGACATGAAGGTCAATTATCCTAACCTCAACCTTGAGGACAAGGTTGTCTTAAATGGGGATGGTATTGTAATAAGACAAAATATGGGGAAAGATCTAGAGAATGCTGAGTCAGTAATTCAAGTGTGGAGGGGCCCACATGGAAGGCAAAGGAAAATTTCAGTTGTGCAAGATCCGGAGATTTAGGGAATGCGTAGGAGCAGTAGGGTGCGCAAGGACAACACCCAAATGAAGGATTTCATCACTAATAGCATTAAATAGAATTATGATAGGATAGTTGTTTTTTATCAGGTGAATTGTAAAGAACTTTCCCCTCTCTCTCAAAGTACCTTTCTATATTCACTTGTACTGCAAATCCCTCTACATTTGTAGATGTTGATATTAATCAATATAACTCCCTATTTTATCACTGTGCAGTAGTAGTACCCTTTCAGTGTGTTATGTTTCAAACTTTATAACTTATAAAGTTGTGTTAAGAAGATGTTATTGAAAGATTCTCACACCACTGAAATTGTTGGAAGTTGAGATATGAAGTAACAATTCACTTCTTTTCAAGTAGATCTCTTTTTAAGATAAGTCGTCTTGAAAATAAACATAAGACCCAGTTTCAGTCAAGAAGTGGCTCTGGTGCCTAAATTTCAAGAACTTGTCCTTACATTTGAGAGGCACTCTAGGTTAAATGCAACACATCTTTGCATGGGTCATCTCAATAAGGGGAGTGACCAAGTAGTACCTGTCTTTAAAATTCTTCATGTTGTTGGAGTAAACCACAAATATCTTTCTATTTTGTCTAAGGGAGAGTAAGCCTTGATCCCATATTGAGTCAGCCGAAAGATGTTGAACTTTAAAAAGGTGGAAAAAGGTGTTGCATGTTACAAGGAAGACATTCAATGCTACCGATCTTACAACTATCTGATTCCTTTCGACCAATGGTCAGGCTGGAAGCCCACAAGACAAAATTCTCATTCCAATAAGTATGAACAAGGGCTTGAGAGAAAACAATTATGTGTCGCTCACAAGGCTCATATGTTGAGGCCCAAAAACAAGTGCTATGAAGGAAAACACCGATGAATAGATACGACATCACTTACGCTAGCTTGGAGCACACAATTCTGACCTCGTGCCAATTTTCCATTGTCAGATCTGATTAGAGGATGATTAGGCCGAGACGCTGAATTAAATGGGAGCAATTCTAACCACCCTTATATATAAAGCCTTTCATGCACTAATACTCAAATATATGACTCATTCTCACATTCATACTATTTTTCATTTAATCACAGACATTAGACGTTAGAGTAATAGTCTTGCAGGTTCATCCTACTACTCTGTTGTACCAAAAACATCATCCACCAACATCCGAGTATTATTCCATTCGATTATCAATTATTTCTGATTCTTGAAAAGAACACCTCCTAAATCAATTTACTCTCGCACACATTATCCGAACTTTTTTTTACCTTAAATTAATGGATTATAGAGTATGTATTTACAAAATTAAAAATAAGCAAAGTACATTATATATTTTGAAATTAATTATACCAATATAAAAAAATACTACTACAGCATAGTACTATATAAAACTCGTTGACTAAATTTTTGTGTGACCTCGAACTAACTTGGACTAATTTAAACTTAAATTGTGACTAAAAATCGTTATTTTAAAAGCTTGAAGTTGGATTGAGTAAAAAATAATAGAAAAAAAAAAACTTGAGGGTGGATTAGTATATTAATGGTAAATATAATATTAGAGGCAACCATTGAAGGCAGATTGTGTGATGGGTAAAAATATCTTACTCTGCCGTTCATTAAAAAAAGTGTTTATTTTTTTTCTTAAAAATAATTGTTTTTCAATAATGCTGGTGTAATTTTTATTTATATTTTTTAATACTATATTTTTATTTATTGACTTTTCTCCTATTTAACTATCCAATTAATTGCAATTAATAAAACTATTAGAGTAAATAATATTATTTTTTTTTAAATTATCATATAGAATTTTTTAAGAACTGAAATTCAAATAAAATATTTTTTATGACATAGAGAATATTAATTGCATTAGACGAAAAGATTTTGATACATGTGTTTTTGAAAAGATTTTAATACGAGTCTAGCCTCTATTAATCAACTCAATTAATTAATCATCAAAACTATAAAAGATAAGATTTTTGTATGCGTTGCATGAAGTATGTATGAATAACATAAAGATATTTATTTATACAGCTTCTAAGAATTCCGTAATCTACCTTCTTTCTTTGACATTCAAGGCAAATGAGTTTTTTTTTTTCAATAATCAAGCCAATCATATTACTTTAGATGGTCCAAATTAGACCAAATATAAAAGGACATGGAAAATGTAATCCCATACCCACCACTACAAATTAATAAAAGGGTTCAAAAAACACATTGAACCAGAACCCACCTGTTACATTCCTACCCTACTACTTTCTATTACAAGCCTACACAACTTATCAACAATCAAAAGAAATCTAATGGTGATTTATACCAGTCATACCAGCTGCACATCGCCACCGTCTTTAATTTTCTTTTCTACCAATTCCACGAAAACACCTGGACATCCTGCAGTATTCTCTTTGCCTCGGCCACTTCTCCTTGGAAAATTACTTTATTTCTTGTTCTCCATAAACACCAACACGATAACAGCCATAAAAATGCCATAGATGAACCAAGAGTATTATGTTCCGCCCAACTTACAAACATATCAAGACAGCTATCCTTTCTTGGAAGTAAAATTCCAATTCATTCTTCCAGCCCCTTCCACATCTGTTTAGATTTAACACAATCAATAATGAGATGATTGGTGTCTTCAAGTTCTCTGAAACATAAAACACACGATTCTTGATGAGGGTCTGTTATTACTCCCCTCTTGATGAGATTTTTTCGAGTCGGCAGCCTATCAATTAGAAGTCTCCAGCCAAAAATCAGAATTTTAAGTGGCAGCTTGATCCTCCACAAGAAATCCAGAGCCTGTTTTGATTTATTATCCAAGATTACTCCCTCCTCACTAATACACTAGTAGTTATAGCAGTCCTTTACACTAAAAGAACCATCCGTCTTCCTTGGCCACAAAATCTCATCCTCTTCCTGTGAATATGGTCGCACCTCTTCAAGTAGTTGTTCTAATTCTCTAATCAATAAAGCATCTTCTCCAGACAAAACAACTCTTCTACTCATTACTTCCCACTTCCACCTATTATCTACCCAACAACCACAATCTTTTAACAAAATATTTTGATTTGGCGAGGACAGAAATAATGAAGAAAATTGGATGGCCAAAGCATCTCCTCCAACCCATCTTGACTGCCAGAACAACGTCTTCTCTCCATTCCCAACTTTCCAACATAATTGACTAAACACGCCAGCTTTAGTTGAATGTTTAGCAAGACCTTTCAAGTATTTCCACCAGTTCGACATGAATTTAGGAGACATCTTGCACTGATTGAGAAATAAAGTTGAGAAATCTCCTTTGTATCTAACCTTGATAAGATCAGACCAAATTGAATTTTTATCCAAGGAAATCCTCCATAACCATTTTGCCACTAAAGCTTTGTTGAAAATACCAATGTCTTTGATACCTAAGCCACCCTGCACTATTGGTTTACATACTGCAGACCACTTCACCCATGAGATACTCTCCTTTTCTCCATCACCAGCCCATAAGAACCTTCTCTGAATCCTTTTGATTTCTTTGATTACCTTCACAGGAGCAACATAGAAAGACAGGTAATGGATTGGTAAATTATTCAGAACAGAGTTAATTAATGTAACTCTCCCTCCAATAGAAATCATTCTACCTCTCCATGTTGCAAGCCTATTCTTAAAATAAGTTAACTATTGATCACGTATGTATTATTTGGGTGTGTATGTTTTAGGTTTAAAAAAATTTGAAGCTTATTTTAGTTTGTTTCACAATTTGTTCATATTTTATAATATTGTTATTATTTATATTTATATTAATATATATGAAAATACTTAAACTTGGTATTAGAGATGGTAAGATATGTCTAAAATATTAAAGGTTTAAATGCAGTTTTGGTCCACATAGTATCATTTTTTTAAACTTTTGATCCCCTTTAAAAAAAATCCAGGTTTTGGGTCTCTTGTTTTGATTTTTTTTTTGGATTATTTTGGTTCCCTTTCAAAATTAGGGTATGTGACATTTTTCTCGCTGATGTGGATTGCTGACTAGGATTATTTATTATTTTATATTTATTTACATAATTAATTGATAATTTTAATAGAGTTTCTCTAAAACTTAATTAATAAATATTTTTTAGAAATTAGATAATTAAATTTTTTTAAAATAGTTTGGGTCACAAACCCAACTCATTTTAACACTAGCCCAATACACAAGTTTACACTTGGTAGTCTTAATGAGCTATATAAACACTAATCACTTTTGTTCCACCAAGTACAATAACAGAAAAAGTAAAAACTCGGGCTTGTATTCGGTTACACCAAAGTGGGTAACAGTTACGCCTGACACTGAAATAAAATGAAATTAATTAAACTCCAGTGGTAACTGGTTACACCAAATCGTATAATCAGTTATACCTTCGAAAACTTCAATTCTCTACTATTGGAATGCATCTCTGGTCTTGTTGTAATCGGTTACAAACTCATGGTAACCGGTTACATCACTTGAATTACTACACAAACTTCAACAGTAACAATGATATCTTTAATATTGTCTCAACAAGTGTGGAAGAAGTAGAGGCGAAAAATATTTTTTGGTTTAAAAATATTTTTTAAGTAGAGCAAAGGTGGACTCAGGCACTTTTTTTGATTGATTTTAGAATTATATCATTTGCTTAAATTAATAGTAGATCGAGAGTTTGTCTTACTTATAAGATTGGTAATGGTTTTTAGTTTTTGACTCACTTTTGGTATTGATTTGTTGATGGTAGTCCTGACAACTGAGATCTAACATGAATTTTATGAGTGAGGTTTATAGATGCTCTATTGTTTTATCTGTATGATTCTTCTAGGTTTTTTGTTGTTTTATTATTTTATTTTGATTTTGATTTTTTCTTTTGATTTATGTGTTTGTTATATCTTCCGTTGAAATGCTATGTTTAACACTCTTTGTGCTATTACCCTTTATGTACTTTGATGATATTCAATTTCTCATTAATTATTATTTTGTCATTAAATAAACTACATTACAGGTAAACTATGAAAATTGTTTAATACGGATATGTTGCTAAATAATGTTAAAAAAGAATGTTCCCAATCTTATAATTTATTTTTCACACCTTTGGTAAGCATCAAATGCACATCATGCTTATGTAGTCCCTCTCAAATTCCCAGTTAACTCTCTTTCTCTCTCTCTCACTAGGTTTTATTCGAACTTGGTCTTACCATAAATTAATGGATTATAGAGTATATAGTCAATTGCAAACTTAGGAAACAAAAATTAAAAAATAAGCAAAGTAGTACATTATATATTTTGAAACAGATCATATAAATATAAAAATAGTACTATCATATAGTATTATATAAAACTCGTTGACTAAATTATTATGTGACATCAAACTAACTTGGACTAATTTGAAATATGATCTGAGTCAAACTTGCAAATATATCAACCCTAATTTTAAAATCAAAATGTGACTAAAATTCTTTATTTTAAGCTTGAGGTTGGATTGAGTCAAAAAACACTTGAAGGTAGATTACTATATTAATGGCAAACATCATCTTATAGATTTGAAATTAGATGCGATCTGATTTAGTGAAACCATACCGTCACAAGATAGTGAGAGTGCATGAGATTAAGCTTCTTTTTAAATTAATTAACAATAATTTATAATTAAAATAGAAATAGAAACTTGACCAAAAAAAAGTAGAACTAGAAGAAACAGTTCAAAAGTACTCATAACTATATAAATCACACGTCTCATGGTTCACTTTTTTTGTTTGGTTGAATTCATAAACTCATTTTCTGTTTAACTCAATTAATAAGCTTGGCATTTTGTATTACATAATGGAGTAAACTAAGTATCCATTTTTGTATAAAGAAACTAAGTTTACATTTATGTAGACATAGTTTACTCTCATTTTCACTATGGTTGTAGAAATAGCATAATTAAATTTGACCATTTCTTAATACAACATCATAGTTTTTTTAGGCGCCACGCGAATTTCCGTTTTTACCTTCAGTTTTCGGATATGCACATCCGGACGCACCATTTTTTAAAAAAATGTTAATTTGTTCCGGATGTGCATATCAGGAATAATTCCTGATCTGCAGATCAGAAAAAATAGCATAACTTTATTTTTTTTTTAAATCAGTTTTGTTGGTTGCAGATGTTAATATATCGTCATAACTTAATATACATTCGAAAACATCCATATATAAAATAAAATGATATATATACATAATAATACTCCTGTCAAAATACAGTACATAAATGTAATAAAAATATAATACATCAAACAAAAAACTAGTGTGTATGCCGAAGGATCTCTCCTGCCTCCCCTGCTCCTCTGCCCTTACCCGCCTTCCTGGCTCGATGTCTGTTGTGTGGCAAAATACAGTACATAAATGTAATAAAAATATAATATATCAAACAAAAAACTATTGTGTATGCCGAAGGATCTCTCCTGGCTCCCCTGCTCCTCTGTCCCTACCCGCCGTCTTGGCTATATGTCTGTTGTGGTGTAGGATGTCCCTCAGCTGTAGGGGCTGCTGGAACTGCCTCTGCGCCGGAACCCTCGGTTGTAGACTACGTCCGCTCACGTCGGACAGATGCATGATGAGTTGTCCGTCCATGTATCATACGATCGTTTCTGACAGCCATGTAATCTGCAAAGCATAATAAATAAAGTAGAATTTTTTAAAAATAATTTTAAAAAAAACAATAAACAATAAAAAAAACAAAAATAGAAACCAAGTTGCTTCCGGATTTGCACATCAGGAAAACTTCCGTGGACGCACATTCGGAAGTACTCAGAATATTTAACGTTTGGTTTTTCCGGATGTGCACATCAGGAAAGCAATCAACGTTAAAATTTTTCCTGATCTGCATATCCTGTACGTATTTCAAGTTCTAAAAAACGCAGTCATGGCTACTGTACCATAGAAAATGACATTTTAATGTCCTGATCGTCCGTTTGAAGCAGCAAACAATACCTACATTGTCTCTAACCTATGTTATTCATACTACCTAACAATTTCTACACCTAAATTTCTATTCTAAATCGATTACTCGAAAATAACTCTGAAACTCTAAAATTTGAAAACTTATCGATTAAATTGAGATAGAGAGGATTTGGAGTGTCTTGATCGTTGTAGAAGTTGCTCTGCGCCGAACTCGAGTGAAAAAAGTCGGGATTTGTGGGAATGAGAAATTGAGAGTTTGAGAGAGTTTGATTGTTTGGAATGTAAAAAGCTAAAGAATGAGTGGGGAGAAGGGTCTGGCGCGAAGTTATAAGAATTTCTTCCGGATTTGCACATCAGGAATTATTCTGGATATGCACATCCGGAACAAATCAACGTTTTTTAAAAAAATAGTGCGTCCGGATATGCACATCCGAAATTAGAAGGTAAAAAAAGAATTTTGTGCGGTGTTTAAAAAAACCCATAGAATGTATTAAGAAATCCTCTTAAGTTTTTATCCAAACTATCATTAAACTTTTGCTGCATGAACATAAGATATAAAGAAATATATCAAGTCACGTAAATCTATTTTCCCAAGGTAAATTTTGGCTACTAATTGTCTATAACAAAATTTTGTTTGACACCATATCTTACAAGATAATTGTGGTTAGGGATGGCACTAGGTTCGGTCTAGAAATACCGTCATGTTCGCGCTTTAAAAAAATTTCTATACTTAAAGTTCATATTTACCTAGGTTCTAACTTTTGTATTCATTTTTATATTTGTGTTTTGAAAAAATCTACGTATTCAAACTCATACTTTTGTATAAGCACCAACTTTTATACTCATAAAATTATATTTAAATATAAGTATTCTGAAAAGTATTTCTAGATGAAGGTGATAAAATTCATCATTTTTAACAGCAAATTATATAGGTGATGGAATGATATTGCCAACTTTCACAATATCTCCTATAATCGTGTTATCTTTCAAACTTACAAAGTTGTGAAATTTAAGAAGTTGTTGAGAGATTCTTACACTACTCAAATTGTTGGGATATATGAAATTACAGTTTACTTCTCTTAAGTGGATCTTCATTTGAGACAAATCGTCCTGCAGATAAACATAAGATCCAGCCTCAACCCAGAAGTGGCTTTGGTGCCAAAATTTTGAGAAGCTATCCTTACATTTGAGAGGCACTCTAGGTTAAATGTAACACATATTTGCATGGACCATCTCAGTTAGGAGAGTGATAATGTAGTACCGGTCTTTAAAATTCTTTGCGTTGTCGGAGTAAACCACAAATATCTTTTGATCCCGAATGAGAGAAAGCAAGCATTGACCCCGTGTTGAGTCAACCGAACGATGTTGAACATTAAAAAGATAAAAAAGAGTGTTACCAGTTACAAGAAAGACATTCAACATGCATGTTTTCAATGCTACCGATCTCATAACTATCTCACTCCTTTTGACCAAGGGTCGGACAAGAAATCCACAAGACAAAATTTTCATTCCAATAATCATGAACAAGGGTTTGAGAGGAAATTGTTATCGGCCGCTCACAAGGCCTATATATTGAGGCCCAAAAGCAAGTGTTACGGAGGAAAACACCAATGAATAGATACGACATCACTTACGCTAGCTTGGAGCATACAATTCCGACCTCGTATCAATTTCCCACCGCCAGATCTGATCAGATGATGATTAGGACGAGATGCTGAATCAAATGGGAGCGGTTCTAACCACCCTCGATATATATATATATATATATATATATATATAAAGTCTTTTATGTACTAATACTCAAGTATTTAACTCATTCTCATATTCATATTATTTTCTATTTATTCACTAAATTAGGGCGTTGGAGTGATAGTTTTGCATATTCATCCCACTCCGTTGTACCAAAAACATCATCCAGTGCATCTGAGTATCACTTCATTCGATTATCGATTATTTCTGATTCGAAGAGAACACCTCCTAAATCAATTTACTCTCACTGTACACATTATTCGAACATTGTTTTATCATAAATTAATGGATTATATACTTTGTATTTACAAAATCATAAGAAAAATAAAAATAAAAAATAAGCAAAGTACATTATATATTTTGAAATAAATTATACCAAATATAAAAAAAAAATACTACTACCCTATAATATTATATAAAATTCGTTGACTAAATAATTGTGAGACCTCGAACTAACTTGGATTAAACTTAAATTGTGACTAAAATTGGTTATTTTAAGCTTGAAGATAGATTGAGTCAAAAACAATAGAAAAAAGCTTGAGGGTGGATTAGTATATCAATGGCAAATATCATCTTAGAGGCAGCCATTAAAGGCAGATTGTGTGGTGGGTAAAAATCTTACTCTTCCGTTCATTAAAAAAATTATTATTTTTTCTTCAAAATAATTGTTCTTCAATGATGCTGGTGTAATTTTTATTTTTAATTTTTATCACTATATTTTTAGTTATTAACTTTTCTTTTATTTAACTATTCAATTAATTACAATTAATAAAACTATTAGAGTAAATAATATTAATTTTTATTAAAATTATCATATATAATTTTTTTTAAGAACTGAAAATAGTTCAAATAAAATATTTTTTATGACAGAGAATATTAATTGCAATATTAGACGGAAAGATTTTGATTCAAGTGTTTTTGAGAAGCTAACAAATATGAAAATATTTTAACTACGGAATGTGGTGCATGTATATGGAGTGGAAATAGGTTGGGTCGAGTTAAGATTTGTCAAGTTTAAATTTGACATATCAAAAAAATTGAATTTTATACCTGACTTATAGTCTATCATAAGTTTATTTTTAGGTCTGAGTCTGGCTTTTTCTAAGGCTTAGTTAATCTGTTAGCCTACACAAAAGTCTGTTATTTTAAATAGACTAACAAACTAAAAAATCAATGAAACTAAAAATTTGTTTTCATTGACTTATTTTAACTTACTTATTAACCTAAGTTTTATGAGATTATTTGTTTAAGATAATTTATGAAAATAATTTATAACATTGTTCATAAAATGTTTCCATCTTATTTTCATAAGTTTTCTAAAATAACCAATTTTTATTTATATATTTTAATTTAAAATACAAAATATAACATAATGATAATAAAAAAATTATTTATATCTATTTAAATAAGTATGTTAGACTTAAAAGGTTTTTTTTTTCATGGTCTAAGACCTAACATTTTTAAATAAATAGACTTATGAAAAAATTTAGGCATTAAATAAAAAAACTTGGTCTAACCTAATTATGTGTAGGCTAGATCCATAAGTCTCTATTATCGGCCTGATCTATTTTCACCCCAATACTCTGGGTGATATTTTTGTCTTTATGATGTTGTGGAATATGTCTTTTCTGTTTAATTTTGTTGTAGTTTTTTTTTTTTATTTGAGGTCAATTTCCTGTAACTAAGCATCCTTTTTTTTTGTTTTTTAAAATTCATATCGGTAAAGAACAGGCTTGGTCTCTCCTTCTTTAAATTCATTCGATATTGAAAGAATTTGGGTTTGATCCCCTCTTTTTTTTTTTACTTCTTTTCTTTTTTATATATTGGCCTCATTAAAAAAAAAATCATATTTGTAGTAATCTATGTTTTTATTTTTAATTCACAAATTTATATAGAAAAAATTTAATATAAAAAATTGGTTTAATAATTATTCAAAAAATATTATTTTAAATATGTCTTTACTATAACATTTTTCTTAGATATCAAAATTTTAAAAAATTACTTAAACTAAAGTTATTTTGAATATATTTAATAAATTATTTTTAGATATATTTTTTTAAAAATCATGTAATTTTAATTATATTTAAATCTTTAATAATATATAATTATATTAATAGATGTCAAAATTAATTTTTTAATTTATAAAATATGAGTTAAGAAAACTCAGCATTTTAAAAATAAAGTGTTTGTAAAAATTATTTTTAGAAATACAATAAAAACAAATTTTTTTAAGTTACAAAAAAAAGTCTCTAAATCCAAGTGGGTTAGCCCATTGATTCAATTGAATACCAATAAGTTTGGAAATTTACCACGTGAAAATATTAAAATATTTTTCATTTTTGGAGATACATCTCTGAATACACCATAATATGTATACTTCATTTGTTTTTGAGTTATACTTTTTATGAATAAATTTATTTCGGAGATACATCTTAAAACACACGCAATACACAAACTTCATTTGTTTTTGAGTCATACTTCAATTTTATAATAAATTTATTTCGAAAATATATCTTTAGATAGAATCTTAAATTGATATATATATATATATATATATATATATGAGATTAATTGTTATGCACTGTCAGTGTAAAAAATTTTACACTGTCAATGCATCACAATCATTGGTTGGTATTACTTTTCAAGTGGTTAAAATGAAAGTCAAACCTTTTTAATAAATCAATGGTTGTGATTCATTGACGGTGTAAAAATTCTTTACACTGTCAGTGCATATTAATTAAATTATATATATATATATATATATATATATATATATATATATATATATATATATATATATAACAGTGTCATTGATGGCGAACAATGAGAGGAAGCAACATATATCATTTTCATAAGAGGTGTGCTACTTTGACACTGCATTGCCCAACACCGTATTTTACACCGTATACAACAACAATGTAAAGGATTCTTTGCACAGAAATCAATGCATGATAAATTATTAAAAAAACAAAATTAGTATTCCTTCCGTTCCATGTTATAAGCAAATTTCACCTTTTTAGATTTATTGAATAATTAATGTATCTGGTTCATATATAGACCAGATACATTAATTATTTAATGAATTTAAAAAGGTGAAATTTGCTTATAATATAGAACGGATGAAGTATATTATACCTATACCATTACGGTGTAGATGTTAAAAAACAGTGTCAAGCTATCTTTTCTCTTTTCATAATGAAAAAGTTTGTAAAAGACCTACGCATTATTACGAAGATTACTTCTTTGTTTCCTTCAACCCGATATGTTTTCACATGATCCGCATCAACATCTCCAATACTAAAGAAAACAAAAATTTACTAATGAAGTAATAGCATAAAAATAGATAGAAAAGAGATTTTGATTACCTGGTGCACCAAAGAGTTGATCGAATGATGTCTATCCAAAATATTGTGAATCAGAGCTGTAATAACCAGTGCACAAGAAAGTTATTTCTTTGTTTCTAGAAACATTTCGAAAATTTATTTTCGAAATAAATTAAATTATAAAATTAAAGGGTGTCTCAAAAACGAATAAATTGTGTGCATGAGGTATGTCTAGAGATGCAATTCTGAAATTTAAAAGACTTTTTTTTTACATGGTGCCTAAGTAGTATATAATGCGCGTTAAGAAATCCTGATTTATTTAAGGCAAAAATATTGTTTTAGTCCTTTAAGTTATTTTAAAATATCAAGTTAGTCCTTTAAGTTTTTTTTAACGCTTCGGTCCTTTATGTTAAGTAACGTTTGCGTCGTTGACCTTTTTAAAAATCTATGTTACAATAAATTGCAAACTCATATATTATTTGAACTGGTTTTTCGCGCTAATCACGAATATGTAATTAGTTTTGCGTTTGATTGTGTATTTTGGTCTGATCGAACGATTTTTCATTATGTATTTGTCCACTTTTTTCCTGATTCTCATGAACCGTAACTTGTTTGATAAATTTGATTGCATATTCGTGATCAGCGCGAAAAACCAATTCAATTGGTATATGAGTTTGCAATTTATTGTAACAGAGATTTTTAAAAAAGTCAACGACACAAACGTTACTTAACATAAAAGACCTAAGCGTTACAAAAAAAAAAAGTAAAGGACTAACTTGATATTTTAAAATAACTTAAAGGACCTAGACAATATTTTTGTCTTTATTTAACTAAGGGTTATTTTTCTCATTCTAAAGGTTGTTCTCACACCTTCGTAAAAAATCAAAATCATCTTATAATACAGAAATATACTTTCGGACGCACCATTCACAAACAATTCACTTGTAAATGAGTAAAACCCTAATTTTATGTTAAAAATTAATAACGAAATGCATCTCCGTATGATTTTTGAAAATGCACATTCGAATAGGTTTGTAATAAAAAATGTGTCAGACCCTTCCCTTTCTTCATTTTCAGCATACTCTCTTAAACTCTCAAACTCTTTCAAACCTTTAAACTCTCTCAACTCACTTCCAAGTTTTTACTCTCAACATCCAATCAATCAAAGTGTTTAACATCAAACTCACAATTGGTAAATTTTTTATTTCTTTATACATTTGATTTTTCTATACATGCATTTGTAGAAATTGAGTATTAGGTTGTGTAATAGGTAGTTTAAATAGGTTGTTTAACTGAACAATGTGTTTGATAGGTAGTTTATATGAACAATGCGTTTTGAGAATGCTGGATTCCCATACATTATGCAATTTTTCGTTTTTTCTAAGTTACACGTTAATACGAAAATGCATTTTCATATTTGTTCAAATTTTGATTGTTGTGAAAAACGATGACTTTGATCAAAGTATAAAACTGGTTTCTTGATGATCAAGAACCAAAACAAGGGTTTAATGGAAAAGAAAACAGGAAGAAGAAGAATAAAGAACAACAATGATTGGGCAAATATAATTCTGTTTACTATTCACTTTCTCATTAACGTTTTACAATGATTACAAGTGAATATCACAATTTGCCACACTCAACAAACTGAGTGTACTAGCCTATTTATAGACTAACTAGGTAACTTGCAACCCAAGAAACCTAAACAATTGGATCCTTAACACAAGGCCCAATTCGACAGAATATATATAAATTTCGACAATACAAACTAGAACAGACTTCGACTACAGTTTGTAACAATCAGGCATCAGCATGTGAACAAGCTTCGATTGCATGCTTGCCTTCTGTCGAAAACATGAAAGCTTCTCCTTCGACACAGCATGAGTTCGACCCAAATCTCACAAATCTCCACCTTGGATCTAACTCAGCAACAAAGGGAAAACAACTAGCTTTCATCATGCAGCTTTATCAACTGCATACAGTGGAAGAACTTGCAACTTGGCAACGTCTTGGTGATCATATCAGCAGCATTGTCTTCAGTCGAAACCTTCAGCACCTGGACTTCACCACGCTCGATTATCTCTCTGACGAAATGCAGCCTCACATCAATGTGCTTAGTTCGCTCATGATAGGCTGAATTCTTTGACAGGTGTATTGCACTTTGACTATCACATTTAACAGTGATATTTTGACCTTGAAGTTTCAGCTCCTTTGCAAAACCTTCAAGCCACAATGCTTCCTTCACAGCTTCAGTGAGGGCAATATATTCAGCTTCAGTGGTTGATAAGGCAACAACCTTCTGAAGCGTCGCTTTCCAACTGATTGCTGTGCCAAACATTGTGAAAACATATCCAGAAATAGACTTTCTGGAATCCATACAACCTGCATAATCAGAGTCAACAAATCCTTCGATTTCGACTATGCTATCACCATCACAGGCTCCACCATAAATCAAGACTCTTTTCAGAGACCCATTTATGTACCTGAGAATCCACTTTACAGCTTGCCAGTGCGCCTTTCCAGGATTGGCCATATACCTGCTCACAAGGCTCACTCCATATGCTATGTCTGGCCTCGTACATACCATAGCATACATCAAAGAACCCACTACACTAGCATATGGAATGCTATTCATATGGATTCTTTCAGCTTCAGTACTCGGACTTTGAGTAGTATTAAGCTTAAACTGAGGATTTGTAGGTGTCACAACAGGCTTCGAATTCGACATACCAAACTTGTCGAGAAGCTTCCGTAGGTATGTCTCCTGAGATAAGCACAACTTCGACTGCTTTCTATCTCTCCGGATGTCAATCCCAAGAATCCTGGCTGCAGCTCCCAGATCCTTTATTTCGAACTCCTTACTGAGTTCAGCCTTCACCTTCGTTACATCCTCAACCCTGTTGCTAGCTATGAGGATATCATCCACATACAGCAGCAACATAACAAGTGAGTTTCCAAGTCGAAATCTGAAGTAAACACAGTGATCGAACTGACTTCTAGTGAAACCAATGTGTGCCATGAACTTGTCGAATCTCCTATTCCACTGTCGAGGAGATTGCTTCAGGCCATACAAAGACCTATTCAGCTTGCACACATAATCTTCTTTACCCTTTTCTGCATACCCTTCAGGTTGACGCATCAGGATCGTTTCATCTAGATCACCATACAGAAATGTTGTCTTCACATCCATTTGCTCAAGTTCCAAGTCGAACTTTGCCACCATGGCCAACAACATTCGAATGGATCTATGCTTTACAACAGGTGAGAACACATCATTGAAGTCGACTCCTTCTTTCTGAGTGAACCCCCTAGCAACCAGCCTCGCCTTAAAGCGCTTTGACATCACTCCTTCGATTCCTTCCTTGACCTTAAAAATCCACTTACAACTGACTAACCTTGCTCCTGCAGGTTTCTCAATCAGCTCCCAAGTGTTATTATCATGAAGAGATTTCATCTCGTCATCCATGGCTTTTCGCCATTCAGTCTTGTCTCGACTCCTTATAGCTTCCTTGTAATCTCTAGGTTCTTCGTCAAGTACCTCACTTGCAGAGATTAAGGCAAAAGCTATAAGATCTGCATAACCAAGTCTCTGAGGTGGCTTGATGAATCTTCTCGACCTATCTCTTGCTAGTAGATAGTCATCAACAGTTTCCTCAGCCTCTTCAGCATCTTGCTCTTCGACTTCATCAGGGCTATACACTTCAGCATCACTATGCTCCACCTCAACAGGCATCTCTACCTGTTCCAGCTCCTCTTCAGAGATTTCTGCACTTCGACCAGCATCACCAGTTTTCTTAAAAGCCATTTCGACCTCATTGAAAACTACATCACGACTTGTGATACATCTTCTGTGACCTGGTTCTAGGCACCACAGCCTATAACCCTTGACTCCCTCAGGATATCCAAGGAACATGCATCTCAGAGCTCTAGGTTCGACCTTGTCTTGCCTAATGTGAGCATAGGCTAAACAGCCAAATACTCTCAGTTTGTCGAGATCTGGTGGATGACCCGACCAAACTTCTTCAGGTGTCTTCATTCCCAACGCAGTCGAGGGACATCTATTTATCAGATAAGCTGCTGTCGAAACAGCCTCTGCCCAAAACACCTTCTTCAATCCAGCACTAACCAACATGCATCTAACCCTTTCTAGGATTGTTCAATTGAATCTCTCAGCTAAGCCATTTTGTTGAGGAGTACCTGCTACAGTCTTATGCCTTGCAATCCCAGACTCAACACAGTAACTGTCGAACGCTTCGTTGCAGAATTCAAGGCCATTATCAGTTCTCAACCTCTTAACCTTTCTGCCAGTTTGAGTTTCGACCAGAACCTTCCAACTTTTGAAATTCTCAAAAGTTTTATCCTTCGTCTTCTGAATGAATACCCATAGCTTTCTGGAATAGTCATCAACAATGGATAGAAAATACCTTGCACCTGAGTGTGAAGTATTTCTTGCAGGCCCCCAAAGATCAGCATGAATGTAATCAAGGGATCCATGTGTTCTTTGCTTGCCTTTGTTGAACTTCGCCCTACAGGATTTACCAAATACACAAGATTCACAAAACTCCAGCTTTTCGACTTTGTCACCACCTAGCAGGTTCTGCTTCCCTAATTCGACCAGGCCTCTTTCGCTGACATGGCCCAATCTCATGTGCCATAACTCTGTCTTCGACATAGGTTTCATGGATACGACATTTGTCGAACCACTTACAACCTCAGCCTCCAGGGTATACAAGCCTTGGTTTTTCACGCCTCTCAAGACTTCCTTCGACCCTTTCATGACTCTTAGGGTACCTTGCTCTCCTTTGAAAACATATCCCTTTCTGTCGAATTCACCAAGAGAAATTAAATTCCTCTTAAGATCAGGTACATACCTAACCCCAGTCAATAGCTTTATTGACTCATCATGGAGCTTGAATCTAACAGATCCAATACCTGCAATCTTGCAAGCTTTATTGTCCCCCAGCAGCACTGATCCTCCATCTTGATCACATAATTCTTCAAACACATTCTTGTTTGGAGTCATATGCCAAGTACATCCAGAATCCATAATCCACTCTTCGCAAGAGTTGCTGCTCGACACCACAAGGACATCAGATGATTCATAACCATCTTGCACTATAGCTGCATTCCCATTGTCCTTACCTCCATGATTATTCAGGCGCTCAAGGCACACCTTGCTTGTGTGACCCTCCTTCTTACAGTGATAACATTTGATACTAGACATATCACCTCCAGAAGACTTCTGCCGAACCTTTCCTTTCTTCTTGTCAAACCTACCATCTTTCTTCGACGATCTACCTTTCACGGACAACTCTTCGCCAACTGATGAAGGTTTCTGCTCCTTTCTTTCGTTCAAGTCCTTTGAATACAAGGCTACTTGAACTTCTTCAAAGGTCAGGGACTCTCTTCCATACAAGAGAGTTTCTTTGAAGTGAGCATGCGATCTGGGAAAAGCACACAACAACAACAATGCTTGATCTTCATCATCAATCTTTACATCAATGTTTTCAAGATCAAGAATCAGCTTGTTGAAAGAATCCAACTGCTCAGCCAAAGCTTTGTCTTCATTCATCTTGAACGAATACAATGCTTGCTTCAGGTAAAGACGATTCACCAACGACTTGGTCATGTACAAGCTTTCAAGCTTCACCCATAATCCTGACGCCGTCGTCTCCTTTGACACCTGCCGGAGAACCTTATCACCAAGGCTCAACAGAATTGTGCTGTGTGCTTTCTCGATCATTGTCGTCTTTTCTTTTTCCGTCAACGCAGCATCCATGGCTGTCATCCCCTTCAACGCTTCCAAACATCCCTGCTGCACCAGTAGGGCTTTCATCTTCAAGCGCCACAGACCGAAATCGTTCACTCCGGTGAACTTTTCAATCTCATATTTTGTTGAAGCCATCTTCTCCACGCTCACCGCACCAATTTGTTGTGAAAAACGATGACTTTGATCAAAGTATAAAACTGGTTTCTTGATGATCAAGAACCAAAACAAGGGTTTAATGGAAAAGAAAACATGAAGAAGAAGAAGAATAGAGAACAACAATGATTGGGCAAATATAATTCTGTTTACTATTCACTTTCTCATTAACGTTTTACAATGATTACAAGTGAATATCACAATTTGCCACACTCAACAAACTGAGTGTACTAGCCTATTTATAGACTAACTAGGTAACTTGCAGCCCAAGAAACCTAAACAATTGGATCCTTAACACAAGGCCCAATTCGACAGAATATATATAAATTTCGACAATACAAACTAGAACAGACTTCGACTACAGTTTGTAACAATCAGGCATCAGCATGTGAACAAGCTTCGATTGCATGCTTGCCTTCTGTCGAAAACATGAAAGCTTCTCCTTCGACACAGCATGAGTTCGACCCAAATCTCACATTGATTTTTTAGAAATACAGAAGTGCATTTATCCATTTTGTTTGTATTATTTGGCTTGATTTTCATTATGTTTCATCTAGATTTGATCTTTTCTACTATGCATTAATTGTGTGGTTTAATTATAGACAATATGGTTAATAACCAAGATCGAATGAAGCTTGGGAGAGTGTCGCATCACGCATTAGTTTGTAGGGAAAGAGTTTGACATTCGCAACCACCTGACGATTCTAATTTGTCTGGTGTAGAGGCGTCAACTTCCAAAATTCAGGCATCTTCGACTTCGTCTTCCCGGAAGAGACATGTGTCACCTCCTGATGCCCCAAAAACCCCACCCGTCCAGGATGAGGCACCTGATGTTGATGTAGTCATTCACGAGGAGTTTGGAGGAAGCTCGTATGACTTATCATTGTCGCCTCTATATGTGCACCATACTGCCAAGCATTTGTGGGACGGAGAGGTAAAATTTATTTGTATTTATTCTTTGAAATAAATGTGTTATGATATTCGAATTTTCTTATGATAATTTATTTTTTTGCAGTATCGTGATGTTTTAAAATGCATTAACCATGATTGGACGATTGCGAGGGTGATGTCCTGAAGGAGATAGAAGACACCCGAGGGTGTCATATTAGATTTGGATTCTTGTAGAAGTTGTATGCACACTAGCTGATTGCGAGTAAGCCAATGGTGATGATGAACATGTTATGGAGCATAAATAAAGGATATGCATTAAAGACATATGTGTTGTAATTGGTTGACACGCCCATATTTTTAGACAAGAGTGTCTATTACGTGGATGTAGTGTACCTCAGATATTTTGCTGACTTGGAATGGATTCCTGAGTACAACTGAAAGGTCACTTGTTTGGTCTACTTATACTTCAAAATTTGATATGATAGTATAATTATAATACATAATATAAAATATAGGTGTTTTCCTAACAAAATGTCAAAATTTACTAAGTAAAAAGTGAATACAAAAATGTATATCCATATTTTAATATGAAGATGCATCTCAAAAAAAAATTATGTTAAAAGTAAGAGTGCCCCAGCCAAGAATGATTGGGGTGCATTTAAGATAAATACGGAAATGTATCTCCAAATAAAATTACTTCAAAAATGTGAGTGTGAGTGTCTCAATTAGGAATAATTGAGGTGCATATAAGGTAAATACAAAAATGCATATCTAAATTAATTTTTGGCAAAAATAAAAGTGACTTACTGACACATGGATGTGATGTGAATGGGTGCCTCTGAAAATATATGATGGTTTGGGTGATTTAAAACCTTATCTTGATCACTCTTTAAAAGTATCTTATATATGATTTTTATGCATAAAAGATAAACTTCTTTCTAAAAACTCCATTTGACATAAGGTGTAGAAACACAGATTATGCAAGCATACCCAGTTTTCACTTCAACGCTGTTAGAATTAGATTGGTAACTCTACTAGGGTATAAGTTTTTTTAATTTATTTCTTATAAAGGTTTTAGGGTAAGTTGAATTGCATAAACTCAGTAGAATCAAAACTATCTGATTAAACTTTTGCATGCAAGAACATAAGATATAAAGAAATATATAACACCTCACATAAATAAATTTTCCAAAGGTAAAATTTGCCTAATAAATTGCCCATATGAAAATTTTGTTTGACACCATATCTTACAAGGCAACTGTGCTCATAAAATTATGCTTAAATATATAAGCACTTATTTATTTCTACATAAATCTACTAGGAATATATTCAGTTAACCTGAGCGGATAGCGATAAAATTCATCATTTCTAACATCTCCATTCCTATTCTGGAAAGGAACCCACCATGGAAGTCCTCTATCAACACCTGTTTGTTTTGCTTCAAGTGTGTTGTCAATAACAGTTCCTACTATTATTGCCACAGTTGGTGGAGAAGAGAATATTGTATTCAATATGTCATTAAACTGTTTTCACACAACACAAATTTCACCAATGCGGTTAGAGATATAGAAAATTTTGAGGATAAAAAGCTATACGAATAGGATAGTTTAATGCAATGTTTTGAAAACCGGACCGGATAGTCTGGCGAACTTTAACTAACCAGTTCAACCAGTTGAACCTTGAATCACACGGAATGGAAAGTTGAGACTTAAGAAGTGACTTACCCATCCGCCATTTGTTCTAACAGGACCGTGACCGTCAGGTGCAGTGTTCATGACAAAATATTGAGGAATTGAGATCCCGAGAAATAGCGTTAAGCCGAAAACATAGATATTTCTTATGGAATTGTTGTTTGCAAATTGTATGAATGAAATCCCAGTAGCAGCTGCAAGAAAGAGATAAATGTATAAGGTTTGGATCTATCTACATGTCAAAGTTATTATGTTTTAATGTTTATGGAATTGTGGATATACATACCAACAATGCCGAATAAAACACAGTATATCGCAGCAAATATTGGTAGCGGAATCGATGCAAAAAAGGCACCAAATTTACCTGAAAGAGACATGAAAAAAAGTTATTACATACGCGTAAAAGTTCAAGGGAACTCACAATGCAAGAAATAAAGTCAAATATGGTACCGAAAATAGCAAAGAAAATCATGAAACCACATGATATTTGCACCACCCTTCTGCTACCGATATGAGTGAGACCGAGTAGACCAACGTTTTCGCTACAATCATCAAATAGATTAGTGTGATTATCCCGTATATATAATCAAGACTTGAATAATAAAGAACACGAAACAGAACAAAAGTTGTTAGAGCATTTGGTTTCTTACACAGATGCTGTAGTACCAACAACAGAACCAAAAATGCCTTCGATCAGCATGCTAATGCCCTGTATCACAAAAATTACAAGGATGTCGAGATTTCGTAATGTAAAAGAATAATAAAGTTAATCGTTCAAAACAAAACATGATTGAAACTTCACCTGGAGTCCGATGCTTCGGCTGAACACATGTGCAGGAGGGGGTGTTGCACCAGAAAGCCTGGCTGCGGCGAAGTAAGTGCCAGTTGACTGCATTCAAAATTTCATTAAGTTAAAGATCCATATTAGATCATCCGTTTGATGACAACTGATCGACAATTATAATAAGATACGGTAATGCAGTTAAGATCATTTTCCATAGGGTGAACATACAAACAATGTAGCACCGTGTGTCTGGTATCCAACACGACCCTGACACATGTAGCTACATTCAACTACTTCCATTTCTTAAATCATTAATCGTATATGAGTGACATTGTTGTGTCTGGTGTCTGTCAGCGCTTCATAGCATATAAATTAACCGAACAATCTGTAGAATTAAAAATACTAAGGCTAAGGAAAAGTTGTTAGACCTCAGCAGAAGTGACAAGTGCTGCTCCCATCATCCCAAAGACATGACTAGCCTTGAATATTGGGGTACCCCACTGAAATGGGTATGGAACTTTAATCCTGAAATAGAAATATAATTGCTATCATAAAATTCAAGAAAGAGAATTTGAACTCAAAATGGTCAAGTTAAACTCCTGTTTGGATAAACAATTTAACCAAAACTGTTTATATAAAGTCAAATTGTTTTCATATAAGCTATAAACTATTTTCATAAGCTATCCTTGAGAGCTTATGGAAATAAGCTACAAACAAGTCCTAAATTGGTCAAACCAAACATGCCCTAAATCTACTACTTATGCTACATACCAAGGAGCAGAAGTCAGAAGGTAGGAGCGATCTGTGCGGCAACTCGTTTGGGTCTTTGATTTGGAATTATTGTATGCACCAGCAACGGTGAGGATAGCGGCAAAAGCCCAAATAATGGCAATGCAGATAAGTAAAGCAAATCTCTCAAGTATATGATGAGCTTGAGGATGAAGGCGCTTCAAATACTGCAGGACCGAAAACGTAAAAAGTTATTTACTATTAGAAGTGAGTAAAACTGTACAAGATTCTTTCGGATTAGATATAAAACCTGTTGTGTTATGATAAGTAGAATGAGCATAGGTAGTCCAATTTGCACACAATCTGCAACCTGCATGGAAGAGCGTGATTGAGTTTATGAACTTTTCATTTTAAATTTTTAGTATAATAAAGTGAGTAATTTATTCTTGTATATAATGTCGTCGTACCAACGGAAAGCCCCTCGTGAACAGACCGAGACCGACAACAGATACAATAGGTACAATGATAATGGGACTAAACAACCTGATAAAGAAAGAAAAAGAAATTTAATCAAAAGAAAGTAACTAATAATCGTAATAATAAACTAATCGTGAAATGAAATTAACATTGAAGATTGACATGGATCTATCTACCTTGTTAAATTTCCCCATGCCCTACTATATCCAAGGAAGATATTGATGAAAGATGAAACAATGAGGGATCCTTGAATTGTTCTCATTGTGCGGGTAAACCTCTACAAATTACAAGTGTGATAATCTATTAGAGATTCGGATCACCGATTTATAGACATGTCATAAAATACACCAATAGTTGAAATCGCAATCGATATGTTTTGAAACAAACAAACCTCATGCTCAGATGAAAAAGTATGGTCATTGTAATCATTGATGATTGACATCACTGGAAGTACAAAAGCAAGTGATCCGCCCATAACCACCGGAAGCCTCGAACCAAACCAAGTTTGAAGCAATGTGTTGATGCCCGACATAAACAACAATGTCTGAATCACACGAGCCTTATCGCCCTACAAAACAACAACATAATTATCACAAAAAAACATAGCAAGCACCGATCTTTCACTCAAGAGTCACATAATCTATTTAGCATTGACACTTCAGATTGAAGAAGAGTCAGGTGCCTACCATATACCGACACCACACTGACACATGATTACATTTGATAACTCCATTTTCTCAAATTACTATCGGTCTCGATGTGTCAGTATCAGTGTCATGTCTAGTATCGGTGCTTCATAGAACATCAAAGATCAGTATACTTACATGACTCCCACCCATTTGAGGTACAAGATTGGTTGCAATCAGAACAGTTGTTCCAAGCATCACAATGTAGTGCTGAAAACCCAAAAGCAATGCTTCCGCTGCAGAACAAAAAACAAAACTTGAATTTTTTAATCTCAAACCAAAAAAAGAAAAAAGAAAAAATTCAAAACCTGTTTCAATCAACTTTTAACACACTGAATCTCACATAAGATTCATACAAACAAACGACAAGAACAAAAAACAAAAAACAAAACAACTTTTCACAAAAAATGAGAATCAAACCAGAAAAAAGGTAACAAAAAGTAGAATCAACAAAAAAAACTAAACTGAACTATAAAAAAAGAATTAATTAACATGAAATAAAAAATAAAATAAAAAAGATCAAATAGAAAGGTTGAAAGAGAAACTAACGCCATGAAGGATTAGAATGGATGCAATAATGAAGTTGAAGAAGCTGTTCAGCTGGAGTCCAAGTAGGTCCCCTTGAAAGTCCCAGATTCTGCGGTGGTGGTGCCTGAGCTGACGGTGGTGCTTGGTGGTTGTGGTTATCAGTTTCACCCATTTTTTTCCCACACTTTTTCTGCTGAATCTCTCAGAAAACAAAACAAAAAGTTTGTTTTGTGATTGTGTTTATATATAAAATAAAAACAAAAACAAAAAAAAAAAAAGATTAGAATGAATGAAAAATAATTAGTATTATTTAGAAAATAAATTAAATAAAAACAATTGAAGAAAGTCTCGGATTGAGAAAAGAAAAGGAAACGCTTGTTGGAAAAAGGAAAAAAAAGAAAATAGTGTAGTTTTCCAGGAAAAGCAGTGATGGCAAGTAAAACCAGTTATTAAGGTTACTACGTTTTATGATTGTCGTGTTGTGTAGTCAAGAATTTTTCTTCTTTTCATTTTCATTTTTTAATAATAAATAATTATTTTATTTTATTTTTCATTTATTAGATTTGAAGTACCGTTAATAAGAGAGTATGGATCTGGTAAGTGTTCACAATTCACAAATATCGAGATACTTGAAAACTAGTATACTGTAACTGTGCTGTGCTGGACATTTGAAGTTTTATTGAATGACGATTTTGCCCTTGTGGTTTGTTGAGTTAAATTCAGTGTACTATGTTTGATTTTGGAATCCATATAATAGGATGAAGATGATGGGGTATTACTTAAAATGCTACAAGTGGTGAAACATAACGTCAATAGAATGTACTAGCAACTATGCATTAACTTTCTTTCACATGGAGTACCACCTACATACATAATACATATCTTTTGCTTCCAAATTAGTGAAGACATAGTACTATTTTGTTGGTTTTTTATTTATTTATTATATTTTTTGAAATAAGCTCAAATCATATTTTATTTCTTAGTACTTGATATGTGTGAGCTATTGATTTAGAGTTAAAAATGTCAATTTACATCTATTAACGAAGATTTTCGTAAAATTATCTATTTTGGATTTTAAAATTATGAATTTTTTCTCTATATAAAAATAAGGATTGAAGAAAACATATTATGATGAAATATTTTGAGGCAGAGATTGGAGAAGTATTACTTTTTATTTTAAACTTATAACGACATTATTAAAAATGTTAATATTAAAAATTATAAAATTTATTAATTGTATTGTGATGTTAAAAAGTCAAATTAATAACTTATAAGAATAACAAATGGAATGTTATCTTTCGTTTCTAATTTTTTTATATAATTTTTTTGAAAAATTCAAATGTATTAATTATTTTTCGGAAATGATAACTTATGTCATAAGGACTGTTTTAAACTAAAAAAATGTTTTGGTAAAAGTTTGAGTATTATGCATTGAAAATTAAAATATTTTTTTCTTTACACAAAAATTTAACAAATTAAATTTTTAAGAATTTATTTATAATTTATAGGTGTATTTCTTTACTAACATAGTTATGACTATGTATTTTTTCTTGTAATTTATAATAAATATTTATAGGAAAATGCTTATTAGTAAGAAAAAGGGAAAATAAGAAAGGCAAAAATAAATCTCAATCATTCATTATCACCACTACCCCATGATTCATATTAAAAAGGAAATTAAATTTATAATAAATAAAAAATTATCCTATAAAATAATGACACGTGTGCATTCTTGCATTTCTTATTCAAATTATTGTTTACTAAATAGCATTACTCATATTTATAAATATTACTATCAGCAAAGAATACAGTTTATTGACTGACTGGTTCAGCAAATGCTCTTTAAAAATCAGCATTTTCATTTCAAAAGACACCACCAGAATTTCCCATTGTGGTGGAGGCCATGTCTATGTTACACTTAATCCAGTTCAGTGTAGGAGGGAGATAAGTGATCTATTTGAATGAAGGAGCTCTAAGAGGGTGGTTGTTGATTTTGAAACATTTGAGGAGGGTGAAGTCATGAATAAAAGATGAAGAGAAAAGATTTGTGAATTTACTGGGTAAAGAGATTTAGGAAACTAAAATAGATGTTGCAATCTTCCAAGCAACCTCCTTATTTTGGAATCTGGTAGGGTTGATAGCATACTAGATAATGGCCACTATGTTAGACAAAGCAGATTTGTGGACAAGTAAACACTGTAGGAAGCTTTGAATGTCACAAATTTTCCACAAGTCCAAGAAAGAAGATACTTGCCAATGGACACTAAGCTTACGCCCAATCCAAGACCAAAGTTTGGAAGCATACTCACATTCCTAAAATATATGCATAGAAGTGTCTTCATGTATGAGGCACAAGGAATAAGCAGAAGAAAGGTAGAAACCGCTTAGCTTCAAGTTATCATTAGTGGCCAACTTTTTATGAATTAACTTCCAAACAATAATTGAGTTAGAGAGGGAAATATCTTTGCACCAAACATGTTTGGACGAGATATTGCCAGGACCTTTTTATCTTTTGATGTTGTAAGTCTCATTTAAAGAGTTATCTCCCTCATTCGAGTTGAACCAGACAAGCTGATCAGGTTGCCTTCCCTTATGTATACTATGTGTTCTACCCAGTTGTGCATGTCAGAGAAGAAGTTTAAGGTTTCTTGAGGAAAGTTCCACACCCTAATCAATAAGTAATCACCAATCTTATCATTGAGGAGGTGTTGAAGATGAGATGGAACTGTGAGCACTTGATTTAGGACTTGTGGCCTAAGCCATCTATTACTCCAGAATTTGATCTTTGAATTTGATCTTATCACTAGACAAGAGTTCTCCTGAACTACAAAAAATTCAGTCTTAATGATACTCCGTAACGATGAGTGAATGTGATTAGTGATGCATTTGTTATCCCTAATGACCCTGCTTCTTAGGATGCAAGCCTAGTCTTCCCAGACTGCAATAGTTTCCAGCATAGCACCAAGTTTGAGACCTCATTTAGACCAATGAGGGATCTAATCCCCACCACACCTTCATTATAGGGCCTGCACATTTTCTTCTAAGCCACAATAGTAAGTTTCCTTAAAGCTATGTCCTTAGCCCAAATGAAGTTTTTTATCCATCTTTGCAGAGATCTTAGTAAAGAAACTGGCCATGCATATAAGAAAATTAAGTAGGTAAGCATACTTTGAATCACTGGCCTAACCAGTTGAGTTCTACTTGTAAATGACAAGAGGAAGGATTTCAAGGCTGCAAACTTGGATTTGATTTTGTAAAGTATGGGTAGTAAATGTTTAACTTTTGGCTTTCCTTTGAAAATTGGCACTCCGAGATACCAAAAGGGGAAGGTAGCCAATGTTAAATACAATAAAGTATGTTAATCTCTGCTACCTAACACTAGGAATAGAGCCTACATATATGGTGGACTTAGTAGCATTCACCATTTAACCAAAATAATGAGCATATCTTGTAAAGAGTCCCTTCAGAGCACAGAGGGTGGAATGGCTACCATTATAATACCCCATCAAGTCATCAACATGAAAGCAATGGGATGGCATGGAAACAAACCTGAGGCCCTTCGTCAGCTTGACCCAACCTTCCATCACTAGCTTTGAAATGCTTTTGGGTTTGGGTTAAACCACTTGTCACCATATACAAAACGTGGGTAATGATATGTGTAGCTGTTGGAGCGGAATAGCGGCAAGCAACAAAAGTTTTGGAAGTATTTTTCCAAGAATTTATCGTGTCTACAGAGATCGGTGCTACTGAACTGCCGTTCGACAATTTAAATGTTATGAGTTTGGGTTTAGAATTGGTTGAAACATAAAAACAGAAAAGTAAATAGTAACACAAGAAAATTCATTCGTCAGAGAGAAAAGACTTATCAAGCATGTATATATTCCACTCGTCACAAACTTAAACTTACCGACCAGTTATACTCAACCTACAATACTCCTCAATATCATCCAGCATCACTCTCAATAGTGTTCATCTCTGACACACCGAGCTGAGAGAAAAACCGTATTACTCTCGTCGACACTCTCGCACTCGACTCAAATAACACGGAGGCATTAAGCTTCGACACCCAAATAGATTGTTAGCTCTAAATCTATCTCTAGCATCCAGAACTAACAGATAATTATCCCTAATGAAGGTTTGTGATGTTTATCTCTAACACAACGCAAACCCCGCGCATTTAAGCAAAAATCAAGAACAATCACCAATAGAGATTCATAAAGCAAATTAAATATAACGCCATGGGCGACAAATGTACATAAGATCAAAGTAAAAACATATACAAACCCAACAAAGAAGAAAGACATGAAGAAAATCAGAAATGAACCAAACACTTCGCGGGTTGTCAGAGCCGATCGATGAGAAATCCACCTCAGATCATCCAAATGCAAGCTTCCATGATGTTTTCTAAGCTAATCTACTAAAGAAATGAAGTTTGATGGAGTTGGGAGCAAAAAATACCCAAACCATACCTAAAAAATGTGATCAAATCTATTTATAGAGGGGCTGAGATTTGCAGAGCGCGCTAAGCGCGCTGTCATTTATTGTTAAACCGCCTTAAATCCCGCTTAGCGAGCTCCAGACCGTGCTAAGCGGGCGACCTGCTGGAATTAGCTCCATCCTTGGGCTAGGAGCGCGCTAAGCGTGCTAGTAGCATGCTTCAAAAATTCTATTTTCTTCAAAAATGCTCCTAGCTCAATGCTTTATACAACAATGGCAAGATATCCTTGATAGAATACCTGCAAAAAATGAGATAAAATCAATTAAACTCAATGATATTTACCAGAAAACTCAATATACACACGAAAACGTAAAGTAAACGTATTTACACATAAAGTGGGGTTTATTCGAACGATTTTAACAAAAAGCATTGATAAGTGCAACAAAACTTATATACAAAAATAGCTACAATTTGCACTTATCAACTCTCCCCAACTTACATAATTGTTTGTCCTCAAACAAAGCCAACATCTAAAGGAACAAAAGTGAAATCCAAGAAATCACGCAACAAGTTTTTACAAACAAAAACAAATGCAATGGTTCAATCAAAAATGGTACACACAAAGTAAATACTTACTACTAAACTTCAACGATAACATAATCACGAAACAAATGCTAAATACAAAAGTCATGCCAAACATTCTAAAACAACACAAGTTCAAACGTGAATCACACCTAGCAAAAACAATCATCGGTAGATGAAAAACACAAAATGAGGGATTTTTCACTCACACAACAATCTTGCAAACAAAAGACTAAATTATGCAATCATCCAAAAATCATGCTGAAAACACAAAAGCAAGAATCAAAAGGACTTTCAGGGTTGTAATGTGGTCGGGTGAACAAACAAGGGGTAATTCCTAAAGCTAATCGAAACAAAAAATTGCCTAAACCTAAGGGAGTGATCAACTCACAAAAGTTCAAACACAAAATTTCAATCAAACTTCTTCCAAAATCCTAAGTGTTACACCAAACACATAGAACTTATTAGCACAACATTATTCTACTCTTTTTGTTTTTCTTTTTCAAAGCTTTTTCAATTTTTTTTCTTTCTTTTCTTTTCTTTTTCATATTTTTCTCTTTTTTCTTTTCTTTTTCAACCTCATAGCAACCAATAACATAAGTGAGAAAACATTGCTCTCCCCAACTTGAATTCAACCACATCATCATGTGAATACTCCCTACTTTCTAAGGCAAGGTAAAAATTCATACAACAACACAAAGTTGAGGGTTCAAGAAAAAAAACAACAATCAAGATCCACACAAAAAATGAATTTGACACTCATAGACAAGAATCAAACTCAAACAACATGGATAATAACCAAAGGCTCAAAGGGTTTACAAACGATCACACACTCACAAGGTGAATTGATTATTTGGCTAAGGTAGTTGTGCTCAAAATGAAACAAGTGCCTTAATCATTTTCATGCTTTCAAATAATCAACACAAACAAAAGATTAGGCATAATAAAATCCTGTTAAAACAAGAATATTGGTACTCCGAGCATATATGAACAATGGAAGGCTTCCTTACAAAAAGGGTGGGAACTAAAGTGATTCACATACGAACAAGTATATAAAAGAATGAATGATATAGAAGTTGTAAAAATCCTAAGTATCATGAATATGCTAAAGTATAGAAAGCGATAAACACATACCTTGAACGTGTACAAAACTTTAAACACTATCATTACCACACATTCGCAAGTTGAAACACTCAAAATCGAAAAATCACCGAATACGACTTCAAGCAATCGAACCAAAATTTGAGTCCAAACAATCAACAAAAGAATTAGAAAAATTACTAATAATTACTAATATATAAGGCCTTGGTGGAAGTGGGAAGAAGGGGGAGCCAAGTGAACAATTAAAAGAATTCACTGGCTCAGCACAGCAGGCCCCGCTAAGCGGGCATACCCGCGCTAAGCGCGCTACACCAGAAGCAAAAAAAACAGGACAGCAAAAATGCATTTCATGCTACCTCCACTATCACCTACACAACTCAATTACAAAACATACAATATTTACACATATAAACTTCCTCAAGTTAAACACGACAAGCTTGAGGAAAACAAAACTTAACACCTTAACACAAACTACCATAAACATACTAAAAGAATGGGAGAAAAAAACATTAGAAACTAACAACAATAAAACATGCTTGTTTTACGTCATAAGTTCGACGTCTATTCTTTACAAACCAACACGTTGCTTCGGAAGAGCCAAATGCTTTCACTCCCGCCTTTGCCCTCATCTCTTCAAGCTCTAACCGGAACTACATATCTAACCACACTTTTGGCAAACGTGAAGAGAAACAAATATATACACTATATTCACAATTATGCAAAACATGTAAAATACACAAATATGGTAAACATATACAAGTATCAATATAAACATGTGAAAATAGACAATATATACGATATCTTCAAAACTCAAAAACAAAGAAACTATCGTAATGCGATCCAATAAAAACACCAATCCCCGGCAACGACACCATTTTGTTGGAGCGGAATAGCGGCAAGCAACAAAAGTTTTGGATTGCATCACTTCAAGAATTAGACCAATATCTAGTCTTTATGAAAATAGGCTCTTAAAGAAAAAGGTGCAGAAAGGCACAAAAAGAGTTTGATGATGTTAGTGTTTTTTTAGAATTTTGAAAAGTGTTTGAATATGCTTAGATGTTTTAGCATTTATTGAGAAAAATATTTTCTGGATCACTTGACAAAGTAAAGGTTTATTAAGAAAGTGGCAAAGTTTGAAAATAAGAAGATTTTGAAATAGGAAAAAGATTTTGAAAATTTAAGAATGGGAAGAGATGAAGATACTATCCTAAAGAATAAAATAAATAGTCTCATTGTCAGGTAGCCTAAGAGAAAACCTTTGTGTGTGGAAGTGAACTAACCAGGATAAGCAAGCACTTGACATGAGTCAAAGCCAACATTCCATTCCCTTTGGATTTAGGCCACAAGATAAGCAACTAAGCATATGAACACAAGAGGATCCAGACAAATAAAGTCACAAAGAAACATCCAGTCTTGATTCAATGGCCATAGGTATCAGATGAACTCAAGGTGTTAGGCAAATTGCAAGGTATCAAATAAACTTCCAAGTTTCAGATAAGAATATTTCAAGCATAGGAAACCCTAGTTCTATGTCAATTTGTCCAAAACTCCTCAATGCACAGGTTAGTAACCATAGTCCAAGACTAAGTGTCTTTTTATGGTTTTTGACCATTTTATCATATTTTTGTATTTTTGAAAAAAAATGAAGAAATAAAGATTGAAGAAGAAAGAAAATGACATGAAATAAATGCGGAAATGACAAAAAGCGGTAAAGTAAATAGTGGAAGTTAAATGACAAGAAATAAATTGCGGAAATGTAAAGGCCAAAAGATGAATGTGAGAAGTTAGGAGTTTATTGTTAGTAGTTAAGGATCGAATGATTGATTTCTCGAATCGGGACCAATTTAGCACTATGTTAAGCAATCGTAAGTGGACATATATAGAAGTCACACTTATCTGAGGTCGATCAATAACAATATTTGTGTTAAAACATGCTAGAGAAATGATATATAAATTATTCTCCTAAATTTATGCCACGCGAAAAGAAAAAGAGAATGGTCTCATCTTAATCAAGAATTTCCATGATTAATCAATGGCAACCTATCACTACCACAAAGTGTAAAGAATGATCCAAATGATCATTCATCAACATGTTTGAAATAATGAAGATTCAACATCTTTGAAAATCAATATTCCATGATTCTTAGACTTTCATCAACCAAAATGAAAAAAAAAAGCAAGCAAAAAATATTAATGGAAAAGAAATGGATCAAGAAAATAAAAGAAAAATCTAACAAGAAATTGCAATAAGAAATTCAAAAGAAATCGGATAGAAAAAAACAAAAAAAAAACAAAAAAAAAATCAATGAGAGACTTGCTCGTGGATTAGGAGGTGTGTGAATAACATTTCATGTGTAGAAAACAAGTTTACATGGGCCTAAGCCCAAACCAAAATTGCCAATGTGTTACAAGAAAAAAACATAGCAAAAAGAGGAAAAATTTACCCCATACCCCTACAATTATACCCAGACCCCTACAGTAAATTTTTTATGACCAAAATTCCCTTGTATAAATAGTTAAAATTTAAAAAAATTTCATTTTCATTTTCCATTTTTGAAGTCTTCCGAGAGAGAACGTATTGCCTCAAGTCTTCTGGAACACTTGCATCAAGTCTTCCGGTTCACAAATTTCATTCCGGAACACATTGACAAACTCTTCCGGTTCATTACATCAATGCCGGAACACATAAAGTAAGTCTTCCGGAAGTTGGTACGTACCGGAAGTCATGGAAAAAGTCTTCCGGTACTTTGAATTTTTGAGTTTCTGTACCGGAACACTTACATGAAGTGTTCCGGTTCTTTTCCAAAAAAAAAAAAAATCGGAACTCTTTCATGAAGTGTTCCGGAACGCTTTTTTTTTTATATTTGTTTTTTATGTTTTTATTTTGACAGTGGCGTGCACACGAGGCAAGGACGGTAAGATCCCTAATCGCGGTCTAGGACAGGGCGAATCATCGCGAATGGCTGAGGAAGAGCATATTGGTGCATCTGCTTCAGCAGCACAACCTGTTGGATATCCTGGAGGACCGTACGATACCTCTCTTTTGGTTAAGTACGAACATCATATTGCTAGACATATATGGTTCGGTGAGGTAAATATACTACAATTATTTGATATTGAATAAAAGTTGAATTTGTTATGTTGTAATTTATAATATATTTACTTTTAATTATTTTCAGGAGAGGGGCCCGAAGAAAGAGTTGAAGGTAGCAAGAAATGGGTTAAAGCTGGCTTAGAGGGTTCCACTGCAGCTTCCTAGAGAGATGGAGAATTTGATAGATCACTCTGGTTTAGCTTCACTTCAGAGAACCAGTATGTCAAAGATAGATACAAACCTGGTATCTGCATTTGTGGAGATATGGCATCTAGAGACATCTTCATTTTACATGTCGTTTGGTGAGATGACGATTACTCTGGATGACGCTTCTTGTCTGCTTCATTTGCCCATCAGGGGAGTCTTCTGGAGCCCTCAAGATATCAACGAAGGGCTTGCTATTGACTGGGCTCTTGATTACTTAGGAGTTTCACGGAGAGATGCACACAAAAAAAGTCCGTGACTGCAGGGGTTGTTATTATAAGTTGGAGTGGTTATACGATCTATTCGTCGAGCACAGAGCCGCTTCTAGTTGGGCATATGCGACTAGGGCTTATTTGTTGATGTTAGTGGGTTCTACCATTTTTGCGGACAAGACCTTTACGCTTGTGGAGGCACGATACCTTGCACTATTTATGGACTTAGGGGGCTTATCAGGATACAGTTGGGGAGCAGCTGCGTTGGCTACCTGATCGGTGGTTTTTATGCGTTATTTTACCGTTAATTTTAGTTAGTTTTATTATAGGTTTAATTGAATTTTATTCCCGTTTACCACATTTTATGCTTGGTTTGTGTCTTTTCAATGTTTTGAGGTTCAGATAAGCATTCACGAGGAATCAGAGCAAAAACCAGGAAAAAAACGCAAGAATTCAGAGAAAGTTGCATGTCCGTGTCAAGATGCCTGGACCAAAAAAATAAACAAACATAAAATATATTGGGCAACCAATTCTCTCATCTATACTATGTTATAGTTCTCTTCATTAGCTTTCCGATGCTTCGAACGGGGAACAAAACGGACTTACGGATCAAAAGTTATGATCGAAACAATTTTGGTTAAAAATCTCGTGAGCTGACACGGCCGCCCGTGTTGGATGACACGGCCCGTGTCAGCAGGTAACGCTGATTTCATGATTTTTTTCATATGTTCGCCATATGTTAAGCTGTGGGGGCACTTTGGGTATTTCCAACCGATCTGAGTGATTTTCTACTATTTAGATGAGTTTTGGCAAGGAAAAAGGGGACTTTTGGACGGGAGAAGAATTTCACGATCAAGATTGGAGAGATAAAGGTTTTCAGAAGGCGAAAGGTTTTCATGAGCGGAAGTAGTTGAAGATCAAAAGTCATCCAAATTCTTGTAATGTTTAATCTTCATTTTGTAATAATCTCTTTGAATATTATGAGCGGCTAAACCCCCCAATGCTAGGGGGTGTCCCTGAATTGCTTTTGTATTGACTATGTTTCCTTTTATTCTATGAGATAAGTGCTTTTTATTAATCTATTTTATTTTGCAAAGTGCTTAATGCTTTTTCTATCTGACCAATGGAATTTGATTTACGGTTAAGGTTTAGGTCGGACAAACCAACTTAACGCTTTTTGCATAATACTATTACAGTAGATATTGCCTAGGAATAGGGATACCCTGTAGTAACCGTAATAATCTTGTTAAAAACACAAAGCTTGATATCCATCCTAAACTGCTAAGGAATTAGGGTATAGGTTGAATACCAAAGGTTTTTCTGGCTAAGGAATTAGGGAAAAACATTCTTAGGATTCAGTAAAGGTTCGTTTAAAACATTGTCTCCTCGAATAAGGATTTAGGTTAGTGTAAAGCAATTCATACACCTTACCCTGGCATGCTCTCTTATATCTGTCCAAAGTCAATTTTATTTTTCTGCTCTATTTTCTCATTACCGTTATTATTTTCTTAACAAACTAAACCACCAAGTGCTTTTTGTAACACCCCCTTCTACACCCCCAGGCTATTAAAGCGATAAATAAAATTCAAATTTTCATCAGAGTATAATTAAAAATTCACGGCATAAACCGAGGGGTCACATCAATTTGAAACAAACATACAACAACCTGCTCATATAGATATGCAACATTCAGGTAGCACATAACAAAGGAACTTAGTTCCTAACACCCACAATTCAGATACAAAATAAAAGCGGAAGATCCGTAACTGAATCTCATATATATATATACCATAAAAAGTTTGCCTGTCATATCCAATATAATACATGTACAATCCAAAGATACATATACATAATACAAAATAATCACATTCGATCTCCCCGACTACCCGGTGCTACATATCAGAGCCGACCGACAAAAGAATGAAGACCTAAGCTTCACAAAAAGACGTCCAGCATCTAATCTGTAATGCCTCATAGAGCATTAAAACAGCAGAAGGGTGAGAAACACAATCATAATACAATTGCATATAATTATATAATAACACACAATTACGCAAACATAATATTCTCACCACACTATACGCCATAAATCAAGTACAAACCAACACAATAAATTTTCTCACATATCGGTCACAAAAGCATATCAATCATACACAATAAAATTATCACCAACACGTATATTCATATATCAACTCATCAATTTCATTCATAATTCTACACATAATCAAACCATTCATGATTTATGCAAATGCAAAGAGACCGACACAACGACTCTATGCATATGCACATGCGGTACCGACTTCCATCATTTCTCAACACCAGTTCACTCAGGAACTATTGGAACCATCGCTCGTTACTTAGTGTAACTCCCCGTCGGGCATATGATGTCCCCCATCACTTTAAGTCCTCTTGGTATAAGGCGCACGACGTTTATGGATCGCTTTAAGTCCTCTTTGTATAAGGCGCACGATCCGATCGCTTTAAGTCCTCTTTGTATAAGGCGCACGATCGTCTATAATCATCGCTTTAAGTCCTCTTATTTTTAATGCGCACGATCCGATCCGATCCGATCGCTTTAGGTCCTCTTATTTTTAAGGCGCACGATGTTATAGCGGATTCCCTCTGGAATCGATTCGTTGCTCACACCCACTAAGGCACACAACATCACAAGATGCATATCATGATGCTCAGCATACAATGACTCATGATATTCAAATGCACACATATACACATTCCATAACCATGCATATATCATCAAATACCACACATTGCATTTTCTTGCCCTTAGGCCACAAATCATCATCACAACATGTATCACGTGCATTTTCATTTCACAACAGCACACAAGTCATACAATTCATATCACAAGCATGTTGCATAATAACACGTCAAATGCACATCATTAAAATGGTAAAAGTCAACAAACGACACATTCCAAATTCCCGACATAATTAAATCGACCAACAATCTCCAAACCATTTTAATAAGAAAGAACGACTCAAAATCTTTCCAACGCACCCAACCACGCCCCAATCCGACTTACGGATCAAAAGTTATGAATTTTCAAAGAAAAGAATTTATTGAGAAACAGCCAGATTCGCCTGGCGACTTAGGATTTCGCCTGGTGGATCCCCATTCGCCAGCACTTCGCCTGGCAAACTAGTGGCGAACCACGAATTTAGAAAACCCCAAAAGTTACAGAAGCTACCCCATTTCTGTCTTTTCGATTTCGCCTGGCGACTTATGATTTCGCCTGGCGAATCCCCCTTCGCCAGCACTTCGCCTGGCGAACGAGTGGCGAGACCTGATTCGCCTGGCGAATCCCCAATTCGCCTGGCGAATCACACCAGAACCAGAAAAATTCTGTTACGGGTTACATTGATCCAAAACCCCCAAAACCTCATTTTTCATTCCAAATCAATTCCAACAGCAAAACAATTATCAGCAATGACTCATAAACACCTTGTGATCATACAACGCAAATTATATCGATTTCCGACCGCGAAAACATCGATTTCTACTCGTTTACTCGTTTTCGACCTATAACTGAAAACTATGGAAAAGCAAGACAACATGCACACACACACATACATAATCATACACAATGATAAGATAATCGAGTTTCGCACCCTTACCCGATTAAATCACGTTTGAAAAGTCGGTCGAATCGGTTCCTAGATTTTCCAAAATTTCTCTCTTTCTCCTTTTCTTTCTCCTTTCTTTCTTCCTCTTTTTCTTCTCTTCTTTTTCTTTCCTTTCTATTTTTCTCTCTTTCTATTTCTATTATAATTCTAACTTAAGAAAAATTAAAGTGAAATGACCAAAATACCCCTACGCTCAAATATCTCGCAAACGTTCCCAAAACGCGATAAAATATAATCACGATGAAAAATAACACATTTTCAAATAAAAGTCAGAAATAAAATAATATAATAATAAAATAATCAAAACGACTCAATTAAATAAAAATAACCAAAACTGGGGCGTTACAACTCTCCCCCACTTAGAAATTTTCGTCCTCGAAAATAATACCTGAAATGAACAACTCTGGATACGACTCCCGCATCCGACTCTCCAACTCCCAAGTCAAATTGCCCTCAGCAGCGCCTCCCCACGCTACCTTCACAAGTGCAATATCCTTGCCCCTTAACCGCTTCACCTCGCGATCCAAAATACTCACCGGTAATGCCTCAACCGTAAGGTTTTCCCTTACCTCAACCTCATCCATCGGAATCACATGCGACGGATCCGGAACATACTTCGGAAGCTGTGAAACATGGAACACATCATGTAAATTCGACAGACTCGGCGGCAACGCCACCCTATAAGCCACAGCACCAACTCTCGCAAATATCTGGTAAGGACCAATAAACCGAGAAGTAAGCTTCTTCGATTTCAATGCACGACCAACACCCGTTACCGGCGTAACTCTCAAAAATACATGATCGCCCTCTCGAAACTCAAGATCTTTCCTTCTTCGATCATGATAACTCTTTTGCCTACTCTGAGAAGCCTTCATTTTCTCACGAATAAGTTTCACCTTCTCCGTAGTCTGTTGTACCAACTCCGGTCCAACCACCGAACTTTCACGAGATTCGTGCCAACACAACGGTGTTCGACACCTCCGTCCATATAACGCTTCAAACGGTGCCATTCCAATACTCGAATGGAAACTATTGTTATACGTGAATTCAATCAACGCAAGATAACTATCCCACGCACCACCCTGTTCAAGAACACACGCTCTCAACAAATCTTCCAACGACTGAATCGTTCTCTCGGTCTGACCATCCATCTGCGGATGATAAGCCGAACTCAATCTCAATTTAGATCCTAAAGCCTTTTGTAAACTTTTCCAAAATCTTGAAGTAAACCTCAGATCTCGATCAGAAACAATACTTAACGGAACACCATGCAACTTCACAATCACACTGATGTAAATCTCAGCCAACCTCTCCAAAGAAAAACTGATGTCAATCGGAATGAAATGCGCCGATTTAGTCAGCCTATCCACCACTACCCAAATAACATTATGCCCTCGATGAGTATTCGGTAACCCTGTCACAAAATCCATGGAAATGTTATCCCACTTCCACTCAGGAATATCCAACGGTTGTAACAAACCACTAGGCCTCAGATGTTCTACCTTCGACTTCTGACAAGTCAAGCACGCATACATAAACTGAGCCACATTTCTCTTCAAACCCGACCACCAGAAAATCTTCTTCAAATCTTGGTACATCTTATTAGCTCCCGGATGTATACTCAAATTACTCCGGTGTCCTTCCTCCAAAATCATCCTTTTCAACTCCGAATTGTCCGGAATACAAATTCTACCTCGGAACCTCAAAACACCTTTATCGTCCACTTTAAAGTCCTCATTTTCACTTTTATCCCCAACCGTCATCAAATCCACAAATTTCACATCCATCTTCTGTTTCTCACTAACCGTCAACAGAAAATCATTAGTAACCTTCAACATTCCAAGCCTCGCGCTATCCGACGTCACTTCACATACCAAACTCAAATCTCTAAACGATTCCAAAAGTTCCCACTCTTTAATCATTAAAGCGGACATATGCAACGATTTTCGACTCAACGCATCGGCTACCACATTAGCTTTACTAGGATGGTAATTCAAGCCAAAGTCGTAGTCCTTCAAGAATTCCAACCATCTACGTTGCCTCATATTCAACTCTTTCTGATCAAACAAATATTTCAAACTTTTATGATCACTAAAGACTTCGAATCTTGCACCGTAGAGATAATGCCTCCAAATCTTCAACACAAAAACCACAGCCGCTAATTCAAGATCATGAGTAGGATAATTTTTTTCATGCACTCTCAATTGCCTTGAAGCATAAGCCACCACCTTACCTTCTTGCATCAACACACCACCTAGACCAATCAAAGACGCATCACAATAGACCACAAACGATTCATTAAAATCCGGTAAAATCAAAATCGGAGCTGTCGTCAATCTTCTCTTCAGCTCACTAAAACTTTCCTCGCAATGAATATCCCAAATGAACGTTTTGCCTTTACAAGTCAACTGGGTCAAAGGAAGTGCTAGCTTAGAAAAACCTTCAATAAACCTTCGATAATATCCGGCTAAACCCAAAAAGCTTCGAATTTTAGTAACAGATCTCGGAGCCTCCCATTGTAGAACTGCATCTACTTTAGATGGATCCATTGCGATACCATTACCTGAAATTACGTGTCCAAGAAAACTCACTTCCGACAACCAGAATTCACACTTGGACAATTTAGCAAAAAGTTCCCTTTCCTTCAAAACCTGCAAAACAATACGCAAATGCTCCGCGTGCTCCTCCCGAGACTTAGAATAAATCAAAATGTCATCAATAAACACAACAACAAATCGATCCAAATGCTCGTGAAAAATAGGATTCATGTATTCCATAAACACACCTGGCGCATTAGAAACCCCGAACGGCATCACAGAATATTCATAATGACCGTAACGTGTCCTAAAAGCCGTCTTCTGAATATCTTCCTCTTTCACCCTAATCTGATGATACCCTGATCTCAAATCAATCTTACTAAACACACACGCACCAACCAACTGATCCATCAGATCATCAATTCTCGGAAGAGGATACTTATTCTTAATCGTCACCTTATTCAACTGGCGATAATCAATACACAATCGCATACTTCCATCTTTCTTTTTCACCAATAAAACTGGAGCACCCCAAGGCGACACACTCGGTCTCACAAACCTCTTCTCCAACAATTCATTCAATTGCTTCTTTAACTCAACCAACTCAGATGCCGACATTCGATATGGTGCCATCGATACAGGTCTAGTACCAGGAACTAGATCTATAGAAAACTCCACCTCTCTCTCTCTGGCGGCAAGTCCGAAATATCCTCAGGAAACACTTCCGAAAAATCACACACAACAGGAAACACATCAAGTGAAACTTGACTATCCATAGTCAACGATGCAAACAACCCAAACAACTGAGCTTCATCCGCAAAAAGTTTCTGCAACTCTTTGGTAGATAAGAAACTCGAGTCCTCGTCTTCCTCAAGAGAAGGAAATCTTACCAGCTTATGATAACAATCAATATGAACCCGATTATACTATAACCAATTCATTCCCAGAACCACATCTAAACCCTCCAACGGCAAACACACCAAATCCATCTCAAAGTCTTTACCATAAATGGTCAAAGGACAACTTAAACAAACCAAAGAAGTAGTTACTGACCCCATTGTTGGAGTATCAATAACCATCTCTCCACCCATCAAAGACAACACAAGATTCAAATGCTTCGCGCACTCAGACGAAATAAACGAATGAGTCGCTCCGGTATCAATAATAGCAACTAAAGGCGTACTATTAATAAAATAAGTATCTCTGATCAGACGGTCTGCACTTGAAGTCTGAGTCCCTGACAATGCAAAAACTTTCCCACTAGCTGGAGCTTGCTTCGGTTTTGGACACTTCGTACTAATGTGACCAGGTTCACCACAATTGAAACACTTCAGCACATTCTTCCTCTTGCACTCAGATGCGACATGTCTTAAACCTCAACAATTAGAACACTTCCTCGCACCCTTCTTACATTCGAACTGACGATGTCCTAATTCACCACACCCAAAACATCTCGGAGAATTAGACATACCTCCTCCACTCGGCCTTCGATCAAAAGTACCCATTTCCTTACCCTTATCCGTCGGTGTCACATAAGGACCACCACGGAACTGTTGCTTCCCTTTCCTCTCACTCACACTCTTATAGTGAGTAGAACGAGCTTTACTATCTTCCTCGAAAATCCTACAACAATCCACCAAATCTGAAAACCTTCGAATTCTCTGATAACCAATTGCCTGCTTTATCTCAGGACGCAATCCGTTCTCAAACTTCACACACTTAGAAAACTCCGCAGTCGCTTCAGCATAATGTGGATAAAACTGCACAAGCTCCACAAACTTAGCAGTATAATCAACAACAGACATACTACCTTGTTTCAATTCCAAGAACTCTATCTCCTTCTTTCCTCGAACATCTTCGGGAAAATACTTCCTCAAGAACTCCCGGATAAACAACTCCCAAGTGATCTCTTCCTCCTCTGCAGCTTCCAACACATGACGAGTACTAACCCACCAATCATCAGCTTCTTCTAGTAACATGTGAGTACCCAGTATCACCTTCTGATCCTCGTCTCAATCCATCACTCGGAAGATTCTTTCAATCTCTTTCAACCAAATCTGTGCACCATCAGGATCATATCTTCCTTTGAAGATAGGCGGTTTGTTCTTCCTGAACTCATCATTTCCAGCAGCATTAGGTGCACCCTGCACAGCCCGAGCCATAGCTTGCATCGCAGCAGCTAAAGCAGCGTCGTTCCTACCAGCCATATTCTGTTCATTTCCCATAACATCAACTATGGTTAAACAAACAGCTCACCGAACCACAAAGACCAACAAGGACTGACACAACTGACACGGACTGGCTCTGATACCACTTAATGTAACATCCCTTTCTACACCCCCAGGCTATTAAAGCGATAAATAAAATTCAAAATTTCATCAGAGTATAATTAAAAATTCACGGCATAGACCGAGGGGTCACATCAATTTGAAACAAACATACAACAACCTGCTCATATAGATATGCAACATTCAGGTAGCACATAACAAAGGAACTTAGTTCCTAACACCCACAATTCAGATACAGAATAAAAGCGAAAGATCCGTAACTGAATCTCATATATATATATATATATATATATATATATATATATATATATACCATAAAAAGTTTGCCTGTCATATCCTATATCATACATGTACAATCCAAAGATACATATACTTAATACAAAATAATCACACTCGATCTCCCCGACTACCCGGTGCTACATATCAGAGTCGGACGACAAAAAAATGAAGACCTAAGCTTCACAAAAAGACCTCCAGCATCTAATCTGCAATGCCTCATAGAGCATTAAAATAGCAGAAGGGTGAGAAACACAATCATAGTACAATTGCATATAATTATATAATAACACACAATTACGCAAACATAATATTCTCACCACACTATACGCCATAAATCAAGTACAAACCAACACAATAAATTTGCTCACATATCGGTCACAAAAGCATATCAATCATACACAATAAAATTATCACCAACACATATATTCATATATCAACTCATCAATTTCATTCACAATTCCACGCATAATCAAACCATTCATGATTTATGCAAATGCAAAGAGACCGACACAACGACTCTATGCATATGCACATGCGGTACCGACTTCCATCATTTCTCAACACCAGTTCACTCAGGAACTATTGGAACCATCGCTCATTACTTAGTGTAACTCCCCGTCGGGCATATGATGTCCCCCGTCGCTTTAAGTCCTCTTGGTATAAGGCGCACGACGTTTATGGATCGCTTTAAGTCCTCTTTGTATAAGGCGCATGATCTGATTGTTTTAAGTCCTCTTTGTATAAGGCGCACGATCGTCTATAATCATCGCTTTAAGTCCTCTTATTTTTAAGGCGCACGATCCGATCCGATCGCTTTAGGTCCTCTTATTTTTAAGGCGCACGATGTTATAGCGGATTCCCTCTGGAATCGATTCGTTGCTCACACCCACTAGGGCACACAACATCACAAGATGTATATCATGATGCTCAGCATACAATGACTCATGACATTCAAATGCACACATATACACATTCCATAACCATGCATATATCATCAAATACCACACATTGCATTTTCTTGCCCTTAGGCCACAAATCATCATCACAACATGTATAACGTGCATTTTCATTTCACAACAGCACACAAGTCATACAATTCATATCACAAGCATGTTGCATAATAACACGTCAAATATACATCATTAAAACGGTAAAAGTCAACAAACGACACATTCCAAATTCCTGACATAATTAAATCGACCAACAATATCCAAACCATTTTAATAAGAAAGAACGACTCAAAAGCTTTCCAACGCACCCAACCACGCCCCAATCCGACTTACGGATCAAAAGTTATGAATTTTCAAAGAAAATAATTTATTGAGAAACAGCCAGATTCGCCTGGCGACTTAGGATTTCGCCTGGAGGATCCCCATTCGCCAGCACTTCGCCTGGTGAACTAGTGGCGAACCACAAATTTAGAAAACCCCAAAAGTTACAGAAGCTACCCCATTTCTGTCTTTCCGATTTCGCCTGGCGAACCCCCCTTCGCCAGCACTTCGCCTGGCGAACGAGTGGCGAGACCTGATTCGCCTGGCGAATCCCCAATTCTCCTGGCGAATCACACCAGAACCAGAAAAATTCTGTTACGGATTACATTGATCCAAAACCCCCAAAACCTCATTTTTCATTCCAAATCAATTCCAACAGCAAAACAATTATCCGCAATGACTCATAAATACCTTGTGATCATACAACGCAAATTATATCGATTTCCGACCGCGAAAACATCGATTTCTACTCGTTTACTCGTTTTCGACCTATAACCGAAAACTATGGAAAAGCAAGACAACATGCACACACACACATACATAATCATACACAATGATAAGATAATCGAGTTTCGCACCCTTACCCGATTAAATCGCGTTTGAAAAGTCGGTTGAATCGGTTCCTAGATTTTCCAAATTTTCTCTCTTTCTCCTTTTCTTTCTCCTTTCTTTCTTCCTCTTTTTCTTCTCTTATTTTTCTTTCATTTCTATTTTTCTCTCTTTCTATTTCTATTATAATTCTAACTTAAGAAAAATTAAAGTGAAATGACCAAAATACCCCTACGCTCAAATATCTCGCAAACGTTCCCAAAACGCGATAAAATATAATCACGATGAAAAATAACACATTTTCAAATAAAAGTCAGAAATAAAATAATATAATAATAAAATAATCAAAACGACTCAATTAAATAAAAATAACCAAAACTAGGGCGTTACACTTTTGTTTAACTAAAATAAAAACAGAACTCTATATCGTCATGCAGTCCTTGAGATCGACATTCGGGGAAATTCCCTTTTATTACTACATCGGTTAAAATAGTACACTTGCTATTTTTCCGAACAAGTTTTTGGCACCGTTGCCGGGGACTGCCAAAGATCATAGATTTTAGAGTTTTATTTTAGTTAAAATTTTGTTGCTCCGCAATTAAAATTTATTTTTAATTTTATTTTATTTTAATTAAAAAAAATTAGATTATTGTTGCTTCATGAATTCTTCTATATTGTGCAACTAATAAAGTTTGATGTGTAGTTATGAATATCTTTTATATATTACCACCTGTATCTCCTCAATGTTGGTCGCCTGATTCGGGAATCACTTTGGAAGAGGCGACTAAAATTTTTAAAGCATATAGGAGGGAGGTAAGAATCCTTATGAATGAATGTAAGGAAGCTAACTTTTATCCAGATTATTTTATTTGGCGAGAGTGCAGGTTGGAAGAAGAATGTGTGAAAGAAGAAGAACAAGGCATAACGTCAGACGAAGAAGATGCATTAGAAATAGAAGAATTTGAGGTAAACAAGAAGTACGAGGAAGAAGAAAAAAGGAAACTTGAAGATGATCTAGTGCTGTATGAAAATACAGATGTAACAATTTGTGAAGATGTAGACATCCAACAAGAAAATCTTCAAGAAAATGGTATCCCTAAAAACTATTTTGACAAGGCAGATGAAAGACAAGAAATTGATAAAGTATTGGATTTCATTTATGCCTTGTTCACAAAAATCCCACTGAAAATGAGTTGGAAGAAACATCATTAATACCTCAAGTTCATGGGGTTGCTACCAAACAAAAGAAAGAAAAAAGATGATGTGTTCGTTGTTTCATATATGCCACCTTAACAGAGAATGAGACGTCGAGCCATGCGACGTTAAACGAAGCGCTACGTGGGAGGCAACCCACGCTTTTTATTACTAAGTCATTTTTCTTTTTGTTATTTTGTTTGTTTCGTTTGCAGGTAATAAACAAGACCTTGTAGGTGCAAGCCATGATGTAGCAGTTGGTGTTGCATTACATTCCGCCTCCTCAGTAAGGATCTCTGTGAGTAACCTCTCTCGCTCTTGTTCTAACACATTGGGACAATGTGTGGTTCAAGTTTGGGGGAGGATTTACTGTTTTTAGTTCTTCCGTTTAGACTTGTTATTGTTGTTTTTGTGTGTTGTTTTATTAAAACCACTTTAAATTCTCCCCGAATTAGAGCCGTAAAATTTTTTTCTTGTGAATACTGTGATTTTGAGGTGGTCAAGAAAGTATATAGAGTTTGAGGGAAGAGGAGCTAGAATTAGGGACATTGGGAAAGTTTGGAAAGCGAGGTATGACCTGGACACCCTAGATTCCCTGGAATACGGAAACGAGTCCAACGTGTAGATTTGTGCCATAGTACTTGGATTTGAGAAGTATTCCCCGAGTAGTTCATAGTGATAGTCTGGCATGATTAAAAAGAATTGCATGTATAGGGTTGATTGAGAGAATGACTTAAGGCACCAAAAACAAATTGAATAATGGTGATAAAGAAAACTAGTCCTTCTAAGTTGGGTAACCCTCATCTGGTTACTTAGCTTAATGGCGGTTGAGTCTCAATTGTCGTCCCAAAGTGGACTAATAAACGCTAATGAGCGAGAAAAAAAAAAGAATAAAGGTGCCTAGAAAAAGTTCCGATCAATCTTGTACATGTGAGGGAAAACGATCATAAATGTCTTAATCTAATTATCCGAATGAAATGGATAGAAAATCGAAGAAAAGAATTAATCTCAAAGCATAGTTGAAGAGGTGGCCAAAAGGGGGATTTATGTCCGTGGTTTTATCGCGGTATGCGTTTGTGTAATACCTTGTTAACGGACAATTACCAAGAGAACTAGTTTTAGTCGATCGGAACAAAGGCTCACGTATGAGTATTGATACACCTTACCTTCACAGGTCTTTCATTTGATGTGTACCATTTGATCCGTATGCAAGTTAGTTGCTTGAGGTCAAGCAAAGGTCTAAGTTTGGGGGAGTTTGATCGGTGGTTTTTATGCATTATTTTACTATTAATTTTAGTTAGTTTTATTATATGTTTAATTGAATTTTATTCCCGTTTACCGTATTTTATGCTTGGTTTGTGTCTTTTCAATGTTTTGAGATTCAGATAAGCATTCACGAGGAATCGGAGCAAAAACCAGGAAAAAACGCAAGAATTCAGAGAAAGTTGCATGTCCATGTCAGGATGCCTGGACCAAAAAAATAAAAAAACATAAAATATATTGGGCAACAAATTCTCTCATCTATACTATGTTATAGTTCTCTTCATTAGCTTTCCGACGCTTCGAACGGGGACCAAAACGGACTTACGGATCAAAAGTTATGATCGAAACAATTTCGGTTAAAAAATCCTGTGAGCTGACACGGCCGCCCGTGTTGGCTGACACGGCCCGTGTCAGCAGGTGACGCTGATTTCATGATTTTTTCATATTTTCGCCATATGTTAAGCTGTGGGGGCGCTTTGGGTATTTCCAACCGATCTGAGTGATTTTCTACTATTTAGATGAGTTTTGGCAAGGAAAAAAGGGACTTTTGGACGGGAGAAGAATTTCACGATCAAGATTGGAGAGATCAAGGTTTTCAGAAGGCGAAAGGTTTTCATGAGCGGAAGCAGTTGAAGATCAAAAGTCATCAAAATTCTTGTAATGTTTAATCTTCATTTTGTAATAATCTCTTTGAATATTATGAGCGGCTAAACCCCCCAATGCTAGGGGGTGTCCATGAATTGCTTTTGTATTAACTATGTTTCCTTTTATTCTATGAGATAAGTGCTTTTTATTAATCTATTTTATTTTGCAAAGTGCTTAATGCTTTTTCTATCTGACCAATGGAATTTGATTTACGGTTAAGATTTAGGTCGGACAAACCAACTTAACGCTTTTTGCATAATAATATTACAGTAGATATTGCCTAGGAATAGAGATACCCTGTAGTAACCATAATAATCTTGTTAAAAACACAAAGCTTGATATCCATCCTAAACTGCTAAGGAATTAGGGTATAGGTTGAATACCAAAGGTTTTTCTGGCTAAGGAATTAGGGAAAAACATTCTTAGGATTCGGTAAAGGTTCTTTAAAACATTGTCTCCTCGAATAAGGATTTAGGTTAGTGCAAAGCAATTCATACACCTTACCCTGACATGCTCGCTTATATCTGTCCAAAGTCAATTTTATTTTTCTGCTCTATTTTCTCATTACCGTTATTATTTTCTTAACAAACCAAACCACCAAGTGCTTTTGTTTAACTAAAATAAAACCAGAACTCTATATCGTCAAGCAGTCCTTGAGATCGACATTCGGGGAAATTCCCTTTTATTACTACATCGGTTAAAATAGTACACTTGCTATTTTTCCGATCACTACCCTTTATAGATATCTCGGAGATGCTTCCATGTTCAGTTGTAAGCAGCTTGGTGGTTATCCGACTCTCCTACAGGTATTTATTTTAATTTAGTTTATTTTCTTGTAATTAATTTTATTTAGTATATTAATTTTATTTTTCTAGTTTATTATGTTATAATTAATTATTTTAGATTAACTAATAGTATTAATTTTGTAACAGTGCTGGATTCATGAGTATTTTCCAACACTTGGAAAAAAAGGAGAGAATTAGACACCGGCTACTAATTTTGGTCTCCCTCGAGCGATGAGATGGTCTTATAAGCAAGGTGTCCTGAAGGTGGATGACTTGCAACCTATTATGGACCAGCTGACACCTGACGATGTCATATGGCGCCCATTCGAGAACCATAGAGCATGGCGTCAGTTTGATGAATTGTGTCTGTATAGGGGGTGTCTGAGGTGGGGTGACATTATTGTTCCATACTTGTCTGACAGATGTATGCGTCAGTTTGGATACAGGCAGTATGTTCCACCTCCACCTCTTGATTATACGATGGCTGGTGATATTGATGTTGAGTGGATTAGTTACCATCAGAGTGTTGCGGATGTGATTCGTCCGACAAGATTGGCCACCAACCCATCTGAGACAGTTGATGAATATCTTCAGTGGTATTATCATGTTTCGCATCCTCGCCTCATACCGCCCCATCGTGATGCGCCGAGAGAGGTGCCAGTTCCCATTTACGAAGCAGAACCATCCGATCCTAGCTGGGCTCGTGTTTCTTCATTGATTCATTGTTATCTTCAACGGGTTGGTGCTGAAGAGGATGATCCAGAGTTTGCTGACTTGTTCAAAGCTTTACAGATTGCTCGTTCACATTGACTTATTTTTATGTTTATTTGAATGTGTTAACATTTAGACTTTGTGACTTATGTTTATGTTTATGTATTAACTTTTAGACTCACTTGACATAGTTGAGATATGTTTATGTGTTAACTTGTAGACTTTTGTTTAGCTTTAAAATGAATAACATAATAGTTGATTTATGTTTTGAAATTAAAAATGAGTAACATAATTCATGAATCGTGTTTTGAAATAAGAAATGAATAACATAATTTATATTTCATAATGCGTTGGTAATATGGGCGTAAGTTGTTGCCAATGTTGTAGACGTGCTGCAAATCCTATCATCCAAGATGTTGCTTCTGTAGAACGAAACTTCTTCCAATCTACTGTCACTGGTGGCAATGGAAACCCTTCTATCATGTTTACCTGTACAAAAAAAATAATAATAAAAAAGTTAAGTAAAAACAACTAAGAAATTTGGTTAGTCACATTAACTAAAAAAAACTAAGTAAAAATAACTAAGTACCTGAACCCAATGATTCCCGTTTACAAAACCAATGCAATAAAAGGATACATTTGGTGAAAATGAGGTTGTCATAGGGAAGAAAGTCAAGCATTCAAACCCTAAACAGACAAGTACAACATTATAACGATTCGCTATCAAGTAACCCATATCTGGTAGAGTCAACCATTTCTGTGGTGGTTGAGGACCAAATGCCTCTATCATCAAAGATTCTCTCACTTCTGCTAACCGTTCACCAAATAAATTGGCATACAAACTTGATCTTTCATTATGTATTATTTCTAACCCCAAGTCTCGATGAACCATTGGCCAACCATCTTCACCATATCCATGCAATGAAGCAATGACTCTAAATCCACAATTACCATCTGATACAACATTAACTACATCATCAATATACGACCTGATGTGATTAGGAAACTGAAGGATGAACTGCTTAGATGACTGTGAAGATTTTGATATTTTCAACTTCTTCGAAGCCTGTGATGCCTGAGATTTCTTCTCTGAAGATTGTGATAATTTCAACTTCTTTGAAGTTTGTGATGGTTGAGATTATTTCTGTGAAGATTGAGATGCTTGATCAACATACTCATGATACGAAGGGTCCCTATAAACATCATACCCTACTGGTTTTTTGCCTTTCTTCTTGACCCCCCTTTGGTTTTTATTTTCTCAGGTGGTGGACACAAAGAAGTCATTGTGGGAAAGGCAAGTTCAAAAACCGTACTTTTTAATGCCCTTTTCCCAACAATATCTAGTGACCTAAACCTTTTCCATAATTCATCTATTGCATTACTCATATCCACCTCTGATCCATCATCTACGTCTTCCTCCAACTTACCTTCCATACTTAGTTTCCTCCAATGAACATGCACAACATCTATTGGTATTGATATACCACCAATTCTATATCCTTTCAATGAGCAGACTCAACCCTAAAAAATAATACTTAAAAAAATACAAAAAAATATACAATTTAGAAATACTAAAAACAAATACATACCGATTAGTCGTCATGTTACCCAAATGTAGCACTCGATCAATCCATGCTCCAACAAATCTTTGTCTATGTGGTGTCAACCATGTGTCCTTCACATAATCAATAAATTCATTACAATCAACACACGCCTGCTCAAGTTGCTTGAACCGTTGATCATACTCAATCTCATCACTAGCCCATACAACTTCAGTCCATAATTGGTCAATTATATCTTGCTTGTCACGAGCCACATATTGTTTCCGTTTTGCACCAACATTTTTGTTAATATGAAATCGACATAGCAAATTGATCGACCTTGGAAACACAGTTTCAATGGATTTCATCAAGGCAAGATCTCTATTTGTCACAATCACTTGTGGACATAAATCTTTCTTCACAAACAATTGTTTAAGCTTATCTAACACCCAACAAAATGTCTCAGTCTGCTCTGACTCAATATACACAAATGCGACAGCAAAAGTCAACTCGGTTGATGTCATGCCAACAATTTCAAATAGAGGTTGCCTATATTTATTTGTCTTGTAAGTGATGTCCATAACTAACACAATAGGAAAAATATTTAACAACTTAACTGAATCTGGATGAGCCCAAAATATATCTCTAATAACTTCAGAGTCATCTCTTTTTCTACACCAATAAACATAACCTGCACCCTCAATAAGCTTAAACAAATGTTGTATCTCACTTCTAGGACCTCTTATATCTTTTTCTATCATACTCTTCTGCTTGTATATTTGTGTGATCCGAGTGACATTATCTGGATCTTGCTCTTGCAAGGAAAGCAATATATGTCTAGGTGGAACCTTTCTCTTTGTCAAATCAACAACATGTTGCTTCTGATCCGCTGTCAACCTACCAACAAATAAGTGACCTTCGAATGTATCAGGCAGACCATGGTTATGAACTCCACATTTTACATCAACTTTCCATCCAGACCCATCTTTCGTCGGAGTCGACCTGATTTTAAATGGACATCCACATTTTTTTCGTTGCACTTTGGGTACCACTACCAGTATCCTTGTGTCTCACACCTTTATCACAACCAAATATTAATTTGTTACTTCTTCCTCTCTTGTCTGTTTCAATATCTGAACGAGTGATGATAACCGTTACTTTATTCTGGATTCCGATCTCTTTAATCCATCTTATCACCTCTTCTCGTGTACTAAATCTTTGAGTAGTTGAAAAAGCATCAGACGTATCTACACATATCTGATCTTTATCGCTTATTTGCAGAGGAATTTCTGTACCTACATTAAAAAAAAAAAAATAGAATTACGAAAACAAACCGGAAGACTCAGTAAAAGAGTTCCGGTGAACAAAGTTAACAAACCGGAACTCTTAACAAAAGTGTTCCGGTACACATTAGAAGCAAACCAGAAGACACGATGGAAGTGTTCCGGAAGATGCAAAACTAAGTCTAAGAACCGGAAGTCTTTTAATAAGTCTTCCGGTACGTACTTTGTAATTAACCAGAACTCTTATTAAAAGTCTTCCGGAATGAAAATTTGCATACCGAAAGTCATGGAGAAAGTGTTCTGGTACGCGTAAAATTGGGTAGATTTTCCGGATCTCTGACACACGTCTGACAATGAACAGTAACGATAAAAAAAATAAAATAGTAAAATAATAAAAAATAAACAGGGATAGAATTGACATTTTTTTAAAAATGTAGGGGTATAGGTATAACTATAGGGGTATGGGGTAAAATTTTCTAAAAAGAGTGATGCTCTCTCCTTTCCTTCCAACCACGCAGATCCCTTTCTCTCTTCCTCAAGGCAAGCCACCACAGATAACAACCTACCGCCACGCCGGCACGCCTCACGGTGGTGGCTGCGGTGGATCAAAGATTCACATATTCAAATCTATCTCAACTCTTTCTTCAAATCCGCGATCGTTTTTCAAATCTTCACTCCACAACAAGACTTGAGTAAGAAAGAGGAACTTGCAAAAAATTTCAAGACAAAGAAAGAGAACCTGCGACAATTGAGGTACACGGTTTGGTTCTTCTTCTTCTCTACTTGTGTTGATGAACATTGGTGTTGTTGTTGTGATGTTAAATCGTAGTGAGATGTCGAAGTTGCTGAATTGATGATGTTGTGGATGTTTGAATGAAATTACATGTTAAATGTTTGTATTAGAAGTTGAATGGAAATAAAAATGGATATTGATGAAAAAGAAAGTTGAATCAAGTTTGAAGATGAATTTGGATGAAGGTTGTTAGATCTGAAATTGGCAGCAATTTTGGTAAAACAAAGTGTTGCATCAAGTTATCTTACTTGATGTCTTGACATGTTGTTTCTAACATTCTGATTTGGTGTGTTTTAGTATTGCAAGGATTTTGGGCATGATGTCGAACACGATGTTCTGACATCAGTTGACAGAACTTCCAGTTCAGTGTTTTTATGTGCTGCGTTTTTTTTTATATATCTTAGGAGATTTTGTTTGAGAGATTGCAGGTGAATTTATTAGAGAAGATTTGTTTTGATACGATCAATTCCTGTTACTTTGTGGAGTATATTTTGTCACTATTTTTAGGGCAAAAAGATTTGGAGTTTTATCAGTTTTAATTGAGAATTAATTCTGAGAATTATTATTGCCCAGGCCCAAGAATCTGTTTCTATTTAAAGGAGTCTCAACCCTACTTGGAAACGACGAAGTCTAGAGAAAAAAGACTGAGTGTCAAGTGTTAGGGTTTGTGTTTTCGTCTGTTATTTGTGAGCCATTCATTCATCTTTCAGATGCTTGAATTAGACTGATTGTTTGAGTTGTATGTTGTCCACTCTAAGCTTTTAAGCACGAGTGTTTGTTCTTGATTGAAGCTTTTAAGCAAGATCAAGTATTGTCATTGAAGTATGATCTTCTAATATTTGTAATTTTTCAATTTTCATCACTGCTGTGATTGAGAGGGAGTGAGAGGTGTCTCATATCTAAGAGTGTCTTAGGTAGAAGTGTCATTGGGTAGTGATTATGTGAGTAGATTGTCAACTTGTGTGTTGATTGTAGAGTCTACGAATTGATACTACTAATAGTGAATTTCCTCCCTGGCTTGGTAGCCCCCAGACGTAGGTTGTTAAACCGAACTGGGTGAACAATTCTCTGTGTTTATTTATTACTTTTAAGTGCTGTTACTTTTACTGTCTCGTTCATATAGCAGATATTGATGTTGTGACATCTCACTCGACATCACATATCTGATACCAGAATTTCAATTGGTATCAGAGCAGGCATCCTGCTCTGTATCTGGGTGAGATCTAGGGCTGTTACTTTCTGGTGCAATGGACAAGGAGAGTGGTGGATTTGTGAATAGACCCCCTATTCTAGATGGATCAAATTATGACTATTGGAAACCTCGCATGGTTACTTTTTTGAAGTCTTTAGACAACAGGGCTTGGAAGGCTGTTTTGAAAGAATGGAAACATCATGTCATTGTGTGAGAAGATGGTCTGTCAAAGTCAAAACCTGAAGAAGATTGGACCAAGGAAGAAGATGAACTTGCTCTTGGAAATTCTTAAGGCTTTGAATGCCTTGTTTAATGCTATTGACAAGAACATTTTCAGGCTGGTCAACGCATGTGAAGTGGCTAAGAAGGCTTGGGATATCCTGAAAACAACTCATGAAGGAACCTCTAAAGTCAAGATGTCAAGACTTCAGCTTCTAACAACAAAGTTTGAAAATTTAAGAATGAAGAATAAAGAGACCATTCATGACTTCCACATGAATATACTTGAACTGTCAAATGCTTCTAGTGCCTTAGGAGAAAGGATGTCTGAAGAGAAAATGGCAAGGAAGATTCTCAGATCTCTCCCCAAGAGATTTGAAATGAAGGTGACTGCTATAGAGGAAGCTCAAGACATTATCCAGATGAGGGTAGATGAATTGATTGGTTCACTTCAGACATTTGAATTAGGGTTGAATGACAAATCTGAAAAGAAGGTCAAAAGCATAGCTTTGGTGTCTAGTACAGAAGATGATGAGAAAAAGTGTGGTCCTGAAACTCAGGAGGAGCTATCCAATGCCATTGTTCTGCTGGGAAGACAGTTTAATAAGGTTTTGAAAAGAATGGACAGGAGCTATAAACCTAATGTCAAGAACATCACATATGGGTTCAACAGGTCAGGTGATCAGATGACGAAAACAAGAACTGAGGAGAAGCCTAATAATGACAAAGGAATCCAATGTCATGGCTGTGAGGGTTATGGTCACATCAGAGCTGAATGCCCTACATATCTTAAGAAGCGGAAAAAGGGCTTATCTGTGTCCTGGTCTGATACTGAAAGTGAGCAAGATGAAGAGACTGCCAAGCATGTTAGGGCATTGACTGGAAGGTATATATCTGATGATGATTCTAGGGATGAAGAGAGTGCATATGATGAGCTAACTGATTCTTATAGAGAGCTATGCATTAAAAGTGAAGAAGCCTGTCAAGAAGGGGAGAGGCAGAAGAAGCTTATTGCTCAACTCAAGGCTGAAAAGATAGAGCATTTGGAAACCATTGCTAAGCTGGAAGATGAAGTATCTATGCTGAATTCTAAACTTGAATCTATGTCCAAGTCTATCAGAATGCTGAATAGTGGAACTGATGTTTTAGACAAGATTCTTAATGTTGGAAGAACTGCAGGAGACAAAAGTGGGTTGGGGTTCAACAGTGGATCTGCTTCAAATGATGTTATTCCTAGTTCCAAGCCAGTGATGTTGAAATAGATGTTGAAATAGATGTTGAAACATCTTGACAGGACTCCCTCTAGGAAGAAATTCAGGCACTGGAGATGCCATCATTGTGGGAGCTTTGAACACATAAAGGCTTTCTGTTATAAGTTACATGGGTATCCTAAGAGTGCTCCTAATTATTCACCCAGACAGGTCATTTATAAAGGTAATCAAGTCATCAAGCAAAAGAAGCAATGGGTCTCTAAAACCGATGTTGTCAGCTTGATAGCTCATACTTCTCTTAGAGTCTCCACTAAAGAAGACTGGTACTTTGACAGTGGTTGTTCAAGACACATGACAGGAGTGAAGAATTTGCTGGTGGATGTTAAACTTCATTCTTCTGGCCATGTGACTTTTGGTGATGGTGTCAAAGGAGAAATCAAGGGTGTGGGAAAGCTGAATTGTGAAGGTGCACCTAGACTTGATGATATACTGCTAGTCAAGGGGTTGACAACAAATTTGATCAGTATTAGTCAACTATGTGATCAAGGACTCATAGTTAATTTTACAAAAACTGAGTGCATTGTCACAAATGAGAAAGGTGAAGTTATCATGAAGGGTGCTAGGTCTAAGGACAACTGTTACCTATGAGTGTCACAAGACTCAAGTTCCTCCACATGTGTTCTTGCAAAAGAAGATGAAGTCAAAGTATGGCATCAAAAGTTGGGACATCTACATCTGAAGGGAATGAAGAGAATTATATCTACCGAAGCAGTAAGAGGAATCCCAGAGCTCAAAATTGAAGAAGGAAGAGTTTGTGGAGATTGTCAGATAGGGAAGCAGACCAAGATGTCACATCAAAAGCTTCAACATCGCACTACTTCTAACGTGTTGGAACTTCTTCATATGGACTTAATGGGGCCTATGCAGGTGGAAAGTCTAGGTGGGAAGAAATAAGCTTATGTAGTTATGGATGATTATTCCAGGTACACTTGGGTGAATTTTATCAAAGACAAAACAGAAGTGTTTGGTGTGTTTAAGGATCTCTGTCAAAGACTCCAAAGAGAAAAGGAGAGCAATGTTATCAGAATAAGAAGTGATCATGGGAGAGAGTTTGAAAATAGCAAGGTTGCTGAATATTATTCTACGGAAGGCATCAATCATGAGTTTTCTTCACCTATTACCCCTCAGAAAAATGGAGTTGTTGAAAGTAAGAACATAAACATTCAAGAATCTTCTAGAGCAATGATTCATGCCAAAAATATTCCTTACCATTACTGGGCTTAAGCTATGAATACTGCCTGCTATATTCACAACAGAGTTACTTTGAGAAGAGGTACTTCAGCTACCTTGTATGAGCCGTGGAAGGGAAGAAAACCAAGTGTAAAGTACTTTCATGTCTTTGGAAGTAAATGTTATATTCTGTCAGATCGTGAACAGAGGAGGAAAATGGATCCTAAAAGTGACGAGGGAATCTTTTTGAGATACTCTACAAACAGCAGATCTTATAGGGTATTCAACTCCAGAACCAGAGTCATGATGAAATCTGTAAATGTGGTTGTTGATGACTATGGAATGAAGGAAGATGCTGATGTCCTGGATGATGTTGGAACATTTGTTGATGATGTATCAACAGAAGCTGAAGACAGACGTGTAAATCCCAGTCCTACTGCTGCTGAACCTGAACCAGAGCAGCCTAACAAGGGACCATCCATCAGAGTGCAAAAGGACCACCCAAAAGAAATTATCATAGGTGATCTAAACTCAGGAGTTACCACTAGGTCAAGAGAAGTTGTGTCAAATTCTTGCTTTGTATCCAAAATTGAGCCCAAAAATGTTAAAGAAGCCTTGAAAGATGAATTTTGGATTAATGCCATGCAAGAAGAGCTGGGACAATTCAAAAGGAAAGAAGTGTGGGATCTTGTACCAAGGCCTGATGGAATAAATGTGATTGGCACCAAGTGGGTTTACAAGAATAAATCTAATAAACAAGGAATAATCACCAGAAATAAGGCTAGACTGGTTGCCCAAGGGTACACTCAGGTAGAAGGAATTGATTTTGATGAGACTTTTGCTCCTGTGGCCAGACTGGAATCTATCAGGTTACTCTTAGGTGTGGCTTGTAATCTCAAATTCAAGTTATTCCAGATGGATGTAAAGAGTGCTTTCTTGAATGGGTACTTAAATGAAAAACTTTATGTAGATCAACCCAAGGGGCTTATTGATCCAACATTTCCTAACCATGTCTACAAACTAAGGAAAGCTCTTTATGGATTAACGCAAGCACCTAGAGCTTGGTATGACAGGCTTACTGAATTCTTGGCTCTGAATGGTCACAGAAAATGAGGAATTAACAAGACATTGTTTGTCAAAGAGGAAGGAGGAAAATTGTTGATAGCTCAAATATATGTTGATGACATAGTGTTTGGTGGGATGTCAGAATCAATGGTTTAACATTTTGTGAAGCAGATGCAGTCTGAGTTTGAGATGAGTCTTGTTGGTGAGCTCAGCTATTTTCTGGGTCTGCAAGTTAGACAAATGGAAGACTCCATATTTATCTCTCAGAGCAAGTATGCAAAGAACATAGTCAAGAAGTTTGGTCTGGAGAATGCTAATCACAAGAGGACACCTGCTCCTACTCACCTGAAGTTGTCCAAGGATGAACATGGAGTGAGTGTGGACCAAAGCCTATATAGAAGCATGATTGGAAGCCTACTGTATCTCACAGCTAGCAGACCTGATATCTCCTTTGCTGTAGGAGTTTGTGCCAGATATCAATCTGAACCTAAAGTTAGCCACATGAATCAAGTGAAGAGAATTCTAAAATATGTGAATGGTACTAGTGACTATGGCATACTATACAGTCATGGATCAGGCACTGAACTGAGTGGATATTGTGATGTTGACTAGGCAGGGAGTGCTGATGATAGAAAAAGTACTTCAGGAGAATGCTTCTTCTTAGTGAACAATCTTATCTCGTGGTTTAGCAAAAAGCAGAACTGTGTGTCTCTCTCTACTGCTGAGGCTGAGTACATAGCAGTAGGAAGTAGTATTTCACAACTGGTTTGGATGAAGCAAATGTTAACTGAATACAATGTCAAGCAAGATGTCATGACATTATACTGTGATAACCTGAGTGCTATCAATATCTCCAAGAACCCAATTCAACATAGCAGGACTAAGCATATTGACATACGTCATCACTTTATAAGAGATCTGGTTGAAGATAAAGTGGTTACTTTGGAACATGTTGCTATTGAAATGCAATTAGCTGATATTTTTACTAAGGCCTTAGATGCAAATCAATTTGAAAATTTAAGAAGCAAATTAGGGATTTGCATATATGAGGATTAGTAGAATTTTTTTTGAAGTGCAGGAAGGTGATTGTTGGTGCAGTTGTCTTATGTGTGTGAGCTTATCTCTTTGGTGAAATTGACAAAAGAATCAGTTTGGAGGACTGACTCATGTTTCCTTCTCAGTTTGACTGTAGTAAGAAGCAGTTTGGTGTAGTTTTTATAATCCAAATGGAAACCCTTGTTTGTATCGCCTGGTCAGTCAAAGTTGTTTAGTGTCTGTGCACCTCTCTCTGTTGAGTAATGTGTCACTCTTTCCAAGCTGAGTTACAACAGTTTTTCTTAGTATTTGACCATGTTTGACTAAGTGTCAAAACAGTGGGCTTGCTGCTCATAGTGTTCTTTTGGCCAATTATGGCTAAAAATGGGGAGAGTAGAGTGACTTTGGCTTTGCTGTAGTTCTGTGTCCTGGAGTGGATGTTCTTAGTGATGTTCTGTGATGTTCTGATGATTTTTGGCTGGTTTTTAGATATGTTGTGGTTCTGCTGCAGGTTCTCTGATATGTGTTTCTACTGTTGCTTCTCTATTGTGTGCTGATATTGTTTTAGCCAAAATTTGCCAAAGGGGGAGATTGTTAGTTCTGAAATTGGCAGCAATTTTGGTAAAACAAAGTGTTGCATCAAGTTGTCTTACTTGATGTCTTGACATGTTGTTTCTAACATTCTGAGTTGGTGTGTTTTAGTATTGCAAGGATTTTGGGCATGATGTCGAACACGATGTTCTGACATCAGTTGACAGAACTTCCAGTTCAGTGTTTTTATGTGCTGCGTTTTTTTTATATATCTTGGGAGATTTTGTTTGAGAGATTGCAGGCGAATTTATTGGAGAAGATTTGTTTTGATACGATCAATTCCTGTTACTTTGTGGAGTATATTTTGTCACTATTTTTAGGGCAAAAAGATTTGGAGTTTTATCAGTTTTAATTGAGAATTAATTCTGAGAATTATTATTGCCCAGACCCAAGAATCTGTTTCTATTTAAAGGAGTCTCAACCCTACTTGGAAACGACGAAGACTAGAGAAAAAAAATTGAGTGTCAAGTGTTAGGGTTTGTGTTTTTGTCTGTTATTTGTGAGCCATTCATTCATCTTTCAGATGCTTGAATTGGACTAATTGTTTGAGTTGTATGTTGTCCACTCTAAGCTTTTAAGCACGAGTGTTTGTTCTTGATTGAAGCTTTTAAGCAAGATCAAGTATTGTCATTGAAGTATGATCTTCTAATATTTGTAATTTTTCAATTGTCATCACTGCTGTGATTGAGGGGGGGGGGGGGGGTGAGAGGTGTCTCATATCTAAGAGTGTCTTAGGTAGAAGTGTCATTGGGTAGTGATTAAGTGAGTAGATTGTCAACTTGTGTGTTGATTGTAGAGTCTACGAATTGATACTACTAATAGTGAATTTCCTCCCTGGCTTGGTAGCCCCTAGACGTAGGTTGTTAGACCGAACTGGGTGAACAATTCTCTGTGTTTATTTATTGCTTTTAAGTGCTGTTACTTTTACTGTCTTATTCATATAGCAGATATTGATGTTGTGACATCTCACTCGACATCACATATCTGATACCAGAATTTCAAAGAGGAAGGTTGAAGGATTAAGGTAGATTTGGAGGATGCGATGAAGTGATATGGAAATGGATTTTGGCAGGGAAAGTTTGGCTAATCAAAACTTAATAAAATTGAAAGAGTGAGGTGTTATTTATAGAGTTTGTGAGGTGAATTTTAAATTTCCATTTTGCAATTGCTGCTGTCGTTTTGTGATTGCGTTATGTATCCGCATTTGGTGTTTTATGCATGTCATTTTGGAATGCTTTTACGTTGCACTGGATTACGCTTGGAAGCTTGATTGTTTTTTGCTTCGTAACATGTCATTTGGCTAGCTTGGATATGTAACTTTATGAAGCTTGAAGTAGCTTGGTCAGTTCAAGGAGGTCGTGTGGATCAGCCGTGTTCGTGTGAGCAGCTGGTGTTAGGCTTATGTTTTGGTTGTAGCTTGATTGTAGGTGGGCCGTGTGAAGGCTTGTGGAAGTAGCTTCATGAACCTATTTTCTTTGGTTTTTTTTGTAGAACTTTGTAATAAAATGTAATGGGCTTTTCTCCTTTTGTTTTTTTTTCTCATGAGCCTTTTTGTAGAAATTTTGTATAGAAATGGACTTTAGAATTGGTTTTAGGCTTATGACTTGTTTTGCACCCTCTATTTTTCTTACTCTTGAACCATGCTTGCACACCTTAGCCATGAGAACTCCTTGAACTTGATTCTTGGTCTTGAAATAACTAAACCTTTGAATTGATCTTGAGAAATACAATCAACCATGAATAAATCTTGAACTTTAAATGGACTGGAGCCTTGAATAAATGAATGAGTCTGAATAAATCTTGAATTTAGCCCCTTGAATCATGATAAACCAAAGTCTTCACTATGAAACTTCTTGAGCAAGAACATGCCTTGATATTAGAGAATCATGACTTGAAATATGAATTGCACTGCCCAAAATCCTAATTGGAAATGAGCTGGATCCTTGATTATTTTCAACCATTAAACATTTGACTTTGCCATTGTCTGACAACCTGAGAATGAAGCAAACTCTTGTTTGACCAAGATTGGGTCAAACTCCACTGAATTTCAACTATTACTGAACACACGCTTGCCCTGATAGCCTTGACTGAACCCTGATTCAACCTTGCAACACTTGTGCTCTGAAAACAAGAAAAAGAAAACAGCAGGCACATATTTTTGGATTTTGAATAAGGTTAGTTATTATAAACAATCATAAAGCAAAAAAGAAACAAAAAGAGTGCTTGGTGACCTCCTACACCAGGGCAAAACCCTATGGATGAGAGCTAAGAGGACCCATGCTTGTGATTGCAATGAGATGCAAATGAATATGATAGTTGGAATCTTAGGGGTAAAAATTAGGGTATGGCAACAGACACATCACATCAGGTGGAAAAGGAGATATCACTGTTGTTAAGAAGGATGATGGAAAAGCTAACATCACTGATGTGTTGTATGTACCTTCGATGACAAGTTACTTGATAGACGTAGGTTAATTACTTGCAAAATGGTACAACATGAAGATATAAAAGAATCAAATGAAGGTGTATCGTCGTGATGACAGGCTGATTCTGAAGGCACCCTTGGCAGACAATAGGACCTTTAAAGTAGAGATCAACCTAGTTGATCACAAGTGTCTTGCTTCGACTATAGAAGAAGACAAGAATCAATTGTGGCATCATAGGTATGGACATCTAAACTTCAGAAGTTTAGGTACGCTCAACTAGAAAAAGATGGTGTATGGCTTAACTCAGGTGAAAAAACCAAGTCAGGTGTGTGAGGAATGTTGCAAAGCAAAGCAGGCTAGAAAAACATTCAAGCATGATTTGCCAATGAGGTCGAAGGAAAAGCTAGAGTTAGTTCACTCTGATGTGTGTGGACCATTTGAGGTGATGTCGAATGAAGGCAACTATTACTTCCTAACATTTATAGATGAATTCAATAGATTTATGTGGATTTATCTTATTGAAAAGAAGAGTGATGTATTCACACAGTCCAAGAAGTTCAAACTACATGTCAAAAAGCAAAATGGATGAAAGTTGAAGAAATTGAGAGTTGATGGTGGTGGTGATTACACCTCTCGAGAATTTCTAGATTTTGCAATGAGGAAGGTAGAGAGCATGAGGTCATTGCACCCTATACACTTCATCATAATGGCATAGTTGAGAGGAAGAATCGAAGTATATTGAAGATAACTAGGAGCATGTCGAAAGCTAAAGATATCCCAAAGAGATTTTGGACTGAAGCAGCTTCGACAATAATATACATACTAAATAGATGTCCAACCAAGAAGATGGTCGAGAAGACTCCTTATGAGACTTTGATATGTGTGAAGTCGAATATTATTCATCTTAGAGTCTTTGGATCAATGTGTTTCAGGCATGTAGTTGAACAATTGAGGAAGAAATTAGATGATCGAAATCAGACTATGGTGCTCATAAGTTATCATTCGACTGATGCATACAAGCTGTATTCATCAAATGATGATAAACCAGTGATTAGTCGAGATATTCTAGTGGATGAAAGCAAATGGTGGGATTGGAGTCAAGGGTCAGTTCAGCAGGAGTCGGATCCAGTTACTATTGTGTTTGAAGAAGATCAAGTTTCCACATTTATAATTAATGTGAAACTTAAACTCACACTTAACTTTATTATTCTCAACACAATGATGATAATGAGAGAGAAGAGGCTCAAGTATAGCAAACATTTAACTGTTTATTTAGATTTTCAATGATGTGTTTGTTGATATTCTAACATAGGAAAGAAAATAGATTATAATTTTATATAAAAACTCTATACTTTAGATTTGATCACAAGTATTATGTTTTATAAATTGTTACTTTTAGTAATATATATTAATAAATAATGATTAATGTATATCTAATTACGTATTTTGCATACATGTAAATTTTATTATAAAAATTAGTTAATGTAACTTAATTGTATTCTAAATTTTAAAAGAAATTGTATGCTCATAATCCTATTGTATCGTAGTACGAATACACCTCTAAATTGTATATCTAATTAAGTTTTGAATCCATACAAATTGCGGTTGATACATCTTGTTGAACACTTGGTTCATATTAGTTGTGATTTGGATTGTCTCCTAATCTGTTTTTTATTTTATAAAATAAAAGTTTATCCTTAAGTTTTTCAAATATTTAAAAAAGATAAAACACAAATCAATTCGATCATCATCTGATGTTTACGTTCACTTTCTCCAAAAAAAATGACACTTGAGCGTTTCTCTTATCCTCTTCTCTCACCTGCACAGTTCAAATAAAGATATCAACCCCACAAAAAGCAAATGAAACAAAATAGTTTGAGATTATCAATAAAGGAGTACTCTGCACGTAATTATCATCATCATGATGCATTAGGTGTCCACTATAATAGCCAGTACGAATTCACCTAAATATGATTAATCAGTTGAAAGTTGCACTAATGTACTGTTATTTGTATACTGTTTCATGTTGAAAACGAATCTTAGTCAAATTATTTTAACTACGATAGATGTTGTTGCCTAAAGAAAAAAGGGTTAAATATACAATACCCCCCTGCAATGTTAGCGATTTCTCATTTTAGCCCCTGTAAAATTTTTTTTTTTAAACACCCCCTCGTAATATCCAGATTCCCTCACTTAGGCCCCTGGCTGCCACATGGCAGCAAAGATTCCTTTCTCTTTGCTTGCGTGGCAGCCACGTGGCATTTTTATATTATTTTATTATTTTTTTATTATTTTTTTTATTTTTTTTTTAATTTTTTTTTTAATTTTTTATTTTTTTTTATTTTTTTTTTAATTTTTTTTTAATTTTTTTTTAATTTTTTTTTTTTAATTTTTTTTTAATTTTTTTAATTTTGTTTTATTTTTTGTTTTATTTGTTTTTTTTATAATTTTTTTTCTTTTTTTTTTATTTCATTTTCGCCTTGCAACCGATGTAAAAACATACATTTTAAGAAAGATAGCATACATTTTACATCGGGCCAGAAAGGAAACCGATGTAAAAAAAAAACATTTTACATCGGGCCAGAAAGGCAACCGATGTAAAAACATACATTTTACATCGGGTCAGAAAGGCAACCGATGTAAAAACATACATTTTACATCGGACTTAATAGTCAACCGATGTAGTAGATGTATTTCACATCAGACTTAATAGTCAACCGATGTAGTAGATGTATTTCACATCAGACTTAATAGTCAACCGATGTAGTAGATGTATTTTTCACATCGGACTATAGCCCGATGTAAAATGTCTTTGATTTACTACATCGCTTGGCTTTACATCGGACCCAGAACCGATGTAAAATGTGTTTTTCGCCCGATATAAAAAGTCTTTTCTGCACTAGTGTAATTTTTAAAATAAAAATTTGTTTAAAATAGAATTAAAAATAAAAATTAGGTCCAAAAACGAAAAAAAAAAAAAAAAAATATATATATATATATATATAAATAAAAACGAAAAAGAAATAAAAAAAAAAGAAAAAAAATTATAAAAATTATAATAAAAACAAATAAAACAAAAAAGTAAAAAAAAAATTAAAAAAAATTATAAAAAAAAAATTAAAAAAAAATAAAAAAAAATAAAAAAAAAAGTACAAAAAAATAAAAAAAAAATAAAAAAAAATAAAAAAAAATAAAAAATAAAAAAAATAAAATAAAATAAAATAAAAATAAAATAAATAATAAAATAATAATAAAATAATAAAATAATATAAAAAATGCCACGTGGCTGACACGTAAGCAAAGAGAGAGGAATCTTTGCTGCCATGTGGCAGCCAGGGGCCTAAGTGAGGGAATCTGGATATTACGAGGGGGTTTTTAAAAAAAAAACTTTACCAGGGGCTAAAATGAGAAATCGCTAACATTGCAGGGGGGTATTGTATATTTAACCCAAGAAAAAACTACTATAGATTGCCGACAGGCCGGGTATATGTGCTTACATAAAAATAAAAGTTTCTTTAAGAAGCCATGAAAATTGTTATAATGTTCATACTCGAAATGTATAGGCAATTTAATTAGTTACATGAATGTCAATAAAGGAAGAAAGGTTAAGCGAGAGGACAAAGATTATTAAAGTCAAGTTAGTCAAATATTTTTTAAATATATTAAGGTTCATGAAGATTATATGGTGTGAGATTCAATCAAAGTTCAATATAATTAAAATAGATATATGCATGAATTCATGTTATGAAAAGATAGTGAGTGCGTGAATTAGAGAAAAAAAAATACTGCAAAGGTAGGAAGAGAAAGCGAACATGAGGCGTCGTCACATATTCCGTGTAGCAGAAAAATCACACATTATCCATGTAATTAGGCAAGCAAGGTTAAACTTGGTAGGTTTTGTGGTTTTGACAAGTACAACAGGAGTTTTCTTATAAATATTGCATTCTTAATTTTTCTTTAAGACACATAATCAATTAAATAAGTTTTTGTGTATTTCTTAATTTGGTAACTCAAAACACCTAATATTTATATTTAACACTCTTGAGGAGTTAAGGAACTCATTGATGAAGAGAATAACTCATTCTTACGCGTAGAAAAAAAATCACATTCACGCGCGATTAGTCGACATATAGACCAAGTGTCGAGTTCAACAACAAATTTGGCAATGCCCAATGCAAACACTAAGTCTAGAACTACTGTAAATTTTTGTTTGACAAATCACGACAAGATTTGACATATGCATTTAAACTCAGGAAATACCCTTAAAAATATGGATAACACATCACAATCAGAACCGAAAAGATCATGCCAAGATACACCTAACAACCTTATACCAATATGGCGAATGCCTCCATCGCAACTCCTTCCAGTGCTTATGGAGAAACAATGTTTTATCCACCTAAACTCCAATGGTTATAACTAGGTATTTCATTAGACATGAAAACAATAATATCCCCATATATGACAATATGTGTCAAGTGTGGAATCATGTTTAGTGATTAAGGAAAATCTCAACTCTTAGATATACTTTTGATGATGATAACTAAACAACTTAAGTGCAAGCATAACAAGCGGTCAAATATGCAATCAGACTAAGCAGACAAAGTTAGAGTTTAATGATCGCTGTAAAGACTCTCTGATGATGACGTCTAAATGGAATATAACTTATGCCTCGTCTCAAAGTAAAACTCATGCAAATATCTACATGATTGAAGTATCTGACAAATCTTGAAGTGTGTGAAAGCGCGCCTGACGCATCTGAGTGAACAATATTGTAAAAGCATAAGGGTTTTCTCATAAAGTTATACGCCTAATCATACACACACTAAAAAACTTTTTAAATTTATTTTTCACAAGATAATATTTTTAAAAATGTCTTGAAGTCGCGGCAGATGATTTGAGAGATGTCAGAAAAGTTCGGTGTAATTTTTTGTTCTTGCTAATTGATTGACACTTTACCCAATCGATTGGGTTAGTGCAAAAATGCGCTAGAAACATTTAACACATCATCTTAATGAACAGTAATGACTATATATCTTTTCTTGTCTTTTGAAACTTTCTAATCGATTGGCTCATCAATTCTGCCCCCAAATTTTTTTATTTTATGTGTCAACCTCTAGCCTATAAATAGAGGTTAATTCCCTCATTTTTACATCCAAAAATGTGAGCTCTCATACCTCACTCCTCACTTTCTCTCTAATATATATATATATATATATTAATTTTCTCTCACTCAAATTTAGTCGTAGTGATTTCAACAAAAGTTGTTTTGCAAGTGAGGCATTTGTAATTCTGGAAGAGTAGTATTATAAATTTACCAAGGAAGTTTTGTTTTACCTTGGTTGAATAATTCATCCATTTAGCGATTATTTATTTAGATTCGAAAATAAACTCGTTAAAAGCTTTGGTTTGGGGATTTAATTACTAAGTCACTGGTTCGGTTCGAAGGCTTAACCCATTCAAAAGTTTTCATCGGTTTGAAATTAGCTCGGTATTAAAATCTCAACTTGCCTGGTGGTTATCTTGTGTAAAATCTCTTTTTGGTTTGTAAGCTCAACCAATGTTAAATGCATACTAAGGTTGGAGATCAGACTGGTATAAAATCTCCTAGGTTTATGAGTTCAGCATGTATTAAAAGTTCACCCAAGTTCGAAATTAGCTCGTGTAAAGTATCGGTTCAATTTGAAGACTAACTCCTCCAAGTTGGTGTTTAGAAATAAGACTACCCCTGATAAGTGCAAAATGTACCTATTTTTGTATATATGTTTTGTTGCACTTATCAATGCTTTATGGTAAATATCGTGCGAATAAAACCCGCTTTGTTTGTAAATACGTTTACTTTACGTTTTAGTGTATATATTGCGTATCGTGTAAATATCAATGAGTTTAATTGATTTTCTCTCATTTTTGTAGGTATCCAATCAAGGATGTCTTGCCATTGTTAGATAGAGAATTGAATAAGCTTTCCAACGCTTCGAACCGGGCGAAAAACGGAGTTACGGTTCAAAAGTTACGAATAAAACAGTGCAGAATTTTTCTGCAGACTGGTGTGCTGCGCCTCTGCTCCGCCGGGCGAAACAGCGGCGGGCCGGGCACTCCAAAAGTGTAGAAAACTTACAGAATAGCCGCCTTACACCGCCGGGCGACCCAGAATTCCGCCGGGCGAAACTGGGCGGACAAAAACTCCATTAAAGGCCCAAAAACACAATTTTTAGGGATGGGTTTTGATATTTTTGGTTCCAAATCCATCCAATAGCATTTTTTGAGTAGAATTAGGCTAGAAAACACATTGGAGCATGCATTAGGATGATCCGGAGTCGAATCCTTCATCAATCGGAGCCGATAACTCATGAAATGTTTGGTTTTTCTCCATTTCTTCTCTATGTATTTCTCTATTTGTTGGGTTATGTTTGTATTGTTACTCTAAACCTATGTACATGTATTGATCATGGTTGTATAATATATATGCTTTACAAATCATTATCGATGTCTTCCTTGATCTTTTTGCATTTATGTTTGGATTTGTGTTGTGTTAGAGATAAACATCACAAATCTTGATTAAGGATGGATATCTATTGTTTAGATGCTAGAGATAGATTTAGATAATAATCTTTATGGTATCGGAACTTAATGTCTTCCGTGTTTCGAGGCGTCGTGCGCGAGAGTGACGACGAGAGTGACACGGTTGCTCTCTCATCTCAGTGTGCCAGAGATGGACACTGTTGTGAGCGATACGTGATGATTTTGATGAGTATTGTATGTTGAATGCGATCAATCGATAGGTTTACGTTTGTTCTGAGTAGTGTATATTCATGCTTGATAGGTTTCTTCTCTTCAAAGAATGTACTCTTTTTATGTTCATATTTACTTTTCCACATTTAATTCAAACCATTTAAACCCAAACTCATTAACAATTAAATTGTCGAACGACAGTTCAGTAGCACCGATCTCTGTGGACACGATAATTCCCGGAAAAATACTTCCAAATATTTTTGTTTGCTTGCCCTATTCCGCTTCAACAAAATGGCGCCGTTGCCGGGGATTGGTTTTGATATTGAATCGCATTGCGATAATTTCTTTGTTTTTGAGTTTTGCACATAATGTCCATATTGTGTATAATCTTGTTTTAAATTTTGTTTCTATACTTGTGCATAAGCATACTTCGATATTTGTACATTTTACCCGTGATGTATATACTTGTTTTGTTTTAACATTTGTTCAAGTGTTTGGTTAGGACGATTGCTTTTGGTTGCGCGGTGAGACATCACTACGGCATGAAGAGAGGAAGTTTCTAATTAAGCACCGTAAAGGCGTCGAGCTTACGACGTAAAACAAGCATGTTTTTATTGTTTTTCATTTCTAATGTTTTTGGTTGTTGTTTGCTTGCAAATTTTGATTGACTTATTTGAGGATGCTTTGGTGATTTTCCAAGTTGGTTCGTTTCAACTTGCGGATGTATGGTAATGATTTTGTTAAGTTTTGTACACGTCTGAGGTATGTATTTATCGCTTTCTTAACTTTACCATATTCATGTTACTTAGGCATTTTACAAACTTTCATGCCATTCATTCTTTTGTATACTTGTTCTTGTTGTGAATCACTTTAGTTCCCAACCTTTTTGTGAGGAAGCCTTCCATTGTTCATATATGCTCGGAGTTCCAACATTCTTGTTCTAACTGGATTTTATTATGTTGAATCTATTGTTTGTGTTGTGTATATGAATGTATGAAAAGGATCAAGGCAATTGTTTCATATTGAGCACAACCACCCTAGCCAAATAGTCAATTCACCTTGTAAGTGTGTGATCATTTGTAACCCCTTTGAGCCTTTGGTCATTAACCATGTTGTTTGAGTTTGATGCTTGTCTATAAGTGTCAAATTTACTTTTTGTATGGATTTTGATTGATTATTTTTTCTTGAACCCTCAACTTTGTGTTGTTGTATGAGTTTTTTCCTTGCCTTAGAAAGTAGGGAGTATTCACATGATGGTGCGGTTGAATTCAAGTTGGGGAGAGGATGATTGTATACTCATTGGTTGGATTCTATGAGGATTGAAAAAGAAAAGAAAAAAAGAGAAAAATTTGTGAAAGAGAAAAAGAAAGAAAAAAGGAAGAAAAAGAAAAATCCTTGAAAAAGGAAACAAAAAGAGTTTCAATAATTGTGCTAAATAAGTATTGTGTGTTGTGTAGCACTTGGGATTTTGGAAGAAGTTGGTTGAAATTTTGTGTGTGAATCTTTGTGAGTTTTCACTCCCTTAGGTTTAGGCAAGTTTTTGTTTCAATTACCTTTAGAAATTGCCCCTTGTTTGTTTACCCGACCACGCTACAACCTTGAAAGTCCTTGTGATTCTTGCCTTTGTATGTTCAATATGAATTTGTGGATGTATGCATAATTTAGTCTTTTGTTTTCAAGATTGTTGTGTGAGTGTAAAGTACCTCATTTTGTGTTTTTCATCTACCGATGATTGTTTTTGCTAGGTTTGATTGTTGGAACTTGTGTTGTTTTAGGATGTTTGGCATGATTTTTGTATTTTGCATTTGTTTCGTGACTATGTTATCATCGTAGTTTAGCGGTAAGTATTTACTTTGTGTGTACCGTTTTTGTTTTGAACCATACATTTGTTTTCCATTTCCAAAACTTGTTGATTCGTGATTCTTGGATTTTCGTCTTTTGTTTCTTTAAGTTGTTTGGCGTTGTTTGAAGACAAACAATTATGTAAGTTGGGGAGAGTTTGATAAGTGAAAAATGTGCCTATTTTTGTATATATGTTTTGTTGCACTTATCAATGCTTTATGGTAAATATCGTGCGAATAAAACCCGTTTTGTTTGTAAATACGTTTACTTTACATTTTAGTGTATATATTGCGTATCGTGTAAATATCAATGAGTTTAATTGATTTTCTCTCATTTTTGCAGGTATCCAATCAAGGATGTCTTGCCATTGTTAGATATAGCATTGAATAAGCTTTCCAACGCTTCGAACCAGGCGAAAAACGGAGTTACGGTTCAAAAGTTACGAATAAAACAGTGCAGAATTTTTCTGCAGACTGGTGTGCTGCGCCTCTGCTCTGCCGGGCGAAGCAGCGGCGGGCCGAGCACTTCAAAAGTGTGGAAAACATACAGAATAGCTACCTTACACCGCCGGGCGACCCAGAATTCCGCCGGGCGAAACTGGGCGGACAGAAACTCCATTAAAGGCCCAAAAACACAATTTTTAGGGATGGGTTTTGATATTTTTGGTTCCAAATCCATCCAATAGCATTTTTTGAGTAGAATTAGGCTAGAAAACACATTGGAGCATGCATTAGGATGATCCGGAGTCGAATCCTTCATCAATCGGAGCCGACAACTCATGAAATGTTTGGTTTTTCTCCATTTCTTCTCTATGTATTTCTCTATTTGTTGGGTTAAGTTTGTATTGTTACTCTAAACCTATGTACATGTATTGATCATGGTTGTATAATATATATTCTTTACAAATCATTATCGATGTCTTCCTTGATCTTTTTGCATTTATGTTTGGATTTGTGTTGTGTTAGAGATAAACATCACGAATCTTGATTAAGGATGGATATCTATTGTCTAGATGCTAGAGATAGATTTAGATAATAATCTTTATGGTATCGGAACTTAATGTCTTCCGTGTTTCGAGGCGTCGTGCTCGAGAGTGACGACGAGAGTGATACGGTTGCTCTCTCAGCTCAGTGTGCCAGAGATGGACACTGTTGTGAGCGATACGTGATGATTTTGATGAGTATTGTATGTTGAATGCGATCAATCGATAGGTTTACGTTTGTTCTGAGTAGTGTATATTCATGCTTGATAGGTTTCTTCTCTTCAAAGAATGTACTCTTTTTATGTTCATATTTACTTTTCCACATTTAATTCAAACCATTTAAACCCAAACTCATTAACAATTAAATTGTCGAACGGCAGTTCAGTAGCACCGATCTCTGTGGACACGATAATTCCCGGAAAAATACTTCAAAATCTTTTTGTTTGCTTGCCCTATTCTGCTTCAACAAAATGGCGCTGTTGCCGGGGATTGGTTTTGATATTGAATCGCATTGCGATAGTTTCTTTGTTTTTGAGTTTTGCACATAATGTCCATATTGTGTATAATCTTGTTTTAAATTTTGTTACTATACTTGTGCATAAGCATACTTCGATATTTGTACATTTTACCCGTGATGTATATACTTGTTTTGTTTTAACGTTTGTTCAAGTGTTTGGTTAGGACGCTTGCTTTTGGTTGCGCGGTGAGACATCACCACGGCATGAAGAGAGGAAGTTTCTAATTAAGCACCGTAAAGGCGTCGAGCTTACGACGTAAAACAAGCATGTTTTTATTGTTTTTCATTTCTAATGTTTTTGGTTGTTGTTTGCTCGCAAATTTTGATTGACTTATTTGAGAATGCTTTGGTGATTTTCCAAGTTAGTTCGTTTCAACTTGCGGATGTATGGTAATGAGTTTGTTAAGTTTTGTACACGTCTGAGGTATGTATTTATCACTTTCTTGACTTTAGCATATTCATGTTACTTAGGCATTTTACAAACTTTCATGCCATTCATTCTTTTGTATACTTGTTCTTGTTGTGAATCACTTTAGTTCCCAACCTTTTTGTGAGGAAGCCTTCCATTGTTCATATATGCTCGGAGTTCCAACATTCTAGTTCTAACTGGATTTTATTATGTTGAATCTGTTGTTTGTGTTGTGTATATGAATGTATGAAAAGGATCAAGGCAATTGTTTCATTTTGAGCACAACCACCCTAGCCAAATAGTTAATTCACCTTGTAAGTGTGTGATCATTTGTATCCCCTTTGAGCCTTTGGTCATTATCCATGTTGTTTGAGTTTGATGCTTGTCTATGAGTGTCAAATTTACTTTTTGTATGGATTTTGATTGATTATTTTTTCTTGAACCCTCAACTTTGTGTTGTTGTATGAGTTTTTTCCTTGCCTTAGAAAGTAGGGAGTATTCACATGATGGTGCGGTTGAATTAAAGTTAGGGAGAGGATGATTGTATACTCATTGGTTGGATTCTATGAGGATTGAAAAAGAAAAGAAAAAAAAGAGAAAAATTTGTGAAAGAGAAAAAGAAAGAAAAAAGGAAGAAAAAGAAAAATCTTTGAAAAAGGAAACAAAAAGAGTTTCAATAATTGTGCTAAATAAGTATTGTGTGTTGTGTAGCACTTGTGATTTTGGAAGAAGTTGGTTGAAATTTTGTGTGTGAATCTTTGTGAGTTTTCATTCCCTTAGGTTTAGGCAAGTTTTTGTTTCAATTACCTTTAGAAATTGCCCCTTGTTTGTTTACCCGACCACGCTACAACCTTAAAAGTCCTTGTGATTCTTGCCTTTGTATGTTCAATATGAATTTGTGGATGTATGCATAATTTAGTCTTTTGTTTTCAAGATTGTTGTGTGAGTGTAAAGTACCTCATTTTGTGTTTTTCATCTACCGATGATTGTTTTTGCTAGGTGTGGTTCACGTTGGAACTTGTGTTATTTTAGGATGTTTGGTATGATTTTTGTATTTTGCATTTGTTTCGTGACTATGTTATCGTCGTAGTTTAGCGGTAAGTATTTACTTTGTGTGTACCGTTTTTGTTTTGAACCATACATTTGTTTTCCGTTTCCAAAACTTGTTGATTCGTGATTCTTGGATTTTCGTCTTTTGTTTCTTTAAGTTGTCTGGCGTTGTTTGAGGACAAACAATTATGTAAGTTGGGGAGAGTTTGATAAATGCAAAATGTATCAATTTTTGTATATATGTTTTGTTGCACTTATCAATGCTTTATGGAAAATATCGTGCGAATAAAACCCGCTTTGTTTGTAAATACGTTTACTTTACGTTTTAGTGTATATATTGCGTATCGTGTAAATATCAATGAGTTTAATTGATTTTCTCTCATTTTTGTAGGTATCTAATCAAGGATGTCTTGCCATTGTTAGATAGAGCATTGAATAAGCTTTCCAACGCTTCGAACCGGGCGAAAAACGGAGTTACGGTTCAAAAGTTACGAATAAAACAGTGCAGAATTTTTCTGCAGACTGGTGTGCTGCGCCTCTGCTCCGCCGGGCGAAGCAGCGGCGGGCCGGGCACTCCAAAAGTGTGGAAAACTTACAGAATAGTCGCATTACACCGCCGGGCGACCCAGAATTCCACCGGGCGACCCGGAATTCTGCCGGGCGAAACTGGGCGGACAGAAACTCCATTAAAGGCCCAAAAACACAATTTTTAGGGATGGGTTTTGATATTTTTGGTTCCAAATCCATCCAATAGCATTTTTTGAGTAGAATTAGGCTAGAAAACACATTGGAGCATGCATTAGGATGATTAGGAGTCGAATCCTTCATCAATCGGAGCCGGCAACTCATGAAATGTTTGGTTTTTCTCCATTTCTTCTCTATGTATTTCTCTATTTGTTGGGTTATGTTTGTATTGTTACTCTAAACCTATGTACATGTATTGATCATGGTTGTATAATATATATGCCTTACAAATCATTATCGATGTCTTCCTTGATCTTTTTGCATTTATGTTTGGATTTGTGTTGTGTTAGAGAAAAACATCACGAATCTTGATTAAGGATGGATATCTATTGTTTAGATGCTAGAGATAGATTTAGATAATAATCTTTATGGTATCGGAACTTAATGACTTCCGTGTTTCGAGGCGTCGTGCGCGAGAGTGACGACGAGAGTGACACGGTTGCTCTCTCAGCTCAGTGTGCCAGAGATGGACACTGTTGTGAGCGATACGTGATGATTTTGATGAGTATTGTATGTTGTATGCGATCGATCGATAGGTTTACGTTTGTTCTGAGTAGTGTATATTCATGCTTGATAGGTTTCTTCTCTTCAAAGAATGTACTCTTTTTATGTTCATATTTACTTTTCCACATTTAATTCAAACCATTTAAACCCAAACTCATTAACAATTAAATTGTCGAACGACAGTTCAGTAGCACCGATCTCTGTGGACACGATAATTCCCGGAAAAATACTTCCAAATATTTTTGTTTGCTTGCCCTATTCCGCTTCAACAAAATGGCGCCGTTGCCGGGGATTGGTTTTGATATTGAATCGCATTGCGATAATTTCTTTGTTTTTGAGTTTTGCACATAATGTCCATATTGTGTATAATCTTGATTTAAATTTTGTTACTATACTTGTGCATAAGCATACTTCGATATTTGTACATTTTACCCGTGATGTATATACTTGTTTTGTTTTAACATTTGTCCAAGTGTTTGGTTAGGACGATTGCTTTTGGTTGCGCGGTGAGACATCACTACGGCATGAAGAGAGGAAGTTTCTAATTAAGCACCTTAAAGGCGTCGAGCTTACGACGTAAAACAAGCATGTTTTTATTGTTTTTCATTTCTAATGTTTTTGGTTATTGTTTGCTCGCAAATTTTGATTGACTTATTTGAGGATGGTTTGGTGATTTTCCAAGTTGGTTCGTTTCAACTTGCGGATGTATGGTAATGATTTTGTTAAGTTTTGTACACGTCTGAGGTATCTATTTATCGCTTTCTTGACTTTAGCATATTCATGTTACTTAGGCATTTTACAAACTTTCATGCCATTCATTCTTTTGTATACTTGTTCTTGTTGTGAATCACTTTAGTTCCCAACCTTTTTGTGAGGAAGCCTTCCATTGTTCATATATGCTCGGAGTTCCAACATTCTTGTTCTAACTGGATTTTCTTATGTTGAATCTGTTGTTTGTGTTGTGTATATGAATGTATGAAAAGGATCAAGGCAATTGTTTCATTTTGAGCACAACCACCCTAGCCAAATAGTCAATTCACCTTGTAAGTGTGTGATCATTTGTAACCCCTTTGAGCCTTTGGTCATTATCCATGTTGTTTGAGTTTGATGCTTGTCTATGAGTGTCAAATTTACTTTTTGACTGGATTTTGATTGATTATTTTTTCTTGAACCCTCAACTTTGTGTTGTTGTATGAGTTTTTTCCTTGCCTTAGAAAGTAGGGAGTATTCACATGATGGTGCGGTTGAATTAAAGTTAGGGAGAGGATGATTGTATACTCATTGGTTGGATTCTATGAGGATTGAAAAAGAAAAGAAAAAAAAAGAGAAAAATTTGTGAAAGAGAAAAAGAAAGAAAAAAGGAAGAAAAAGAAAAATCCTTGAAAAAGGAAACAAAAAGAGTTTCAATAATTGTGCTAAATAAGTATTGTGTGTTGTGTAGCACTTGGGATTTTGGAAGAAGTTGGTTGAAATTTTGTGTGTGAATCTTTGTGAGTTTTCACTCCCTTAGGTTTAGGCAAGTTTTTGTTTCAATTACCTTTAGAAATTGCCCCTTGTTTGTTTACCCGACCACGCTACAACCTTGAAAGTCCTTGTGATTCTTGCCTTTGTATGTTCAATATGAATTTGTGGATGTATGCATAATTTAGTCTTTTGTTTTCAAGATTGTTGTGTGAGTGTAAAGTACCTCATTTTGTGTTTTTCATCTACCGATGATTGTTTTTGCTAGGTGTGATTCACGTTGGAACTTGTGTTATTTTAGGATGTTTGGCATGATTTTTGTATTTTGCATTTGTTTCGTGATTATGTTATCGTCGTAGTTTAGCGGTAAGTATTTACTTTGTGTGTACCGTTTTTGTTTTGAACCGTACATTTGTTTTCCGTTTCCAAAACTTGTTGATTCGTGATTCTTGGATTTTCGTCTTTTGTTTGTTTAAGTTGTTTGGCGTTGTTTGAGGACAAACAATTATGTAAGTTGGGGAGAGTTTGATAAATGCAAAATGTACCAATTTTTGTATATATGTTTTGTTGCACTTATCAATGCTTTATGGAAAATATCGTGCGAATAAAACCCGCTTTGTTTGTAAATACGTTTACTTTACGTTTTAGTGTATATATTGCGTATCGTGTAAATATCAATGAGTTTAATTTATTTTCTCTCATTTTTGTAGGTATCTAATCAAGGATGTCTTGCCATTGTTAGATAGAGCATTGAATAAGCTTTCCAACGCTTCGAACCGAGCGAAAAACGGAGTTACGGTTCAAAAGTTATGAATAAAACAGTGCAGAATTTTTCTGCAGACTGGTGTGCTGCGCTTCTGCTCCGCCGGGCGAAGCAGCGGCGGGCCGGGCACTCCAAAAGTGTGGAAAACTTACAGTATAGCCGTATTACACCGCCGGGCGACCCAGAATTCCACCGGGCGACCCAGAATTCTGCCGGGCGAAACTGGGCGGACAGAAACTCCATTAAAGGCCCAAAAACACAATTTTTAGGGATGGGTTTTGATATTTTTGGTTCCAAATCCATCCAATAGCATTTTTTGAGTAGAATTAGGCTAGAAAACACATTGGAGCATGCATTAGGATGATCCGGAGTCGAATCCTTCATCAATCGGAGCCGGCAACTCATGAAATGTTTGGTTTTTCTCCATTTCTTCTCTATGTATTTCTCTATTTGTTGGGTTATGTTTGTATTGTTACACTAAACCTATGTACATGTATTGATCATGGTTGTATAATATATATGCTTTACAAATCATTATCGATGTCTTCCTTGATCTTTTTGCATTTATGTTTGGATTTGTGTTGTGTTAGAGATAAACATCACAAATCTTGATTAAGGATGAATATCTATTGTCTAGATGCTAGAGATAGATTTAGATAATAATCTTTATGGTATCGGAACTTAATGTCTTCCGTGTTTCGAGGCGTCATGCGCGAGAGTGACGATGAGAGTGATACGGTTGCTCTCTCAGCTCAGTGTGCCAGAGATGGACACTGTTGTGAGTGATACGTGATGATTTTGATGAGTATTGTATGTTGAATGCGATCGATTGATAGGTTTACGTTTGTTCTGAGTAGTGTATATTCATGCTTGATAGGTTTCTTCTCTTCAAAGAATGTACTCTTTTTATGTTCATATTTACTTTTCCACATTTAATTCAAACCATTTAAACCCAAACTCATTAACAATTAAATTGTCGAACGGCAGTTCAGTAGCACCGATCTCTGTGGACACGATAATTCCCGGAAAAATACTTCAAAATCTTTTTGTTTGCTTGCCCTATTCCGCTTCAACAAAATGGCGCTGTTGCCGGGGATTGGTTTTGATATTGAATCGCATTGCGATAGTTTCTTTGTTTTTGAGTTTTGCACATAATGTCCATATTGTGTATAATCTTGTTTTAAATTTTGTTACTATACTTGTGCATAAGCATACTTCGATATTTGTACATTTTACCCGTGATGTATATACTTGTTTTGTTTTAACGTTTGTTCAAGTGTTTGGTTAGGACGCTTGCTTTTGGTTGCGCGGTGAGACATCACCACGGCATGAAGAGAGGAAGTTTCTAATTAAGCACCGTAAAGGCGTCGAGCTTACGACGTAAAACAAGCATGTTTTTATTGTTTTTCATTTCTAATGTTTTTGGTTGTTGTTTGCTCGCAAATTTTGATTGACTTATTTGAGGATGCTTTGGTGATTTTTCAAGTTGGTTCGTTTCAACTTGTGGATGTATGGTAATGATTTTGTTAAGTTTTGTACACGTCTGAGGTATGTATTTATCGCTTTCTTGACTTTAGCATATTTATGTTACTTAGGCATTTTACAAACTTTCATGCCATTCATTCTTTTGTATACTTGTTCTTGTTGTGAATCACTTTAGTTCCCAACCTTTTTGTGAGGAAGCCTTCCATTTTTCATATATGCTCGGAGTTCCAACATTCTTGTTCTAACTAGATTTTATTATGTTGAATCTATTGTTTGTGTTGTGTATATGAATGTATGAAAAGGATCAAGGCAATTGTTTCATTTTGAGCACAACCACCCTAGCCAAATAGTCAATTCACCTTGTAAGTGTGTGATCATTTGTAACCCCTATGAGCCTTTGGTCATTATCCATGTTGTTTGAGTTTGATGCTTGTCTATGAGTGTCAAATTTACTTTTTGTATGGATTTTGATTGATTATTTTTTCTTGAACCCTCAACTTTGTGTTGTTGTATGAGTTTTTTCCTTGCCTTAGAAAGTAGGGAGTATTCACATAATGGTGCGCTTGAATTCAAGTTGGGGAGAGAATGATTGTATACTCATTGGTTGGATTCTATGAGGATTGAAAAAGAAAAGAAAAAAAAAAGAGAAAAATTTGTGAAAGAGAAAAAGAATGAAAAAAGGAAGAAAAAGAAAAATCCTTGAAAAAGGAAACAAAAAGAGTTTCAATAATTGTGCTAAATAAGTATTGTGTGTTGTGTAGCACTTGGGATTTTGGAAGAAGTTGGTTGAAATTTTGTGTGTGAATCTTTGTGAGTTTTCACTCCCTTAGGTTTAGGCAAGTTTTTGTTTCAATTACCTTTAGAAATTGCCCCTTGTTTGTTTACCCGACCACGCTACAACCTTGAAAGTCCTTGTGATTCTTGCCTTTGTATGTTCAATATGAATTTGTGGATGTATGCATAATTTAGTCTTTTGTTTTCAAGATTGTTGTGTGAGTGTAAAGTACCTCATTTTGTGTTTTTCATCTACCGATGATTGTTTTTGCTAGGTGTGATTCACGTTGGAACTTGTGTTATTTTAGGATGTTTGGCATGATTTTTGTATTTTACATTTGTTTCGTGACTATGTTATCGTCGTAGTTTAGCGGTAAGTATTTACTTTGTGTGTACCGTTTTTGTTTTGAACCATACATTTGTTTTCCGTTTCCAAAACTTGTTGATTCGTGATTCTTGGATTTTCGTCTTTTGTTTCTTTAAGTTGTTTGGCGTTGTTTGAGGACAAACAATTATGTAAGTTGGGGAGAGTTTGATAAATGCAAAATGTACCTATTTTTGTATATATGTTTTGTTGCACTTATCAATGCTTTATGGTAAATATCGTGCGAATAAAACCCGCTTTGTTTGTAAATACGTTTACTTTACGTTTTAGTGTATATATTGCGTATCATGTAAATATCAATGAGTTTAATTGATTTTCTCTCATTTTTGCAGGTATCTAATCAAGGATGTCTTGCCATTGTTAGATAGAGCATTGAATAAGCTTTCCAACGCTTTGAACCGGGCGAAAAACGAAGTTACGGTTCAAAAGTTACGAATAAAACAGTGCAAAAATTTTCTGCAGACTGGTGTGCTGCGCCTCTGCTCCGCCAGGCGAAGCAGCGGCGGGCCGGGCACTCCAAAAGTGTGGAAAACTTACAGAATAGCCGCCTTACACCGCCGGGCGACCCAGAATTCCGCCGGGCGACCCAGAATTCCGCCGGGCGAAACTGGGCGGACAGAAACTCCATTAAAGGCCCAAAAACACAATTTTTAGGGATGGGTTTTGATATTTTTGGTTCCAAATCCACCCAATAGCATTTTTTGAGTAGAATTAGGCTAGAAAACACATTGGAGCATGCATTAGGATGATCCGGAGTCGAATCCTTCATCAATCGGAGCCGACAACTCATGAAATGTTTGGTTTTTCTCCATTTCTTCTCTATGTATTTCTCTATTTGTTGGGTTATGTTTGTATTGTTACTCTAAACCTATGTACATGTATTCATCATGGTTGTATAATATATATGCTTTACAAATCATTATCGATGTCTTCCTTGATCTTTTTGCATTTATGTTTGGATTTGTGTTGTGTTAGAGATAAACATCACGAATCTTGATTAAGGATGGATATCTATTGTCTAGATGTTAGAGATAGATTTAGATAATAATCTTTATGGTATCGGAACTTAATGTCTTCCGTGTTTCGATGCGTCGTGCGCGAGAGTGACGACGAGAGTGATACGGTTGCTCTCTCAGCTATGTGTGCCAGAGATGGACACTGTTGTGAGCGATACGTGATGATTTTGATGAGTATTGTATGTTGAATGCGATCGATCGATAGGTTTATGTTTGTTCTGAGTAGTGTATATTCATGCTTGATAGGTTTCTTCTCTTCAAAGAATATACTCTTTTTGTGTTCATATTTACTTTTCCATATTTAATTTAAACCATTTAAACCCAAACTCATTAACAATTAAATTGTTGAACGGCAGTTCAGTAGCACCGATCTCTGTGGACACGATAATTCCCGGAAAAATACTTCCAAATCTTTTTGTTTGCTTGCCCTATTCCGCTTCAACAACCACCGCTTTGATCCATCATTTGGAAGGAAAACTCACCACTTCTTTCCTTGTTTGTTTTTTGGTTGAAAGTTAACCACAAACTTCATTTTTCTTGTATAAAAGGGTTCAAGAGTTCAACCAACTAAAAACTCTTAATTTTATTGGATACTCTCAAGAATAAACATTGAAAAGATGATTAGGTCTTTTTCTTTTGACCAAACCTATATAACTTCTGGTGTTATCTCTCTATCCCTTAATTTTTTATTTTACGCACTTTATTTTCCTCTGCTTACTTCTAAAAAAATTTTAAAATGTTTTCAAATTTTGAAATTAATCCTATAAGTTTTTCAAACTCAAATTTTTCTAAAACACACTATTTACCCCTTTTTGTGTGTAGAGTCATATGTCCAACATCAATTCTCGTATTAACAGATCACTAGCCTTGGCAAACCCATTATTCACAATAAAGTTCATAAGATTAGAAAGTTAGAGACCAAATGGGTCAATTCTGATGACAACGCAGTCACTTCCACAGTCCAAATGAACAAAGGCCATACAAGCGTTGTAACTCAAAGTCAGTTAGTTGTTGCAACAACACGACTTTCACAGGGCAACCAAAATTGTATACAATATATACCTTCTATTCTATATAATTCACAGTTTAGTTTTAGCAACCAATAACCCCCGCGGGGACACTCACTGGTGAATGATATGTTTAACCAGACTAATTATTACCATTGTTATTCTACTACACAACATTCTTCCTCCTCAGTCTTATATCCTTTATCTTCTGTTCTTACATATAATCATTGTGCACCATCTTATAAGCATTTTTGTCTATCTGTATCATCTAACACTAAACCAAAAACATTTAATCATGCTGTTAAATTGGATTGTTGGAGAGATGATATGAATGTTGAGTTACATGCTCTTGAGGAAAACCATACATGGAGTGTGGTTGATCTCCCACCAGGTAAAGTTCCTATAAGCTGCAGGTGGGTATATAAGATAAAATACAGGGCAGATGACTCCATTGAGAGGTATAAAGCTAGATTAGTAGCTAAAGGTTACACACAAATGGAGGGCATTGATTATTTTGATACTTTTTCTCCTGTAGCCAAAATCACCACTGTTAGGGTCTTACTATCTATTGCTGCTATCAAGGGTTGGTATCTTGAACAATTGGATGTAAATAATGCATTTATTCATGGTGATTTAAATGAAGAGGTGTACATGACACTTCCTCCTGGTCTTTCTACATCCAATCCTGCTCAGGTATGCAAGCTCCACAAATCTTTATATGGTCTTAAACAGGCAAGTAGGCAATGGTATTCTAAACTCTCCTCATTTTTAGTTTCTTTGGGCTATACTCAATCTCAACCTGATCACTCATTGTATGTGAAGTCCCACAAAGATTGTTTCACCGCCATTCTTGTATATGTGGATGACATTGTGCTTGCAGGAAATTCCATTAATGAAATTCAGTTTGTCAAAGGTGTTCTTAATCAGCAATTTAGAATAAAGGATCTTGGGCAGCTTAGATATTTCTTAGGCTTTGAGATTGCTAGATCATCCAAGGGTCCCTTTATGAATCAAAGGAAATACACCCTTGAACTGCTAGAAGATACAGGATTTCTTGCTGCTAAACCATCTCTTATTCCTTTTGACCCTAACATAAAACTATCACCTGCTGATGGTGAGCCTTTAGATGATCCTACTTCATTTAGGAGATTAATTGGCAGATTGATCTACTTAACAAACACACGGCCTGATATTTCATATGCAGTACAACACCTCAGTCAGATTATCTCTAAACCTCTTGCTCCTCATTACCAGGCTGCTACAAAGATCTTAAGGTTTCTTAAAGCTGATCCTGCTAAAGGTGTTTTGTTCTCAGCTTCTAGTGATTTCAAGCTTTATGCTTTTGCAGATTCTGATTGGGCAAGATGCCATACTACTAGGAAATCAATTACTGGCTTTTGTGTTATCCTTGGCTCCTCGCTTCTTTGTTGGAAATCCAAGAAGCAAAACACAGTGTCCAGATCCTCTACTGAAGCAGAGTATCGAGCCTTAGGCTCCCTTACTTGTGAACTACAATGGTTACAATACCTCTTCAATGACTTCAAGATTACATTCCCTCATTATGCCTCTGTGTATTGTGACAGAAAATCAGCTATATATCTTCCACATAATCCTGCCTTTCATGAGAGGAGCAAACACATTGAGTTGGACTGCCATGTGATTAGAGAGAAGATTGGTTCCAAACTCATTCACTTGCTTCCTATTTCTACTAATGCTCAGTTGGCTGATGCTTTCACAAAGCCTTTACACTCTCCCTCTTTTTCTTCCATTATGACCAAGTTGGGACTTTGTAGTTTACATAGCCCAACTTGAGGGGGGATATTAACATACATGTATTTACATTAGTCTACCTTATAGTTTATCCATACATTTAGTTTATCTAAATTAGTTTGCTGGGCTGGCAGCTTGTTATAGGCCCATTATCATCTTATATATATAGCACATCTTTGTACTGATAAGGTTGAGCTGAATAATACAGTTACACATTTTTCCCATTCTCCTTTCATTAAGCATGATGTATGAATTCTGTTACAACTCTCTTGCTTTCTGTTATTCACATTCAGCCATTGTTGATACTAATCTTCTAGTATGCGGAAAGTTCACCTATTGAAAATGCTTTACAGGAGGAAAACATGTCATACATAGGAAGAAAAGCTTTTTTTTTCTAATTACAAAAACACAAAGGTTAATTGTGGATTACTTGACCCAAACTCAACGAGGTTAATTCCTATATGTATTGGATAATATCGCAACTTACTTGCCAAAAATAATGTACAACTACTAACCCTGGTGGGTTTAACCACGCCAAGACTAATGGGTGAAAAATTATCAATTACTAGTCCACTTTACAAACACCAATCATACAATGGAATCATATGAGAAACAATGCTTAGATGAAATAAGAGAGGCAGTGGGGGTGATACTTCACCTTATGCTCATTTTTAGCGAAGTTTCCAAAATTCCCCAAATAATACATGGTGCTTAGAAGCAACAATTGAGGCAGGACATCTTGTAAAATAGTTGTTGGATCCAACCTCATAGCCGATACAATCAAATGGTACTTTACAATATAAGAGGAAACCATGGACAAAACTATGTATATGAAGTCATATATTGAGTAAGACTACTAATTTTTCTACCTTTTCTAAGGAAGATGGAAAGTCAGCAATGGAGTATGTAGAAAGATTTATTGTGTAGGTAGACAAAATAATGTGAATTACCTCTCTAGGAATCAATAGCAAAGGTAGAAAAAGAACAAGTTAATCAAATAAAGGAAAAAAAAGTTATGCAACTACTTGTTAAAGTCAAGGGTTATAGGGAAAAAAAATTTCTTTGCCTAAGGTGATATATGCTCTCAAAAAGTAATTTTGTTTAGAACATAGTGAGACATTGACTCTCATTGAGGACATATCAATGTCAGAGGCACCTAATATTGTGAATAAGAATATGCAAGGACCTAAAGTACATGAAACCTCCAATAAAGACATGTTTGCCAACCTAGATACCAATCTCATAGGGCCTAAATTGACAGTTGATGACACTAATTACATCATCACTTTATAATACTTGAACAAGAGGTTGTCTACAAAAATATGGTAACCTTATCTAACTTTCCAGATTTAGGCAATGTTGGACTTGTTGATTACTATGAGCTCTATAAAGATTCAATAATAGATACCTCTTTAATGAAGACTCTAACACTATCATGGTTGAAATGAATACCACATGACTTATTCCCCTTGAGTTACATGGAAATGATTCATAGATGAAAATGTATACAAAAGATGTATTTATTGAAGACACTAAATGTGCTGCTTTAGGAAGATAGTCATGTATTATGCTTTTTCATTGGTTCTTTGGCGAGATCATTAGCAGTTGGTCCTATATCTTCGAAATACGTGAAACACAGAAAAAAAAAACAAAATTTTGGTTGTAAATCGAGCAAAATGGGTAGAACCCGTGGTTCAGGGGGTTCAACCTGTGGTTCACCAGATGTTGGGACAAATGTTCCAACATTTGGTTCAACATGTGAATCAACATGTGGTTCCTCAAAAGACTTTTCAGCATGCTCAGTAATCTTCCCAATGGGATTGGACACAACTTCCTCATTAACAAACATATATTCAACAATATTATGAACATGCACAGAAGATGCCTTTTCAGTGGTACTAACCTTTTCATATGATAACTTCTTCTTGATGGTAATACTCTTTGTTCTTTTTGTTGAAATGTCAAATGGAACAACCATTTTTGGATGTTTTGGGTTCAAAAATATGATGGGTTCATCACCATTGTCGCTAGAATCAGAAACTCGCGTTTTCTTTGGTGTTTATTTCTTCCCTATTTAAACTCCTAACATCTTAACCTCATAGGAGTTAGTGACAAGTTTGGGCTTAGAAGTCTTACAAATATCATATTTTTGACTAATTTTTTAAGGAATTTAATAGCTCAGAGAGAGAGAGAGAGAGATGAACAGTTTGAGAGCAAACAAGAGAGATATTGTTCTTCAGGTGTGTGAACGCAAAGAATTTTTTGAAATGAATTAAAATAGGAATAATGTGTCTTATTTCTTGTGTAGTAATGATCACAAGAAAGATAAATTTTCCATTTGCATGTTTCCTTAGTAGTGAAAGCAATAAGTTCTCATTTAAGCAATTTCCAATAGTCCCCTTTTGTTTTTCAAGTCCAAACTTGATTTTAGATACGCAGATACTTTCTCTTATTTATTTTACTTGAAGACTAAGAAAATAAGTTAGTACTCCTACAAGACACGTCTCACGTACATACATCATTTGTTAGACATAAGGTTCTAACATCTTGTCTGACTTACCATACCCAAAGTCATAAAGAAACTTTCCTTTATTATTCTTTACAAATATGGTGTCATTTCTTCCACCCAGGCCTTTCACTTGTGTGGATTTCATGAGATTCATAAGAAGTAACTTCAGACCTTTATTCATGTAGTCTGATGTTGAAGTTAGAGATAGATTCAACTTCATTCATTCTCAGATTCTCAAACTTTGTAGTGAGGAGCTACAACCTTGACATCCTAACCTTAGATGTGCCTTTATGAGCATTTTTTAGAATCTCACATTCATCTTTGGCTTTAATACATGTGTTGATCAATCTAAACATGTTCTTGGCAATATCATTGAAATTAGCATTTAAAGCCTTGGAGTTTCCAAGAGCTTCATTATCTCCTGCATCAGTCCACTCAACTTCTGCCTTTAAGCTTGATATACCATCTTGAGAAATAATCACATGGTGTTTCTAGCCTTTTATCACAACCTTCTATGTTTTTTTATTCATGGATTTATGAAAGGCATCAGTTCTGGCTTTCCAATAATCATAATTGGTGCCATCCAATACATTTGTTCTATTGACAGATCCTCTGTCCTTAGTGATGTCCATCTGAATAGAAAATATCTTCCCTGGAGCTCACCCAAAAAGAACAGGGCGCGTGCTCTAATGCAAGTTTAAATTTTGTTCAAATCTGACATATGTTAGACCAAATGCCTAAGCCAACATGTTCAACATCTTAGACTAGAATTAACAAATAAATATTAAACAAGATGATCAATGTAGAAAGCAATAAAAGAACACGAATAATTGTTAACCCAGTTCGGTGAATCTATACCCGCGTCTAGGGGAACTCTACCCAAGAAAGGAAATTCAATATTTTGAATTAGTACAATTAGTCTTATGGGAACAAAAACCCCATGTTGTTCAGTACCTCTTTCTAATTCTAGTGACTTTCTATTTAGGATTCTCCCTAAATATGAGAACCCCTATCACATTATCTTAATCATTAATCCCAAGTGATTGTAACTTCGATAAACAACTTATAGAATGTTGAATTACAACTCAACTAAACAAACAACCATTATGCCTTTTTATATGAAAGTGGGCACTAGCGTGGTGTACAAGCAACATAAACAAAGGACTCAAATAAAACCCTAATATTAGGAATCTTCAATATTTTATCGTCTCTTATACATTGGAATAAGTATCATTAAATAGCAATGCAGATTTTGGGCTTTTCCAATGGGCATTTGATCACGTCCAGAATTGTAGAATATCTTATTAAGATTTGTTTTTCAAATATCCTCCAAAAATATTTGATTTGATTCAAATTTAAATATCCCTTTAAATTGATTAGATCACGTCCAACCTAATCAAACAAATCCATATAAATGCATTGGCAACAAATATGATTGAAATAATCAGAAAATAACGCATAGAACAACTACAAATTAGCCTGCTGGCAAGGGCCATATGTTCCCACATATGTTCTTTCTTCACATAAACAACTTGAACATACCATGTTTTTTTTTTGCATAATGTAAACAATCCAAAAAGGAACAAAAAATTTTTTTTAGCTCGAGGAAACTCTACATCTCTCAGGAAAGGAGTTCGCTAGCCTTGGGATCATAGTCCCTCAGGAAAATTTATGTGAAACATGACTGATGAAACTATAAGTCTCTCAGGAGATGCATTGACCCTATTGGGCAAGACTTCTGTCAAACCCTCGAACAAGACTTAAGACTAAATCTCTTAGGCATGACTTTGGTCGCGAATCTTGGGAGATATTTATATACTTTGGTCCCGACAAAGGAAACTCTAAGTCCCTCAAGCAAGGAGTTGGCTAGCCTGGGGATCTTAGTTCCTCAAGAAAAGTTATGTGAAACATGAATGATGAGACTATAAGTCCCTTAGACGAAGTAATGTGAAGCCTGAATGATGAGAGTACAAGACTTAAGACTAAGTCTCTTAGGAAAGACTTTTCGGGCGTGCCCCTTGGGATTTATATACTTTGGTCTCACCGGAGGAAACTCTAAGTCCCTCAGGCAAGGAGTTAGCTAGCCTATGGATCTTAGTCCCTTAAGCAAAGTTATGTGAAACCTGATGGAAGAGACTATAAGTCCCTAAGGCAAGGAGTTGGCTAATTTATTTGTATTACCCTGGGGGCAGCAAGGACATTCGTCACGAAGTCCATCATAAAAATATTGCCTTAAGAGGCGGGAACGACCTTCGTCATAAAGTCCAGCATAAAAATATTTCCTTAAGAGATGACAAAGACCTTCATCATAAAGTACAACATAAAAGTATTGCCTTAAGAGGCGAGAAGGATCTTCGTCATAACGTTCAACATAAAAATATTGCCTTAAGAGGCGGCAAATACATTCGTCAAAAGTCTATCATAAAAATATTGCCTTAATAGACTCCAAGGAACTTCGTCGTAAAGTCCAATGTAAAAGTATTGTCTTACGAGGTGGCAAGGACCTTCGTCATAAATTCCAACATAAAAATATTTCTATAAGAGGCAGCAAGGACCTTCGTTATGAAGTCCAGCATAAAAATATTGCCTTAAGAGTCAGAAAGGACCTTCATCATGAATTCAAGCATAAAAATATTGCTTTTAGAGGCAGCTAGGACCATTGTCACATGTGGTCACCCTCTACTTGAAATCAATTTCAATCTTATCTAATTTCTAAAAGTGAAGAAAGCAAGTTATGGAACAAGAATCTTGGCATTTAAATTTGAGAAGTATGAAGAATATTATTGTTGAAAAGTCTATTGTGGGCATACTAATCGTTAGTGTTTTCTATTGTTTTAATTAGCTTTTTTTCCATGTTTTTTGTATGTTTCATTTGCATTTTACTGCAAAATATGGGTATTTTCACTATGTTTCAAGTATAAAGCATTCGACGCTAACCGTTGAAGAAAATAGAAGAAAAATAAAATAAGGAGAGAGCAAACAAAAGCCATGACAGGTGACCCATCATGGACAAGAAGCATGTCATGGTGGAAGAAAGGATAAAATAAGAAATTAGCATGCCAGAAGCCATGATGGGTTGCCCATTATCACCCATGACGCCCGTCATGGTTCCAAAACCTCATGTTTCAGTTGGTTTTCCTTGCGGTTTCTAGTGGTTTTAAACGTCCTTCACTGTACTCAACTTCCATTTTAGTGCCAAAAAGTTGCATATAACTACATCGTAACATAGGAAAAATGATTGAACCATTATTGTACTTGAATTACTTTAAAAGTTTCATAGTTTATGCAAGTTATCAAGTTCTCCTTTATTTTCTTTGTTGTAATACTGTTGTCTTCTTTATTTTCTATTATATTAGAACAAAGTCTCCCTCAGAGCATTCTTACTATTATCGATATTCATTGCATTCTAGGTTTTATTTCACTGTTTTATAATGTATGCTTTGTATGTTTATGTTGTTTTATCATTAGGCATGTCCGAGTAGTTTAATTTAGAGTCTGAGACATGAGGATTATCGTCTCGACATACCTCATGCAAGTTATGTAAATATAAATCGTAATGAGAATGACATTTTGTTTTGAAATTTCTGTTTTTAAAAAAGAAATATGTTCACTAGGAAAGTAGGAACACAGAGATACCGTTTATGCACCGAAAGTGCATAAAACGATATCTGACTTAAAAGTTCAAACTATTGATTTTGAGATCGTGAAAGCATTTCTGAATTAATTGAGGAATTACTTTAATTTTATAATGGATCTTTAAGTTTACAATACATGTTGCGAAAGTAGATGTATTGCGAGTTTAGAGTCTGGTAATGCACCGAAGAAAGTGGGCATTACACTAATTTTAGTATTTTTTTCACGAAAGATAAAATTTCTCCTTATAATCGATATTGTAACTTGTATGAGTTAAGTTATTAGACACGTATCATGTCTTGGACCTTCGTTTTTACTTTTAAGAAATCAAATATTTTACCTTTTCCTGTAAACAAACTACTTTTCACATAGCCTTAGATAAACATAGATACGATAGAGAACTATAATTGATAATTGGTCTTTAAGGACGATAACTCTTTTTATTAATTTGATATATTTGTACGCTTGCAGTGTATCACATACATGATCTCAAGATTGAAGAAAGGGACGTTTTTGGAGACTTTTATGTTAAGATGCAAACCAAGGTATCTCACAAGATGGTGCAGCATCTTACCACTACTTGTGTTCTTAAATCTCTTCATATGGATCTTATGGAAACCATGAAAGTTGAGAGTATAGGAGGAAAGATATATGTTTTTGTCTATGTTGATGACTACTCCAGATACACCTGGGTCGAGTTTACTCGTGAGAAGTTTGACACCTTCGTCCTTTTTAAAACTCTTTACCCTTGTGTACAACATGAAAAGGGAGAATATATTGGCAAAATCATTTGCGTGTAGAGAAGTTGAGAACTATATTTTCTCGTCCTTCTGCATTATTGAAGGGATTGCTCATGAGTTATCTTCCTTTATCACACCTTAGCATAACATAATTGTTGATAGGAAGAACCATACATTTCAAGAAATGGTGAGAGTTATGATTCACGCCAAACACCTGACATGTTCTTTTTGGGTTGAAGCAATGAATATCTTTCCTATCATATTCACAACCGGGTAATAATTCTCTCGGATACCACTATCACTCATTATAAAATACAGAGGGGGACGAAACCCAACGTGAAATATTTTCATGTTTGGGGGCATACAAGCTATATTCTTCTTGAAATTAACAGAGAAGGAAATTTGATCCAAATAGCGATGAAAGGGTTTTCTAGGGTGTGAATTGTGATAATCAAATTTCAAATTAAAAATGGCTTATAAAAACTCTTAATACTAAAATATTTATTTTAAGAAGAGATAAGAGATCAAAGATAGAGCAGCAGAATAAAAGAATAGAGAAATACATAAAGATAAACAGAGGAATGATATAAATGATAGAGAATAAAGATAGAAGGGGTAGATAGATCACACCAGAGAATTTCCTCTTGATATTTCCACTAAAAACATCTTTGGGCTTTTCATAGGATCGGCCCAAGAACCTTTTTGAGCTTTTGCACATGAGCTGCCCAACAACCTTTCACAAACAAATAGAGCTTCTACATGGGATTGGCTCAAATCCTACACCAAAGTTTATATATGGGATAAGCACAAAACCTAACTCCAAGCTTTTAACAGGTTAAGCTTGTAACCTTCATATACAATACAAGTATATCATAAGATAACAACATTCATGAATAAGTAATTTTCGCATGACGGCAATGCAACAACTCGTAATAAATTTGCACTCTCTTGACACTAAGGCAACTTTAGTGAAAAAATAAATTTGTAAAAGAAATGAGAGAAAGGAATAATAGAAGAGTTTATACAAAAAAATTTATTTGTTTTGAAATGAGGAGAAACCTCCTTTATATAAGAAAAAAATTTCTAAAAAATGAAACAATTTATGGGTCATTTTAATGAGTTAGTCGAATAAATGCATGTATTAATCAATTAACCAAGCTAAATTAAGAAAGTTTGAAAAACAATGTCACTTAATAGATTATTAAAGTCTTTAACAGATTAAGAGGCATTAAAATTTGATTATAATCGATTATAAAAAAACTATTAATCGATTATATAGTGTATAATACCTTTCTAATTGATTAAACAAGTTTCCAATGAATGAAATGGTTACCTGGATTGATTTTTTAGATTATTTTAACAAAAGAGAAGAGGTTTTAAAAAAATTGTGTGTGTGTGTGTATTGCCTTAGTATCTCAATACTTACTATTGTTCCTTTTACACTAAACTGATCAAGACTAGGAACAACCCTAATGGCATGACCAGACGAGATTTCACACTTTCACACCTTCAAGCCTTCAAGCTTTAAGTTCATAACTTCAAGTCTTTAAGTTCTTTTTATTGATTCACAAGTTAATCACACTTTGACTGGAACTTGATTTCTTTGACTGATGAGACTTGAGATATTTTTTCTTGATTGATTGGCATCATCAGAAATCATTTGAAGAGTATTCATTATCAAAACATGTTTAATTGATGTCATAAACATTTGATAGTTATCATCAATATACTTGATAAATGTCATTATCAAAATCACAGTGTGGTCATCATTGAAACTACAATGTTATTTGTATTATACATGCACATCACATAGAACCACAATAAATAATGCTTGATCTTGGACGTTCCATGCCTCGTAATCTTCCGAGATATTGCTTTCTAGCCGATTTGAATTATTCTTGAATTTCAAAGGGATTTAGGGATTCACCATAAATTTATGTATATTTTGTGTGAGAATCACCCTCTTCCACCTGTTGATTCCATAAAAGGTAGTTGTTTTCTTATATCTTGATTGAGAGTCTCAGTCTAAACTAATTGGCCGAGTTCGATGAAGTGAAGATAGACAATATTCCTTCTGATTGAGCTGGATCTTTGGTGAAAGAATTTTGATTAAGTCGGATCTTTGGAAACTTAACTAGTTATTCCTCTTTCCTTTTTTATGTTGTTTACTTTATCTTTATATGGTATTATTGAGCCAATAATATCCATGGCTTGTTTAAAAAAATGCCGACCTCCAAGGATCACTTTGTTTTTGTGATTGATCCACTTAGTTCATATTAAATTCATCACATCAATGGGTTTTTCTCAATTTTAATCACGCATATGGTTACCACTTCAAATTACCACATCCGGGATCAATTTATGTGTATGGATTTTGGTGAAAATATAAATTTTGATTTCGTTGATGGTTCTATTTTTGTTCCTACCGATCTGTTGAATCCACAAATTCGTGGTTAGACGTGATACAATATGCTTGTACAATCATGGATAATGAACTATGTTGCTGAATCGATTGGTTATTCCATTGTATTCATGAAAAATGTGATTGATGTTTATAACAATTTGAAAGAACGCCTCTCTCAAGGTGATTTGGTTTATGTATCTGAATTGCAACGATAAATGTATGCTCTCAAGCAAAACCATGGAACGGTAATTGGATTTTCTTTTATCTTAAGATTTTGTCGGAAGAATTAGAAATGTATATATCGATGCCTACATGTATTTTTCATGTGTTTTTTTATATTTTGTGCATCTATGTGTAATGCTTGATCTAATCATAATCTGCTTCGTATGATTCACTTTTTAATGGTCTTAATCTAACCATTCATGATACTAGTCCCATTAATATTTGATTAACAAATGGTAATTTTGCTGTTGCAATGATTTATTTTTCTAAATAATTTTTCCTCGCAAATGCTCTCTATGTTCCTAATTTTTCTCTGAATTTAGTTTGTGTTTCTAAGCTTAGTTCCATTATACCTTGTCTTGTAAATTTTAATAATTCACAATGTATTGTTCATGATTCTTAATCAATGAAGACAATTGGTTCTACTGAACTCATTGAAGGATTGTATCACTTGGTTCTTCCAGATAAGATTTTGAGTGTGTCCCCTACCTCTTTAAACTTTGTTATCATGAATTTTATTCAGTTAATTGAAACACAACATAACACCCTTGTTAAAGCCATAAAAAGTCAATGGTCCAAAATTTTTTTGTCTTATTTCTATTCTTTCAAAAGAATTATTCATCAAATAAGTTGTGTAGAATCTCCACGACAAAATGGAAAAGTATAAATAAAACATCATTATATCTTGAATGTGAGTTAGGCTTTGTTGTTTCATTCAAACTTCTCAATTTGCTGTGTAATGCAGTGTCACATATTGTCTAAATTAGTACTTCGTCCGTCTCATAAAAAGTGTCTCATTTGTACTTTTTTCATGTCTCAAAATAAATGTCTCTTTAGAATACCAATACAACATTTATTATTTTTTTCCACTACTATATCCCTATTTATTAACTTTCACGTTTTTCAACTACTCCACTAATTATAAAGTAAAGGTATTTTAGTACAAACATATAATTTTATCTTTAAAGTTAACACTTCCAATCATTTTCTTAAGAACCGCGCATATTTCATTTCAGACACTTTTTATGAGACGGAGGGAGTAATTATTAATCATTAGTCGTTAATCTCTAGTTCTATTATTAATAATAAATAACCATATTTTTATGCATAATACGCTTTCTGATTTGCAAATATTAATTTTTTTTGTTTCTTTAGCTTATGCATCTGCTTTACATTCATATGGAACCAAATTGGATTCTGGAGGTAGAAAATGTGTGTTCCTAAATTTCAAAAGTGACACAAAAGTGTCTATACTTTGTTGTACAAACAACAAAGATTTTTTTAAGAAATATCACACACCAAGAACACATTATTCCTTATAATCCAAATTCTAAACCTTGTAATTGGTATCATCATGGTAGAACACTTAATGATGATATTCCAATCATTCATCTACCTACTAAAACTATATCACATAACACAAAATTACCAAATTCCGCTATATCATCAATAACACTTGTTTAAAACCTAAAATCCTCACCTCCATATTCTACTAGTAAAATGCGCCCACCATCTTATCTTGCAAATTATGTGTGCAATGCTTCTACTGATTCAACAAAATCAAAGTCTTTTGGCACAACCTACCATATTCTCTTATCATACTTTTTCACATTCATCACCTTCACATTTATTTATTTGTCTCTATCATCACACATTACACTGAGCTAAAATCCTCTAAAGAATCATGTCCATATAATTGTTAACAAATGGTTATGATATGAAATTTGAATTAGACGCATTAGAGAAAATTGATAGTTGGATTATAGTAGATTTCTACCTCATGTGAAGCCTATTGGTAGTAAGTGGATATACAAAGTTAACATTGGACAGATGGCTCTATTGAAAGCCGTATAGTATGATTATTTGCAAAATGATGTAATCACATTGAAGGTCTTGATTTTTTCTATAACTTCTCGCCGGTTAAAGAAAAACTCACTATAGTTAGAACATTATTTGCTTTTATTTCTATTCCCAATTAGAAATTGCATCAATTAGATGTAAATATTGTTTTTTTTTTCATGAAGAATTACACGAAGAAGTTTATATAACTATTCTAGAAGGTATTTCATGTACTAAGCTCGAACAGGTTTGTAAACTTCTTAAAAGTCTTTATGCTCTTAAACAAGCAAGTAGTAAATGGTATGACAAATTGGCATCTTTGTTAGTGAAGGAAGGATATCAACAATCCACGTCTGATTATTCACTTTTCACATTGAAAAATGAACATGATCTTACTTATTTATGCCGATAATGTGATCTTAAAGGTACTTTCCCTTGATGATTTTAAAAGGATTAAACACATTCTTGATTGTAATTTCAAAATAAAGTATTTAAGAATTCTCAAATATTTCCTAGGCTTATAAGTGACTCATTCCAAAATTGGAAGAAAATATTGTTTGGATTGATTGAATGATTCAAGTTTATTGGGATTCAAACCAATTGTTAGTCCTCTTGATCCTACCATTAATTACATCAAGATAATGGTAAGCCTTATGATGATATTGTTGTATATAAAAAGTTAATAGGTAGGTTGTTATACTTGAATACTCCTCGACCAGATATCATGTTTGCAATTTGACAACTTAGTCAACTTCTTCATGATCCCACCATGACAAATTATAATGTTGATTGTATAGTTGTGAAATATTTATAACATGTTCATAGAAGAGACTTTTTATTTTGCAGAAACTCTGCTGCAGATTTTGGGGTATTCATACTCTAATTGGGATGGTTGCATTGATACTAGAAAATAAAATTCAAGATATTGTTTTTTATTGGTCCTTCCTTGATATTTTTGTGTGCTAAGAAGTAACAAGTTATGTTCATGTCTTCTTATGAATCCGAGTACGAAGCTCTTTCTACTACAGGATTTGAATTACATTTGTTCCTTCATTTATTCAAAGATGTACATGTTATCTCCGCACAATACCATGTGTTATACTTTAATATTCAAAGTGTTCCACATATTGCTTCTAATAGTGTGTTCCATGTAAGAATGAAACACCTTGAAACAGATTATTATCTAGTAAGGAAGAAGGTTCAAAATGGTACTTTTAGACTTCTACCTAGTTCTTTACAAGATTAGTTAACGGATTTTATCACGAAAGCTTTGAAGGTATGAAAAGTATACAAGAAGGGGAGGTTGAATTGTGTTTCGCATTTTCTTATTATTTAGCTTCTGATCAGAGTTTCAGAATTAGAATTGATGTTCAGATTCTGAGTTAATTAAGTTGGCAGCGGATACAGCAGAAGTAAATAAAATAACAGCAGAAGACACAAGATTTATACTAGTTCCTCCCCTAACTGAGAGTAGTCCAGTCCCCTTGCCTCACAAGATCTTTTCATTATAACCAATTCATGATTACAATCGCTTATGCTTCTGCATAAGTCTTTTACAACTGCTCAGACCAACTGTCTGAGACTTCCCTTGCTTATAGTGCATGTCTAAGACTTATCCTTTGCTCACATCGTCAGACTGAGTCGTCTGCTCATCTGCTCTCTAGTTGAGACTTCCCCTTGCTTATAGCACATTTCTAAGACTTTCCTTTACTCACACCATCAGACTGAGTCGTCTGCTCATTTGTCTTCTGACTGAGACTTTCCTTTGCATAGAGAACATGTCTAAGACTTTTCATTGCTCACACCTTCAGACTGAGCCACCTGTTCATCTGTCTTCTGGATGAGACTTACCTTTGCTTAGACCAAATGTCTAAGACTTTACTTTTCCTCAATCAGACTGGCTGAATAAGACTTTCACAGCTCCAGCACTTAAGCAATGAGACTTACGTGGCTTAAGCATCTTGGCTCAAGACTTGTTGCTTGAATCCCAATGAGACAAGACTTTTTGCTCTAGCACATAGCATGAGACTTAATCTAAACTACTGAAGGCTCAGCAGAATAGCGAACAAGGTGTACATGATGCAAGCATCAGATGTACGGGAGATCACCATAACAAAGACCTAAAACACTTAAGATTTCTAAATATATACAGAGGTAAGAAATCTTAAAGCTTTTACAATTACAACTTATAACAGAAAATCTGCCTATTACATAGAGTTCATAATTGTTTGATCTTGCTACTCCTTCAACAGAAGAATCCTTGTTGAAAATTCAAGCTTGAATCTTCAGCCATATATATAGTCTTTCTAGAAACTAGCAGTTGAGAAGGTTACTTGATCAAGTGTCTCTGCTTCTGCTCCAAAGTACAAGAGACGTTGAAGATGGATGTAGAGCAGATTTTTAAATCCATTGTGTAACACGTTTAACCTATGAGTCTTCAAGAGGTTCTGTACTAATAGAGTCGTTAGGAGTAAACATCCATAGAACGTACCAACTTTTCTTGAGTCTTGCAATACTGTAGACTCGAGCTGACAGGCTGATAAGACAATACAACATGCTTTCAATAGTACAGATAGTCCATAGCTTTATCACCAACTCTGAATGGTACCAGAAGCTGATATACAAATACTAAGTGTAGAAACTCGTCTAAATGTTGAGGCCTTCAGTTCAGAGTCTGCGTTAAGCCACACTTAGAAATTGTTCTTCAGACTCTGCCACCAGAAGCTAGCAATGAAGCAACTCTAAGTGTATCTTAGATAAATAGATTCTGATTATTTATGTACAAGAACAAGAACCTGCATAAATAAAACACACATCAAATAAACCATTGTTCTTTTAATACTTTTGTTATTATCAAAACTAAAAGAGAAAATATCTAGAACAAATCTTGTTATAACAATCTCCCCCTTTTTGATGACAAACACGAGTATTTAAATGACAATGTTGGGCATTTAATTTTTCTTTACAACAAAGGGTATGAGGTTTGTAAGCTCCCCCTGAGTCTGATAGTTCACAGAAGAGCTTGTTCTAGCATTAAGAACTATTTCTCAAGAAAAATAAACTAGTTTTCTTAACAACATCAGGATCTGAGGTTTGCAAGACCCCCCTGAGTCAATTAGGTCCAAGGTTGAGTTTTCTAAGCTCCCCCTTAGTTCCATAGTTAAGAACACCAAAATGACATCATTTTAACTCCTTTTGGAAACACCAGAATACGAGGTTTCATAGGTTAAGTCAGAGGTTTGTAAGCTCTATCTTAACACTATGTATAAGAGAGTTAAAATATGTTGCCCTTTTTAACTTTCTTTGGCAACACCAGAATGTGAGGTTTGTAAGCTCCTTCTGAGTCTGATAGGCTAAGTGTGAGGTTTGTAAGCTCATACTCATACCTATGTACAAGAAAGTCAAAATGCACCCGGGGCAAATAACAGAAAAATAAATGACAAGAAAATAAATGAGCAAAATGTATTCAATGGGTTTAGTTTCCACTTAAATACTTATTATTATTTCTCCTCTTTTTGTCATATCAAAAAGAATAAAAGGAGAAGGAAAGAGAAAGAATAAAATATCACAAATAAATGTAACTCAGATCATCATTACAATATCAGTTTCCAAGAAGGAAGAGTAATCAGGTAATAAGAGTCATTAAGGTTTGTAAAGTGCACACATTGAAGTCTTAGTGGTCATTACTTGTTCCAAGAATTAAACAAGGATTAAATTTAGACGCTTGGTATCCACAGAAGTTGCTATAAAAACATCTTACTCCTAAATTAATTTCATCAATCACCCATCCTAAGAACATGGAGTCAACATTTGAGAGTCATAATGCGTCTGTCATAATAGACACAACTGAGAGCTCTACAAGCATGCCAGTCCAATCCCCTCAGAAGCGGGATGCTTCATAGTCCTCTACAACTATTCATGTGCTCTCAACACAAATTGCTTCTGAAGAAGCCAATTCACCAGCACCTGAACAACCTTCAGAAGGAGGTTCAATAGTGACTTAGTCGCCTTGAAGCATCAAAGAAGAAAAATGAAGAGATCAAGGAAGAAAAAAAGGATGGCAAACAAGAGGTTTTATAGCTCTCTTCCAGACATAGAGGAGGAAGAAGTGATTGATTCAGAAGATGAGGAGGTAGACTACAGCAACAGTGGACGCCGCTGGGCACGTAATGCAATGGCTATGGATGAATTCTAGACATCATCTTGTACCCCTTTTTTGTAAAAAAAAAATTGTAATCCTCATTTAATTAATGAAAAAGTTTATTTTAGACCAATACTTTTTTATCACACATTTACATTCCAGAATTTTACTTTAGATAATCTGAAGGTACACTTAAAAAAAGTGAAACTGACACAGAAACGATAGTTAGAACAGATAAGTCATAAACTCACACTAATTCAGAGAATCTTAATAAATTAGATTACATTACCAAGAGTCATTATTAAAATGATGATTTAATCAGGACTTAAATAATATTAAACTCAAGATAATAAATGTAATATGTCTATAAAAAGGACTCAAGTAAGCTTTCTTCCATCATCACTTAATCTCTAAAACACCAAGATGTATAAGTAGAAGCAGATCTGGGTTCCAAAGAGAGACTTCAGGAAGGCAGCATTACTGAATGCAACAACTCAAGCAAATCAAAGGAAGACACCAGCTGAAGAACCTACAAGCAAGCAGACAACCTCATAAGTGCTCTCTTCTTCAGTATCATTTGTGAAGACACACAGAAGAAAGAAGTCTTCTGGATCCAGACGCAGAAACAAACTGAGGAAAGAGGCTTTGGAGTTTGCTAAGGAAGAATAACAAGATTTCTTAGACAATCTAGACATGTCAGATGATCCTAGGGAGTTCCTTAGGACACATCCATTAGACTAGAAAAATCTAATTGTCTTGTAATAGCTTCCTCTTTTATTAATATAATAAGTTGCAAACATTTAAGTTTTTTAATCTATTTCAGACACTCAGTGAACAGTACAAGTAACTAATAATCAGTTAAAACTGAACACAAGTAATCTGAGGTGGTCCGATTTATCAAAAACAATCTCATCTGCCGTTATGGTGTTTCGAGCCAGATCACTACTGATAATGAATCTAACTTGAACAATAAGATGATGAAAGAGTTGTGCGCAGAGTTAAAGATCGAACACCATAACTCATCTCCCTACCGACCCATGATGAACGGAGCAGTAGAAGCGGCTAACAAGAACATCAAGAGGATTGTTCAAAAGATGGTTGTAACCTACAAAGACTGGCACGAGATGTTACCCTTTGCTCTTCACGGTTATCGTACATCTGTCCGCACTTCAACAGGGGCAACCCATTTCTCTCTAGTATATGGCATGGAAGCAGTGCTCCCCATCGAAGTAGAGATCCCATCAATCTGGGTATTGATGGAAGCTAAGCTAACAGAGGCTGAATGGTGTCAAAGTCGGCACGACGAACTAGATCTGATCGAAGAAAAGAGAATAAAGGCACTATGCCACGGTCAGTTATATCAGCAAAGGATGAAGAGGGCGTTTGACAAAAAGGTCCGACCTCGCGTCTTCAGGAAAAGAGACCTTGTGCTCAAGAAGATACAATCATTTCTCACTGATTCTCGGGGCAAATGGACTCCGAATTATGACGGCCCTTATGTGGTCAAGAAAGCTTTCTCAGGCGGCGCCTTGAGACTTGCAACCATGGATGGAGAGGAATTTGCCTACCCCACGAATGTTGACATAGTCAAGAAATACTTTGCCTAAAAAAAAGGAAAAAAACGTCTCGGTGGATTGAAAACCCGAAAGGGTGGTCCAGGCAAAAATTAGAGACATGATCAAAAATCATCCTAGTGGATTGGAAATCTCAAAGTACAATCCAGGCAAAAATTAGGGATAATGGCAAGTAACTATGTCTAACAGGGGCAAATTCCCCAGTAGCAGTCATGCCATCCATCAGGAAAACTCCAGTTAAGGTCATCTTCGACGGAAGCTCAAGAAGCCCAGAATTCAAAGTTGGTAGAAGGATAGTGGTCGTTATGTTTCAATGTAACCCTTTTCCCTTAAATTAGCATTTTCTAACTTTGTAAATACTTCATGGAATCACGCGTTTGGATGATTTCCATCCTATCAATAAAATTTGAGCCCTAGTGCTTTTGTTTGCAATTCTCATTTGTTTTAGCTTTACAGAATGACGTTTTAACATGATTAACGATTCTTGAAATAAAACAAAAATGAATTTACTTGTTAAAATTTTTTCTGCTTTAAAATAAAGATGGCAATTTCTTTTGACTATTGAACATCGAAAGAACATCGATCGCTTCTCCCGAAGTAATCGAGCTTCAAAGTGCAGAATCAAAGTACTCCTTCTAAACCAGTGCGCCTAAATGAAGGATCAGTTATGTCAGATGCGAATACTCCATCTGACATCCCCGGCAGAGTTCTTACCTCATAAGCCCGACCAACGGTTGTTCCTTACAGGGACTATCTCTCCTAAGCAAGGCAGAATTGCTATCGTGAACCAGTGATACTTTTCATCTCCCACTATGGCCGAGTATCCAGTCGTGTTCATCTACTAGTCTGTATGTCGCGTCAGTTTTGTCAGCATAAACATACATACATCATGCATTATTGATTTACATTCACATTCATATTGCATCACTATCACTCTAGTCGGTCTTATCCCCTAGTGATAAAAGTCCTCTCAATCGAGTTGTCAGTTCTTTCCTCGTCAGGAAGTGAACCATCTAAACGATCTCTCCTCCAGTTTATTTCTGGATTGGAGACGTCCCTTGACCACTTTGATAACTTGAACCTCTGAAGAAAAAAAGAAGACCGTCGACGAACATCACTCTTCTCCATTGAAGATGATATTTTCGCTTTCCCGGATTAAGGAAAATCCCCAGAGAAAGCCTCTTAATCAGAGATTCGGCAATACTGCAGTTTTTCTCCGAAAAATCCACTGACGAAAAAGTCATCAGCACCTCAAAATTGGGGTACATTGTATGGAATTTCTCCAAGAAGATCTCGGAGAAAAGTATAATGTAGTATCCCCAAGCAGAAAGCAGACTCTCAAGAGACTCGTTTTCCCCAGTAGAATCAACAAATGGCGTCTCCAACAGAGAAGTTTGTACACCTCTACAACTCAGACGACTGGGTTCCCCAGCAACTCTGACATCAAAATTTTTATATCAAATGGCATCTCCCCAGGAAAATTCGGCGAGAAGTTTGAGGAAAACCGCTTCGAATAGCGTCCCTTGTCAAGAAAGTTTATTGACAAAAGAAACTTAGACCAGATCCTTGGTAGGAAACCAGGATCGAGGGGAAGTTTATTTAAGAAACTTAGACCAGTTCCTTGGTAGGAAACCAGGATCGAGGGGAAGTTTATATCAGAAACTGAGACCAGTTCCTTGGTAGGAAACCAGGATCGAGGGGAAGTTTATATCAGAAACTTAGACCAGTTCCTTGGTAGGAAACCAGGAGCGAGGGGAAGTTTATTTCAGAAACTTAGACCAGTTCCTTGGTAGGAAACCAGGATTGAGAGGAAGTTTATCTTTTCTAAGCATCATTGCTTAGCAAAAGAAGAAGGATGCACAAACTGCCATTCATAACCACCATCAAAATTTCGGGTATTTCGATATTTAATCCTCTTGCACCCCGAATGCCCGAATACCTTCGCCATTCACACCTTCGGGTCCAAGAAGATTAAATAGGGGCATCTGTCATACCCCAAATTTTGACCACTAAGATCTCCCATCATTGTGCAAATTATCATCACAATATGGATGGGTCATCATACCTTATTAGTCTCTCCAAAGATGGGTGAGCACCCACTACATTCAGACTTAGGGTTTCAAGCCCTCTCAGAGCTCTTAGACAAAGGATCAATCAAGGAATGACATGATCTTCAACTTGTCTAACCTCTCAAACATCCACAAAGGATCAAGAGGACTCCTACATCAAGAATCAGGCACAAGGTTGCAGCATTCTGAGTGGATCAAGCCTCAAGATCGCCAGTGTCACCAAATTAGGGTTTTGGTTGACCAGGGCCTCCAGATGGAAATTTTCCTCTGGGCATGAGCCAATGCTTCAAAGCATAACCCAAAATACTCCAAGAGACCTCATGGACCCAACCATCAAGTCAATTTAACCTCAGGGGATGCATTCACCAAAAAACAGGAATTAGGGTTTCTTGACCTAATTCACCCCTAAGTTGACTTTTGGGACAAATCATGAGCCAAGACCTCAAGACATAGTTTAAGGGTCTCTAACACACTACATTGATCCATTTACAACAATGGATTGATCCAAGAAGCTTGATTCCCAAGTTTCAAGTTCATCAGAACGACAATTAGGGTTTCGCGAGAAAAAGTCAACTGTGCCTTTGACTTTTGACCAAGACATGCTCCCAAACCTTCGGACATGATTCAATACACCCTATAACACCTATGAAATCAATCCATCAAGTTTGATTTAGGTCAAGGACTTGATTTCATAGAGGATCGTACAGTTTGGAATCCATCTGATAAAAAGTCAACTATGCCAAAAAGTCAAAGTTTGACTTTTTGATTTTTTGATCAATTATGGTTCCCTAACCCTAAAATGATGTCAATATGTGATTTGAATCAACATTCATCAGGAAAAATCAAAGAAAGTAGGATAACTTGTAAAAGGGGTAACCATAAAAAACTTAGAAATTTTCTAAGTTATGGAACAAAGTGGCTAGGGTGCCAATTCCCAAGGATCATAACTTGAGATCCAAGAAACCATTTGGGTTGATCCAAAGATGTATTTGTTGCTCTCATGGCATACTTTAAAAGTGTCGACTACACCTCATTCCAGTTCTCCATGGATTTTAAGTTATGGAATGACCAAAATCACAAAAAGTGAAAATGTCACTTTTTTCCAACACTTAGTGAAATTTTCACTAAGTCAGAATCTGTTTCACTTTTTCCAAAATGTATGGGCATTTTTCACTTGGATCTAAAAAGTGTCAAGACAAACTATGATCACACATATGTTGTATCATATGAGAGCTTTCCAAAATGGCCTAGAACCCCATGAAACTCCACTTAAGCCATGAGATATGACAATGGCAATGTGTATTGCTGTAAACTGTCATGGCAAGGCAGATTTGTGCATTTTGCTCGATTTGAGCAATTTGTGCAAATGAAAAACAAGTTTATCCATCTGAACATCTCAGGGGGAGACCAAGGAGGGACAAACACTGTCTTTGGAACTAAAAGTAGCATGCCAACCCTAAAATGCCTAAAGAAGGGACAAGACTCCAATTTTGTTTTGGAGCCTTCAATGGATGCACCAAGGTGGCATAAACTGAGCCATTTCTAACTGAATGAGTCAAGGATAAGATCTGAACCAAAGAACCATAGGCCTGTGCTCTAACCTCTAGTCAATGGCTAGAGGAGACTTGGATTCCTATTGATCAACATTGGCCAAACCTCTGCTGCCGTTGCCATTCCCTATTCCTTACAAAACAAACTTGCTCTACTATAAATAAAGCTCATTTGTGCTCAGTTTAAGTACACCAAAGCCATCAAACAGATGTTTTCCTCAAAATCACCCTCTCACTTCCAAATTTGCCTTCCAAAGCAAGTCACTATCGGGTTTTGAGTTTGAGAGCTATTGCAACCAAACCAATCACACACATACACCTCATAAACATCATATAGAAGTGATCCAAACACTTAAACAATAACTGTAACACAGATTTCACAGAATCACCAGCCAGTTGCTCAAGGTTTTAACCAAGTTGCAGCTGAGATGCCATGAAGTGATCCAGCCATTTCCAATCAAGTCCAAGCATTCAAACACACTTCATAGTGGTGTAGGGAAGCTGTTCAGATCATCACGACTCATCTGTAACACCTCCAACTCAAAAATCACATTTCTCTTGCTGTCACGACCTTCAAGTAAGCCTAAACTTGGTCATCTCTTAATCTATGCATATTTCCTCGCACAATACTTTTTCCAAATGTTCATAATCATACATAGAATGTTTCCCCTCAATTAATTGCTTTGTTTGAATCATGTATCAAAATTCTCAGCCTTCATGCAAATTTTAGGGTTCTTGAGGTTTTGTCTTGATTTCTTATTCCCTGCTTAAAATAAATGAAATTAAAGACCATATACATGATTGTGAGGTGAAAACGAGCATATTGATATGTGGTTTGCATGATTCCATCAAGTATTCAGTGAGATTGGAGAGAAAATGCAAATTTGGGCAAAACTCAGAACACGCGCGTGTTCTTGGGTGTTCTTGGCGCCTTTTTTTTTTTAAATTCAAATATTTGAATTTTTTTATTTTATTTAATTGATTCAAAAATTAATTTCTCTCTGAATTTTAATGATTTTGAGTTGATTCTTTTTTTAATAATTCACAAAAATGTTAAAATATTTCATTTTACCAAAAAATCCCAAAAATATTATTTATTTCATATATTTGATATTTTTGCAAGGAATTAATGTTTTATTTGTTTTTAACATTTGAAATATTTTTCCCCCTTGATTTTCCAAATTTAATTGGTTTCCAATCATTTTGTGGATATAAACATGATTTTTGAAACATTGATCCAAGATCACCACTCATTTTTCACATGTTTTCATCACTTTTTATTAATTTTTTAACAAAATTAATCCCTTTTTAAACAAAATTAGGGTTTTGATTAATTCAACCCTCATCAATCATTTTAAAACTCTTTGGGCCTCTTGGTAGAGTGTAAGACCCAATCCTTTTGTAAATAAACCTTTTAGGGCCTCAGACATTGTATAAGTCCCTCTGTATATTTTCAAAAGTACGACGCTGTCGTCGCCTTTGTAACGAAACCAACTGGGCTTCTCCTTGAGCTATAAGATCCATCTCTATTCATTTTCAGACTCTTTGGGCCTCTAATAGAGTGTAAGACCCAATCCCCTTTTAACCAAAACAATTTTGGGCCTCAGGTATTGTATAAGTCCATCTGCGTTAAAAGAAAAATCTCGACGCAATCGCCAGTTCAAAAATCAAATCATCCGGGCATACCCTCGTGTTATAAGTCCCATTTCTTTTCTTTAAATGTCTTTGGGCCTCCAATAGAGTGTAAGACCCAACCCCTTTTTGAAACCAAAATGATTTGGGCCTCAGATGTTGTATAAGACCCACTGTGTTTTCAAAAACCTCGGCGCGATCGCCGTTTTCAAACAAAAATCATCTGGGCCTACCCTCGTGTTATAAGCCCCATTTCTTTTCTTAAAATAATCTTTGGGCCTCTCCTTGAGGTGTAAGACCAATCTCCTTTTGCATAAAAACTTTTTGGGCCTCACATATTGTATAAGTCCCTCTGTACAGTTTTCAAAACAACGGTGCGATCATCGTTCAAACTTGGGCCTCTCCTCGAGCTGTAATCCCCAACAATCTTTTCAAAGCACTTTCTCCTTTGATTTTGAATTCAAATATCTGTTGTTATCAAAACTTTCTTTGTTGAACAACTAACAAAACAACATGGAAGCTCTACAACGGGTAAGTGTTTATCTGCTTTCATTTATCGCTTTCATATGTATATAACTGTATTGTGGGGCTGTTTCACTGTAAGTCTCCTTTCACATCCTTTTATATACTTGTCAAATATCAACTGTGTAATACTAGTATAGTTATTTAGAGTTTCCCCGACAACTACGTCAAGAACTAGGTAAAGCCCTGTTGATCAAGATCCTCCATAGGATTCCAGATACAGTTTTCCCTTCTCTTGGGGTTAAACAATATGGAACAAAGAGAAAGGCAGTATTCTCGGTGAACCTTTTCTCAGACTGTCACTCTTAGAAATTGTCAAAGAAACTCTACTCTCCAGAGTTGATCTATTCTCCGTGAATGGCATCTCTTGAGTTTCTTCCAAATTCTCGAACTTTCCTGGAATGATCTCTTCTCTGTGAATTGCATTTCTTGAACTTCTCTTAGTTTGGGGACCCACAGGCTTCCTAAAAGCATCCCCGCCTCCTCTTGGGCATTGTACAAGGACCCTTCGGCTTCTTAGAATTTCTCATGCCTTCTCTTGGGCTTAATACAAGGACCGTGACGACCTCTTAAAGGTATAAGACAAAACTTAGTGATCCTTTGCTAGAGCAGTCTTTCCAGTGTCAAACCTCTGGCCACTTTTGGGTTGATACTCATCCCTTAATACCCGTGCCTCCTCTTGGGCATTGTACAATACATAAAACTCTAGACTTGGACAGTCTAAACCCCTTTGAGTCTCAAAGACATTCTCAAGTTCCTTTCAAACATAGGAAAAAACATGGATCACTCTAAAACCCGGTCTCTCTCATGAGAGTTCCCCACCCTTGGGCCTGCCTATGGATCTAATCCTCAGTAGTAAGATAGCCTCCTCTTAGGCTTTATACAATGACTCTCCTCAGCGGAGCTAACCTTTTCAGACTCTCTTGTTGAGTCAATCTCCCTTTTAGCATCCGTCTTGGGCTTGGTACAAGACATATAAAACCCACTCTCTTGTTGAGTATAAAAGATTCTCTTATTGAGTCAACCTTTAGCCTCCGTCTTAGGCTTCATACAAGACACATATAAAACACTCTCTTGTTGAGTATAAAAGACTCTCTTGTTGAGTCGATCTCCTTTTAGCCTCTATCTCGGGCTTCGTACGAGACAGTGAAACACTATCTTGTTGAGTATAAAAGACTCTTTTGGTGAGTCCCTTCCTTCTTAGCCTTTATCTCGAGCTTCGTACGAGACACTAAAACACTCTCTTGTTGAGTATAAAAGACTCTCTTATTGAGTCAAACAGACTCTCTTGTTGAGTCAATCACCTGTTCAAAACTCTCTTGTGGAGTTAACCTTTTTAGCCTCCGTCTTGGGCTTTATACATGACAGATAAAAGTACTCTCTTGTTGAGTCAAACCCTTTCAGCCTCCATCTTGGGCTATAGATACATTCTCCCCAACGGAGTCAAAATCCATTTTAGCCTCAATCTTGGGCGTTGTACAAGACAGAAAGAACGTTTGCCCCGGAAAAGTCAAACTTCCCGCCTCCTCTTAGGCTTTGTATAAGGAAACCCTGGTTGAGTCAATCAACCTTTTAGCGTCAAGTTTGTGCCTTGCTCACAGCATACAAACATCAACAACTCCTCTTTAGAGATGACAAATTCTCTCTCATCCAAACCCCTTTAGCTTCACATCTTGGGCTTTGAACAAGATACAAACCACCTTTAGCTTCATGTATTGGGCTTTGAACAAGACACCAAAACAATCTTTTTCCTCCCATAGAATATGAGGAACTACGATCGCTCATATTTCCCTGTTTCAGGAATACGTAGGCATAAGATTGCAAAAATCTTAGCGAGCATACTAATCAAAAACTCAAAATCCAGTACCTTCATATATCCAGTACCTTCATATATCCATAAAAAGCATCAGACCTAACACAGAAACCTACTCCCTAGTCTAGACCTTGTTTTTAAGCAAATAACCCTAAAAGACGAACCCCCTATAGCATCTGTAAACCAACAGTTTTGACTGTATAACCTCAGTTTGCGAGCAGGGTTAATTGGAGACATCTATTTCCCTTCCTTAATCAACTCAACAAGATAAAAAATGAATCGAATTATAGTACCAAAGCGATAGTGATTCGAAACCACAAAAATCGCGCTACAGCTTATGAGGACGTGCCCTGCGGAGAGGACGTTTTACGTCGACCAGGCCTGGTGAGGACGCGCCCCGCGGAAGGGACGTTTTATGCTCGACCAGACTTAGGGAGTACGTGCCCTGTGGAAGGTACGTTCTACGTCGACCAGGCCTAGTGAGGACGTGCCCCGCTGAAGGGACGTTTTATGCTCGACCAGGCTTGGGGAGGACGTGCCCTGCGGAAAAGACGTTTTATGTCGACCAGGCTTGGTCGCTTATGAGGACGTGCCCCGCGGAGAGGGCGTTTTACGTTGACCAGGTCTGGTGAGGACGCGCCCCGTGGAAGGGACATTTTATGCTCGACCAGACTTGGGGAGGACGTGCCCTGCGGAAGGTATGTTCTGCGTCGAACAGGCCTGGTGAGGACGTGCCCGCGAAAGGGACATTTTATGCTCGACCAGACTTGGGGAAGACGTGCCCTGCGGAAGGTACATTTTGCGTCGACCAGGCCTGGTGAGGACGTGCCCCGCAGAAGGGACGTTTTATGCTCGACCAGGCTTGGGGAGGACGTGTCCCGCGGAAGGGACGTTTTGCGTCGACCAGGTCTGGTGAGGACTTGCCTCGCAGAATGGACGATTTATGCTCGACCAGACTTAGGGAGGACGTGCCCTGCGGAAGGTACGTTTTGTGTCGACTAGGCCTGGTGAGGGCGTGCCCTGTGGAAGGGACGTTTTATGCTCGACTAGGCTTCGGAAGGACGTGCCCTGCAAAAGGTACATTTTGCGTCAACCAGGCCTGGTGAGAATGTGCCCTGCGGAGAGGACGTTTTGTGTCGACCAGGCTTAATCGCTTATGAGGACGTGCCCCGCGGAGAGGATGTTTTACGTCGACCAGGCCTGGTGAGGACGCGCCACGCGGAAGGGACGATTTATGCTCGACCAGACTTGGGGAGGACGTGCCCTGCGGAAGGTACGTTCTGCGTCGACCAGGCCTGGTGAGGACGTGCCCCGCGGAAGGGATGTTTTATGCTCGATCAGGCTTGGGGAGGACGTGCCCTACGAAAGGTACGTTTTGCGCCGACCAGGCCTGGTGAGGACGTGCTCTACGGAGAGGACGTTTTGTGTTGACCAGGCTTGGTCACTTATGAGGACGTGCCCCACGGAGAGGACTTTTTACGTCGACCAGGCCTGGTGAGGACGCGCCTCGCGGAAGGGACGTTTTATGCTCGACCAGACTTGGGGAGGACGTGCCCTGTGAAAGGTACGTTCTGCGTCGACCAGACCTGGTGAGGACGTGCCCCGCGAAAGGGACGTTTTATACTCAACCAGACTTGGGGAGGATGTGCCCTGCGGAAGGTACGTTTTGCGTCGACCAGGCCTGGTGAGGATGTGCCCCGTGGAAGGGACGTTTTATGCTCGACCAGGCTTAGGGAGGACGTGTCCTGCGGAAGGGACGTTTTACGTCGACCAAGCCTGGTGAGGACTTGCCCCGCGGAAGGGATGTTTTATGCTCAACCAGACTTGGGGAGGACGTGCCCTGCAGAAGGTACGTTTTGTGTCGACCAGGCGTGGTCGCTTATGAGGACGTGCCCCACAGAGAGGACGTTTTATGCTCGACCAGTTTTGATGCTCGACAGTTTGAGGAACTTGTCGAGGAGGCGAAAGTAGTTTCCGCTGTGTGGGACTAGGATCTCGGTCGAGGTCCTGATCCTATCGGGCTTGGACTTTTCCCATCGCGGGCTGGGTGTCCTGCCATGCTGGTACGACAACGGCGGAGCTCGATTGAGGTATCCCCGTTGGGCACAGAGTCTGCTCATTCCATGAGCAGAAACTGGCCTTCGTTGAATAAGTTTAGGATTGTGCTTGCACCAGGGCACGCTCCTGTGGTCGAGCAACTTCTTTGTTATGGGGGAAGTTTGTCGGCAGTTAGTCTTGTCTAGTTGGTCTTAACTGTAATATTGTTTGAGCTTTTCAGCATTCTATGGTCGAGCAAATGGTTCTCCTCCCAGCTGTTCGAGGTAGTAGGCGCTGGTGCCTGTTTTTGATTTGACCATGTATGGTCCTTCCTAGTTTGCAGCCAACCTGCCCTCGCGTGAATCTTTGTTATTTCTGCGTAGGAGCAGGCTGCCAACTTGGAAATCGCACTTTATGACATTGGCGTCGTGGCGCAGAATTATTGTTTTAGTGGAGCTTCGCGGAGAGCTGCCCCTGATCGGATCTCTTTAACCAGGTCGAGCTTCTCTCTTGGAGGGCTCTCTGATCTCCAACGGGATTATGCTAGTCAGAAAGGGGAGGTGTCGGAAGGCCCCTTAAATCCCGAGCCTTGTAGGCGGCTTCTTTTTCCTCGTATCGTATATATGATTGAGCCTTACGGAGTAATTCGGCCAAGGTACGAGAAGGCTCTATGCATACCACTTTGCGGAATTCGCTCTTCAGTCTCAACCCCTTTTCAATGAGATATTTCTTCATATAGTCCGAGGTGCGGACCTCGACAGCCTCCCTGTTAAAATGCTCTATGTATGTCCGCAAGGGCTCATCCTTGCCCTATATAATGGCTTCAAGCGTGGCCTCCGACTTGGGATGACGTCGGGAAACAATAAAGTGTTGGGCGAACCGGTTCTTTAGATCCATCTAGGACGTGATCGAACCATGGGGAAGCCGCTTGTACAAGGCCATGGCCCCCTTCCTGAGGGTGATGGGGAACAACCTGCACTTAAGGGCTCCGCTCACATTGTGGTAGTGGAGCATGGCCTCAATGTTTTCTATGTGATCTCCAGGATCCGTGGTGCCGTCATAGAGAGCTAGATGGGGAGGCTTCTCTAGCCCGCGAGAGATTGGGTGTCCATGATCTCTTGGGATAGAGGTACATGGATGTTGTCATCGTCGCTCATGCTCGATGACCTGCATGGGGAGTGACTGCGCTCGTGACTTCTGGTGTGTCGAGGAGAGTGTTTGCGCTGACGACAATGTTCACGATGTTTTTCTGAGGGTCTGGTACTCTTTGGGGTAGGAGAACGCCTGGATCTTCACGGAGGAGTACGGTGTCGTCTCCTAGCGACTTCTTGCTCAGGCTCTTCCGACTTTGATCGTCCCCTGACGGGGGAAATGCTCCTGGATTTGTCTCGCCGACGTTTCTGAGGGGGAGACGGAGGACGTGGAGATGGACTGCGGGGCCTTTGCGAAGGAAGGCGCTCTTGGAGGGTACGTTCTAGCAGGTGGATCTTCTCGCCCTGCTGGAAGATCAGATAGTTAGACCTGTTGAGAGAGGCAATGAGGGCAGCAATGTTGAGGTCAGCGTCTTGAGGGACAAGTATGGGCTCAAAGACGTGGTCGGAAGTCTGCACGCGTGGTTTCACGTCGTCGGAGGAAGGGGATGGAGTCTTTCTGTCACGGTGATCGGTCTCTTGGACCGCAGCTCCGAGGTTGCGGTGGTCGACGTTATCCAGCATAATGAGGACAGCAGGATCTTGATGGGCATCATCGTTTCTGTTGGAGGCCATGATGATGAAATGGAGTTTGGAGAGAGAGCTTTGGTCTTTTGGGTGAAAAGATGAGGTATCTTGATTCAAAAAGATGGGGAAGCAATGTTTCCCACAAATGGCGCCACTGATCTGAGGTGATCAGACTGGATCATCGTGGCCTTCGCGTAGGACAAGTGATGATGCTTGGAGGAGAGAAGGGGGTGTACCTGCAAGGTACTCTGATGCCAAAGTAAGTTTACGTAAGAGAGAAGGCAAGTACAAAGTGTTTAGGTATGACTTAGAATATTAAAGACTGAATACCTGACCTCTCAAGTGAGAGGGTATTTATAGAGGTAACCCCCAGCGCGGGGCCAAGGTCTCCCATGTGGCCGAAATGTCTGGTCGGCCAATGGGAGACTGCCAGGTGGAGGGCAAGGCGCGTGGCCCTTTGACCTGGTCCAACTGTTTCCGTGTGATACGGGGAGACAGTTGGTCGCGTGAACGGCTAGGCGAGTGAGGACGACGTGCCCAACGGCTAGTTCCTGCCCAACGGCTAGTTTCTGTCCAACGGCTAGTTCCTGCCCAACGGCTAGTTTCTGCCCAACGACTAGTTTCTAGCTATTGGGCCTGACCAATGGCTGGACTGGATTGGGCCTTGCCCTGCTGGGGGCAAAGCGCCTGCCCAGTCCAAAATAACAAGCATGAACAAACTTTTGAATATATTAATAAGATACTTAATACAAAGATTTCAACAACAATACAAAGCATAACTAAGCAGAAAATCTAACATCAGATTCTTTCGTAGATAGCTTCAAACTTGTCTCTCCAAATTTTGGAAGAACTAGCCTCAGAACTTATGTTAACCCCTTGCTGAACAAGTAATTCAAAAATAACTTGTCCAAAAGGTATGAAGAAGGTCTTTCCCTTTTTAAAAGAAGAAAGAGACCTCTTTAGATGGATCTACAAAGATACACCAAGTAGGAAGATAGTGTTCCCAAACAATAGTTCCTGGAATTTCTCCAATCTCCTCATAATTGATCACATTTGCAATCGCTTTAGAGGTTACTGTAATAGAAACACCAGTTACTCTAGACAGAATAGCATACTCAGAATTCAGCTCAATAATGGAGGAATTAATCTAAAACTTTTTGACAAGACTTGGATAAGTGAAACCACAGAGCATCTCAAAGTAGCCACTCCATGTTTGTTTAGACACAGTCTTCCAGAAGTTGAAACCAATCTTAAGCAACTCATCAAAATCTACAAATTTTCATTGATGACAACCAGCTGATTCAAAGTAGAATAAACTGAAGAACTCATCTCAGGTTTGGTTTGGTTTGGTTTGGTTTGATCAGAACGCACACAAGAAGAAAGAAAAAGAGAAGAAGAAAAAGAAAAAGAAACTGAACAAGAATCTCCAAGAAAATAAGAATCTTGTCAGAAAAGGACACAATGATGTTTCACAAGATAGGGAATAGTAACAGCAAGTACTAAAAGAGAAAACATCATTACCCAAAGGTTCTTTATCCAGCAGATAATTCAATTCCACCCGATAAGTTTCACCTTTATGAAAGATTAAGTATTATAAAAGCTTTTAGAAAACTTTTTACTTATACTGCTATGTCAGACTGAAAGAATCTTCTTCTGAATCTCAGAAGCTGACAACTTTCAGAAGCTATAAACCATCAGAGTCTAGTAAGTTCAGAATGAGATAGAGATATCATCTGTCAGTTACAAGTCTCTAAGATTCTATTCAGAACTGGTATTTTATCTTGAAACAAGAGTCATGAGTGATAAACGAATATTGAATTGTCTTCTTTAGATAGCTAACAAGCAACAATATCAACACAAACGTGAGAAAACTATTTTCATAAATGTGATAATCATCTAGCTTGAAAAGACATCAGTATAGACAAACACAACAGAGTTTCCTCTTAAAGATTTCTGAAGTTCTCCTTTTTCAAAAGAAAAACTTCTCTAAAGATCTAACATAAACTTTTCATTTAAATCAAAACAAATATCTTATTGAATCAAAAGATAAGTCAGACAAGAACAAATATACCACACTTTTTTTTGTTCGATCAGACTCGATTCAATATTCAGACTTAACCAATAGAATCTGAACACAACTTTGAGTGGATTCTGATTCAATGGCTGTCTGACCACTAATTCCACTACTCTCACCAAATTCAGTACCACCAATACTTGAATATGGGCTGTTGGTTCTTCTCCCAATCAATATTGTAAACAACCTTATGGAAGATGCCTCTGCTTCTTTTCTTGATATCTGTAGCAAATACATTATGATACTCATATTTCTATAAGACCATACATGTAAGTACAAATAGACTCTTCTGAGCCTTACATCTTAATCTAACAGCATATCATAAGTCACTCCAAAGTGTAAGTCTAGAAATAAATATGAACATAATCTTGTTCTAAGCAATGGCAATAATCTCATTATCTTGGAATAAATCTTTTGACTTTCAAATCATTAACAAGCTCAGAACCATATGGAAATAGCTATCAGAGATTGACATAAAGCATATTAGATTACTGTTTTAGTACAGCTAACAGAGCTCAAAGAGACGTTGAAGATTTCTCATAGAAGTGTCTTTTAAAACAACTTCCATGATTATCCTCAACCAAGAAGCAATGAAGTTTCTTAAGATACCACCTTAAAGAACAAACTCCATATAATCAAATATTTTGAAACAAGATAGCTTTAACAACATCTCTTGCCTCTCAATACTTGATTTTTATTTCAGAACACAAATGATTCTTTTCATCTGCATCCTGCACTAATATCAGTTTCAAACAATTAAGCATTGAACAACATCTGATATTAGGTCCTGGTAGAATTTTCTTCTTGCTTTCAGATTTGGGAAATCAGTTGAAATATACATATTTCAGAAGCTCTTGAAGTTACTCTTCTATCGACATATATCACAAATCATTCAGCCAGTATGAAAGTCCTTCTGACAAGAACCCTAAGTTTCTCATCATTAGTCATTCCAAAGAACTTAAGCTAAAGAAGAGAGTATGATCTGTTGAATAGTTTTTCATCATCCAACTTCATTTCTTTTCTTTAAAGACTGCCAGAAAAATCTTCAGAACATAGCAGATTTTGGATGTAAACATCCAAAAAAAACGGTGACTTTAGATTTAAGTCAAGAAACAATCCTCTCAGAATTTGCTTGAAAAGATTAGATAAAGTGTAACTACTTCAAGCTTTACAAACAGATTCCCACAAATCCAAGCATCAGACATATCAATGATGTTGATATACTCAGAAGTGAGATAGTGCATCTACCATAATGCAGCTATCTCTGAAGATATTATATATGCATCTACTGAGTTGGTTAAAGAGATTTTCAAAAAGATCATCTAATAACACTATCAACTTCTATAGTAATACCTTTTTCAAAGATATTTTATAGACTTTCAGGAACCCTTTATAATGTCCAATGAGTTAAAAATAAGTTTAGCTTTTCCAACATTTAAATTCAATGGAATCACCCATTTGAATATGGTAGGAAAATCCGGATGATATTTTTCATGTGGCACTTGATTCCTTCTTGAAAAAGAGATATACTTTTCTTATTGGATCAATATTTGTACCACTGTTAAGTGTTAAGCACAGACCATGCTCTAATACCAATTGAAGGTGTGAAAGGTACACAAGAAGGGGGGGTTGAATTGTGTTTCACGTTTTCTTATTATTTAGCTTCTGATCAGAGTTTCAGAATCATAACTGATGTTCAGATTCTGAGTTAATCAAGTTGGCAGCGAATACAGCAGAATAAATAAAATAACAGCAGAAGACACAAAAGATTTATACTGGTTCCTCCCTTAACTGAGAATATTCCAGTCCCCTTGCCTCACAAGAGCTTTTCATTATAACCACTTCATGATTACAATCGCCTATGCTTCTGCATAAGTCTTTTACAACTGCTCAGGCCAACTGTTTGAGACTTCCCTTGCTTAGAACGCATGTTTAAGACTTACCCTTTGCTCACACCGTCGGACTGAGCCGCTGTTAGCTCATAAATTCGACGCCCATATTAAGTTGGAAGTGTTGATTGGAATGTTAAACTCTTGAAGAGGTTTAAAGGAGCTTTCGACTGGATCTTCATGATAGGTTTAAGTCGAAGGTGCTCACATAAGGAAAGGATACTTTTGGGACTTAGAAAATATATCTAAGAGTTGGGGAAGTCACCTTCGACCAAGAATACTAATGATGTCCGACACTAAGAAATTCAAATTCAAATAAAGGAGGGAGTAGTTACTCTTGTTCGCTCCTGAAAAAGACAAGTGGCGTACATCCAAGGGACAGAAACATGCAGCGCGACACTTGTAATATGTTAATTGTTTCAGGCAGTTGACAGCAGTTAGTTTTAGTATTATAAATAGGGGTTCTAGCAATAGGATTCGGGGTGTTGTGTTCACTTTGTACAAGTTACTCCAAATTTACTCAAAGTATCCGCGTGTAGAGAAAATAGTCTTATGAGAATGTACGTGATGTAAACACCATTTATCTTTTCAATGCAATTTACTTCAATCTTTCATTAAGAACTTATCTTTTATTTGATGCAAGTTATGTTTCTGCACTTTGTCTTATTTTCATACTTTCGACCTTTACTGTATACCTTCGACCCTTTCCTTTACATTTTCAGCCTTTTAACTTAACATTTTTAAACCTATTTTAAATTATATTTTTGATAAACCTTTCTTCATGAACACTGTCGAAGTGTTTAGTTCTTTAGAATTTAATTTAAACCAATTGTTAGCACATGTCCTAGGATCAATCTGATCGATCCTGTGAGTCACCAAAGTTAGATTTGGAAGATCGGCGGTTGTTTACCAATTTTCACGGTAAACAAATTGGCACGCCCAGTGAGACCGTGCTAACTTCTATAAATATTTTTCTATGTTTTGAAAATCTGCATTTATTAGTCTTTTCTTTGAGAAAACTTCGTTGCATGTTATTGAGAAGTGGAAAAGTAGCCACTACAAACGAAGAGAGACCAAGGAGAAGATACACAATGGCAACGAACACTAGTCAGCCAAACAATCCAAACCCTCGAGGGAGTGGTTCTAATCCTCAATCAAGTAATTCAAATACTCATCCTAGTGACACTAACCCTCAAAATGTGTCTAGGAACGAGGTAGTGCCACCCCCAGTCCCTTCGACAGGAGAGCCAATACCGCCTCCTGTTATGTCTGAACCAATGCCATCAATGGTAGGTTCAGGGTCGACATATATAAGGGCTTACACTCAACCTATTTTGGAGTACATTGGGCCACAATCATTTAATCCCCAAACTCCACCAGGAGGAACTTTGACGTTTAGGCATTTTCCCCCTCCAGGGTTTTCACAACCATTACCAAGGAATCCACCTTATGGAATGCCAATGTCAGTAATGCAAAGCCTCCAAAATGCCCCCCAGTATTCTCAGAAAATGTAATGTCCTCACCATTACAAGGGTCAAGATCTGGGATAAATGTGGGTCGAAACAGTCAAAGTGTAGGTGTGGGATATTCCACTCAAGGTCCTGGTCTGACAAATACTTCTATAGCATGTTTAAGACAACAAATGGATGTGAGTAACCTACAAATGGTACAAACCTTGTCCCAAACTATGGGGGAAATTTTCCAGCCCTTGATTCAGAATACTACCCAAACTAACCAATAATTGGCAGTGCAGTTGGCACGCGTGGTAGAATTTATGGGTGTACCAGCCTCTGTACGAGGTGTAACTGTTGTGGAGAACATTCCACGGCAGAACCTAGGGAACGTACCTGAGGCGAATCTAGAAAACCAGGGGATAGTCGAACCCCTTAGACTCAAACCTCCTAGAGTCGAACCACCTAGGAACCAAGTGCCAATTCCTGTAGAGAGGGAACAAGAGGTAGTTATAGTAAATAGAAACCAAGATGTTGACCATGTTGTATAACAGGTTCAACGTAACAACGTAGCAGCAGATAACAACCTAGCAGCCATGGTCGAAAGGATAATGGCTCAAAATGGGGTAAATTTTGGTTTTACTAGGCCAAACTATACATCACCAATAGTAGATTACATTCTCGAATCAGAATTACCTCCTAGGACGAAGGTCCCAAAGTTTACCAAATTCTCAGGAGATACCACTGAATCTACTGTCGAACACGTAGCCTGGTATATGATCGAGGCTGGAGAGATTGCAAATGACGAAAGTCTTAGGATAAAATATTTTCCAAGTTCTCTCACCAAAAATGATTTTACTTGGTTTACAACCCTACCTCCTAACTCAATCTGTAATGGGACCCAATTAGAACGTTTATTCCATGAACAATTCTATATGGGACAAACCAAGATTAGTTTGAAGGAATTGGCTAGCATATACTGAAAGTTTACTGAGCTAATAGACGATTACCTAAATAGGTTTCGATTACTTAAGGCTAGGTGTTTTACTTAAGTTCCAGAACATGACATGAATTGGTCGAAATGGCCGTTGGTGGCCTTGATTACTCTATTAGAAAGAAGTTGGATACCCAGTATCTGAGAGATATGGCCTAACTAGCTGATAAGGTTCGACAGTTAGAACGCCTGAAAGACGAAAAGGCTAAGTTTAATAAGAGTAAAAAGGTAGCCTATGTGAATATAATGAGGATGTCGAAGGTTTACATGATGAACCATTGTATTTCGACGAAAATGAGATAGATGTTGCTGAATTAAAGCAAGGTCCTTCGTATGCTTGTAAAATGTTAGCTCCTTCGAATGGAAAAAATTTTGTCGAATCTGAAAAGGACGATAAGTTTCCAAAGAAAACATATACTTTCGATATCACTAAATGTGACAAAATTTTTGATTTGTTAGTTAAAGATGGACAAATGATAGTGCCTGCTAGCGCTAAAATGCCACCTTTAGAACAAAGAAAAAATAGAGGATTTTGTAAGTACCATAATTTTTTGGGTCATAAAACTTCTCAGTGTTTTCTTTTCAGGGATTTGGTGCAAAACGTTATTCAGGAGGGCAGGCTAAAATTCGGAGAGAAGTCCAAAGGTCAAATGAAAATCGACTCTGACCCGTTGTAAACAGTGGATGCCCATTATGCTGAGCCCACAGAAGTACATATGGTTGAAGTTGCTGATGACTTCGACTGTTCAATTAATATGGTGGAAATTACTGAAGATTTCGCCAATAATGCTGTTTTAGCCAAGGTTACTGAAGACCTTGACACCACTACCATGGAGAAACTCATGAGCAAGGCCGCTGACGGCTTCGACAAAGCTATTGATGGCTTAGATGACGGGATCACTGAAGATTCCAACATGATGCTGGTTACCAAAGAAACTGTTGATAGTTTCGTTAAGATGGACAAGGCCGCTGAAGGCCTTGATGTAGACTTCTGCAATCTGAATCTTAGTGCTGATGTTGACATGGACATAAATATGGTCGAGATTACACAACATAAGACCATGGAGGTTGATGAAGAAAGCTGCCAAGAAGAGTGTAACAAAGTGGCGTATCCAAAACAGGAAGAGACTATCATTGAATTCCTTCACCGCTACCAAAAGAAGGGATCAGGAGTCATGATATGCCCCAGATGCAGTGCAATCTTTGACCAGAAAGCTGCCCATAATCTTGAGGGGGTTAGGAAGGCCAAAGAGAGAAGGGAGCAAAGAACATCTCAGGGTCAAAGGAGTTTCGATCCTAGAAGGTCCTCTTCAAAACAAGTGGGAGGAAAAACACAGTTCCCATGGGCCAGACCCAACACCTTCAAACCAACAAGTAATGCGCCAGTGGGAAGCTGGATGAAACCTGTCGAAGGAAAGGAAAAAGGTAAGAAAAAATGGCAGAAGTTTGATGTGAACACAGGCTCTTCAATAGAGTATCGAAAGGAGTTTCAGACTTCCAATAGGTTGGCTTATGTCTCTGAAAACTATAAAGGGAAGAACCCGATGTCGCGACCTCAATGGAGGAGAGAGCAACCTAGAAGGAAGGCTCTCAGGGAGGCTCAGTCGAAGGACCAAGGAGAATCCAGTACTAATGTCCCTACTAGTAATAACGGAGGGAATCACATAAAGATTGCTGAGAAAGTGCCCGTGGGGCAAAAATTGATTTCCTCTCAAGAGGACAAACATGAAAAGACTGTCGAAGATGATGAAGAAATGATAGACAACTTCGACTCCGAGTCTGATGCTTCTCTCGACATCATAGTCAAATGTAGTGTCTGTAATGCCAAGGGAGTTCAACCAAATTATAGAGGTCGAAGATTTAGATGCTTGCACTAAAGCAGAGATGGTAGCACACAAGCTTGTGTGCTACTATATCATGAATAATGGGTGTGTTAAAGAGCAGAACGCCTTCTTCGAGCGACCTACAGAGGCGATGAAAGGCCACCTAAAGCCTCTCTACATCACTGGGAAGGTGGAGAATGTACCAGTGAACAAGATATTAGTGGACTGTGGCGCAACAGTAAATATGATGCCACATTTCTTATTGAACAAGATTGGCAAGTATGACACTGATACTAAGCCACATAATATGGTTCTTTCGAATTACGAAGGAAAAGTTGGCTCTACACTGGGTGTGATACAAGTTGACTTAACAGTTGGGACAATCACTAGGCCTACTGTCTTCATGGTAGTGGAAACAAAAGCCAACTACAATCTGCTCTTAGGACGAGAGTGGATACATGGTATTGGTGCAGTGCCATCTTTGATGCATCAACGAATCACCATCTAGAGGCCAGATGGCATAGTCGAGAACATTGAAGCTGATCAGGGGTATTTTAAGGCACCAATAAATCATGTTGATAGAAGACAGTTCGACAAGCACCTGGCTCATATTGCCCCTTGTGGCCCAACAGATTTTGAGTTTGTCCCAGATGATGAAACATTTTGCTCATTATACTTACATCCCGTCGATGGATTCCGTTGGGATAAGGAGGTGCCAGGAGAAAGGCTCCCATACCTTGGCGAGCCTGCAGTAGACCCCACAGGGTGGGGAAGTGAATTCAGTGACAATGACTGAGTTCGAAGCATTGAGAAGATTTTTGGCCTACGTGGCTGAAACCAAATTACAAGCGGCTTTGGGAGCTGCTAATGAATATATGGCCGTCGAAGCCAATTTCGGATTCCACCAAGAAGGTCCAGGTAAGGACTTTGACCCAGAGCCACCTGATAAGGTTCAGGGTGTAGAACAAGGCCAGAGGCTTGATGTCATCTATGATGATGAGCCTTTGGGGTTTGAAAAGGAATCGCTGGCGAACAACATTAAGATGCTAGCGCAGGATCCATTAGAAGAAATTGACCTAGGAGAGGGGGCAACCAGAAGGCCAACATATGTCAGCGCCAATCTTGACCCACAACTTAAAGTCGAAGTCACCCAGTTACTGCAGGAGTTTAAAGATTGTTTCGCCTGGGACTATGATGAGATGCCTGATTTGAGTAGAGAGTTGGTCGAACATAAGTTGCCAATCAAGCCTGGGAAGAAGCCAGTCAAATAGTATCCAAGACGGTTTTCCCCAGAAATTCTCTCAAAGATAAAAGAGGAAGTCGAAAGACTCCTTTGATGCAAATTCATCTGTATTGCTAGGTATGTTGAATGGTTAGCTAATATTGTACCTGTTATTAAAAAAATGGTTCTTTAAGAGTTTGCATTGACTTTAGAGACCTAAATTCTGCAACTCCAAAGGATGAGTATTCTATGCCTGTGGCAGAAATGCTAGTCGATTCCGCCGCAGGACATGAGTATCTTAGTATGTTAGATGGGTACTCTGGTTATAACCAAATATTCATTGCTGAAGATAATGTCCCCAAAATAGCTTTTCGATGTCCTGGAGCCTTGGGCACCTACGAATGGGTAGTGATGCCTTTTGGCCTCAAAAATGCTGGGGCAACATATCAACGAGCAATGAACTCAATCTTCCATGATTATATAGAGACTTTCATGCAAATATATATTGATGATATTGTGGTTAAGTCTGTTTCAGGGAAGAGTCAATTGGGCCATCTTCGACAGTCCTTTGAAAGGATGAGAAGATATGGTCTTAAAATGAATCCTATTAAATGTGAGTTTTGTGTGCAGGCAGGGGAATTTCTAGACTTTGTGGTCCACAAAAAGGGGATCGAGATCAACCAGAATAAGACCAAAGCCATCATGGAAGCGAAAGCGCCATCAACAAAAAAGGAGCTGCAATCACTGCTGGGCAAGATTAATTTCTTGAGAAGGTTTATATCAAACTTAAGCGGAAAAAAGCAGGCCTTTTCACCATTACTTCGATCCAACAAAGATGGGTTTGACTGGGGGCAAGATCAGCAGGAAGCCTTCGACAAGATCAAGGAATACCTAAGTCATCCTCCAATTCTTTCACCACCTTGTAGGAATAGGAGTATGAGATTGTACATAGCTGCGTTAGACAAAACCTTAGGGAGCATGTTGGCTCAAGAGGATGAGAATGGCATCGAAAGGGCCATTTATTACCTTAGTAGAGTTTTAAATGATGCAGAAACTAGGTATAGCATGATCGGAAAATTATGCTTATGCTTGTATTTTTCTTGTACAAAATTAAAGCAATATATAAAGCCAGTTGATGTGTATGTTTCGTCTCATTTTGATGTTATTAAACATATGTTGTCTAAACCTATCTTGCATAGTTGAATTGGTAAATGGGCATTAACATTGACTGAGTATTCTTTAACATATAAGCCTTTAAAGGCAGTTAAAGGACAAGTGGTAGCAAACTTTATAGTCGACCACTCCTTAAATGAAAGCACTGTGAATTACGTCGAACTAGAACCTTGGAGGTTATACTTCGATGGCTCTAGCCACAAATATGGAACAGGCGTAGGCGTGCTAATTATTTTTCCTGAAAAAATTCCAACAAAATTCAAGTACAAGGTCGAAGGACTTTGTTCCAACAACAAGGCTGAGTATGAAGCCTTAATAGCTGGGCTTGAAATTTTGTTAGAATTGGGGGCAACTTGAGTCGAAATAATGGGAGACTCAGAGTTGGTCATAAAAAAAATTACAAAGGAGTACAAATGTGTTTAAGGAAAATCTTATCATGTACTTTGTAATAGCCAACAGACTACTGAAAAAATTCGAAGTGGTAAGCATTCGACACATACCTCGACTAGAGAATCAAGTGGCTAATGACTTGGCTCAGATTGCTTCTGGGTATAAGGTTTTGAGGGAAAATTTACAAGAGGCAATCGAAGCTAGAGGTAAAGTCGTGGTTGTTGGATTGTGCCCATCAGATTTAGAAGTGACGAAGCTTGGATACGCTGATGATGGAAATTTTGAGATTTTTGCAATAGACAGATTGACGGACAAGGACTGGAGGAAGCCCATAGTCGAATACTTATAGAATCCAACAACATCCACAGAGCAGAAAGTCAGGTATCAAGCTCTAAGTTATGTACTTCTAGGTAATGAGTCATTTAAAAAGACCCCTGAGGGAGTCTTACTTAAATGCCTAAGTGAATCAGAGGCATATCTTGCTCTTTCGACTGTCCATAGTGTGGCATGTGGGGCACACCAAGTAGGTCATAAGATGAAATGGATGTTGTTTCGACAAGGCATGTATTGGCCTACTATGCTAAAGGCATGCATTGAATTCGCCAAGGGCTGCCAGGAATGTCAAGTTCATGCTGGCATACAACATATCCCTGCAAGTGAGCTGCATTCCATAGTGAAACCATGGCTTTTTATAGGTTGGGCTTTGGACTTAATTGGAGAGATTCGACCAGCATCATCCAAAAACCAGAGATACATTTTGGTAGGTATTGATTATTTCATGAAGTGGATCGAAGCAATACCTTTACTAAATATGGATCAAGAAGATGTGATCGAATTCATTCAAAAATATATCATTTACAGGTTTAGAATCCCAGAAACGATCACAACAGATCAAGGATCAGTCTTTACTGGTCGAAAGATGCAGGAGTTTGCTAAAGAGATGGGTTTCAAACTCTTAACCTCTACACCTTATTATGCTCAGGCTAATGGTCAAGTCGAAGCAGCTAATAAAGTGGTGATTGGTTTGGTTAAAAAACATGTGGGAAAGAAGCCTAGAAATTGGCATAAGAGATTGGACCAGATCCTCTGGGCATGTCGAACCTCTCATAAAGAAGCCACTAACACTACTCAATTTCGATTAACTTTTGGTCATGATGCAGTGTTACCTGTCGAAATTTACCTTCAATAAACGAGGATCCAAAGATATCATGAAATCCCTTATGAGTCTTATTGGAATATGATGCTTGATGAGTTGGTGGATTTAGACGAAGAGAGACTTAGAGCTTTGGAATTGTTAAAGAGATAAAAGAAAAGAGTCGAGAAGTCTTAAAATAAGAAGGTTAAGACCAAGACCTTTTCTCCTGGAGATTTGGTTTGGAAGGTAATCCTACCTATGGATCGAAAGGTCAGAGCCTTGGGCAAGTGGTCCCCAAAGTGGGAAGGCCCATTTCAAATTACGCAAGTATTTTCTAATGGGGCTTATGAAGTCAAAGAAAAAGACAAGGATAAAAGAATCTTGAAAGTAAATGGCAAGTATTTGAAAAAATATAAACCAGCACTTCAAGAAATCAAAATTGCTAAAGAATAATTCGACGTAAAAATAAAGGCGGAGCCAACAATGGTATTCATGAAATGCCAAAATGGCTTAGAGTCATTACATAAAAGCCTCGAGGGGCTATGGAACAATGTGCTTAAAAGAAAAATTACAAAGAAATTCAAGCTAGAAAGGGAGATTCTCTTTCATCTTCAAGTACTTCGACTTCTGGAGTTCGAGTCGCCTTTCACACAGAGCCTTGTCAGATTTTAGGCGCACAACCTCTCTCTCCAGTTGTTGAGCTTCCTCAGCAAAAGTTATGGCATTTTCCAGCTCTTTCGATAAGTCTGAATCATCAAAGGAAGACAATGCAGTATTGCGCTTTTTGGCCTTTGAAATCTTGACTTGAAGCTTTTTGATCTTTCGCTCCCAGGTGGCAATGTTTTGATCATTAGAGGCAGTATCCTACTTGTTCTTTTCTTTGGTTGCCTCCAGTTCTGCTACCTTATTCTCAGAGTCAGTGGCAGCAGGCCAAGCAGCAGCCTCACTTCCACACTTGGTGGAAATTGCCTTCTCAATTTAAGGCAGGCGCTTAAGATCAGCATTGACCTGGTCAATCATAGTGCCAAGTTCTAGGATGATGCTGGCAGATTCTGGAGAAATAGAGTGGATGTCGACCTGTTCAAGGAGTTTCTTCATGGAGATATGAGTGACATTGTCCATTTGCAAGAGTGTGAAAAGGTCACCTTTAAATATCTTCTCTTTGATCTTCAAGAGGATGTTGTCCTCAGGCTTGCTCGAAGGTGGATCTCCAGAAGCAGTTGATGCACTAGGAGTCTTGTCAGAAGAGCTCCCTCGACTACCAAGAAGGATCTTTATGTACTGTCGAGGGTTGCTTGCCTTCAGGGTATCAAGTTCTTGTTCGAAAAGGCCTCCCCCATACACAGTCGAGGTTGTCTTGACTTCAGGAGCAGCATTAGTTGCTTTTGTAGTGTGGTGTCGGCAGGGATCAACTCATTAACATGTCCTTCGTCAGTCTTCTTCTCCTCACCTTTCCCTTCCTCTTCTTCATCCTCATCCATTTTGTCATCATCGTTGCCATCAAGTTCAGATTGGTGCATTGTCTCATTATCACCCTCCTCCATTTCTTCACTCCCCTCTGGTTCAGTATTTCCAGCACCAACAGTCTCGTCCACCGGGGAACCTTCTTCATCAACCAAGGTTGTGTCTTCATCCATGGTGCCGGCTCTTGGATTTTCAGTTTCAAGATGCTGCTGATCATCGTCTTTCTCGTGGTCGGAGCCATATGTTTGAGACTGCTGAGTAGCAGTCTTTTTAGGCGAAGGGGGAGCTATTTCAAAGTCGGGTTTGTTAATTTCACCTAATGAACTCATTCTAGAACCCAAATCAGAAGTGGGATGGTATGTAGGCTCACCTTGGCTATTCAGAAGAGTGGCTGGAGAAGGAGGCCTATCCACTGGTGGCTTTGAGCCACTTGCATCAGCCTGAATCAAATCGAAGCAACTTAGAGCAAAAGGAAACAAGGTAAATAAGTGGGCATTTCAAAAATTGAATTGATAAGTTACCTTGACACCTTCAACACCAGGGCTAGAATTATTGTTTTCAGCATGATCTGAGGCTGGTTTAGAGGCGGTTCCAGGAGAGGCTTCGGCAACACCACTAGTAGTGGTTATGTTCTTGGAAGCTTTGGCCCCTTTAGGCTCATATTGGCCAGTAGCAGCATCTGTGTCCTGGATTAGTCTTTTCCTCTTCTTTGTCTTTAAGTCTTCAGGAGGAGATTGGTTATCATCCTCTGAATCAATGACAATTTGGGAAGTTCCCCTTTTCGACTTCCTCTGAGGTGTCGGAGGTAGTTTGTGGGAAGCCTGAAATAGTTAGAAGCATTAGGGGAAAGAAAGACTAATTAACGAAAAGAAAAGGTGTGTGACGTACCTTGTTGCCTTCACCCTTTGCTTCGACCAGCTGCTGAGGTGTGTTTTTCTTGGGTACAGCTGCAAAATAAATGAAGTTACCACAAGTTAGTAATGATAAAGTTCAAATGAAAGAACATAAAATCGAAGAATCCAAACCTTTATGTATTTCGGATTCGATGCGAACATCTTCGATACCGATATGAAGGTGTCCTTTGAAACTGTCTAGCGTATGCTTAGTCGGAACCACCCGTTGAGCCTTGGGTTTTGACTGCTGGCGAAGGATCTTTATAGAATCCCCACAGATGAACCAATCTGGAAATGGAAGGGCAAGAGCCACTCCAAAATCAACAGATGGCAGTCGATGAGTCTTTGGAGGAAATAATTCGAAAGCCACTGCATAGCGTTTCTCAGGAGTAACGTATGAAGGGATTTTCAAACTCTCCATTTTCTTTAAAAAAATTTCCTTCTGTGTAACTGCGGCGTCGCAGACGGTTTGACTAATGTCATCTGGTCGATAAACAGTTTCAAAGTATTTCTGGAAAGCTTGGACTTCTTTGATGTGGGTAGATTTACCTTTCTTGATCTTCTCCTGCACATCAACAAAAGCTTGGTCAATCAACTGAGAGAAGCTAAAAACATCGAGGAATTCTTCATTGTAATGTTTCAACCACCAGTCATAGAACTCTTGAGTGCAGAGGTGAGAAGGTTCGAAGTAGACAGGAGTGAGGACTGATCTGTGAGCATGCCGAGCCAGGTGAGTCGAACTCTCTAGGGAGTCATAGCTAGTGTGGGGAAGGATCACATGAACCTTCTTCTCATACAGACACTTGGACAAAGTTTGGACCAGGCCAAATTGTCGAGAGACAATATTCGGTTGGTAGGCCATCAAAGCTGTTTGGCCCCTTAGAAGGTTGAGTTGGTGAACAATGAGTCGAGGGATTAGAAAGCCCTCCCAGACAAGCTTCGATTCTGCCTCATGCTTCTTGAATACAGGAGGGAAGGCCCTAGTGAACCATTCAAGACCGTACTTTCTTTCTGCAAATGGGGCCATTCTTTGTGTAAATTCATATCGCTTGGAAAACATCTTGATGAAGCCAGAGAAGGACGCCCTAAGTGTCTGCCCTTCTTCGCTAGGGGTTATCTTCACCAGTTGAGTCCATTCGACTAGCCTCTCCTTGATTTCTGTAGCTTCCTCATTGGCAGTCCCTTTGTTAGGGAGACTAGTTTCAAATGTGGCATTAAGCCAAAGCTGGAGCAACCAGAAGGGTCTTGAAAACAGGAGATTCCCATTGGTTTCTTGGTCTTTCACTCGACCATCACCTTCACTTAAAGACTCATACAAACTAGCCAATATCATTTCACTCAGGCAAATGCCTCAATTCAAGTGTAATTGGTTGGCCAGAGTTAGGTATTTTCTGGCCACTTGCATAGATTTGGTGCAAAATACACAGCGAGAAAGCCACATAGCCAGAAATGCTATGTGCTCTTGATCGTCGACTGTGTCAGTTTGTTTGTCATAGTAATGGTTCATAAAGTGAGTGTAAGTATGTTTGGTGGTTGAAAACCCTATGGTGTCTTGAGCATCTACCTCAGGGTCATAAACTAGTCTATGTGGTTTTAGACCTGTGATAGCCGCTATGTCGAAGAGGGTGGGTGTCATCACCCCACAAGGGAGATGGAATGTATAATGGGTGCTATCCCAAAAATACAAAGAAGAAGCTAACAGAGTCAGACAGTAAGCGGGACCTGTCTTCGACATCATAATCAGGTCATAAATCCTTATTTCCTTCCAAGTTTCTGCTTTGACTTTTTCTACTTTGGTTAACCAGTTTAAGTAGAGGCCATCATCTTTGAAGTATGGGGTTGCCCTAAACAACCTAGACCCATCATTCAAGTACTTTAAATCTATGCGTTGCACAACTACATTGTCATGAGGTGCAGCTATTACCTTAGCCTTGTCTTTTTACCCTAAGGGTTTAGTTTTACGATATGAAGGGAAGAAATCACTAATGGCTGTGTAATCTACACCTAAAGTAGATAAAGCTAATGGTTTTCCAGAAACGGTATCAGGAATCAATACCTGGGATTCGTAGATATGCCTTTTTTCTTCTTTGAGAGGTTCAGGGATAAATTGCTGATTCTTCACTACTTTGGGTCCACTCAATATAGCAAAGGGAGGAAGTAATAGTATGCTCTTTGGCCCTTTGACCTTCTGAATTTTCTTTGGATCTTGAGTAGTAGTGTTTGAAGATGCCATTGTTGAGGACTTGGAGAAAATGGGTTTACTGAAGGTGAAGAGTTGAGAGTGTTTGAAAGAGAAGAAAGTGTTTAGTGAGTACTTTGGAGTTGGAAAAGTAAAAATAGTTTCTGAAGAAACTATTTATAAAGTGTTTGGAAGTACTAAAGGGTCACTAATCATCATTAGGGGCTAAAAGTTAGTGGGACACGTGTCCTCCTAGGAGCAAAAGTAGGGGCGGTGGCAGTTATTACCTATGCCCACGATCTCTTAGACCCTAGCAGTGGTGATGATGGTCTGGGATTTGATGTGATTTCCGAGGAGTTGTTTTCATAATTGGCCATGACGCCATAAATGTGATTGAAAAGAAACTGAACAGTTTCTTGAGACGTGGGTTGGTCGGTTATGTTGACACCTATGTGGGGTCGAAAGATGGCATCGAATAAGACACTATCAAAAAATGACTTTTTCTTCAGTACTGTCGAAAATGACATTTTTGGGGGGCAATTTGTTAGCTCACAAATTTGACGCCCATATTAAGTTGGAAGTGTTGATTGGAATGTTAAACTCTTGAAGAGGTTTAAAGGAGATTTCGACTGGATCTTCATGATAGGTTTAAGTCAAAGATGCTCACATAAGGAAAGGATACTTTTGGGACTTAGAAAATATTTCTAAGAGTTGGGGAAGTTACATTCGACCGAAAATACTGATGATGTCTGATGCTAAGAAATTCAAATTCAAATAAAGGAGGGAGTAGTTACTCTTGTTCGCTCCTGAAAAAGACAAGTGGCGTACATCCAAGGGACAGAAGCATGCAGCGCGACACTTGTCATATGTTAATTATTCCAGGCAGTTGACAGCAGTTAGTTTTAGTATTATAAATAGGGGTTCTAGCTATAGGATTCGGGGTGTTGTGTTCACTTTGTACAAGTTACTCAAAATTTACTCAAAGTATCCGCGTGTAGAGAAAAGAGCCTTGTGAGAATGTACATGATGTAAACACCATTTATCTTTTCAATGCAATTTACTTCAATATTTCATTAAGAACTTATCTTTTATTTGACGCAAGTAATGTTTCTGCACTTTGTCTTATTTTCATACTTTCGGCCTTTACTGTATACCTTCGACCCTTTCCTTTACATTTTCAGCCTTTTAACTTAACATTTTTAAACGTCTTTTAAATTATATTTTCGACAAACCTTTCTTCATGAACACTGTCGAAGTGTTTAGTTCTTTAGAATTTACTTTAAACCAATTATTAGCACATGTCCTAGGATCAATCTGATCGATCCTGTGAGTCACCAAAGTTAGATTTGGAAGATCAGCGGTTGTTTACCAATTTTCACGGTAAACAGTCGCCTGCTCATCTACTCTCTGGTTGAGACTTCCCATTGCTTAGAGCACATGTCTAAAACTTATCTTTGCTCACTCCATCAAACTGAGCCACCTGCTCATCTGTCTTCTGGCTGAGACTTTCCTTTGCTTAGAGCACATGTCTAAGACTTTCCATTGCTCACACCTTCAGACTGAGCCACCTGCTCATCTGTCTTCTGGCTGAGACTTACCTTTGCTTACACCAAATGTCTAAGACTTTACTTTTGCTCAATCAGACTGGCTGAATAAGACTTTCACAACTCAAGCACTTAAGCAATGAGACTTACATGGCTTAAGCATCTTGGCTCAAGACTTGTTGCTTGAATCCCAATGAGACAAGACTTTTTGCTCTAGCACATAGCAGGAGACTTAGTCTGAACTACAAAAGGCTCACCAGAATAGAGAACAAGGTGTACATGATGCAAGCATCAGAGGTATGGGAGATCACCATAACAAAGACCTAAAGTACTTAAGATTTCTAAATATATACAGAGGTAAGAAATCTTAAGGCTTTTACAATAATAACTTATAATAGAAAATCTACCTATTACATAGAGTTCATAATTGCTCGATCTTGGTACTCCTTCAACAGAAGAATCCTTTTTGAAATTTTAGGCTAGAATCTTCAGCCATATATATAGCCTTTCTAGAAACTAGCACTTGTGAAGGTTGCTTGATCAAGTGTCTCTGCTTCTACACCAAAGTACAAGAGACGTTGAAGATGGATGCATCGCAGATTTCTGAATCCATTGTGTAACACGTTTAACCTTTGAATCTTAAAGAGGTTATGTACTAATAGAGTCATTGGGACTATACATCCATAGAACGTACCAGCTTTTCTTGAGCCTTGGAATACTGTAGACTTGAGCTGACAGGATGATAAGACAATACATCATGCTTTCAGTAGTACGAATAGTCTATAGCTTTATCACCAACTCTGAATGGTACCAGAAGCTGATATACAAATACTAAGTGTAGAAACTCGTCTGAATGCTGAGGCCTTCAGTTTAGAGTCTGCGTTAAGCCACACTTAGAAATTGTTCTTCAGACTCTGCCACCAAAAGCTAGCAATGAAGCAACTCCAAGTGTATCTTAGATAAACATATTCTGATTATTTATGTACAAGAACAAGAAACTGCATAAATAAAACACACATCAAATAAACCATTGTTCTTTTAATACTTTTGTTATCATCAAAACTAAAAGAGAAAATATCAAGAACAAATCTTGTTCTAACAAGATTTACCTCTTTCAAAACTCCAACTCTTTTATATCCAAACTTAGCATGATAGACATCTATAATGCTTCATCTTGAGCGAGGATTTTGAGAAAATAAATAATATGCAGATCTTGTGTCTAAATTTACTCTAGATCCAATGGTCATGCTTATTTGATGTAAAACTAATAAAGATTTATGTTGTACTATAACTTCTATATAAGTCATTTGACTAACTGTTTTGACTTATTAAAAATAATTAAATCATTTGGGAACCTAATTGGCTATCCATGTTTCCTTTTTTTGATCGGTTACTTTATCTTCATAGGTATCAACACCTTGCCTTTGCCCCACCCTCTTTTTTTAACTCAAAATTTCCCTGCATATCCTTTCACACCTAGCTAAATTGGTGTTTCTACGTGAAACTTGGGGTAGATACAACCATGTTTGATTTTGTTGTCATGCCTAAATAAATCCTTACTTATATGTCAAATAAGTATATAAGAGCATCAATATCGGTCCGTTTCAACCCTATTTTCACTGTTACGTAAGACACATTGTAAGTGTTTCATTGATATTTAATTTAAAAATATCATTTTTGGTCCTTTTGGGATTGGATGCATTATGAAAAACAAGATGGAGTTTGTTCAAGTTGGTTCTGGTGTAAAAGGGACACATGTTAAATAAGATGTTCCAACATGTGGGTTGCAACATCTGGTCTCTTACAGATGGAAATTGCAGTTGTTTACAGTATTTCTCTACCCAAGATTCTCTTCACAATAAAAGATTTGCAAGTCAAAGAGAATATTTAATTTGGATGTACTGGTACAAAATGTGGATCACGACGTTCTAGCATGTACAATACAACATTTGGCCTTGACAACAATCCATGTTAGATGTTGTTTGATGCGTATTTTTCAGGTAAGTTTTTAATCAGATTTGATGCAGTTAGTTTTGTAATGTAGGGTTGATTTGTTTGACAGTTGAAGATGTTCAAATCGAATTTAAATGTGATTTAAATTTGAATTTGAAATATAACAAATCATATCGTTTGGATAGATTTGAGGAGGAAATCATATCCAACTGATTCACCTATTTTATGGATGAATTAAATGCATATTCACATAGAGAAAAAGCCTAGAAGACATTGTTATACAAGGAGACTCAATTCTCATTATTTGTAGAGAGTTTTAGTGCGTAAAAACTAGTTTCTTTGTGTTAGGTTTTGAGTATTTGTTACTTATATTCCACGCTAATGCCATAACTAGACTAGTGTTAAATCTTATATTGTGCACCATTATGTTTCAGTAACTTGGCATAATTGGCTTGTCTTAATTAAGTTGTAATATTCAACATTATTCATTGAGTTGTAAACACCAATCACGGGTTGTGTGATTGAGAAGAAAGTGAGTAGGTTCTCATATTTAGGGGGAGTCCTTAAATAGAAAGACACTAGGATTAGGAAGAGGCCTTGAATAACATAGGGTTTGTTGGTTCTTATAAGACTAAGTGTACTAATTCGAAGTAGTTAATTTCCTTCTTGGGTAAAGTGCCCTTCAGATGTGGTTTCACCTAACTGGGTTACCAATCTCTTGATTTTTTTTACAGTTTTCTGCATTGTTAAATATTAATGTATCATTGTTGTGAATTTTCTCTTAAACTGATGTAAAAATTTGTACAAGTTGTCTCAACATGTGATCCAACTTATGTCCCCCCAGGAATAGAATTATAATTGGCATTAGAGCAAACACCCTTTTCTATTTGGGCGAGCTTCAGGGAAGATATTTTTTGTTCATATGGACAACACAAAGAATGAAGGGTCTATCGACAAACTTCCTATTTTTGATGGCAGAAATTATGACTATTGGAAAGCTAAGATGGCTTCCTTTCTCAAATCCATAGATAACAAAAGTTGGAAGGCTGTAATTAAAGGGTGGAAACATCCTGTGATTACCTCTCAAGATGGTTCAACAAGTTTGAAGCCTGAAGCTGTTTGGAGTGATGTAGAAGATAATGAAGCTCTTGGAAACTCTAAGGCCTTAAATTTTATTTTTGATGGTGTTGACAAGAACATCTTTAGCTTGATCAACACATGCACTGAAGTAAAAAATGCTTGGGAGATTCTCAAAACTACCCATGAAGGCACATCCAAGGTTAAGATGTCAAGGCTATAGTTCCTCACTATAAAGTTTGAGAACCTGAGAATGGATGAAGATGAATCTATCTTTGATTTCAACATAACACTTAGAGACATTGCCAACAATTCATTTTCCTTGGGAGAGAAGATGTCAGAAAAGCAGTTGGTCAGAAAAATCCTCATATTTTTGCCTAAGAAGTTTGACATGAAGGTAACAACTATTGAAGAAGCTCGAGATTTAAGTACCTTGAAGGTTGATCAACTTATTGGCTCTCTTCAAACCTTTGAAGTAGTTATAAATGAAATATCAGAAAAGAAGGACAAAAATGTAGCTTTTGTGACCAACACTGAAGAGGATGAATATCAAGGTGGAAAAAGTTTTTCATATGCCATAACTCTTGTTGGAAGAAAGCTTAACAACTCTCAGAAGAAAATTAATAGAAGATGGAGGACAATTGTCCCAGATAAGGTGTCAAACATCAGTCTCTTGAAAATAGGCAAAGGAGTTCAATGTCATGAATGTGAAGGTTTTGGTCACATTAAAGATGAATGTCCTACTTTTCAGAAGAAACGAAAAAAGGGGTTGTCATTGGACTGATTCTGATGATGAAAGTGAAGGAGAACTCGCTAATAAAGTGATGGCTTTTAATGGAAAATATGAATCTTGCAGTGAGTCTAGTGATGAAGAGATGTCAGCAAAAGAAATTGCTCAAATATATAGAGAGTTGCTCACTGAATGGAAGGAATTTTTCTTGAGAGAAGAGAAACAAAAGAGGACCATAAGTGCTCTAATCCTTGAAAAAGAGAAGCCTGGTCCAACCATTGCAGGTCTGGAAGAGGAAGACACTTTGTTAAAGTCCAAACTTGACAATATGACAAAATTTGTTCGTATGTTGAACAGTGGTTCTGATATGTTAGATGAGATCTTAGAGACTGGGGAGAAATGGGCTATAGGGTTTAAAAATAGTTCCATGAACAAAAAGGTCAAATTCCTCACTAAGAAGTTTGTTGCTCCTGAAAAGAAAACTGAGTTACTGATGAAGGACAACATGTCCTAGCATCCCGCTTAACATGTGTCCCCTCACAACAAAGGCAACAAGAAATTATCTTGGAGGAGTCAGCATTATAAAAGATATGGCCATATAAGACCCTTTTGCTATATGTTGTATGGATATCCTCAGTTTTATAGTCAGCCAAGGCGCAATAGAAAGAAAGGGAAAATGAACTAAAGCCAATAAGGTTTGGAAACCCAAGGAATTTGTCACCTGTCTTATAGATCATACCTCTCTTAGAGTTTCATCAAAAGAGGAATGGTATTTTTATAGTGGATTCTCAAAGCACGTGATTGGTGAAAACAACTATTTTGAAGAGTTCAAGCCCGACTCTAATAGTTATGTTAACTTTGGTAATGGATCTAGAGGAAGAATCAAAGCCATAGATGTTGAAAGAGTATTAGTGTGGGTTTTTGTTATCGTATCCGCAGGGATTGTGTGATATTTAGATGCTTGTCGTTCAATAGTTTACCGTTCTAAGTAAAGGGTTTTCAAAAGATTTCTTTTCTTGTAACAAGTTTGTAGTAAAGACTAAATTAGGTCAAAAGATGTTTTGTATAAAAGGAAAGCATGTCAAGATTAAAGTTCATTAATCCTTTTTATACGTATCCGATTAATCAAGCATATGAACTTAGTCGCTTGTTTTCAGGTTTCGACTTAGCGGGCTTTCTTTCTTTCCCTTTTTTTGAACAAATCGTGTGACACTAGTTGTCTGACTTGTTTGGAAAGGGTGTGACTGCCTCATTCCTTGGTCGATGAGGGATAACCATTGTGGTTTCACGTCCCTTAATCTCCTGATGGTGTGGAATAGAAGGTAATGGATCCTCAGATGCACACTCCTTTTGAAATTTGAACGTTCGGTCAAACTAACTGACGTCTACCCTGCCCCTGGGTTAAGTGTGAGGGTTTTTTTCGTACGAAAGAAACTCCTACTTCAAGGCTCAAAGGGGTTAACGAGGGTCTATCTCCCTTATATCTCCAGTGTTTAGGGATTTGAAACAATTCCTGTACATCCTCAACAGGGTTCTATCCAAAAGCACATAACCGAAGATTTTGCCTTTTTACCTCATCATCCTCCCTCAAGAGTTTAGGCAAGAAAGTTGGTATCGCAGTGCATATAAACATGATATGAGTGTACACGAATAAAACACTTCAAGAAAACAAATTCATTGCATTAAAATCAACATTCCAAACACAAACAAGTTTTTTCATACAGACAGTGTTTAGACAAACAAATGAAAAACTACAAATGAAAATGCAGTAAAGAAACTGAAGGTTGCCATTGTCGAGGAGACTTGTCTCCGTCTGGACTGATTGCTTTGGATGATATACTCGCAGTTCCAAGTGCCCACTTGGGAAGCTTCAGTTGAAATGCATACCCTCCGCAGTGAAAGTAATGACCCCTGCATCAATCAGATCTTGCACCTTGTGCGGGAGCGCCTTACAATCCTCAGTTGAATGCCCCTGTGCCCCAGCATGGTATCCACATCGAGCATTGGCATTAAACCCTAGTGGATATGGAGGAATGATCTGATCTAATTTCCTTGGCACAATCAACCCTCTTTTAACCAACTCTGGCAATATCTGACCATACAACTTTGGTAGCACAGCAAATTGTCTATTTCTTGGCTTCCGTCGACCCGCTTGGGAGCTATTCTGCTTCTGATTCTGATTTGCGTACTCCTCTGGCTCAGGTGCTTTTCCCCTCAGACTTAATCGAGGAGTAGGCAGCAGTTGCGGACGTGGGGATTCTAAGACCAAGGACTGCAAGAAATGCCCCTGACTTGATGTATCTTTGGGAGAGGCCATAGGGATATCCACTTCTTTTTCAACAGCTAGAGTGGGACCACCTTGTATGCTTAAGACGCTTGGCGTGAATTCAATTTTCCTCGAATCGATTAGATCCTGGACAACATGCTGAAGGGCCTTACAATTTTCCACATTATGCCCCGGCGCACCAGAGTGAAAATCACAGTGGGCTCTTGCATCATAACCCGTTGGGGGAATACCAATAAGAGGAGTCAGAGTCCTTTTCTGTACCAGTTGCAGTTGAAGGAGATGCTGCAATAGCTGAGAATACGGCACTGGCGGAGTATCGAAATGTCGGTTCTGTTTAGGCGTAAATTGCTGCTAGCGTGGAGCATGATTCTGCTGTTGAGATACAGCCGGGACGGTCATAGTGGCAATCTGCTCACTCTTTGGGAGAGATCCCTCAAACAATAGAGGAGAGACAATTACAGCCGCAGCTTCAGGCATGGGAGTATTGTCTTTTCTTAGCACACCTCTCACGACCTCCATAACCAGATTCATCTGAGTCTTCAATTGATTGACCTTCTCCTTCAGCACTTTCTGGTCTTGAATCAGAGCTTGCATGTTCCCCATAAACTGGCCCATTTGGCTTCGTACATCCCTTAACTCTGCTTGAATTTGATCCATGATCCGCTTCCAGCTTCTTTGAAGAGTTAAGTCTGAAATTCTGATGAAGACCGGATCAGGATGAGAATAACCAGCTTCAAACACCTGTTATGCAAATGAGTATTCAATGCAAATGCCATGTTCGAATATTTCCAAGGAATCATTCTGTTTTGCTTCAAGTTTTTTCGTACAAACCACGAGAAAAAGATGGAAATGCTCTGCAGCTAGTCTCAAAATTAATATCCCTTGGAAATACAAGAACATGTATGCGAAAATGATGATGCAGATGCAACAGGCATGGGATCAAGGCTTCCATAAAGCTCTGTACTGTTGTGCTGCTGAATGGATAAGTTCAAAGGTCTGCTCTGAAGAGAATACCAGAATACCAGAATATCCAAATGACCAGAATACTAGAATAACCAGAATACCAGGCTGATAAGTTCACACTGATAAGAGAACCAGAATACCAGGTAGGATGAAAGTCAAGGTTACCTGCAAACCTGTAAACACCCGCCCATCTCACATGTGGGTACTAGAAAACCGAGGATCCTCAATATCACAGGCTCTCAGGTCGAGAAATGATGATACGTTCACCATTTCTGGTTTGGCATCATCATCAATCGAGGAGGCCTCAACTAATTTCCCTCAAAAAGGTCATCCTATGACAAGTTCCCAGCATTGGGTCCTCGGATTGACAAGTGTAATGGGTTTGCCATTTATGGTCTGCCATTATCAAATGTCGGGAGGAGAGGCGTTGCTGAGTCCTCGGAAGAAACAGTCGCCAGAGTCGATAGCTCTCTAGATCAACATTCTAAAATGCGTAAGACACGCACGTCAGAATATCTCCCAAGATAGCCTCGTCTGGATGTGAATTTCATGAACACCAAATGCACCAAGACGACGCGTAGGTCCTACTACTTTCCACTCTAATCCTAAGTGTATGCTCAAGCCTGTGTATTGGGCTTATCTCTCAAAGAATCCCAACCTGCCAAACAGATAACCAACACAGCACAGTACAGTCCAGCATAATAATGAAATGCAATGCCATAAATGCGGTAAATACAGTAAAACAGTAAAACAGTAATATACAACAAAATAAAGCACCACAATAAACACCCAATGAAAAGAAACAGACAAGCGCTAGGATTGACTCGCATAGGGAACCAGATTGTCCCCAGCAGAGTCGCCAGCTGTCGCTCCCGGGATTTTCATCCATGGTACAAATGCGAAAGTGGCGCGGAAAACAGAGTCGCCAGCAATGTGTATTTATCCCAAGAGAGAGAAAGGAAACACTGCGTAAACCTGAGGGAAAGGAAGAGCATGGTCTCACGACCAAGAGAAACGGGTAAGGGAGTCGGTTACGCGAGGGAAAGGTATTAGCACGCCACACATCCATCGTACTCGATGGGATCCAAGCTTGTTATCTTGATCAAAGGGTGTCGTCATCTGGAGCTCCACTGCTGCTGGAACGGGAACGGAACGGGAACGGAAAAGAGCAAAGAAACGAGGGAGAAAAGAAAAAGAAGTGACTCAATAGGACATCTCTCATCCTATGCCTACGTATTCCCTCGTGCAATGGGAAATTCAGAGTCAACGTAGTTCGGACACGAACTAAGGGGGGAGGTTACTCGCCAAGACATCGTCGTCTTGTGCCTACGTATCCTCAATCTAACCAGAAGGAGGAAATCAGAGCAATCGTAGTTCGACCTAACGAGGTCGGTTAGTGTTTTTTATGAGCGACGTTAGATTCGCGTCCGGCAGTTAGGGTCGATGCCTGTTTGCGATGAGACGGAAGTAACGTGCCCTTTTCTGAAAATGGTTTGAAACTTAACAATCCCGAAGGATAAAGAGATTTGAGTTTGTTTTTGTGTTTTTTAGACAGAAGTGGATTGAAGTTAGTTTATAACTTGCATTGCACCGAAGTCTATGATGTAGGAACGAATGCTTAGCAAATCGTTCCAAGATGGAACGTCCACCAAACACTCTAGAAAAATGAGAGAAAACCCCTCATTCCTCACTTCCCACATGCAAGGCTCATGCGCAATACACGTTAATTTTATTAAGTGTTTTAGAAGCGTTATGAGATGAGAAGAGAAGACTCAAGGGGAAAAGAAAAAAACTCTAAGGGGAAACTAAACGCTCCTAATGTTATCAGGCAAAGGTGGCCCTATAGTTGAGTTTGAAAGGGGAAATATCTACCTAAGTTAGCATGCAAAGGGAATCCTAATGCTAATCCTACTCCAAGCTTAATCAAAAATTAAGTTGGACTAGGTAGCTCTAAGGGAGTGAATCCAAGACTTAAACAAGTCTTGAGATCCGAGGGAAGAGAAAGAGTGAAAGAGATGAAGAAGAAAGGGAGGTATAAGATGAGAAATGAGATGGGGCAGCAAGCACATCATGCATATTATATCCAAATCACATCATTAATCATGCTTCAAAAGATCACACAAGAAAGCTCAAGTAAGCAAGTAAGAGCAAACAAGAAAGGATGCAAGCAAACTTGCATAAGAAGCACAATTAAACATCATTGAACCTCACACAAAGATGACATGAATAAGGTAAGATGAAAATAGATCCAAGTCAGAATTCAATCATGTCATAGTCATCTAATTCAAACATGTAAGAATGCTTCACATCATGATGCATTATGAGCCAAAGAAGCAACAAGTCAAATGATAATGATATGCATCATACAAGTCAAACCATAATGAACATATGAGATGGAAACAAGGCAATGAATCCAAGGGGCAGTAGAAAATGCATAATCAATAAACCAAGATCAAACTCAAATCAATCAAGATGAAACATTAAGCATCACATTCAAGACATGCATCAAAACTAGACAAAGCATTCACTTATATCATTCATGCAAGCCACAAAGGATCATGTGAGGCAAAGAGTGAGAAAATGTCACATAATGAACCCTAAACCAAGAGGACTAGAACCTCAAACATGTCATTCAAATCAAACAAAAGCCCTCGTGCATTGATTGGATCATACAAGAAAACATCTCACAAGATTAGGTCAAGCACACCAAAGGATTCAAGTCAAAACATTGTCAACTTAGAAAATCAAGAACAAATAGGAAAATGGACAAATGTGGATGAATCCAAAGCCACAAACAAGCTAAGACAGAACATGATCACGTCAAATAATCCTCTCAAGCATCATTCAATCACAAGTAATCAAAAGCATCCAAACTAGGTCAAGTATCCAAGCATGCTTCAATCAAATTCAAGCCACAAGTAGGTATCAACCAAAAATAGAAACATGCTTCATAAAAATCCAAATAAATCTCCAAACTCATACTAAAGCAGTCAAGAACAAGTGTACAAAAGGTTTCAACCAGAATCATAAGATTTCAATATCAATTGGATCAAAACATCACACATAGGAGGCTAATCGAGCATGCATCGAGGACTAATTAAAATCAATCAAGAATTAATCAAGAATTCAACATCTTAGCACCAAATCAATCCTCAACATTCACCAAAGATGTTTCAAAGCATGGTAAGAAAATTAGATCATGAAAGCAATCAAAGGGATCAAAGAACAAAACCCTAATTCAAGGGTAAACATGTAAAAGCAACTTCCAAATTAATTCCACATAAAATAGAAAAATAAATGGAAAAATAAAATAAAAAAATGAAAATATCTCAAGACATCAATCAATCAGAAACATATTTTTTGGTATTTTTATCATGTTTAGAAATGTTAAAAATAAAATCAAATCTAAAATGAAAATAAAAAGGAAATAAAAAACATAGTGAAATGTAGGAGGTGCGTTAGTAATTCAGAATACAATGGAAAGCTTCATGGTACGCTTGGGCCATAACTCAAGGGGTGCGAATATCAAACACCCAGCCCGGTTCAACAAAAACTCACACCAGACCCTTTTTTAAAAATGAGTTAATAATAAAGATAGGAAAAAAAAACCAGCGCATCAATAAATCATGTGGTACACTCTTATCAATTGGTCAAGTATCAAATAAGTGGGAAAAGGACAAAAACAACAACGGCCAATCACCAGGCGCCACCTACTCGTCTTCTTCAAGAATTCAAAAGTTTTAAACATACCATGCATCGTGAATGAACCAGACAAGGACAGCATAATATCACCAACTTCTACGATGGATTTCTCGCTCGAAACTCAGTCAAATCGAGCAAAATAAAACAGAAAATTGAAGTACGAAAATCATAGATCACCATGGTACCATTTATTTCTTGAAATGAAAGCTCAAACATAGAGAAACACGGATCCAAAATACGGGTTCAAAAACGTATTCCAAACATTCATCATTGCAGACAAACTCAGATTCAAACAAAAAATGTGTGCCATCATTTCAGGACTTTACAGATGCATTGAATGAGCAAGATTAAAACATTTAGATCTACATGATGATGGATCAAAAGTTTGAAGAAGCTTACCTAGTGGAGTTATGTCCACTGTACCTTGATACTTTGAACTAAAGAAAACCAAAAAGCTTGTTCTTCAACCTTCAAAGAGCACCAAATGAACCAGAGACTTGAGCTTCTTTATGAATGAACTTGAGCTCGATGAAGAATTTGTGAGAGGAAATGGAATCCAGATCTGGGATAATTTTAACACACTAACCTCCTCCTCCGTTTTAGGGTTTTTTTCTCTTTAAATATGATGGGTTGGAAAGTTTATTTGGGCCTGAAATGGAGTGGGAAGTTTGGTTTGAAAATTTTGCCAAAAAAGAAACCAAGAGAGTGAGATACGGGTAGGGATTTTTGAGGGGTGTATGGAATGATTTTTGAGTGTAATTGGATCATGAAAAGAGGATGGTGTAGTCAGTACGTGAGGCAAAGAGTGGAAACAAGTTTTGTGCAAAAAGAATCTTTTCCACTCTAGTGTAATAACCTCACTAATGGTACAAGGTAAGTATAAATCGTGTGTGTCCTAATTTGGCAATAATTGGTGATGAAAACGTGAGTAGCATGCATTCAATGAGATTGGACAAGTTACTGCATGATTATGTCAAAGCTTGGAACAAAACATGCACCAAACTTTCATGCTTAAAACCAATTGGAATACCTAACTTTAAATGATCACATCTTGGTGTGCATTGAACCATTTGATGAAATTTTGAGATCAATTGAAAGTAGGAAAAGAGAACAACAAGTTTCATCTTGAAATCAACTTGAAATTATGCTTGGAATCATGTAAAAAAATGGCATGAAGTGGTGTCCTAAAATCTGCCAAAAGTAACTTAGAAAAATTTCTAAGTTTTTGAACTTGATGAGGTGAAGATGTCCCACTTTGAGAAACCATAACTCACTCAAAGAAGACTCAAATGACATGGTTCTTGTATCCATTTTGAAGGGAAAGTTTCAAGCTACAACTTCCAAGTGGAAAATATTTTTGAATGAGGCCTTGAACATGGTGAAAAATGGCTTAGAAAGAGATTAAAACTTACTAAAAATAGTAAGTTTCTAAAAACCTAATTTTCCAATTTTAGTAACTTTTCCAGATTCTTGATTTTTCATGAACCCTTATACATTTCTTGATCAAATCTCATACATGGACCATATTTGACTTGAAAATCATGAAGTTGACCTCAAAAAGTCAGGGGTTGACTTTTTCACTGTACAGTTGACTTTTATTCCCCATTCTCCTGATTTTGAAACTTCTGATCAGTTGAAACACTTCTGAACCAATTTGATGGACAATTCTCCAATCCTAAACACTTAGGGACATGAGGAATGCCATGGGATCAAGTCTTTCCCAAAAAATCAGAAATAAACTGATTTTATGGCAAACCTCAGTTTTGGTGCCTTTAGTCTAGGAGGAATCAGCACATCCTCCAAATCCAAATTCCTCTGAGTATGATGTGTATCCTCTCAAACAATGATGAGATGTGCCATTTGGTGATGATAAAGACTTAAAGAACATGCCATTATGGTGTTAAACTCAGGAATCTCAAAACCCTAATTTGAACCATCATGCTAGGAGAGTGTGATTCCCTTGGAATTTCTTACCAAGCTTGATCATATGATGAGGTGATGGACCAATTAAGATAACTTGAGGCCCAAGGCTCCTTTGTGGCTCAATTAATGATGACATTGAGATTATCTCTCCTCTTGGTGTCTTGGATAGCACACATGAACTTTTGCTGAAACCCTGGAAAATATCTTCTTCTCTTGAGTTGGTCTAGATGCCTTGATCCTATGCTAAGAACCCATGATATGCAAAGATGATAATGCAAGAATGAAATGAAACATAAGCCAGTTAGTGTTAAAAATAAGAGGGCAAATTTTGAGGTGTTACAGTACCACGATTATGATTCCCTTGATGATCATTGAGTGCCATCTTATCAATGATAGAAATTGCTTCTTCAGCGCTTTTGGTCATTAACGAACCACCCGAAGTAGCATCCAACAAGGTCTTGTGAATTGGTTGGAGATCATTTCTGAAGATGTGCACTTGCGTAAGTTCATCAAAACCGTGACCCTTTCATTTTCGTAGCATGGATTTGAATCTCTCCTAAGCTTCATTGAGAGATTCATTTCCGCCTTGAGAAAATACCGCAATTACCATTTTTGCCTCCATGAATCGATTATGTGGGAAAAATATTTCAAGGAACTTTTCTTCTAACACATTCCAATCCGTCATAATCACAGTCAATTGATCAAGATACCATTCCTTTACCTTCCCAATTAAGGAATGAGGAAAGAGTCTCTTGAACAATGACTTCTCTTCAGCTTCAGGCGCTCCCGTTGCACCCGCAATTTCGTAAAATTTTGTGAGATGAGTGAAGGGATCCTCATGATCCATACCGGTAAAAGGATTTTGATATAGAAGCGCAAGAATTACGATCTTCATCTCAGAATGCCTCTCGTTGTGGGTGTTGCACTCGCAAACTGAGCTGTGTGTCTTGGACTGTTGGTACATGGAACTGAAGCAGGGGGTAGTGGTGGTGATGGTGGTGCTTCCATGTTTTGCGTAAACTGTGGTGCAGATGAAGAAGATTCTCCTTGCTCTCGTCTTTCCTTGCCAAGTTGCCTCCTCCGTCTAGTTTTACTATTTAACTTACGCGCAGTTCTCTCAATCTCTGGATTGAAAAGAAGTTAATTTGCAGGTAACTTTCCTCGCATAAACAGGGTCTGCAAAACTTAACCAAACAAATTAAGAAGCTCAAGAAAAAGTATCTGAGATAAACAAAGTTTAAAATGTAACAATTATTGCAATTCTTGCAATGTCAAACAACAATCCCTGGAAACGGCGTCAATTTGTTGAAAGAGTATTAGTTTGGGTTTTTGTTATCGTATCCGCAGAGATTGTGTGATATTTAGATGCTTGTCGTTCAATAGTTTACCGTTCTAAGTAAAGGGTTTTCAAAAGATTTATTTTCTTGTAACAAGTTTGTAGCAAAGAGTAAATTAGGTCAAAAGATGTTTTGTATAAAAGGAAAGTATGTCAAGATTAAAGTTCGTTAATCCTTTTTATACTTCTCCGATTAATCAAGCATATGAACTTAGTTTCGATCAATACAATCGTGTATCCTCGCTGTAGCACCCCAAAATTTTCCCTACCTTTTTCTAACCTTACTGGCTTTTGTTTCGCATTCATTTGCATCTTCATTAGGTCATAATTCATAACCACACTTTGCATTAGGCTCCTTCAGGCCCTATTCAGTGGTGATTCAATTGGGTCCTACTTCAGGCAAATTGAACCAAAGGTGAATTCACATTATCTTGAAGGTCTTCTTATTCAGAGGTTCACCAGGCTACAGGGTGTATATCAACGAGGATTAGGGTTCTTATTCGTGGGAGACTTTGTGGACAATCATCAACTGAAGATCATTGGTTAGGGTTTTCTTATCAAGGATGTTTTGGTAATCATGCTTCTTTCTACGCTTCACGGCTTATCTTCATCTTCAAGGCTGCCCAGGGGAATTGTTTTTGTGTTAAGATTCTTGGTAATAAAGGCAGGATATCTGTGGATTGAATTGCAAATCATTGGGTCATAGTGCAAAAGATCAAGTTGTGAATTCATATCGTGCTTCAGGCATTACTATTCTTCCAACTGTTCATTGCTTATATAAGTTACTTGTGTTTGGAATGTTCAAGTGGGGATTTTCATGGATAATGCAAGGTGATTTTTATGGAGAATTGAGGATCTTAGTGGAGTGTTCATTCAGGTGGTTATGTGAGGTTTTTGTGCTCGAGTTATTCAGAAGGATTGGCATCAAAGTTCTTAAGCGATTGATTTGACAAGAATTGATATATGGATTTCTTGAAAGCTAATATACAAGTCCATTAAACCATATCCAAATCTCTCCGCATATCCATTTCTATGTCATTATCCATATCACTTTCGTTTTGTCCATATTCGATATCCATATTGTAAATCCATTTTTTCTAGCCCATATTCAAGAAGTCCATTTCAATAAACCATTTGTCAAGTCCACGTACTTAAATCAATCCATTGCCAACCAAATACATGTCCATTTTTGTCTTATCCAATCAACCATTTTCAATAACCTAAATTTCAAACATCCAAGCCTTTGATGAACTTTCAACTTCCACAATAAGGTGATGAATTTGAAGAAAGCAGAGATAGTCGAGATGCAAATCACACTAATCGTAATGGGCATTCGACGGATGTGAATTTGTTGAAGAAGAGGGTTTGGTCACAAAATAATGAAGATGAATACAAGAGGAGGTTTAAGGACACACCCTCTAGTCCTTCCCTGTTGTCACGTTTGTGAAAAGTAATAATGGATTTTTAGGAAGGTTTCATAACAAAAAATACAACAAAAAATAATATACAAAGAGTGCAGTTCCATTTCACAGTTTTGGTTATTACCAAAAAAAAGAGAAGAAAAGGTACAACAATGAAATTACATAGAAAGTCCACGTCAGAAGCAGGTCATAACAGAATTACAAAAGAAAAACACGTACAAACCCATGACGATTTACAAAGATCAATCCTAACAGAATTTCAGTAAAATCCCAAACTACCCTCCAAGTTCTGATATAAGGAAAGATGTAGCAGATTTGAGGGGTGATCATGATCACTGAACCATCTTCAATTTCCCTCGCAAACTTTTTCTAACGGACTCCGAACCAATTTTTCTTTCTCTCCATATATAGTCTTCACCCTTGGCTCACGATAACAATCGATATGTTCAAAAAAATAGCAGCAACTTTCATCAATCTCTTCAGTCTTCATCTCCTTCCCAGCAACTCACGAATCACCTTCATTCCACACAATCACATCAGCCGCAACAACCTCATCTTCACACCTTCAATATTCATTAATTCCCCATCAGAAAAGCAACACGATCTGGACCACACTCTTCACCATAACTTCATTGCAAACTCAACCTGCGAAAACCAAAGACCACAACAAACTCATCAAATAATTCAACAAGCCTCATCAATTTTCAACCTCAGAACAACTTCAGATCCGCAAGCAGGGAGAAACAACGACAACAATAGTTTGGACGCAGCAAAGTAGAAGAAATAGCAGCAGAAAGGTAGAAGAAGATTCGGAGTAGAAGAACACAAGGAAAGGAGCAAGGATTCGAGGAATTCAAACCTGAAGATATTCTTTGGTTTTCTTTTGTTGTTGCGCTTCTGTCGAAGACGCCATCAGAGTGACTCCGATTCGTAAGCTTTTCTTCCTTCATCATCATCCCATAAATACGTTAGCTCTGAACTCTGAACTTTGATAATGAGTTTGTGTGTTTGCAATGACTTGATGCGTACGATTGATTTCTGTAACAATTTGTGTAAATCAAAGCTAGTTGGTTGACGATGCAGGCCATGTATATTGTTTTGCTACATGTTGTTTTGGAGAGCAGAACGGAGAAGAAGAAGAATGTTGAGGGCAAGGTTTGAAGCGGGGTGAAAAACGGCGTTGAAGGAGAATGTAATAAGGAAATGGAGAAGATGAGAGCAAAGCGCCGTGGAGGTGAAACGGGAAGAAGAGGACGACAGGGCGGAGGGATGTCTTCAGACAGCGGTTTAGGGATTGATGGCGAAGGAGTTTTGAAAGGAAGAAGAAGAGCATTAAGAGGGCGGTTATCTTTGTTGTTTTTAGGTTAAGAGTTCTGAGCATGGACCGGGCTTTGCTGGCCCATTTGTATTTCTCTTTAAACCACCAAGAACCCTGACCGTACCCTTTATACATGGACAAAAGCCATTGGGCCTGGACTTAGGCCCATGCGCCTGAACTCATTCTCACACCACCCTGAAATCATTTCTGCACCCTAAGTTGTTGGTTTTTCTAGACTTTGGATTTTAATTAGTTAATTTTTTAGTTTCTTTTATTATTAGACTTGGATTTTTATTTGATTAATTTCTAATTTTAATTTGTGTTAATTGAACTTTGTTTAACTTTGTTATTAATCTTGATTAATTGTTGATCTTGATTTTGATGCCTATCTTGATTAATTTCGAATTATTATCCTTGATGATACTGACCTTTTACTTGATTTTCTCTTTGTACTTGAATTTCTCCTAACTTGTTTTCGTATTTGATTTTCCTTTGTGATTGAGTTGCTTCGTGTTTACTTGTTGATTACCTTGTCTTCACATGATCACTTAGGATTCCTAGCTCCACTTAATTTCTGATTAAGTTGGAAGTAGGAGAAACATTAGGCGTTCAATCCAAGCATGACAACATTAGGTAGACTTCCCTCCTAATCCTGACCTTAGGGCCATTGTGCATGATAACATGTAGGATTAAGTTCCCTTAGACCTTCCGTGTGTTCTTCCCTATCTTTTCTCTCGCACCCGTGCGATCGAGACCATTTCTTGTTTCCCGTAGTATTGTGAACTACGGATGCTCTAATTCCTCATTCCCTAATGAGGATATGTAGGCACGAGGATCCCTATCCTTGGCGAGCAAACTAACAATTAACTTCCCTTTTCTCTCGCACCTGTGCAATCGAGACTAATCAATTAATCGAACCTTTTCTCTCGCCACAGTGCGATCGAGACCCTTTCCCATTTCCGTAGCCCACGAACTACGGACGCTCTGATTTCCTCATTCTCTTCCGAATGAGGATACGTAGGCACAAGACGGGGATGTCTTGGCGAGCACAATCCCCCCATCCACCCGTAGTCTTCCATACTACGCTGACTCTGACTTTCCCATTGCACGAGGGAATACGTAGGCACAGGACGACAAAGTCCTATCGAGTCTCCTTTTGTTTTCCGTTTCTGTTTAGCAGTAGGCTTTAGATAGACTCACCCTTTGATTAGACAACAAGCGTGGATTTAATCAAAACATGACAAGGGGAGAGGCCCATGTTCAGAGGACTTTAGTTACTGGGAATGTCATTCCACCTCCGGTGAACAATGTTGCTCAAGCTCAGCCTGTGCGAATCCTTATTGAGGATCATACTATACAGGAACGTACCATCGTCCGAGATGGACATTCTTCTTCTCTTGATGCCATGGACTATCAGAGTTTTACCTTCTCTGTGCCAGATTTCCAAGGGGTAGTTCCAAAGATAAAACCGAAGGACCCAAGGACTGTTGAGCTTATGGAGAGATATCGTGTGTTGGACGAGAAGCTTAATGCCCTAGAGGGTCGTGATGCTCTTGATCTGAATGCTTCGAGCATGTGTCTCGTACCTGGCCTTGTAATGCCTCCAGAGTTCAAGACGCCGAAGTTTGAGCAGTACAAAGGGGATAGCTGTCCAAAGCAACATTTGGTGATGTTTTGCAGGAGAATGACCTCGTATGTCCACGATGACAAGCTTATGATTCACTGTTTCTAGGACAGTCTTAGTGGGTAATCGTTGAGTTGGTATATGCAATTAGAGAGTGCTTGCATCCAATCATGGTCAGACCTAGCCAACGCCTTTGTGAAGCAATACAGTTATAATCTTGACATAGCTCTCAGCCGCATGCAGTTGCAAGGTTTATCTCAAGCAGACAATGAATCATTCAGAGGGTATGCTCAAAGATGGAGAGAGTCAACTGCTCATGTTCAACCACCGCTTTTGGATAGAGAATTGGTTAACCTGTTCATAAATACTTTGCAAGGACCATACTTGGATAAGATGATTGGCAATGGGGCATCAAACTTCTCTGACCTGGTAATAGTTGGGGAACGCATTGAGAGCGGCATCAAGATTGGAAAGATTCAAGACATCTCGAATTTCCCAGTTAGTGAAAGTGCATCAGTTGTCAGTTCTCAAGAAGAATGGGAGGAAGAAAGTAATTCCATCTGGGAACATCTGCTACCTCATCCTCAGTACTCAGGTGTTTCAACTATTCAGAGTCAGCAGTCTTCTGGGTTGTCGTATCAGATACCATTAGCCCCGCAAGGACAATATCCTTCTCTAACTTAGGGAATTCCTCAGAATCAACGGTCATACCCCCGTCAGCCGCGTCAATACGCTCGACAAAGGCCAAGGAAGTGATAATGCGATATTACATAACATATTTGCTTTGAATTACATTAATTTATTTCGTTATTTTCGTTTATTCACGTTTTATTTGCGAGTATTCAAGTTCATTTTCAGGTATTTTCTCTAAGTTAACCTGCATGAGGAAAGAAGAAAGAAAGGAGAAGGAAAGAGAAGAAAAGAAGACAGTTGACAGCAAAAATAGAAGTCTGCACTCAAGCGCATGGAGACCGTCACAAGGATGTGGCGACCGTCACAGGCATTCAAAGTGTGACCCTCGTCACAACACCATGGCGACCGGCACGAGGGAAATTCTCAGAATATAATTTAAATTACTGGACTTCTCAACGGGTATAAACTAAACCAAAACCACGTTCAACCAGTCAAGGAAGTACTTCATATATTTTCGGCCACTAACTTCCACTGGAGATTTTCTCTCCTTGTTTCACGACAACTACTGAAGGCTATATATGAAAGCAGTTTTTCTACACATTGGCTCTTTGGAACTCTACCTTACGATGTATTTTTGCTGCAGATTTTATTTTTGTTCAGAGCTTTTGACTTCCTTCAATTTCTTTCACCTTACCTTCCCAGCACCCAAATAACAATAGTTTCCTACACTGGGGAGCTATTGCAATCTTAGTTAGATTTTTATTTGTTTTTTGTTTCCATTGTTCGAGCAAGCAAATCCTACCGACCTGTGGGGGATTGTTAACTTCAAGTCTCGATTATTTTCCAGGTTTTTATTTAATTAATAGAATTGCCTTTAATTTGAAATATCATGCTTGAATTAATGTTTTATTGCTTTTGTATGTGCATGTCTGTACTAGTTAGGATGTCTGGCTAAACCGCTTATATCGGTATGTAATTAAGTCGATCGGAAAGGGATTCGACCAGTCGTAGGTAACTTTGACAATTTACCTTTCTGGTTCCAATTTCTTAATTTAATTGACCTTTGTTACGAGAGTAAAAAGGTAACGAAGGTTACGATCAATAAAACGAGTTTGCAATTTTAACCGGATAGCTGAAACTGGTCATTGGTTTTAAACACAGCGAGAGCGCTTTAAAATCAATTAGGACTTATTAATTTTCAAAAAGTATTTTTAAATTCAAATGGGCTAGCGAGAGCAGACATTCTAATTTGGGAGTATAGTCAGAGTCAATAACACGAGAGTGTGAGGTAAAGACTTTTAAATTGGTATTTCTCTACTGAAAATTATTTTGACTATTAAGCCAACGATTTGTTGAATCCCTGATGATTGATGAGTTACATACCGATATTCCGTCATATTTTATTTAAATCTAAGTTTTAGTTACTTTTAGTTTCCCGTTTGCACCTTAATCTGGAAATCATCCGCCTTAGCTAAACATAGTAACAACCTGATAGCATTAGTTTGATTATCAGTCCCTGTGGGTTCGATATCTTTTAAAACTACGCGATTAGACTGTGCGCTTGCAGTTAGTAACCTCGATAGACTCATAAAGTCGCGATCAAGTTTTTGGCGCCGTTGTCGGGGACTGATTTAGTCAATAGTGTGATTCCTTTGTTGCGCCGTATAGACTAAGGCAACAAATTCCCTAATTTGTCGTTTGTATGCCAAGTACTCGCTCAAAAGGCGAAGACTTGACGCAACCGACAGAAAAACCTGAACGTCTTCTCAGTATAAGACAACGAATTAGAGAATATTGTTTAGAACACGAAATTCCTTTTCCTGACTCAGAATCTGACTCGGAATCTGAATCTAAACCTGAAACTAAACCAGACATGGCCGACGAACCTCAGAACTGTCCTCTTAAGTACTATGCCATTCCTTCGCAGGCTGAAACACATAACAACATCGTTGCCCCTGCCATCGAGGCAAATAACTTTGAGCTAAAACCTTCGTTGTTGTCAGCTGTACAACAGAACCAATTTTCTGGTGGTCCCACGGAGGACCCAAACTTACATTTGTCAGTGTTCTTGCAATATGCAGACACAGTGAAAGCAAATGGTGTCAGCCCCGAAGCAATAAGACTATGTTTTTTCCCTTTCTCGTTAAGAGATAGAGCTAGAGCTTGGCTCCAGTCTCTACCGTCCAACTCTGTCACTACATGGGATGAGTTGAAGAAGGTATTCTTAGCACGATATTTCCCACTAAGCAAGACGACTATGCTAAGAGCCCGGATTCAAACAAAAGGACAACGAATCTCTTTTCGAAGCATGGGAAAGATACAAGGACATGATGAGGCTTTGTCCACATCATGGTCTAGAAGAATGGTTGATCATCCATACCTTTTACAATGGTCTCTTGTATAACACAAGAATGACAATAGACGCTGCCGCGGGTGGCGCACTGATGGATAAACCCTACGCAGAGGCTCATGCACTTATCGAAAGTATGGCTCAAAATCACTATCAGTGGGGAAGTGAAATAACCTTCGTAGAGAAACCTCCGACGAAAGGCGGTATGTACGAAATAAGTGGCCTTGACCAAGTAAATGCTAAGGTAGATGCTCTTACTCAAAAGGTGGAAAGTTTGACCCTAACACCTACAGCCACCGTGGCTGCCGTAGCTCCAAATTGCGAGTTATGCGGAGTTCCTGGGCATGCTGCCCCTGAATGTCAAATTTTAACAGGAGTTTCCACGGACCAAGTGAATTATGCTCAAGGAAACCCTTACTCAAACACCTACAACCCAGGTTGGAGAAACCATCCGAACTTTTCGTACAAAAACAACAATGCTTTGTATGCGCCTGGGCAAGCACCTGCTGTACCGTCGGGTTATCAAAAGGCTGCTGTAGCTGCTCCTAATGTTCCTAGGAAGTCTAACCTTGAAACAATGATGGAGAACTTCATTGCTGCACAAGCTCAACAAAACAAAGAGTTCCTTAACCAAAATGTTCACATCAGTGAGCAAATTAAACAATTAGCCAACAAGGTTGATGCTCTAGCCACTCACAACAAAATGTTAGAAACACAAATCTCACAAGTGGCTCAACAACAAGCAGTTACCGCTGCCCCAGCTGGGAATCTTCCAGGACAAACTCAACCTAATCCGAAGGGACATGCAAATGCTATAACACTTCGGAGTGGAACAGAACTAGAAGGACCTACTGACCCAAGGATCGAAAATCCAGCCATGTATCAAAAGCCTAGTAAGGAGTCTGAAAAGGACGATGAACCAAAGGAAAACGAAAAAGAAGACGATGGCAAGGAGGCCGAAGAGAAAGAAGAACCATATGTGCCTCCGCCACCTTATAAACCACCTATCTCGTATCCTCAAAGATTCGCTAAATCTAAAAACATAGGGCAGTTTAAGAAATTTGTTGAACTTCTGAAACAATTGAACGTTACAATACCCTTTACAGAAGCAATCACGCAAATGCCCTCCTATGCTAAGTTCTTAAAAGAAATCCTATCTAATAAGAAAAAGCTCGAGGATACTGAAACCATTATGCTTACTGCAGAGTGTAGCGCTATAATCCAAAACAACATGCCTTCTAAGCTAAAAGACCCTGGTAGTTTTTCTATACCATGTGTGATTGGAAAGTTTGTCATAGACAAAGCCCTGTGCGACTTAGGAGCCAGTATTAGCTTAATGCCCTTATCTATTTGTAAAAGGCTCAACATGGGAGAGCTGAGACCAATAAAAATGTCTGTACAACTAGCTGATCGTTCAGTGAAATTTCCTTTAGGTATGCTAGAAAATGTTCCAGTACGCATAGGTCAATTCTATATTCCTACAGATTTCATAATTATGGACATTAAGGAAGACTCAAACATCCCTATCATTTTAGGAAGACCATTCCTAGCCACAGCCGGAGCCATCATAGATGTGAAAAAAGGAAAACTAACTTTTGAGGTTGGTGAAGAAAAGGTAAAATTTATCCTATCACAATTCTTCAAAGCACCTGCTATAGAAGATTCATGTTGTTTCTTGGATTTTATTGATGAATGCGTTAAAGAAATGGAGAAACAACAAAATACGTATTCTAAAGTGCTGAAAATTCCAATGCCATGAATTTTTGAAGATGATAATTGGCGTGGGGAATACCAAGATAATAATCTAAGTGAATGTCTCGCACTCACTCCTGACCATATGCCTTGCCCAAAGAAACCAGATGTAGAACTGAAAACACTACCCAAAGATCTAAGGTATGAATTCCTAGATACGGAACTCGAACGACCAGTTATAGTCAACGCAGATTTAGGACAAATAGAAACTGAAAAATTATTACATGTCCTGAGAAAATACCCAACTGCCTTAGGCTATAACATCTCAGATTTAAAAGGAATAAGTCCCTCTATCTGTATGCATCGCATCATGCTTGAGGAAGACTGTAAAACCTCTAGAGAACATCAAAGGAGAATCAATCCCATTTTGAGTGATGTCGTTAAGAGAGAAGTGCAAAAGCTGTTAGAAGCAGGAATCATATACCCAATATCCGATAGTGAATGGGTTAGCCCAGTTCACGTTGTACCCAAGAAAGGAGGTGTTACAGTCATCAATAATGAAAAAGGCGAATTTGTAGCGCAACGTACTCAAACCGGATGGAGAATGTGTATCGACTATAGGAAACTAAACAAAGCCACTCGTAAAGATCATTTCCCTTTACCCTTCATAGATCAAATGCTTGAACGTCTGGCTAAGCACTCCCATTTTTGCTATTTAGACGGATATTCAGGATTTTTCCAAATTCCTATCTATCCTGATGACCAAGAAAAGACTACTTTCACATGTCCCAATGGTACTTTTGCCTACCGGCGAATGCCTTTCGGATTATGTAACGCACCTGCAACATTCCAGAGATGCATGATGTCCATCTTCTCTGATTTCTTAGATGGTATAATGGAAGTCTTTATGGACGATTTCTCTGTCTGTGGAGAAAGTTTTGAAGGATGTCTATCAAACCTCGAAATGGTGCTTGAACGATGCGTAAGTGTCAACCTAGTGCTCAATTGGGAAAAATGCAATTTCATGGTCCGACAAGGAATTGTACTTGGACATATAGTATCCAATAAGGGGATTGAAGTCGATAAGTCTAAAATTGAAGTTATAGAAAATCTCCAACCGCCGAAAACCGTTAGAGAAATAAGAAGCTTTCTAGGACACGCCGGTTTTTATCGACGTTTCATTAAAGATTTCTCTAAGATAACCAAGCCTCTAACTGAGCTATTGATGAAAGACTCTGAATTCGTCTTTGATGACAAATGCTTAGACGCATTTCAAACGCTTAAGCAAGCATTAATATCAGCGCCCAGATTGGAATGAACCATTCGAGATTATGTGCGACGCGAGTGATTATGCTGTAGGTGCAGTCTTAGGACAAAGAAAGGATAAAAAGCTTCATGCAATTTACTACGCTAGTAGAACCTTGGATCATGCACAAATGAACTACGCTACCACAGAAAAGGAACTTTTGGCTGTCGTGTTTGCTCTGGATAAATTTTGTTCTTACCTAGTAGGAGCAAAAATAATTATCTATACCGATCACGCCGCAATTAGGTACCTATTAAGTAAAAAAAGACGCCAAACCAAGGCTTTTGAGGTGGATTCTGCTCCTACAAGAATTTGATTTGGAAATCAAAGACAAGAAGGGCACCGAAAATGTAGTAGCTGACCACCTGTCGAGAATGGAAAATATCCAACCTGAACAAGTACCTATTAATGACGATTTCCCTTATGAAAGACTCTTAGCCCAGTTGGAAAGTAATACAATTGAACAATCTCTTATTTATAATGATACAGAAACCAATGAAGTTATATAATCTATTTACACTAAAACCACGCTGCCATGGTATGCTGATGTTGTTAACTATCTAGCAGCTGGAGTACTACCACCTGATCTAACCTATCAACAAAAGAAGAAATTCTTCCATGACCTTAAACACTATTATTGGGTCAAATCACTGCTCTTCAAGAGGGGCACCGATGGTATTTTCCGTCGTTGTGTACCCGAAGATGAGGTAGAAGATATAATTTCTCACTGTCATTCCGCCCCCTATGGTGGGCACGCGAGCACTTTGAAGACTTGTACTAAGATCTTGCAAGCTGGCCTCTTTTGGCCTACTCTATGGAAAGACGTCCATATCGCAGTTATAAATTGCGACCGGTGCCAACGCACTGGCAACATCTCTAGACGCGATGAAATGCCTCAAAAAGGCATTCTAGAAGTAGAAGTCTTTGACGTGTGGGGAATAGACTTCATGGGACCATTTCCGTCCACTTTTGGTAACAAATACATACTCGTTGCGGTTGATTATGTTTCAAAATGGATCGAGGTTGTAGCCGCCCTAACAAACGACGCACGAGTAGTGAATAAGTTTTTTAAGAATATAATTTTTCCTAGATTCGGTGTTCCGAGACTAGTAATCAGTGATAGAGGTTCCCACTTTATCTCGAAAATCTTTTGAGAAAGTTCTATCAAAATATGGAGTCAAACATCGTGTAGCAACACCTTACCACCCCCAAACAAGTGGGCAAGTAGAGGTCTCAAATAGAGAAATCAAACAAATCTTAAAAAAGACCGTTACCACCTCTAGGAAAGATTGGTCTTCGAAACTGTACGAAGCTTTGTGGGCTTATAGGACAACTTATAAAACTCCCATAGTAACCACGCCATTTAAGCTAGTTTATGGCAAATCTTATCACCTGCCGGTAGAAATAGAACATAAGGCCTATTGGGCTATCAAAACTATTAATCTAAATTATACCGCTGTGGGAGAAAAGAGAATTCTAGATTTACATGAACTAGAAGAACTTAGATTAGACGCTTACGAGAATGCCCGAATATACAAAGAGAGACCGAAAAAATGGCATGACAAACGTATAGCAAGGAAAGAATTCAATGTAGGAGACATTGTGCTTTTGTTTAATTCTAGACTTAGATTCTTCCCAGGAAAACTTCGTTCTAGGTGGTCTGGTCCCTTTGAGGTAACTAAAGTCTTGTTAAGTGGTGCAGTTGAAATAAAAGGTAGATCTAGTGAACCGTTTATCGTAAACGGGCAACGTTTGAAACACTATCATTGCGTAGACAATAGAGATTTTTCGACTGGTCTAAAACTGACAGAAATACCTGCAGTACCCTTAAGCTGATATTCCTGATAAACTGTGTCGAGCTCCCGACATTAAATGAAGCGCTGCGTGGGAGGCAACCCACGAAATTTCTTTTGTTTACTACTTCGTTTTTCTTTATTTTAATCATTTACTTTATTTTATTTTCAATTTTTATTTTTATTTTCATTTTCATTTTTATCCAAATTTACTTCACTAACAAATGCGGGATTTTCAATTATTTTAAAAATCAGTGCTGATTGTCTTACTTTATGTTTCCAGGACTTTTTTTTCTACCTTCTTCCTTCTCCACTGATTTCATTCTTTCTACTAACTTTAAAAGATGGATAATGAAGATACCATGGTTGTGCTATTCAAGGACGCTGCCCAATGGCACCGTTACGAGGCTCTTTCTCTTAGACCTATGGCTTTAACCAAATTCCCCCATGGACCTACCATGACTGCTCTAGGCATAGGTGACAACATAGATTTTATGTTTAACCAAATAGGTTGGGAGGGTTTTGCTAGGAAGAAGCACTCGACTTACCATAGGTTAACTCTTGAATTTTTGAGCTTACTGGCCTATGACCCTAATTATGGCATGGGATTTAATAGGGGTAGGATAACCTTCAGGCTGTTTGGGTACACTTGCCGTTTTAACAACCGAGAAATCGCAGAACTGTTGGGTTTCCCCAATGGCCCTGACGTTTTCTCTATGGCACAAGAAGATTTGCTTATGGAAAATGAACTTAACTTTTTCTGGGGTAGTATTTCAGGACGACCACATCATGACCCGCACCCTATGGTGTCCACTGATATTCATAATCCGGCTATCAGATATTTCCATATGATCTTAGCCTTTACCCTTTTTGGAAAATCTAAGAATGACACCCTAGTGTCCAGAGACGAGCTGTTTATCTTGTTTTGTGTGTTTCAATCTCGACCTGTTAACGGGGCTACCTTTATGCTTGACAACCTCCGTAGGATTGCTCAAGCTGATCATGGTCCCATTCTAATAGGTGGCCTAGTGACCAAAATTGTTGAAGCCATAGGATTTAGGACACGTATATCTCGTGTAAGCCCTTTAGGAGGATATAGACCCATGAACATCACCTTTTGTTTCAACAGAGGATTAATAGGAAACCTTGGACCACACCATTTCCAGCTACTGATTAATAATGAGGTTGTACCCCACTTTACATTGCATGACCACGAACGGACTAGTGTGCACAACCGCCATAACTGGCTGTATGATTTGGACATACCATAATTTGAAAAAGAACTTGATGACCATGTCTCTGATTTTGAAATAGACCCCGAAACACCTCCACATTACCATGATTTTCCAGACCACCCTTTTAATGATGCTAATACCACTCCTCCTGCAAACATCTATACCACATTGGAAGCCTTCCGTACAGAACTCAATGGCATGCGAGACGAGCTCCATACTATCCGTCTTGACGTCATTGGTTTAAGAGACATTACTGTCGAGCAGCTCGACCATTTGAACCAAACTGTGGAGACTCTGAGACGCCATATTGGCTGATTTTAATTCTTTTGATATTTGCCGCATTTTCTTTACTTTTAACTTTAGTTTTTTTTTCATTTGCTATTTTTGGTTTTAAAATTGATCCTACTGATGCCTGATGCGTTTGCATCTGCTACTGATACTTTTGGATACTGAACCACTTTCCTTCAGTTAATGCATATTTATTTCATTGGTATTTATTTTTTATATTTCGTTAATTGATGTGTTTGCAGCTTTAAATAAATCCCCACTACATTTATTTTTATGTTACTGTGGTGCAAATATATTAACATTGTGTGAAATACTTTGTGAAGTGTTGTGTGCAATTTAAGGATGTATGCGTTACTGGGAGATATAATTAAAATTTTAAATTTTTCTGAATTTGGACTGTGGCGACCGTGACAACCCTGTGACGCCCGTCACAGGCATAACAAGGGTAACGATCGTTAAGTCATCTGTGGCGACCGTCACAGAGTAAAAACCTGTTATCTGCTTTATTCGTAACAGAACCGTTCGTACCCATTTTTTCTCCCTTCTTCTGCAACCGTCCCACTCACCATTCACTACCATTACTCCATACCCATTACCACCGTTCAAAATCCCCATTTATTTGCCACTAATTCATCCACTCACCACATTCCCCTCTATTTATAACACAGAAACCAACTCCAAATTCACAAACCCTCCTCTGTACCGTAAACAAAACCACACTTTAAACAGAAAAACCTTTGCATGCACCATGGCTGAAGCACCCAACCTCTCGTCGATCATTTTTTGTGATGGAGAAGCAGGTGAACATTAAAGAGAGAAGTACCTCAAGTTCCACAGACGCTCAATCCAACCTACGAGATACCTCGACATATCTTGCCTACAAGAGCTTGGATTAGTGGATGGTGTCCAATGGATGCTCACTAATTCGGGAATGAGTCACCTTTGCACCCAGAACCTTCCGACATATGAAGCCTTAACCTTGGAATTTTTAAGCTCTTTCTCCTACAACACGCCCTCAGATGATGCACAATATCTCACCGGCTCCACTTCGTTCAGAATGTTCAACACTGAATATTCTCTGACCCAAGACGAGCTGGGAAACATGCAGAATTTTCCACGAAGAGAAGGTGTACAGTATCGTATCCCTCATGATCCAAACTGGCCGAACGTAGCATTTGGGGTGTGGCAAAGCTTAACCGGTGAAAGCATTACAAGCTGGAAGGGACTTAATGCCTCACTTATCCATAACCCAGCCATACGTTATTATCAACGTGTCTTAGGCCACACCATTTTCGGGAGAGTCAACAACCATAAGGTAAACTCCAAGGAGCTTTTCTTCATGCATTGTGTTTTCACGCCTATCCCGGTCAATGCCATCTCGTTTCTGCTTGCACACATTCAGTCTAGTTGTGCGAGAGGTGCTACTCCTTTCTGTTTTGGAGGAATAGTTACTTCTATAGCACTGGCTTTAAATTTGGGAGATAAGCTTACGAACCTGCCATCTGTGCTGGCCACATATCTGGATATAGAGTACTGCCGCAACGCACATTTGATCAAAGCCAGAGAGAATAATAAGTACAACCTTATGGTGAGGAACAGGGTAGTTCGAAGTATTGTTTTGCCTTGCCCTGCTCGTACAGATCCACAGAGGATGGCAAATTGGATCTTTGATTTGGATGCCCCTGAGCCTAATGAGGCTGCACCCGAAGGTCAGCCTGATGATGAGTATACTGAGATGGAATAGGGTGCACCCGAGGAAGACCAACAACAACACACAGTGCAGCCTACAAGCTCATCCTCCCGACGCCGTCGAAGAAGTGACCGCGCCCCTGCTACTAATGATGATATCCTCGCAGCCATTATACAGAGAAATGAGTTGGATGAACAGCGAGACCAGCGGTACCAGACGCAGCATGCTGACATGATGAGTCTCCTGCGACAAATCCAACGAGATCAGTGCGACCAAGGCGAAAGGATGGAGTGAAGGATGTCAAGCGTCATTGATGAGATGGGCGCCTTGACTATACGAGTGGATGGCTTGCACGACTACATTTATCATGTGGGTATGCCACCTCAGTTTGGACAGAACAGACGTGGACGAGCCCGAGGCAGACCACGTGGACCACAGTAGCTTGCTTTTCTATTTTAGTTTTTCCTCTCTCTTTTACATTATCTTGAAACATTGAGGACAATGTCCGATCTAGTGTGGGAGAGGAAGTATTAGTTATTTTTCTAGTTTTTGTTGTTATTTCCCTTCATCAACATTAATGTAACAACAAGTTATTATATGCTTATGTTTTCCGTACTATTTAATTCCCCCACTTTATTTAGCCTTAACAATTTTTTTTTAGAGATTCGATGCATAACTTGGCACGCCCTTAAAGTATATAGGTTGTTTTACTCAGAGGCTACGTTAGAAACCTGAGAGAGAATTAACAAAATTGATACCGTATTGACACCTTAGACCTCTCGAATACGCATGATCAGTTTGAATACCTTTTATACCGAGACCTTAAGTTTTAGTTCTAAACTAGCCCCAAGTAGTTTATATTAGCAGTCAGCACCGTCTAAGCACAAGCTACGTGGAGAGCCGATGCAAATAAGTGATTGATGCCTAAAGATGCAAAAATTGAGAAATTTCACGCCTTCAACTGTGGAAAATAAAAAGAAATGCATTAAATCTAAAGGATGCATAATATGCGAAAGGCAAGAAAAACCTGTTGTCAGTTGGTTCAGAGGTACCTGGTACTGGACTCGGTAGGCCGAACTATGGTTCGATCCCCCACAACTTGCAATCAGTATATTTATGAGGGTACCACACTTGTGCACCAGACCCTGTGTTTAAAGGATCAAATTCACTAACAGGCTACTCCACTATGTGTGTGCAAAGGCAAAGGGCTTAATGTGATTGCGTCAGAATGAAAACGGGTGAAATAGGAACGACAAGCATTAGGTTGAGCTATAGTAGAATGATTCGGACCGGTCTGTAAAAAGGGGGGTTTATGATCATGTTTCATGTTTGTGTCATTATTGTATCTTTGGTGTTTGATTTGAATATCTGTCGTTTTAACAAAATGCCACACAATCACGTACGATTCAGAGATGTGTCAGGTATATGTGTTGGATCAATGCTTTTGAAATGATTATTTTCTTGAGGACAAGCAAAGGTTCAAGTGTAGGGGAGTTTGATAATGCGATATTACATAACATATTTGCTTTGAATTACATTAATTTATTTCGTCATTTTCGTTTATTCACGTTTTATTTGCGAGTATTCAAGTTCATTTTCAGGTATTTTCTCTAAGTTAACCTGCATGAGGAAAGCAGAAAGAAAGGAGAAGGAAAGCGAAGAAAAGAAGACAGTTGACAACAAAAATAGAAGTCTGCACTCAAGCGCATGGCGACCGTCACAAGGTTGTGGCGACCGTCACATGCATTCAAAGTGTGACCCTCGTCACAACACCATGGCGACCGACACGAGGGAAATTCTCAGAATATAATTTAAATTACGTGGACTTCTCAATGGGTATAAACTAAACCAAAACCACGTTCAACCAGTCAAGGGAGTACTTCATATATTTTCGGCCACTAACTTCCACTGGAGATTTTCTCTCCTTGTTTCACGACAACTACTGAAGGCTATATATGAAAGCAGTTTTTCTACACATTGGCTCTCTGGAACTCTACCTTACGACGTACTTTTGCTGCAGATTTTATTTTTGTTCAGAGCTTTTGACTTCCTTCAATTTCTTTCACCTTACCTTCCCAGCACCCAAATAGCAATAGTTTCCTACACTGGGGAGCTATTGCAATCTTAGTTAGATTTTTATTTGTTTTTTGTTTCCATTGTTCGAGCAAGCAAATCCTACCGACCTGTGGGGGATTATTAACTTCAAGTCTCGATTGTTTTCCAGGTTTTTATTTAATTAATAGAACTGCCTTTAATTTTAAATACCATGCTTGAATTAATGTTTTATTGCTTTTGTATGTGCATGTCTGTACTAGTTAGGATGTCTGGCTAAACCGCTTATATCGGTATGTAATTAAGTCGATCGGAAAGGGATTCGACCGGTCGTAGGTAACTTTGACAATTTACTTTTCTGTTTCCAATTTCTTAATTTAATTGACCTTTGTTACGAGAGTAAAAAGGTAACGAAGGTTACGATCAATAAAACGAGAGTTTGCGATTTTAACCGGATAGCTGAAACTGGACATTGCTTTTAAACACAGCGAGAGCGATTTAAAATCAATTAGGACTTATTAATTTTCAAAAAGTATTTTTAAATTCAAATGGGCTAGCGAGAGTAGACATTCTGATTTAGGAGTATAGTCAGAGTCAAAAACACGAGAGTGTGAGGTAAAGACTTTTAAATTGGTATTTCTCTACTGAAAATTATTTTGACTATTAAGCCGACGATTTGTTGAATCCCTGATGATTGATGAGTTACGTACCGATATTTCGTCATATTTTATTTAAATCCAAGTTTTAGTTACTTTTAGTTTCCCGTTTGCACCTTAATCTGAAAATCATCCGCCTTAGCTAAATATAGTAACAACCCGATAGCATTAGTTTGATTATCAGTCCCTGTGGGTTCGATATCTTTTAAAACTACGTGATTAGACTGTGCGCTTGCAGTTAGTAACCCCGATAGACTCATAAAGTCGTGATCAGGAAGCCAGAAAGGCATTTCACTCAGTTGCCAATGTCGTACAGTCAGATATTACCAGATTTGATCAAGGGTGGACTGATAGTGCCGAAGAAGTTAGATCCAGTGATTCCTCCGTACCCACCAGGTTTTGATGCCAACGCCCGTTGTGATTACCATACTAGGGCACATGGGCATTCAACTGAAGACTGTAAGTTGCTCAAGAGCAAGGTTCAAACTCTGCTTGATTCCAATATGTTCTCGTTCACACCTCAGGGTATTCAGATTAACAATTCTCCTTCATCCAGTCATGCGAGTTCATCAGTTCAGGTCATGGAAGAAGTCACCGAGAGCAGTTGTGCAGATGATTATCAGACTGACTTCGACAAGCAATTCTGAAGGTGGCTAGTTCAGTAGCAAATCAAGATTGGAAAGCCCAGTTCCCCGAAGCTAACAATCTCTTAAAGCATGTCATTTCTTTGCATTTGTAGTTTCTTTTCTATTCAAGTGCACACTCATTTGTAAAACTCGTCTGTTTTCATTTGATAATGTTAATGAAATGAATATGCATGTTTTGATTAAATCCATTTGTGTTCACTCATACTTTTTTATTGATGTCAAACGATTGTTTAAGATGAATCCATGGGAGGATGACGAAATTTAAAGACGCAAAACTTCCAATTGTATGCTTTTGAAATAAGACCCTCCTGATGATGTACATGCATTGTTTCGAATCCCTAAACACCGGAGACATAAGGAAGATAATCCCTTGTAAACCCCGTTGAGCCTAGTAGTAGAAGTATCTTTCTGAGAACGAAAAACCCTTAAGCTTAACCTGGGCAGGGTAGGTGTCAGTTAATTTGACCATGCGTTCAAATTTCAAAAGGAGTGTCCCATTCGAGGATCAATTACATCTATGGTTATCCCTCACCAACCGAAGAGTGAGGCAATCACAACCCTTTCAAACAAGTCAGACAAGCCAGTATCACATGATTTGTTCAAAAAGAAAGAGTCAAAAAAAAAAAAAGAAAAGAAAAAGAAAAAGTAAGCCCGCTAAGTCGAAAACTTGAAAACAAGTGACTTAGGCAAAAGTTAGGGCATCCCGCTGGACTTCAATATCGAAAAATTCAAAAGAATGAGTCCAGGAAAAATCAGGGAAGACAAAAGAATAAAAAGCGGAAAATAAGAAAAGAAAAAAAGAAAAATCCTCGATAAAGAACAAGTCGCGTGACTACAGACACTAAAGACAAAAGGGGTGACTGTCACTCCGAAAACTGCGGGGGTTCCTTCTATCCTCCTACCATTCATTAACCTTTTTGAAAGGTGAGCGTCTGTGTCAAGTTAGCTGAACATAGGACTGGAGAACATCAAGGAGAATGGGTGGGTTAAAACAAAGCTTTGAGCCTATAACCTTTCTTTCTCAAACCGTGAACCAGTCCATGTTACAACCTTCAAAAGACCTAATTGAAGCAGGGTTGTTTCGAAAGCATACTTCGGTAAAGATCGCGTTGAAGCTGACTCCTAAAAGGATTTTCTTACCATTCATGTTGGTATCAGTGACATTTTGATTAATGATTCATTCACTATATGTCACGACACTTTTTCAGTGAACAAACTTGGATTTCAAACTGTCATAGGCATTGCATTAAAATTATCTTTTCAAAGCGGTCGGTTTTACTCGCGAATAAGTACTTGACATCAGGAGAGTTTCTACAATGGAATAATTGATCAAGATAAGATGGAAAATGCATGAGTACTCCGTTGAGCAGGGGCAAGTCATATCAAGTGGGCAATTCATTCCAAGATTCAGCTAATCTGGGGAAATCAGGTCGAGATTCGAAAAATATCTCGAAGGTCAGTTAGTTAGAGGTACTCCTTCGTAGATCAGCTAGTCAGGAGCAAAATTATTTCAAGACTGGGGCAGGCCACCCAAAAGCACAAGAAGTTATCCTTTCCAGAAGGCGATTAATCCGAAGCACCTCTCCGAGGTTCAGAGTACTGGGGTAGTCCATCTCAAGCCATCAGGGTACAGAAGTCCCAAGTTTCCTTTCGAGGAAGATTTTTACAGAGATCCCGCGGGCTGGGGCAAGAGTGGAGACAAAGGAATGTTTCATCTCCACACTTTCAGAGCTATTCAGGCAAGTTCTGTTAATCTTCAAGTTGAAGACGAATGTCGGGAATTCATGCTAACCATTCCCGTAACCTTTCAACCAGAAACCTTGTAACCAAACAAGACACTTTTCCAACGTCAGTCGTACCTGACCTACCATGAAGCCACCGGTCGATGTCGTCATCATCATTGCATAATTATATCATTGCATAATCGTTTGCATAGCATATAATAGCATGAAGCCTTGTACAACCTTGCTCGGCATCCTTCCAAAGCCCACTTTGTTGGCATCTTCCAAAATCCTGAAGCCCATTCCCTGTTGGCAACCGTCAAAAGCCCAACCTTGTTTGGCGCCTCATCCTAAAGTACAATCTCTATTGGCGACCACCAAAAGTCCAGTCCCTATTGGCACCTCATTCTAAAATCCAATCCCCATTGGTACCCCAGAAAGATTTCACCTTCGAAAAATCAATCACCCTCAGGTTTCACCTGTCCTTGCCAGCAAAGTCCAACCATATTTGGCACATTCTTCTTTCCCCGATATCCCGAGCATACACCGACATTCTGCATATAGTAATCATTGCATCCTCAAATCGCGTAGTATTTCTATTTCGTATGGAGCATTACGCCATAGAAAGAAAATTCAAACATATGCATGCGAAGCATAAGCCAGATTTGGTACCTTGCGCGGAAACCCGAATCAACTTTCAGTTAGGACAGTGGCATATCCCTCAGAGAGAATGTCGAGCCATTCCCCCGTAGACATTTCAATCAACCCATCTGCTTACTTTTCTTCAGGGTCGTAGATCATACATCAATATTACCCTCAATTAGTCCTTGTCCATCATCCCTTTGATGACGACATTCCAAAAGCATGTTTTCTTTCCATCAACCCTTTGATGATGTGTCCCTTCGGTCGGGTTTTCAGGTTTTTTTTCCGCCAACTCTTTAACGACGTGTTCCCTCGATCAGGTTTTCTTTCCGTCAACTCTTTGATGACGTGTTTCTTTCGAACAGGTTCTCTTTCCGTAAACTATTTAACGACATGTCCCCTTGGTCAGGTTTTCTTTTCGTAAACTCTTTGACGGTGTGTTCTTTCCGTCAACCCTTTGACGATGTCTGTTTTCTTGCCATCAACCCTTTGATGATGACATTCCAGATGGTATCTTTCCGTCGACCCTTTGACGATGTGTTTCTTTAGATAGTTTTCTCTCTGTCAACCCTTTGACGATGTCAGTTTCTTTCCATCAACTCCTTGATGATGTGTTCCTTAGATAATGTATTCTCCTTCCATCAACTCTTTGATGAGTGGAATCAGTGTTTTTCGTAATCCCCAGCTTCAGATAACATCCCTCGGTCCTTTCTCACCTTTATCCCCAGTGAAGTTGCCGATGAATTTGTTCATCTTACTTGTACTCCCCTGTAGAGTTGTCTATTTAGATTTCTCATTTCCAAAGTGGAGTCATCTGTGTAGATCTATTGATTCTACTACCTTTAGATGTGAGTCCGCCTGCGTGCCACCCTTCCTTTTCAAAATCCACCTTGTGATGGTAACCTCTAGTTGTGAGTCCGCCTTCGTGTCGGCCTACCTTGGTGTTTGGGATCTGAGTCTGCCCTCGTGTCTGTCTTTCTTTTGAAAATCCATCTTGTGATGGTAACCTCTGGTTGTGTGTCCGCCTTCGTGTCAGCCTACCTTGGTGTTTGGGATCTGAGTCCGCCTTCGTGTCGGCCTTCCTTTTGAAAATCCATCTTGTGATGGTAACCTCTGGTTGTGAGTCCACCTTCGTGTCGGCCTACCTTGGTGAGTCTGCCTTCGTGTCGACCTAACTTTTCAAGTCTAATTTCGAGTGGCATCCCCACTTTAAGTCCATCTTCGGTTGGCAAACACTCTCTAATATATTTCCCCACAGGTTGAAAATTTCCGGGTTCTTTTGGTATTCAATCTCCGTGTACCTTGAATGTCTAAAAGCCGTTGCTATCATTCCTTCAGATCCAAGTAGATTGAATAGGGGTAGCTGTAGGCAGCACCCCAAAATTTGCCCTACCTTTTTCTAACCTTATTGGCTTTTGTTTCGCATTCATTTGCATCTTCATTAGGTCATAATTCATAATCATACTTTGCATTGGGCTCCTTGGACATGGGATCGAAGAATTGTCTTGTTACTTGTGTAGACCCTATTCAGTGGTGATTCAATTGGGTCCTACTTCAGGCAAATTGAAACATAGGTGAATTCACATTATTTTGAAGGTCTTCTTATTCATAGGTTCACCAAGCTTCAGGGTGTATATCAACGAGGATTAGGGTTCTTATTCGTGGGTGAGTTTGTGGATAGTCATCAACTGAAGATCATTGGTTAGGGTTTTCTTGTCAAGGATGTTTTGGTAATCATGCTTCTTTCTACGCTTCATGGATTATCTTCATCTTCAAGGCTACCCAGGGGAATTGTTCTTTTTTTGAGATTCTTGGTTATAAAGGCAGGATATCTGTGGATTGAATTGCAAATCATTGGCTCATGGTGCAAAAGATCAAGTTGTGAATTCATATCGTGCTTCAGGCATTACTATTCTTCCAACTGTTCGTTGCTTATATAAGTTACTTGTTTTTGGAATGTTCAACTGGGGATTTTCATGGAGAATGCAAGGTGATTTTTATGGAGAATTGAGGATCTTAGTGAAGTGTTCATTCAGGTGGTTATGTGAGGTTTTTGTGCTCGATTTATTCAAAAGGACTGGCATCAAAGTTCTTAAGCGATTGATTTCACAAGAATTGATATATGGATTTCTTGAAAGCTAATATACAAGCCCATTAAACCATATCCAAATCTCTCCCCATATCCATTTCTATGTCATTATCCATATCACTTTCGTTTTGTCCATATTCGATATCCATATTGTAAATCCATTTTTTCTAGCCCATATTCAAGAAGTCCATTTCAATAAACCATTTGTCAAGTCCACTTACTTAAATCAATCCATTGCCAACCAAATACATGTCCATTTTTGTCTTATCCAGTCAACCATTTTCAATAACCCAAATTTCAAACATCCAGGCCTTTGATGAACTTTCAACTTCCACAATAAGGTGATGAATTTAAAGAAAGCAGAGATAGTCGAGGTACAAATCACACTAATGGTAATGGGCATTCGACGGATGTGAATTTGTTGAAGAAGAGGGTTTGGTCACAAAATAGTGAAGATGAATACAAGATGAGGTTTAAGGACACACCCTCTAGTCCTGCCCTGTTGTCACATTTGTGAAAAGTAATAATGGATTTTTAGGAAGGTTTCATAACATAAAATACAACAAAAAATAATATACAAATAGTGCAGTTCCATTTCACAGTTTTGGTTATTACCAAAGAAAAGAGAAGAAGAGGTATAACAATGAAATTACATAGAAAGTTCACGTCAGAAGCAGGTCATAACAGAATTACAAAAGAAAAACACGTACAAACCCGTGATGATTTACAAAGATCAATCCTAATAGAATTTTAGTAAAATTCCAAACTACCCTCCAAGTTCTGATATAAGGAAAGCTGCAGCGGATTTGAGGGGGGATCATGATCACTGAACCATCTTCAATTTCCCTCGCAAACTTTTTCTAACGGACTCCGAACCAATTTTTCTTTCTCTCCATATATAGTCTTCACCCTTGGCTCACCATAAAAATCAATCTGTTCAAAAAAATTGCAGCAACTTTCATCAATCTCTTCAGTCTTCATCTCCTTACCAGCAACTCATGAATCACCTTCATTCCACACAATCGCATCAGCCGCAACAACCTCATCTTCACACCTTCAATCTTCATCAATTCCCCATCAGAAAAGCAACACGATCTGAACCACACTCTTCACCATAACTTCATTGCAAGCTCAACCTACGGAAACCAAAGACCACAACAAACTCATCAAACGATTCAACAAGCCTCATCAATTTTCAACCTCAGAACAACTTCAGATCCGCAAGCAGGGAGAAACAACGACAATAATAGTTTGGACGCAACAAAGTAGAAGAAATAGTAGCAGAAAGGTAGAAGAAGATTCGGAGTAGAAGAACACAAGGAAAGGAGCAAGGATTCGAGGAATTCAAACCTGAAGATATACTCTGGTTTTCTTCTGTAGCTGCGCTTCTGTTGAAGACGCCATTGGAGCGACTCCGATTCGTAAGCTTTTCTTCCTTCATCATCATCCCGTAAATATGTTAGCTCCGAACTCTGAACTTTGATAATGTGTTTGTGTGTTTGCAATGACTTGATGCATGCAATTGATTTCTGTAACAATTTGTGTAAATCGAAGCTAGTTGGTTGACGATGCGAAGGCTCCGCCGCCGCCGGCAAGAGGCCACGGCGTGACGGAGTGATGAGTCGCTTTGTTGATGTTTTTTTAAGGAGGTTCGTGCAAGGTTCGTGCGTTTGGATGCAGGCCATGTATATTGTTTTGCTACATGTTGTTTTGGAGAGCAGAACGGAGAAGAAGAAGAATGTTGAGGGCGAGGTTTGAAGCGAGGTGAAAAATGGCGTTGAAGGAGAAGGTAATAAGGAAATGGAGAAGATGAGAGCAAAGTGTCATGGAGGTGAAACGGGAAGAAGAGGTCGACAGGGCGGAGGGATGTCTTCAGACGGCGGTTTAGGGATTGATGGCGAAGGAGTTTTGAAAGGAAGAAGAAGAGCATTGAAAGGGCATCTATCTTTGTTGTTTTTAGGTTAAGAGTTCTGAGCATGGACCGGGCTTTGCTGACCCATTTGTATTTCTCTTTAAACCACCAAGAACCCTGACCGTACCCCCTGTACGATGGACAAAAGCCATTGGGCCTGGACTTAGGCCCATGCGCCTGAACTCATTCTCACACCACCCTGAAATCATTTCTGCACCCCAAGTTGTTGGTTTTTCTAGACTTTGGATTTTAATTAGTTAATTTTTGAGTTTCTTTTATTATTAGACTTGGATTTTTATTTGATTAATTTCTAATTGTAATTTGTGTTAATTAAACTTTGTTTAACTTTGTTCTTAATCTTGATTAATTGTTGATCTTGATTTTGATGCCTATCTTGATTAATTTCGAATTATTATCCTTGGTGATACTGGCATTTTGCTTGATTTTCTCTTTGTACTTGAATTTCTCCTAACTTGTTTTCGTATTCGATTTTCCTTTGTGATTGAGTTGCTTCGTGTTTACTTGTTGATTACCTTGTATTCACGTGATCCCTTAGGATTCCTAGCTCCACTTAATTTCTGATTAAGGTGGAGGTAGGAGAGACATTAGGCTTTCAATCTAAGCATGACAACATTAGGTAGACTTCCCTCCTAATCTTGACCTTAGGGCCATTGTGCATGATAGTATATAGGATTCAATTCATTTAGACCTTCTGTGTGTCCTTCCTTATCTTTTCTCTCGCACCCGTGCGATCGAGACCGTTTGTTGTTTCCCGTAGTAGTGTGAACTAGGATGCTCTGATTCCTCATTCCCTAATGAGGATACGTAGGCACGAGGATCCCTATCCTTGGCGAGCACACTAACAACTAACTTCCCTTTTCTCTCGCACCCGTGCGATCGAGACTAATCAATTAATCAAACCTTTTCTCTCGCCCCAGTGCGATCGAGACCTTTTCCAATTTCCATAGCCCACAAACTACGAATGTTGTAGGTACAAGACGGCGATGTCTTGGCGAGTAGGCCTAGGACGTCGAATTCCTATCGAGTATCCTTTTGTTTTCCGTTCCTGTTTAGCAGTAGGCTTTAGATAGACTCACCCTTTGATTAGACAACAATCGTGGATCCCATCGAGTACGATGGACGCGTGGGGGTGCTAATACCTTCCCCTCGCGTAACCGACTCCCGAACCCAGACTATGGTTGCGATGACCATGTCTTTCCCTTTTTTTAGGTTTTCTTCGATCGTTTCCTTTCCCTTCGTCGGGATAAATAACGTTTGGTGGCGACTCTTCTGTTCTATTTCCGCCGGTTGTTTTTCGCAATTGCGACACTCGCGAATCCATTTATGTCTAAAGCGACTTCGTGAGTATTATTGTTTAAATCGTTAGACGATGTCTCAACCCAACAATCAAAACAATAAACATTAAGATCAATACAAAGCAAATATTAACTCCCAAATCTATGCTTAGAGTTTGGTTGTTAATAGATGAAGACATTAGATCAAGATTTGGAAAATCTATGTCTAGAGTGATTCAAACCATAAATACAACATTAAAAGCAAACAACTTCATTATATATTGATCATCAACCTGGTTCATATACAAAAGATCAAAAGAAATACACATAAGCAAGATTCACTACCTCTAATCTAGACACAAAGGTGTTTAGCTACCCATCACCATGGTAGCTTGCTTCGCAAGTTTCGGGAGGAGATGAAAAATCATCCACGTCGAATAATCTAACTCGGATGCGAATCCAGCTTCTCTATGTAAAAGATCACTCTTGGATGATGAAAAATCAGTAAACTAGGTTGTGGTGTGTAAAAATGGGTTATGATCCCCATAAATGACCAAAAGTGCTTAAATATAACATTTAGGATCTGTCATGTTCGCACTGCAAACAGTTTATTTGCCTAGCGAACATTAAATTAGGCACCTGATGTGCCTCTGTACAGTTAAACCGCCTCTCAGACAACTCTGAAGTTCACAGTGCGAATGAATATTCGCCTAGCAAACTCTTCGCCAACAAGTACGCACAGCAAACTTAGGTCCCTTTAGCTACTGCCTCAAGTCTGGGATGCTTCGCTAGACCTTTGCTGAAGCATTGCCACAACGAACCTTTGCTGGCTTGTTTGCCCAGTAAACTTATATTCCTTTTTCTACTGCCTCCAATCTGGGTGCCTTCGCTGGTTCTTCGCCAGTTGTTCGCACAGCGAACATTTGCTATCAAGTTCGCCTAGCGAACTTACTGAGATTCTTCTCTTTCTTTGGCAACTTTACTCACTTTTTTTGTGTCTCACTCTTTGATGACTTAGTGCCTACTTTCTGCACAATAACACACAAATTAAAGGTACCAAAGGTATTTTCACACTATTGAAGAATGGCAAACTTCCAAGTATAAATTTCAACAAATCAACATAAAAGAGTTGAAAAATGCCAATTATAAATGAGAAATTTAAGGCGTGATTGACATCTAACAATAGGCAGACTGGTTAGTCGAGGTTTTCCTTATCTTGATGATGTGTTATTGGAAGAAGGATTAACTGCTAACTTAATCAACATAAGTCAACTATGTAATCAAGGTTTGAATGTTAGCTACAACAAGTCTGAATGTATTGTCTCTAGCAAAGATCAAGAGGTGATAATGAATGGTTCAAGATTCAAAGGAAATTGTTATATATGGATCTCTCAGACCTCATCCAAGGTTAAGAGCATGGAGGAGATCATATCTGAAGATGTCGTCAAGGGATTTTTAAATCTCATGATTGAAGAAGGCAAAATTTGTGGAGAGTGTCAAATTGGGAAGCAAACCAAGATATCATTCAAGATGCTTCAACAACTTACTCATGTTTTTGAATTACCACTCATGGACTTTATGAGACTCATGCAAGGAGTTGTCATTGAAAGAAAGGCTGATGGACATGTTGGAGGTCCTCCCAACATTAATCAACTAACAGTGGTTCATAAGAATAAGCTAAATAAGATTGGAGATTATGGAATAATTCTTACTATTGAGGTTCCTTCTCATAATTCTGGAATTTTCACCATTCAAAATCAAGGTATTATGTTTGGTGAAGCTGAAATGGGTGTTCCTCTTGGCGTGTTGAATCTCAGGGATAAGTTGTATGTCAGGAAACATATCCTAGACATTGTTCCCCGCATATTCCACATTTTGATGATGTGAAACATGAGAATAATTATGTGATTGATGATGATGTATCACATGTTGAGGATGTTAATAACAATAATAAGAAAATTTATGATATTGTTACTAGAAATTAGGCTCAACTTGTTGCTCAAGGCTATGTTGAAACTCTACTCCTATTGCTCATCTTAAAGCCATCAAATTGTTGCTAGGTTTGTATTATAGAAGTATGTTCACTATTAATCAGATGGATATGAAAAGTGCTTCCCTCAATAGGTATTTGAATGTAGATGTCAACCAGGATGTGCCAGATAACCTGTATGACATGTTGGTGACTGAGTTTCCAACTTAAAGAAAGGAAGGGCAAGTTGCCCCTATTAATTCTAAAGTGAATGATGTGGTGAATAATGTGAGTGATAAAATTGATGATGTTATGAATGGTTATGCCAGTGCTTATGAGGGTTTTATCCATAAGAATAAGGGACTTCATGTTGGATCTGCTCTTGTTAGTGAAGGTATTACTAAAGATGATGGTATTCGTAAAAAGTCAGACGAGAAGTCAAAGAAAAAGGTGAAAAATAGAAAGGTTATGTTGGAGACTAAAAGGACGCCTTAAAATAAGAACATTACTTATATTACGGCAAAGAAGATTCCCAAGAAGAAGAAGAAATATGTTGTTGGTAATAAGAAATCAGCTAGGAAGAAAAGGAATGTTTCTCATCATAATAAAATTTCTCTCGAAAAGGAACATTGTGTTGAAGAATTAAAATATTAGGAAATTATGGAGCTTCTTAATAATGCTTTGTATTTAAATATAGTGATGAATGATGGTATTTCTCATGGGTTGCTGAATTCGAGTCACATTCTAAATATTGGTAAAATGTCACAAACATTGTGTCCAACATCCGTGCACCTGTTGATGAAACTGGTCTAGTTTGTGAAAGATAAAATATGGAGCTTTGTCACCTTAACTTGTTGTTGTTGTTGCTATTACAAGTTTGTGGTATGTGATATTGGGTTCTTGTTATCTGGTACTTGTGCCCATACTGGGATAATTTTTTACCCCTTGCCCTTGCCCAGTTTGAGAAAATTATGGGCAGATAATGATATGGTGATACTCAAGAAAGGATGTTAATTTGATTTGGTGTTCATAAGTAGTTGTGTATTGGTGTTATTTGAAGAATGATTGAGAGAATGTATGTAATCTACTACCAGGTTGTTTGGTTGATGGTGGTCAATTGTCATTTGTTTTTAAGACAATGAGGGGGAGAAAAAGAAAAAAAGGCACACTTCTTTGGCAAAATGGATAGCAAGAAGTTTAGAACATGTTGTGTGACATCTTGGCGTGTGTGCTATAATGGTTTGATTCTCAAGTTTGTTCAAGTCCAAATTTTTGTTATAGTTTCTTTGGAAGAAATATTTAGACTAATTAAGAAGATTTGGAAGATTGTATTTTCTTTGAAAAAGAAACATAGTCAAATGATGATGAAAACAGGGTTAATTTTGTTTCATTAGGAGTTATTCTAGCTTTTTGTTCTGATGTTCTGGCTTTCTATCCAACATTTATGCTCATGGTTGTTGTTGATAGTTTCTACTCATGATTATGTGTGTGCTCTTGTCTGATAAGTTCGATGACTGTGTTCATGGCTAACACTGACCAAGCTGCTGCTAACTAAGCTTTACCAATTTGTGGCTAAAAGGGGGAAGTAATGGTGTGTGTTGCAAAGTACTAATTGACTACTATCTTTTTAATGTATGAGGATCTACTGTTGACCTGATATATCATGCTGTGTGTAGTACTAACTAGTATGATTGGTATTAATTGATGTGATATGTATTTTGTGTGCATGCATGCTAAAGCATCTGACCCTCAATCTTGTGTGATTATGTATTGATATCACTGTGTGTTAGTAGCATGACTAACTCATCTTGAATGATTGCATGTCTGACTATTTTGGAGCACTGCGTGTGTGGAATTCTCATGTGTGTGTAACTACCTCATGACTCATGTGTGTGTAAATACCTCATGACTCATGTGTGTGTAACTACTTCGTGACCTCTAACATGCAAACTTATGTTTGTGTAACAACCTCATGACCTCTGACATGAAAACTCGTGTTTGTGTAACTACCTCATGAATTATGTCTTGTGCTACTAGGATGTGATGCTCTGACTTCTACTACTGATGTATGCTCTGATGTATATTCTTCAGTTTTTGTTGATGTTGGGTCTAAGTATATCTTTGATACTTAGTTGTATTTCTGCTTGAAGAGTTGTTTTGCCAAAATTTTCTAAAGGGAGAGATTGTTGGTCCTTTTGGGATTGCCTGCATTATGAAAAACACCATGGAGTTTGCTCAAGGTGGTTCTGGTGCAGAAGGGACACATGTTGAACAATATGTTCCAACATGCGGGTTGCAACATCTGATCTCTTACAGATGGAAATTGCAGTTGGTTTTAGAACTTCTCTATCCAAGATTCTCTTCACAATAGAAGATGTGCAAGTCAAGGAGAAATTTTGATTTGGATGTACTGGTGCAACATTTGGAACACGATGCTCCAGCATGTGCAGTATAACATTTGGCCTTGATAGCAAGCCATGTTGGATGTTATTTGATGAGTATTTTGTGATTGGTTCTTAATCAGATTTTATTAAATTATTTTAGCAATGTATGATTGATTTGTTTGACGTTTGGAGATGTTCAAATAAGATTAAAATGTGATTTAAATTCGAATTTAAAATATAATAAATCATATCTTTTTGAGAGATTTGTGGAGCAAATCATAATTAATTGATTTAGCTTTTTTTGGACGAACTAAATGCAGATCCACGGGGAGAAAAATCCCATATGACATTGTTTTATAAGGAGACTTAATTATCATTATTTGTAGAGAGTTTTGGTGCGCAGGAACTAGGTTCTTTGTGCTAGGGTTTGAGCCATTGTTACTTGTATTTCGCGCTAATGCGATAAATGGATTGGTGTTAAATCTATTGATGTACACGACTATGTTTCAGTAACTTAGCATAGTTGGTTTGTCTTATTTGACTTGTAATATTCAACATTTTTCATTGAGTTATAAACACCAATCACGGGTTGCGTGATTGAGAAGTAAGTGAGTATGTTCTCATATTTAGGGGGAATCATTAAATAGAAAGACATTAAGATTAGGAAAAGGCTTTGAACGCCATAAGGTTTGTTGTTTCTTGTAAGACTAAATGTACTAATTCAAAGTAGTGAATTTCCTTTCTTGGGTAGATTTCCCCCCAGATGTAAGTGTGATTTCACCGAACCGGGTTACCAATCTCTTAAGTTTTTTTACAACTTTTTACATATTGTTAGTTATTGTTGTATCATTGATGTCAATCAATTCTTAAACTGGTGTTAAAAGTTGGACAAGTTGTCTCAACATCTGGTCTAACATCTGTCCCCTTAAGAACATAATTTCATCATTCTCTAACTTGCCAATGTTCGTCTTCATTTTTTTTTTTGGGAGTAGTGTTCCTCTTCATTTTAATTGGACTAAAAGATTGATATAATTAAATTGTAAGATTTATCGTGGGTTCAAGAACTTTTTTTATGAGTTGTAAGGATATTTTTAAAATGTGGTTTAATTGGACTAAAAGATTGATATAATTCAGTTATGAGATATATTGTAGGTTCAACGAGAATTTTTTATGAGCTCTATGAATATTTTTAAAATGTAGTTGAATCATTTAAATATTTGAGAGATGTGAAATAATATAAAAAAAGTGTAAACTATTTAAAAACTTAAATGAATATTAGTATTATAAATGTGGTGTTATAACTTTGTTGCATATGATACTTAAGAGACGGTGAAAAAGTTTAGAGTAGAGAAAAAATTTGTGAAAATACTATGTATTGATCAATAAATGTTTTAGAAAGTAATCAAAATCATATTCATTCAAGTAATTTTTTAACTATAATGTTGTAAAAAAATTTATACTATCAATTTATCACTATAATTTGTTTGTGTTATTTTTTTTAACATTTCTTAACATATCACCCATGTTTCTTATACACCACATAAAATTCCGTTTTTGCCTCCCAGTTTCGGATGTGCACATTCGAACGCACCGTTTTTTTAAAAAACGTTTTGTTTCGGATGTGCAAATCCAGAATGACAAATTACGCATAATCCGGATGTGCACATTCGAAAAAATGGTTGAAACTCAACATATTAAAAGGTATACTTATTTTAAGAAATAATAATAATATGTATTTTAACAGAAGGTTAGAGGAACGAATATGGCAGACATCTTTTAATGACAACTTCAAAATATTTATCAAAACGCATGATGTCCACTTGTTCTGTATCCAAAAGCTGTCTAGTAGTTCTAACCCATATTTAAACAAAATAACGGTCATCCACCTATGATGGCAAACATGATCTGTAACCATAAGTTATATATCCAAAAAAGGCATTGTGAATATCCGAACTCCCAAACCCATCCTCGAAGATTGTAGGACAAATGAAGATCAACAGTAAAATATTACTTCTTTGACATTATCCAAGATAAATGGCAGCAGAGTCGACACAAAGTTGGTGGTACTCCTATTACATAAGTGAAGTCGAAAATTCTGATTCTGGTTCTGTATCCACAAATCTAACAAAATTATCTTATAATTGCAGCGGCCCGATTTCCCTTCTGAGGCCACCACCTTGCAAAACCTACCATATGATTTGCCCTTAAAATCAGGCAAAATTATGATCAATAATTAAAGTCTTCCCTCCTGCTTTGTCCTATCAACAATTATATTTATATTTTTTAATAGTCCAAAACGGTAAATAATAATGAATTTTTTATGCATACAAACACTTTTCTTATATCGTGTAACTTAGTAACTACTCTCATTTTTAACCTTTCTTCTCCAAAAAACTTAGTCTTTTCGGTGCTTTGTGCCCTTACAGGTAAATAATAATGAGTTTTTTTATGCATACAAACTTTTTTTTATTCATCAACGTTTCACTTTGTAATGTTTACTTCATTGACATTGACTGAAGATTAATGGCTACACCGAAACAACACATTGAAGAGATATGAAGAACAAAGTTTTCTATTGGTGGGAAATCTAATCCCTTGACTCAAGATCTTCATTATGCTGTCAAGACCTTCTCCCTCCCCTCATTCGAATGTATATTAACTTGCGATGATATATTAACATATGCGACCAACCGACAAAACCGATTTTTAAAAAAAAATAAAGTTATGTTGTTTTTTCGGATCTGCAGATCAGAAATTTTAAAAAATAAATTTATCTTATGTTTCTGGATGTGCACATCCAGAACACATCAGTGTTTTTAAAAAATTGGTGCGTCCGGATGTACACATCCAGAATCAGGGGACAAAAAAGAAATTTTACGTGGTGGCTAAGAAATTTAGATTGTGTATTAAGAAATGATCTATTTTTTTTTATGACTAAGTTCATTAGACACTTAAATTGAATCTCTTAACTAATTTATCTTCTTTAACTACTTACATTTTAAAAACTCCATCATTTCATTTTCCTCAAAAGAAAAAATAATTACAAATAGAAAACATTTACCAATACTTTTGTAATTTCAGCATGTGTAGACACTATAATGACAGCATGTCATAGAAAATAGAAACCAAACTGGTCATGAATGAATGGTCTGTAAAAAATTGGAGCATGCGAGTGCCATGTGTGTTATTCCAATAATTCTCTTCCTCTCTGCATCGTGTGTTCAATAAATAAACAATATTATCGCTCTCTCGACTCTATTGAGTTACAAACAGACAAAACAACAACTATATAAATATTAATTAAATAAACGATGTAAAAAAAAAAGAAAGAAGAAAAGGTGAGTTACTGATTAGGGTTTTTTTGCATCTAGATTTTCCACATTCTATTTTCTGTTCACACTTCACTCTCACAACAACAGCAACAACAATAACAACCAGATCCATATTTGAGTCAGGTACGATGTTTCCTTTCTCGGATTCTAGTTTCTGTTTCTGTTTTTGTTCATTCAACCGATTATTGTTGATGTGTGAATGAATTTGGGAATTTGGGGAATTTAATTTGTTGTTATGAGAAAGAAAAAAAAAACTGTTGTTTATTGGAATTTAGCTATGGTAATGATAATATTGTAGTTTTTGAATCTGAGAAATGCTAAATTCACATTTATATGGAACTGAAAAGTGGAGGATTTTGAGTTTTATAGATCATTCTCTTGAATAAGAATTTGCAATTTCTATGTAATTAGCTAATTGTTTTCTAGGGCGTGTTTAGATTGACTTATTTGAACGTATCTACGAACAAGTTTTGCAAGATTGTTCAGAAGAACTTGTGAAAATAGCTTATGACATTGTTTAGATGGGCTGTTTTTAACTTATTTTCGTAAACTCTCTAAGATAGTTTATAAAAATAGTTCATAACTTATCCGAAAACAGTTTAATCTTTTGCTATAAAACTAGCTTGTACTTATTACTTAAGTGCTAATCATGATAAGTGCTTTTGTGTCATAAATAGCAAGTAAATCTGAATTATCTTACTTATTTTGCAGCAAAAGCAATTATGTTATTGTATTAGTTAAGACAACAGTGTCTGAGAAGAGTATTGGAATTAGCTGATACGAATAAGATACAAGAGGATGTCAAGTAGTAGGGATACTCATTGGTGCTATAATTGCATGAAGTCGGTTCGATTGGGACGGCGACATGCAGTTTGCTCTAGTTGTGATGGGGGATTTGTTCAAGATCTTGATGATATGGTTCATGGTAGCCCTCCAGACTTTCATGGAGTGGACAGTGATGAAGAGCTTGGACAAAGGTATGGACTAATGGCTGAAAATATCAGGGCACGATCGGATTCAGTTCCCGAAAACGGTCCAAGGTTTACTACTCCTTTGTTAATCTATGGTGGCCAAATTCCAACCAGGTTTTCTAGACAAGGCGGCATTGAAGCTCTCTTAAACGGGACTCCTGGAGTTGGTGTGACTAGAGATAACTCAGGCGACTATTTTATCGGCCCTGGAGTTACGGAACTGTTTGAACAGCTTTCGGCTAATGACCAGCGAGGTCCCCCACCTGCATCGCGGTCCTCTATAGCTGCAATTCCTACTGTCAAGATTGCGTCGAAGCATCTTCAGTCAGATCCATCGTGTTCGGTATGCCAAGATGACTTTGAGCTGGGGTCTGAAGCAAAACAAATGCCATGCAAGCATATGTTTCACTCAGACTGTATTGTACCGTGGTTGGTTCAGCATAACACCTGCCCTGTTTGCCGTCAAGAATTGCCACCACAGGGATCGAGCGGTAACCGTAGCTCGAGTAGAAGCAGTGGAAGAAGGAGAAATCCTTTTTCCTTTTTATGGCCTTTTGGTTCTTCTAATTCTAGAAGTAACGATAGAGCAACGCAATGATGCTGATTGCTCGGAGTGAAACCAACCATATGAGACCCGAGTCTATGAGTCTGTATTTGTTTTCTAAAGGTATCAACTGTTTTTTGTACAAACAGTTGAATTACATATATTGTTTGATTTAATATTTATGTTAATATCACTTAAAGTAAATACTTATGCAATTAGAAATGGTTTCCATGATAAAGTTCATTACATGCATTGCTGTTGTTTTGTGAAGATGTAGGTAAAGATTTTGCCAAGTTAGACCAGAAATTTTCAGCAACTCATGATATAGCAATGGGTCACATTTATGTTGCCATGTGAATGCACCTAGCATTACTGGTTGAGTTAGGCCAATGAAGGCACAAACTCAATCATTCAATGTATAATATATTAAATAAAAATAACACAAATACATCGCAAAATATATGATGAGAATAGTGTGTAATGAAATGAGATAGTCCAATTTATAAAAAATAAATAAAATAGTACAGAAAGACCAATTAATTAGCATGTTATGCTGCAAGCTATGATGAGCTTTTTTTTGTTAAACCATGATGGGCATAGTTAACAACCCAGTTTTGTTATTTAGAGAGAGTTAATATAGCCAGTTTAAATATTAGCCGAAATATTATCTATTTTGGGTTAGTACACAGGAAAATAAGAGCATAATTAATGGGGATAATTGATAGGGGTTTTATGAATTCTCTCGCTCCAGAAAAATAAAAAATATCTTTCTTGTATTGTTCGAAGTTTTACAAAGAAATATATATCCGAATTACAATCTTTGGATACAACTTTTGGAGATTGGAATTCCATTGCATTCTTTTACATGATACTGTCAATCTTTCTCTTTGAAATTAACTCTATAACACAACCCTCTCAAAAAGCCGCATTCAACATTATTTCAATCATCTATCAATTTCTATTCTATTTTCAATCAAATTAAACTCCCTAATCAACTTCTACTCCTTTTCATTCAAATTAAGCATTGAAAAATATTCTGTAAGTTTTTCATCCTCACCTTACTTTTTCTAATCATGATGCATGTCATTTCTTCGTATAGTCTAATTAAGCTACATTATATTTCATCCAATAAAAATGTAATATCTTCTTTCTCCTACTTAGAGCATCTCCAGTGGTAGATTTTTCTACCTAGTTCGCCAGCATGGAATCCACTTTTCTTACAAAGTGCCATTGGAGTTGAAGAATAATTCTCCAAGTGGCAACACCGTTGCATTGTGAAGCAACAAACGGGTGGTTGAAGCAATGTACGGCAATGTTAAAATATATTAAATATAATAGAAATAATGTATTAAAATAATAATAAATATGAATAATAGATGGTTTAGAGTTTAATTAAAATTTAATGGGAATAAAATATTAATATATGAGTTAAAATTGTGGGACCCAAAATAGTGTTGCACCATTGGAGTTAAAATTAGATGAGTTGTTTCATGATGATGTGGCTTAATAGGTCCCACAAAGAACCCGAAAATGAATTGCACCATTGGAGATGCTCTTAGATTTGGTTTGAATTTGAGACATTTTGACTGCTGTTATGAATTCTAATGTGTGTTATGGTCATTCGAATTTCAAAATACAATTTGTGCTTCTAGATTTCAAAATATGAATTGTTGTTAGGGTCAATTTCGGATTTCAAAATACTGGTTGTGGTTAGGGGCAATTTCGGATTTCAAAATACGAATTGTTTCTTTAAATTATTAAAAATAATGTTTATAAATATGTTTATGTTCTATTAGATAGTTGTTTGTTAATTTTTAAAGTGTACCTTAATTGTGATTATGTTATGTCTTGTCTTGTGTGAGTATAGAAAAATGGTTGACAAACAACTAAAGTACATACATGGTCGATTGTCTCAACATGCTTCAATGCATAGGGAGAGAGTTAAATTCTCATGCGTTGTTGAGGGATTGTCGTTCGATGGGCATGGAACTCACGATGCACCTACAATTGTTGTACATGCTCTTAATGTTATTGCATGCACTTGGTGTTGCCGCACTTGATGATTTTCTTAGAGGCCCGAGTGACATGGCACTACTCTCTCAATATGCAAATAATACTGCTAGGCATGTGTGGGAATGAGAGGTAACATACATACTTAATTACACTTTTAAACATTTGTTTTATACTAAGTAAATCGTCTAACATTGATGTATTGGTTGTTGTAGTACTGTGTATAAATGCTAAGAAGATAGCAAAGTTGTTGCAGCCAGATGAATCATGGTTTTAAGAAGTATTAGAGCTATTTGTACTGAAGAACTTTTGTAGGACATGGTATGCTTATATTGACCATGATCTTCTATCGAAATTTGTTGAGAGATGGCAGGAAGAGACACCATCATTTCATCTTCTCATTTGTGAGATGAATATTACTCTTATTGATGTATCGTGCATCCTCAATCTTCTGATCACAAGAAGATTGTTGGATCATTCTTCACTCTAAAGATTTGAGGCACTTGACAAAATGTTATCTTATGGGTGTGTGCAAAGATTAGAATCCGAATACACCCCGTTTTGCAAGTTGTATGAAAATAGGCACCCAAATGTTATTTCATGGGTGTGTACGGATATTGAATTCACATAGTTTTGCAACTTGTATCAAAATATAAACCCAAATATTGTCTCAGGGGTGTGTACAGAGATTGGAATTTGGATACACCCTGTTTTGCAACTTGAATGAAAATAGACACCCAAATGTTGTATATGAGGTGTTTACAAGGTTGGAATTTGGATACACCCTGGTTTGCAACTTGTATGAAAATAGGCACTCAAATGTTATCTCAGGAGTGTGTATCAAGATTTAAATTCGGATTCACTCCGTTTTGCAATTTGTTTGAAAATAGACACCCCAATGTTGTCTTAGAGATGTGTACCGAGATTTGAATCCAGATACTTCCTATTTTTCAACTTGTATGAAAATAAACACCCAAATGTTGTTTCAGGGGTGTGTATAGAGAATAGAATCTGGATTCACTCTGTTTTACAACTTGTATAAAAATAGACACTCAAATGTTGTCTCAAGGTATGTGTACGGAGATTGGAATTCGGATACATCCTGTTTTACATGTATGAAAATAAATACCCAAATGTTGACTCGGGGAGATGGAATCCGGATACACTATGTGTTATAACTTATAGAGAATAGACAATGCAATTTTATCAAGGATGTGTCCAGAGATCGGGATCCAGATTAACATAGTGTTGCTTAAAATAGACAAACAAAAAACGTCCAAGGGTGTGTCTATCGATTGTAATATGGATACATCCTATTTTGCAACAAGATGCTAAAATAGATAGTGATGTTTTACCGAACAACAATAACTTAAAACTTTAATTACAATGTTTCTACAAGTAATGTTAGATACACACTAAAATACATCAAAATAAAGTCACCATTACATCCATGAAAATACTAAAGTAACATTACAACCATGAAAATACCAAAATTTGTACATAAAATGTATAAAAAAAATAAAAAGTGAAACCCATCAAGGACACAGAAGATTGTATATTTTTTTAAGTGTATAACCATACTTTGAGCTATCTGGACCTTTTTCCTCTCCTCGCATAGCTTTGTGATAAATAAAGTTCAATTCCGCTTGAGAATTATTGTCGACCAACTGTGAATACAAATTTTTATCTTTGAATTTGTGTTTTAATATCGTGATGGTATAAACAAATGATGTATATACCTCATTATGTTAATTTGAATCATTTGGTGGATTAATTCCCAACCCTTACGAAATCCCCCTTACTACTTCTCGACCAGTTCTTCAATGTAGCATGTGCATATTTAACTATATTAGTTATGGTATTTCCAAGTAGTCTAATCCATTAGTCCATGCACAAACAGTTTTCTCTTTCACTTGGTCTAATATCGTACTTTTAACATAGTTCAACAAATCTAAATACTTCGCGCACAACATTATGAATTGTATGATAGATTCTGTGAGTGATACTTTCTGTTAGGTGTATTTTGAATGATGTCAAAACTAGGATAGTGTAGCGTTAATGTATATTGGACGGTATCCTCCTATTCTAGATGAGCATCTTAGTATTAGGAAGCATTAAAATGGTTTGGAAAAGGGTTTTACATCATACATGCATTGAAAACAAGGTTTTTGGGAAAAATGCTTTGAAAAACAAATTTTTGTGAAAATAATACATCTTAGGTCGACACATACGTGTTTAGGTCGACATATAGAAGTTTGAATTTCAGTATAGGTCGACACATGATCATCTTAGGTTGACACCCATACATCAATAATAAAGCCTGTAGCCATTGTCCTTAGGTCGACACAAGATCGACACAAGACCTTCATAGGTCGACCTGAGACTTTTACAGGCCAACTTGAGTACCTTGATAGGCCAACATATTGCTTTAATAGGTCGACACACACGACTGTGTACACTGCTGAAACTTCACCAAAGAAAAACACCCTTGCTTATAACGCCTGGACGGTCAAGCATAAGACAGTGGACCGGAGGGAATGTATCCTCGGTAACAGAGGCATTCTCTTGTTTGGCTCTCCAACCTTTGACTCCAGTCTTGAAATTACATTTTCGATGTCATTGGAACAATCGCTTTTCTTGAAAAAGGACGTATGCACCCAAAAAGTAAAAACATGTTTCATGCCTCCTAAACTGAAGATGTTATAACTCCTCATTAGCACATCCTCCTATAACACCCCTGATAGGATATTGACTAGTCACAGTAATGTTGTCCAGCTGTACAAAGAGAGAATCCTTGAAGTTACTAATTGAGATCAACTTGTCTGATCCACAAAGACAGGATTGCTTCTCAAGAAAAACATCCTCAAACAATCAAAGGCACGCATGCTAGAAACAGACCAGGATTCATATAAGAACAATACGCAATGAGAACACAAATAGCTCTCACTAGAATACATGGCTGAAAGAATCAGCGAGCTGAACTGCTAAAGCACAATGTCAAGACATCAGGTCTGACATCACGAAACAACACAAGCCACATGAGAACATGTAAGCTCTATACAGACTGCAATTTTCCAGCAGCAAAGCAGACGGGTACACCACTTCCTTGGAGATCACAACCTACAATGTCGTCATGAACAATCCTAGTTCATATATCAGAGGCACACACACAGCGGAAAGCCTCAAAAACATTTTGGAGTAACCAGAGTTCTCTAAATCCCTTCAAGCATGCAAGATGTCATGCACATTTGGTTTGACATCAAGCACACAAACTGCATTAGAAGATATACATCTTCTCTTCCGCACCAACATCCAGAAAGATGTCACAACGTGACATTCCTTCACCATCAGGGAACACATACACGTGCAGAAGCCATTTCCATGTTTCATATCACAACATCATAACAGAATACCCAAAGAAACCATGGTTCTCTTTAACATCAGGTATGTCGTCCTGCATTTCCATCTGCAGACTGACAAAATAATTTATCCAACTATAAATATACAGAATTTTAAATGCAGAAAGATAAATAACACGGTCAATTGCTAACCCAGTTTGGTGCAACATCACCTACATCTGGGGGCATCCAAGCCAGGAAGGAAATCTACTATGATAACATTAGTTCAAAGCTAAACTCCCCCATTTACAACTACTCGCCTAATCACTACCTTGTTTACTTCTACCTAGAAATCGTCATCTAGATATGAGATCCCCCTCTCACTTCCTAGCAAGCAGTCATAATCCCAATGACCGTACCTAGAAAAACCAAAAAGAAAGATGTACCCTTTTTCTACTACAATACTAGGTCAAGACTCTTGACCAAGAACAATACTCGGTTTTGCTTCAAAGCTTCAACTAAGAACAATACTTAACTCATTTGCTTAAAATCTCTAGAGAGAGAACAATATACAACACACAATATGTCTACCACAATGTATCAAAAGATACAAAGGGTGACTTACAAAGTCACAAACAAGAGACTCTCAAAACCTAAGTTTCTAAAATTTCCCCTAGTTTTTACAAAAGTGAAAGTCGTTAATACATTAGGTTTAGGTATTCTTTAAATAGCCTTCAGACCTACTGGACTTGGGCTTCTTGAGGCGCACAAATGGCAGCAATTAGTATAAACTGGCTGCAAATCAACCTGCACAATAATAGGAGAAAAATACAAAGTTTCCTAAAAAGGCTCAAGGATCCTTTTTACAAAAAGTAACAGAATCTACAATAACAGCAATTCCCACAATATTTTCCCATAACATTCGCCCACATGTACATCAAAACACACTCAAAAACCACACTAAAATTACCAAAATAGTCATGCCCTAACTATCTGGTATAACATGTCCTGGAACATGTCCCAACATCATGTAAAACATGATGTCTAACTGACATGGCAGAACATCTGGTTCAACATCTTGCTAACAACATGTTATTTTACCAAAATGCAGCAAATCCAAAAACCACAGGACTTACAATCTCCCCATTTGGAAAATTTTGGCTAAAACAACCTTTGCAGCAATTCCGGAGAAGAGGAATAATACCACAAAACTTGCAATCAGAAAAATATTAGAGATAAGGTGCAGCTACGGGTCATTAGAGGTTACAACTCCTTCAACCTCCAAAATCTCCAGTGATCAGATGTCAAGATATGTAGTCTGACATCACAGCAACCTCAGACAGGTCTATTTCTCCCCCTGTCACATATACCCAATACTCCCCCTGAAGGGGAAAACCCAAAGCACAAGGCTGAAAATCATGAACTATCCAAGTTCATGCATTAGAAAGGCATACAGCAGAAGCCACACCTATTAGAAACACATACAGCAGAAGTCACATATATTACTTAGAGTATCAAAGTAATAAACAACCTTAGAGCAACTATGGTTCTTAATTACCACAACATGTCAAAACATGTTGCACAACACTGCCCATAAACTTTGACAGAGCATGAGCGGGTCAGCTCAGCTCCCTCTAAATAGTTACACACAAGAAACAACAACCAACTACTCTTTCCAAGCAGTAGTACAAACATGACATAAAGTCATGACATCTGATCTAACGTCAGAACCAACAACAACACTTTACTCCCCCTTTTTAGCCAAAAATCAACAAAAAGAAAACATAGTAAATGTAAACAAAAACAATGGAATCACACAGTAGCAAAAGCTACAAATAGTGCTAATGAAATCAAACACAAAGCACCAGATGGAAACAAATGTTGTCAGGGACTTATTACAACACAAACAAATAGAAACAAAAACAAACCAAAGGAACACTGCAGCTTATGGATCCGCCAATCCACTCCAACCTCCAGAGTTAATGAAAGTAACCCAATCTTTATCACCATTCTCATCAGAGTTTTGGTTTTTCTTGAAGGGCCTCATTGTTGTTACAGATGCCTTCATTGTCCTAGATGCTCCAGTAGACGAGGCAACAAATGTCTGATAAGTGCAAATTGTAGCTATTTTTGTATATAAGTCTTGTTGTACTTATCAATGCTTTTTGGTAAATATCGTTTGAATAAACCCCACTTTGTGTATAAATACGTGGTTAGTATATATTTGTGTTTTTGGTTCGTTTGTGTAACAATTGATAGTTTTCCATTCATTTTGTAGGTGATAAAGCATTGTTGGAGCAATGAGCAAATAAAGGCTCCATGATGTGCCATTTGAACCAATAAAAGGAAGCTAGGAGCAGTTTTGAAGAAAGTTGGATTTTTGAGGCATGCTACTAGCGCGCACCTAGCGCGGAGATTGAGCTAATTCCAGAAGGTTACCCGCTTAGCGCGGTCTGGAGCCCGCTAAGCGGGATTTAAGGCGGTTTAACAATAAATGAGGGCGCGCTTAGCACGCTGCTGCCCGCTTAGCGCGGTCTGCGATTTTTCTAGTTTATAAATAAGGGAAAATCATATTTTTCTAGTGATGGTTTGGGTATTTTTTGCTCCCACTCCATAAAACTTAATTTCTTCATTGGAATTGGTTAGAAAACATCATGGAAGCTTGCATTTGGATGATCCGGGGTGGATTTCTCATCGATCGACTCTAACAATCTGTGAAGTGTTTGGTTCATTTCTGATTTTCTTCATGTCTTTCTTCTTTGTTGGGTTTGTATATGTTTGTACTTTGATCTTATGTACATTTGTCGCCCATGGCGTTATATTTAATTTGCTTTACAAATCTCTATGGATGATTGTTCTTGATTTTTGCTTAAATGCACGAGGTTTGGGTCGTGTTAGAGATAAACGTCACAAACTTCGATTAAGGATAATTATCTGTTAGTTTCTGGATGCTAGAGATAGATTTAGGGCTAACAATCTGTATGGGTGTCAGAACTTAAATGCCTTCCGTATTTCGAGGCTTCGTGCGCGAGAGTGACGAAGAGAGTGATACGGTTGTTTCTCAGCTCGGTGTGTCAGAGATGAACACTATTGTGAGCGATACCGGGTGATATTGAGGAGTATTGTAAGTTGAGTGTAACTGGTCGATAGGTTTAAGTTTATGATGAGTGGAATATGTGCATGCTTAATAAGTCTTTTCTCTCTAATGAATGAATTGTTTTTATGTTCTTATTTACTTTTCCGCATTTATGTTTCAACCATTTTAAACCCAAACTCATAAACATTGATATTGTCGAACAGCAGTTCAGTAGCACCGATCTCTGTAGCACGATAAATTCCCGAAAAAATACTTCCAAAACTTTTGTTGCTTGCCCTATACCGCATTCCAACAAAATGACGTCGTTGCCGGGGATTGGTGTCTTTATTGGATCGCATTGCGATAGTTTCTTTGTTTTTGAGTTGTGTAGATATCGTATATATTGTCTATTTTCACTTGTTTATATTGATACTTCTATATGTTTACCATATTTGTGAATTTTACATGTTTTGCATAATTGTGAATATAATGTATATATTTGTTTCTCTTCACGTTTGCCAAAAGTGTGGTTAGATGTGTAGTTCCGGTTAGAGCTGAAGAGATGAGAGCAAAGGCGGGAGTGAAAGCATTTGGCTCTTCCGAAGCAACGTGTTGGTTTGTAAATAATAGGCGTCAAACTTACGATGTAAAACAAGTATGTTTTATTGTTGTTAGTTTCTAATGTTTTTTTTCTCCCATTCTTTTAGTATGTTGATGGTAGTTCGTGTTAAGGTGTTAAGTTTTGTTTTCCTCAAGCTTGTCGTGTTTAACTTGAGGAAGTTTGTATGTGTAAATATTGTATGTTTTGTAATTGAGTTGTGTAGGTGTTAAGTGGAGGCCTACACCAGAACCTTGTTGTTGTACTGGTTTTTCTGGTTCTGGTGTAGCGCGCTTAGTGCGCCCTGTTGTGCTGAGCCACTGAATTCTTTTAATTGTTCACTTGGTTCCCCCTTCTTCCCACTTCCACCAAGGCCTTATATATTAGTAATTATTAGTAATTTTTCTAATTCTTTTATTGATTGTTTGGACTCAAATTTTGGTTCGATTGCTTGAAGTCGCATTCGGTGATTTTCCGATTTTGAGTGTTTCAACTTGCGAATGCGTGGTAATGATAGTGTTTAAACTTTTGTACACGTTCAAGGTATGTGTTTATCGTTTTCTTGACTTTAGCATATTCATGTTACTTAGGCTTTTTACAAACTTTCATGTCATTCATTCTTTTGTATTCTTGTTCATTTTGTGAATCACTTTAGTTCCCACCCTTTTTGTGAGGAAGCCTTCCATTGTTCATATATGCTCGGAGTACCAATATTCTTGTTTTAACTAGATTTTATTATGCTTAATCTTTTGTTTGTGTTGATTATTTGAAAGCATGAAAAGGATTAAGGCACTTGTTTCATTTTGAGCACAACTACCTTAGCCAAATAGTCAATTCACCTTGTGAGTGTGTAATCGTTTGTAAACCCTTTGAGCCTTTGGTCATTATCCATGTTGTTTGAGTTTGATTCTTGTCTATGAGTGTCAAATTCATTTTTTGTGTGGATCTTGATTGTTGTTTTTTTCTTGAACCCTCAACTTTGTGTTGTTGTATGAATTTTTACCTTGCCTTAGAAAGTAGGGAGTATTCACATGATGATGTGGTTGAATTCAAGTTGGGGAGAGCAATGTTTGCTCACTTATGTTGTTGGTTGCTATGAGGTTGAAAAAGAAAAAGAAAGAAAAAAATTGAAAAAGCTTTGAAAAAGAAAAACAAAAAGAGTAGAATAATGTTGTGCTAATAAGTTCTATGTGTTTTGCGTAACACTTGGGATTTTGGAAGAAGTTTGATTGAAATTTTGTGTTTGAACTTTTGTGAGTTGATCACTCCCTTAGGTTTTGGCAAGTTTTTGTTTCGATTAGCTTTAGGAATTATTCCTTGTTTGTTCACCCGACCACATTACAACCCTGAAAGTCCTTTTGATTCTTGCTTTTGTGTTTTCAGCATGATTTTTGGATGATTGTATAATTTAGTCTTTTGTTTGCAAGATTGTTGTGTGAGTGAAAAATCCTTCATTTTGTGTTTTTCATCTACCGATGATTGTTTTTGCTAGGTGTGATTCACATTTGAACTTGTGTTGTTTTAGAATGTTTGGCATTACTTTTGTATTTAGCATTTGTTTCGTGATTATGTTATCGTTGTAGTTTAGTGGTAAGTATTTACTTTGTGTGTACCATTTTCGATTGAACCATTGCATTTGTTTTTGTTTGTAAAAACTTGTTGATTCATGATTCTTTGGATTTCGCTTTTGTTCCTTTAGTTGTTGTCTTTGTTTGAGGACAAACAATTATGTAAGTTGGGGAGAGTTGATAAGTGCAAATTGTAGCTATTTTTGTATATAAGTTTTGTTGCACTTATCAATGTTTTTTGGTAAATATCGTTTGAATAAACCCCGCTTTGTGTATAAATACGTGGTTAGTATATATTTGTGTTTTTGGTTCGTTTGTGTAACAATTGATAGTTTTCCATTCATTTTGTAGGTGATAAAGCATTGTTGGAGCAATGAGCAAATAAAGACTCCATGATGTGCCATTTGAACCAATAAAAGGAAGCTAGGAACAGTTTTGAAGAAAGTTGGATTTTTGAGGCATGCTGCTAGCGCGCGGGGATGAAGCTAATTCCAGAAGGTTGCCCGCTTAGGGCGGTCTGGAGCCCGCTAAGCAGGATTTAAGGTGATTTAATAATAAATGAGGGCGCGCTTAGCGCGCTGCTGCCCGCTTAGCGCGGTCTGCGATTTTTCCAGTTTATAAATAAGGGAAAATCAGATTTTTCTAGTGATGGTTTGGGTATTTTTTGCTCCCACTCCATCAAACTTCATTTCTTCATTGGAATTGCTTATAAAACATCATGGAAGCTTGCATTTGGATGATCCGGGGTGGATTTCTCATCGATCGGCTCTGACAATCCGTGAAGTGTTTGGTTCATTTCTGATTTTCTTCATGTCTTTCTTCTTTGTTGGGTTTGTATATGTTTGTACTTTGATCTTATATACATTTGTCCCCCATGGCGTTATATTTAATTTGCTTTACAAGTCTCTATGGGTGATTGTTCTTGATTTTTGCTTAAATGCGTGGGGTTTGGGTCGTGTTAGAGATAAACGTCACAAACTTCGATTAAGGATAATTATCTGTTAGTTTCTGGATGCTAGAGATAGATTTAGGGCTAACAATCCGTATGGGTGTCGGAACTTAAATGCCTTATGTATTTCAAGGCTTCATGCGCGAGAGTGACGAAGAGAGTGATACGATTGTTTCTCAGCTCGGTGTGTCAGAGATGAACACTATTGTGAGCGATACTGGGTGATATTGAGGAGTATTGTAAGTTGAGTGTAACTGGTCGATAGGTTTAAGTTTGTGATGAGGGGAATATGTACATGCTTGATAAGTCTTTTCTCTCTGATGAATGAATTGTTTTTATGCTCTTATTTACTATTCTGCATTTATGTTTCAACCATTTTAAACCCAAACTCATAAACATTGATACTGTCGAACGGCAGTTCAGTAGCACTGATCTCTGTGGACACGATAAATTCCCGGAAAAATACTTCCAAAACTTTTGTTGCTTGCCCTATACCGCATTCCAACAAAATGGCGAACTATCGTAATGCGATCCAATAAAAACACCAATCCCCGGCAACGGCGCTATTTTGTTGGAATGCGGTATAGGGCAAGCAACAAAAGTTTTGGAAGTATTTTTCCGGGAATTTATCGTGTCCACTGAGATCGGTGCTACTGAACTGCCGTTCGACAATACCAAAGCACAAGGCTGAAAATCATGAACTATCCAAGTTCATGCATTAGAAAGGCATACAGCAGAAGCCGCACCTATTAGAAACACATACAGCAGAAGTCACATATATTACTTAGAGTATCAGAGTAATAAACAACCTTAGAGCAACTACGGTTCTCAATCACCACAACATGTCAGAACATGTTGCACAACACTGCCCATAAACTTTGACAGAGCATGAGCGGGTCAGCTCAGCTCCCTCTAAATAGTTACACACAAGAAACAATAACCAACTACTCTTTCCAAACAGTAGTACAAACATGACATAAAGTCATGACATCTAATCTAACGTCAGAACCAACAACAACACTTTACTCCCCCTTTTTAGCCAAAAATTGACAAAAAGAAAACATAGTAAATGTAAACAAAAACACATGGAATCACACAGTAGCAAAAGCTACAAATAGTGCTAATGAAATCAAACACAAAGCACCAGATGGAAACAAATGTTGTCAGGGACTTATTACAACACAAACAAATAGAAACAAAAACAAACCAAAGGAACACTGCAACTTATGGATCCGCCAATCCACTCCAACCTCCAGAGTTAATGAAAGTAACCCAATCTTTATCACCATTCTCATCAGAGTTTTGGTTTTTCTTGAAGGACCTCATTGTTGTCACAGATGCCTTCATTGTCCTAGATGCTCTAGTAGACGAGGCAGCAGATGTCCCAACATTAGACTCTACCTTCTTTGAATCAGCATTCTTGACAATTTTTCCATCCAACAAACCAGCCTTCGTAGCATCATAAGTTTTGGAATTTTTGCTAATTTTGAAAACACGACTGTGTACACTGCTGAAACTTCATCAAAGAAAAACACCCTTGCTTATAACGCCTGGAAGGTCTAGCATATGACAGTGGACTCGAGGGAAGGTATCCTCGGTAACAGAGGCATTCTCTTGTTTGGCTCTCCAACCTTTGACTGCAGTCTTGAAATGACATTTTCAATGTCATTGGAATAATCGCTTTTCTTGAAAAAAGACGTATGCACCCAAAAAGCAAAAACATGTTTCATGCCTCTTAAACTGAAGATGCTATAACTCCTTATTAGCACATCCTCCTATAACACCCCTGATAGGATGTTGACTAGTCACAGTAATGTTGTCCAGTTGTACAGAGAGAGAATCCTTGAAGCTACTGATTGGGATCAGCTTGTCTGGTCCACAAAGACAGAATTATTTCTCAAGAAAAACATAATTAAACAACCAGAGGCACGCATGCTAGAAACAGGCCAGGATCCATATAAGAACACTACGCAATGAGAACATAAACAACTCCCACTGGAATATATGGCTGAAGAAATCAGCGAGCTGAACAGCTAAAGCACAATGTCAAGACATCAAGTCTGACATCACGAAACAACACAAGCCACATGAGAACATGTAAGCTTTGTATAGACCGCAATTTTTCAGCAGCAACGCAAACGGGTTCACCACTTCCTTGGAGATCACAACCTACAATGCCATCATGAACTATCAGTTCACATATCAGAGGCACCCACACAATAGAAAGCCTCAAATACATTTAGGAGTAACTAGAGTTATCCAAATCCCTTCAGGCAGGCAAGATGTCAGGCCATTTGGTTTGACATCAAGCACACAAACCTCATTATAAGATATACATCTTCTCATCCGCACCAACATCCAGAAAGATGTCAGAATGTGACATTCCTTCACCAATAGGGAACACATAGACATGCAGAAACCATTTCCATGTTTCATATCACAGCATCATAACAGAATACCCAAAGAAACCATTGTTCTCTTTAACATCAGGTATGTCGTCCTGCATCACACATCAGATTCTTTCTATCAGCCATAATCACCACCAGTCTTGGCCAAAACTCCACTCTAAACTCCATCAGAACTAGATAATTCAGTTCTAAATCTGTTGATGAACACACACTCCAAATAATGAGCTCTTGCGAATAATCTGCTTCATTATCTGAAGAGTAAATATGTTGCAATGATGTTTCAATGTATGCTTGGACATTAGTCCCTTGAACCATTAACCTTGGTTCTGGACAACATACATAGGATTTGTTATCATCATAGCAGTTCAGGCACATCCACTTATATGCACTACTTGAGAACCAACATTTAAACACAGCAGTAAAGGAACAAACTGCAAAGATAGACCAGAGACACTCGAGGAAAACTTCTCAGAGAAAAATAAACTCTCTCACAACAAGAACCAATAACTTTCACACAGACGCACAATGTCAAGACAACATGTTTGACAACACAGTACCAACATAAACACTTATGCAAACAAGAAGAGGTTTCCTCTAACAACCACCATCTGAATAGCCCACATTACCAGAATGCTGACTAAGCCTATCACACTTATTAGACTTGTCTCACTTAGTCTGCTCCTTCATCCACATAGACCGTTCCTTGCACTGCCCTCATAGGAACTATGAGAGGAAAGTCTTTAACACTTGCAGAAGTCTAATGATGTATCATCTTAGAGACTTCAACAATCTTGGTCAGAAGCACAGAAGCAACTGGCTATGGAATCAACTTCCTCCTTAACGCTTCATAAGTCTCATTAGTGACCAAGCATTCTCTCCTGCCAGATCCTCCCTAACTCCAAACATAAGTTCTTCAAGTGAAATAGAAGTGCCTGATGTGACCAGCTTAAACCCAGAAGAACACCTCTTTCAGAGTAGGTTTTTGCCTCCAACAAGAATATTCTGATGTCTATCATGATGTCAAGATATGTCAAGAACAACATTGACTCAGTTTCCTTCCTGATGGAAACCAAAATAATAAGTTGACATGTGAGTTCTATAGAGCCTTAAGAACACCTATCCCATTTAGGTTCCCAGTCAACTCCTCAAACAGAATAACAATAGAATAATTTTTCACAACCTCATAGAATTGATCAAGATTAGAGGACAAAACAATCACTGCTTTATGATCCATGAGCAACAAATTCTCCAATATAGGGAACTCAACCAAGTCCAGCTTATCTGTGGGCAACAAATTCTAGAAGATGTTGGGATAAATGTCCTTGACATTTGACCTTGTCAATCTCTCCACTTTCTTCAAACCTAGGTTGAAATGTCTCTTCATCATATGCCAGGTCACACACTCCTACAGAGTAGGAGACAAAACTCATGCTCGTTTTCTTCAAATCCCACCTCTCATCTCAAGGACAGGACAACAAAACAGTGATCTAAAAGATCCACGTGCTGATGATGACATGATATTTATCTACAACAGCAGTCACATTCATGACACATCTATTAGGGAAGAGACCTCTGAACCCTGCTAGCCTGATCAGATGTGCCTTCAAGAAAGGTCTTGAGAGACTCCCAAGCTTCTTTGGTCACCACACATGTGTTTATCAAACTGAACACATGATAAACGCCTTCATTGGATATGGACCTCAAATTAGCATAATGAACAATCCAAACACATTCTTTGGTGACAGATTTCCAACACATGTTATTCTCTCAAAGATCATACAGTACCAGAAAAAAAAACTCCCTGAAGCTCACCCAAAACTGACTAGGGTGCCAGCTTTGATGCCAATTGAAATTTTTTGGCACATACAACACATGATGGTAATTCTGATGTCTCAACATCAGAGTACAGATTCATAACAGATGTTTTGACATCAGCACACTGACAGAACAATTCATCCAACTGTAAATATGCAGAATTTTAAATGCAGAAAGATAAATAACACAGTCAATTGGTAACCCAGTTTGGTGTAACATCACCTACATCTGGGGGCATCCAAGCCAGGAAGGAAATCCACTATGATAGCATTAGTTCAAAGCTAAACTCCCCCATTTACAACTTTTCTCCTAATCACTACCTTGTGCTACTTCTACCTAGAAATCGCCATTTAGATATGAGATCCCCCTCACACTTCCTAAAAAGCAGTCATAATCCCAATGACCATGCCTAGAGAAACCAAAAAGAAAGATGTACCCTCTTTCTACTACAATACTAGGTCAAGACTCTTGACCAAAAACAATACTCAGTTTTTCTTCAAAGCTTCAACCAAGAACAATACTCAACTCCTTTGCTTAAAAGCTCTAGAGAGATAACAATATACAACACACAATATGCCTACCACAATGTATCAAATGATACAAAGGGTGACTTACAAAGTCACACACAAGAGACTTTCAAAACCTAAGTTTCTAAAACTTCCCCTAGTTTTTACAAAAGTAAAAGTCGTTAATACATTAGGTTTATGTCTTCTTTAAATAGCCTTCAGACCTACTGGACTTGGGCTTCTTGAGGCGCACAAATAGCAGCAATCAGTATAAATTGGCTGCAAATCAACCTGCACAATAATAGGAGAAAAAAATACAAACTTTCCTAAAAAGGCTCAAGGATTCTTTTTACGAAAAGTAATAGAATCTGCAATAACAGAAATCCCCACAATATTCTCCCATAACAGTCGCCCACGTGTGCATCATAACACACTCAAAAATCACACTAAAATTACCTAAATAGTCGTGCCCTAACTATCTCGTATAACATGTCCTGGAGAATGTCCCAACATCATGTAGAACATGATGTCTGACTGACATGGCAGAACATCTTGTTCAACATCTTGCTAATGGCATGTTGTTTAACCAAAATGCAGCCAATCCAAAAACCACAGGACTTACAACTATTTTCTCTGCAGTTCTTTCAATAAGTAATGAAACTGTGATTAATCTATGTCTCAAGTCAGTAACTGTTTTGATTCTTCATTGCATGTGTAAAGGTGCAGCTGATTTTCTAATCAAACTTGTTCGGAAGAATGAGCTTGCGAACTTATGGAAACATGTATGGAGAAAGCATAGTGTATATCTTACTTCTGAATCTTTTTACTTTTATGTATAGTCTTCTTTCACAACTTAAATTGACATTACCTGATGACCGTGAAGAATCTGTCTGAAGAGATTGCTAATGAAAAGCTTGATCTCCTACATTCCGATAAGGTTTTGATCGATATTTGTCTACTTTACCCATCTAAGTTGCATCATCTATTTTAAAATTCAGTCACCATATGAATGAATTTAGCTTATGGTTGGCTGGAGTTGGAGGAAGCTATTCAAGTAGGTCCAGTACAAGGATTTGGGCAAGCGTTGAGCTCCATTATTGATACTTACCTTTCTCTGTAAGTTCTAGATGCTGGTAGACTTAATTATTCAATCTCAAAATAAACATGTTTGAATTTGATTTTGAAATAAGTAGAAATGGAGCAAAACCTTTCAAACTGCAAATTAGAGCTTGTAGAGAAAGTGAATAGTATTAACGAGATTCTTAAAATGATGGTACTGCAGGAAGCCTGGGCTACTGGTTGCCGCACTTCAGTTGAAGCAGATAGATATCTGCCAGGCAAGTACAAAGAGGGCCACTGGAAGCCTTTACATTTTGATGGTAACAGTTCTGATATCATAAATATCATATCTGTTTTCTATATTTTTAGCAAACTTTAGGCCGTATACTCTTAAACTATTTTAAGGTTTTTGTATATACCACTGATATTTACCTTCCTGCAGGATTCAACTCTTTATTAAATATATATTTTAATACATCCAATCAAACATTTTTATAACTAATATCTTATGGCATGGTGTTGTCGATGGTACATGAAATATTATATGTATAGTTTTCTACTTTATAGATAAGTCATATTTCTTCCTTGCATTTCCTTCTTTCTTGACACGACCATCCTTGGTGGTCAATGTAGTTTAATCAAGCATTTCATGGTGGCGTCTGGTAGAGCATACGTTTTCATTCAACGTAAAAAAGAGAAGACTATCATGGCAGTGGCTATCAATTTTTACTCTCTAAATGGATGAATATAAAATTTTTCTCCTTTTTTATAATTTGTTTCTTTTGCAAGCTTGAGACCATTCTGTTGGCATGTTCTGCGTTCACGAGGCAGATGGAAAGGTACGAGTTTTTCTACAAGATAACATGGTAACATGACATTGTAATATGGTGTATTATCTGCAATTTGAAGTTTGGGGAAGAATATTGTCATCACATTTTAGATTATTGCATAACATATTAGCTAATCTTGGGATTGAAAATTTAGATTGGTCCTTACCATGTTGTGGCAAAATTTATGTTTTCTCGATATTCAATGATAGTCTCATTGTTCTCATGAAAATTGGAAAGTTCAGCTGATATAATGCTATTGATTCTTTTAGATATACAATTATATTATTTTCTGTTATAGGGATTTAAGAATTCAACAAAGTTTTTTGTTATTCTAACAAAAAAAATTATGTTGTTGCTGTTGGTGGTTATCTATTATTGTGTTTACATTCATCATTGATACTAAGTTAGCAGTGTTATTTGCGTGTTTATGTTTTTCTCATACTGGTCCAATTCGTCTATGTGATGTATTTTTCAGATACTTGCAATCTTATTTTGTAGATCTTAGCCTTTTCCTTGCAAATGATAGTAAAAAATATATGTTTTTGTTGACAATAGACCATGGTTGAGAGACCTTGGTTCATAGTGATAGTTATATGTCAATTTCTTTGTTAAATGTTGTAGTTGGTAGAACTTTTATTGTTAATCCTGTTTGGGAGCAACACTTTTATGTTCCTGTTGCACATAATGCTACTGAAGTGCATTTTGTTGTTAAGGATAATGATGTGGTTGGTTCACAACTTTTGCGATTCCGGTGGAACAGATATATACAGGTGAAAAATACAAGGGACTTATCATATCCTTAATACCAGTGGGAAGCCTTGTAAGCAAGGTGTTGCGTTGAGAAGTTGTCCGTTTATCATCAAGGAGTTGGAGCGGGCCTGATTATATTGGTGTGCCGAGAACGTATTTTCAGTTGAGGAAAGACGGAACTGTTACTCTATATCAAGACGTTCATGTTCGAGATGGATGCCTTCCTAATGTCATGATTGATCATGGAATGCATTATGCTAACAGAAAGTGTTAGGCTGACGTTTTTTATGGAATACAGCAAGCGAAGCATTTGGTTTACATTACTGGGTGGTCCGTGTGGCACAAAGTTGTGTTGTATTAGATAATAAGTTATCCTAAGTTATCTTTTTTTATCCAATATTTTTCCTTATCAATTAAACACGGGGAAATAAATCTAGCTTTTTCTATAATGATAATTGGACATGGTTTCAATATTGATCTGAGGTGATCAGAATGGATCTTCGTGCCCTTCCGTGTAGGGCAGAGATGATGGATGTAGGAGAGGAAGGGGTGTACCTGCAAGGTACTCCGATGTCAAAGTAAGCTTGGGCTAGAGAGAAAGCAAGTACAAAGCATTTAGGTATAAGTTAGAATATTGAATAGTGATCAAACCTGCCCCTCTCAAGTGAGAGTGTATTTATAGCTATAACCCCCAGCGCGGGGCCAAGGTCTCCCATATGGCCAAAATATCTGGTCCACCAATGAGAGACTGCCAGGTGGAAGGTCAAGCGCGTGACCTTTTGACTTGGTCCAACTGTCCCTGTGATATTCGGAGAGGCAGTTGGTTGCGTGAACTGTCAAGCGCGTGAGGTGGACGTCCCCAACAATCATATTGTGCCCAACAGCTATATTGTGCCTAACGGCTAGATTGTGCCCAACGGCTAGATTGGCTGAACCCAGCTATTGGGCCTTGCCAAGAGCTAGACTAGATTGGGTCTTGCCCTATTGTGGGCCAAGAGCCTGCCCAGTCCAGAACAAGAGCCCCCCAAGTCTTTACTCTGAGGAAGAGTGATGACTTGAGATAGCCTTGTAGACTGTTGCCTTTGAATGAAAATGTTCGGAGACATACCCTTCGCCTGCTTTATGGTCAGTGTGGTCGACACTGGTTGCTAAGAAGCCCGACAACACCTTTGTATGCGAGGACATGCTAGCGAAACCGGCGTTTTTATGTCGACAAAGTTTAACAACGGTGCCCGCGAAAATGTCGATTTTATGTCGACCAGGTTTAATAATGGTGTCCGCAAAAAGGATTTTTTTTTTGTCGACCAGCCCTTAAGAGGACGTGGCTCGTGTGGTCTGTCGAGGAGGATATGCCCGCGGGGGACTGGAAAAGACATGGGGAATGCAACGCCTAGCTTTGGGAATGCCAAACGAAGGTTCCCTTCTGACACGTGGTGGTGCATTTAATTACTGTCAGGGCTTAGGGGGTCTAGGCTATGACGGCCTTTGCACTTCCCTAAGCGAGCAATTGCTTATAAAAAGGGGGGAGCGAGGATTCATTTGCACACTTCACGCAAATTCCTCTCCTTAAACCTGTCATACCCCAAATTTTGACCACTCATTGTAAAAAAAATTCGGCTGTGTTTTCACTTCGTGTCATCTGCATATCATATCATCTGTTTTGTCATACATATTGTTTGAATTGTCAGTCGAAATGTACACGTTGAAATTTCAGTCATTTTTGGTTAATTATGCGGAAAATCGATGAACGGACGTTTTTTCAACTGAAATTGCAAATGTCCATTATTCATCTATTTTTTCACATGATTTAATCAATATCCCATTTTTATTTTATTTTTACACATATATAATAAAAAACGAAAATAAAAATAAAATAATAAAATAATAATATAATAAGAAAATAATAAAATAATAAAATAATTAAAAAAAAATATTTCTTTTTTTTTCTTCTCACGTTTATATATATATATATATATATATATATATATATATATATATATATATATATATATAAATTTTTTGTTTTTTTATATATATATCTTTTTTTTTCGCATAAATATATATATATATATATATATATATATATATATATATATATATATATATATATATATATATATATATATATATATATATATATATATATTTATTTATTTATTTATTTATTTATTTATAGAAAAATAAATATAAATTCATACTTATACAATTTTGTTTTTAATATCATTTGTCTTTTTATATATATAATTTGTTTTATATAATTTATTTTGTAACAGACTTTGAATTTTTGAATATAAAACTATTATTTTTGAAACTTAGGAAACAAGTTATGAAACTTATGGAACAAGTTATGAAGACTTAAACACAATTTTTGATTATTCTATCATTTATTTCCTTGATCACCAAGCCATCTTTTTCCTATAAATACCACATCAAATTCAATTTCAAAATCACACCAAACAATGTAATAAACTTGGTTCTCCCTTCTCTCTAATCTTTCTATGTCACTTAGAAACATGGAAATTGTGAAAAATTTCACACACACACCAAGAGGTGGTGCGCCCCCCCCCTCTCCTTTGGTAAGTTTTTTCTCATTTTTTCTTTTCATATTTTGTCACACATTTTTGTTTAATAAATAATTATGAAATAAATTAATTATTTATTTAGTTTTACTAATATTAATTAATTATTTTTACTAAATATATTCCAATTAATTTAATTTGTGTGATTAATCATTTAATTGTTTAATTGATTATTTGATTTCATCTTTGCTAAAAACATGTCTTATTCTTAAGTTTATTTTTTTTCAAAAAAGGAATTATTTGTAAATAAGTGGTCACATCACTTATAGTTTCAATTCAATTCAAACCACTTAATAAGGGAAAAAAAGAATTTTCTATGAGATCCCTGGTTTTTCTCTGTTTGTTTGCGGTTTTCTTTTTCATATGATGCAGGAATTCTTAATCAATATCTTGACGATCATTGGACGCTTAAAAACTTTATCATGTACCTTGGGCTCGTCTGACGCTCCTCTGCTTGCGTGAAAATTCACCGGTGTCCGGTACACTTTATATTTAATCTTTGCTTGTGCATCATGTTTATGATTTAATAAATCCTCTTTACAAATCTTTTTCAAACTTTTTGGGCCTCTTGATAGAGTGTAAGTCTCATCCCTTTGTACATAAAACCTTTTTGGGCCTCTCCCTGAGCTGTAAGCCCTAATCTTTGTTCAAAATACTTTCTCCTTTGATTTGGAATCCAAATATACTATTGTTATCAAATTTTATTTGTTGAACGACTAACTAAACAGTATGGAAGCTCTACAACGGGTAAGTGTTTATCCGCTTTCATTTACTGCTTTCACATATCTATAACTGTATTATGGGGCTGCTTCACTGTAAGTCTTCTTTCACATCCTTTTATATACTTGTCATATATCAACTGTATATATACTAGTATAGTTATTTAGAGTTTTCCCCGGTAATTACGTCTATAACTAGGTAAAGCCCTGTTGGTCACTCTTAAATACAAACAAAACTAGATCCCCATAGGATTACCAGATACAGTCTTCCCTCCTCTTGGGGTTAAACAATATGGAGACATGAAAGGCGGCATTCTCGGTGAACCCTTTCTCAGACTGTCACTTAGAAATTGTCAAAAGGAATTCTACTCCCCGAGGTGATATTTTCTCCGTGAATAGCATATCTTGAGTTTCTTCCAAACCCTCGAACTTTCCTGGAATGATCTCTTCTTGGTGAATTGCATTTCTTGGACTTCTCTTGGTTTGGGGACCCACATGTTTCTTAAAAGCATCCCCGCCTCCTCTTTGGCGTTGTACATGGACCCTCCGGCTTCTTAGAAGTTCTCATGCCTTCTCTTGGGCTTAGTACAAGGACCCGACAACCTCTTAAAGGTATAGGAACAGAACCTAGTCATCCTTTGCTAGAGAAGTCTTTCTAGAGTCAAAACATCAAACCAATTTAGGGTTGATTCTCATCCCTTAAAACATCAGCCTCCGCTTGGGCATCGTGCACAGATAAAACCAGTAGACTTGGACAGTCTTATTTCCTTTTGGATCTCAAGAAACCCTTTCCTCTTTATTTCAAACATCCGACGCTTTCCCGGATATTCCTTTTCTTTTCATCCGACGCTTTCCCGGATATTCTTTCTATTTTCATCCGATGTTTTTCCTGGATATTTATATCTCAATCTTTAATCTTTTCACTCTTTCAATCAATTCCCACAAACACCCTTTTAGCTTAAATCTTGGGCTTTGAACAAGACACAAATACTCAAACTTTTAGCTTCAATCTTGGGCTTTGAACAAGACACCAAATATCTTTTTCCTCCCATAGAATAGGAGGAACTACGATTGCTCTGATTTCCCTGTTTTCTTTAACGGGAATACGTAGGCATAAGATTGCGAAATCTTAGCGAGCACACTAAATAAAAACCTTAGGTCCAGTACCTTACCAAAAACATCAAAAAACCCGAAAACAACAAAAATATCTTTTCAACATCTCTCAACCTTCCCAAAGGAGAAACTTTCCCATTTACAGCAGATAAACACCAGTAAGTAGAAAGCAGTAAGGAAGATTGCTAACAACCCATGGATAACCATGTATAGGATGGGTAGTTGACAACTCCCCATTGTATAACCTGACACCAGACCCCTCAATCTCTTAGCATTTGTTAAAGAAAACATTTGCGTGCAAGGTTAGTTTGAGATAGCTTCCCTTTCCTTTCCAGCTTCATAGGATAAATAAGAAATCAGAAAGTAGCACCGAATCCCATCCGCAGGTGGATGTGGGCGGCCACGAAAACCGCGCTACAGAAAAATGGCGACTCTGCTGGGGACGCAAACTAGGATTAGAATTCCTAAGAGGTCTAGGTTGTTAGAAAATTTTCTATATACTATATAATATATATATCGCTTTTCCTAATTCCGTGTTTATTTTTCTACTAATGGGACTGCGGGTGATGCTGCATCTGGAAAGAATGAGTATACACCTAAGATAAGTGATGGCACTAGACGGGTAATCTTACAGGGAGTGACTCCCAAATAAGAGATCTCGGTCGACCATCGAATCAGTGGAGATACCCTCTGAGGATTCAATGCCTATACGACTTCGGTTGTTGAAAGCAGATTGTTCGATTGGGTTATCTGAGAAGCTGAGGATTTTAGTAGACTGAAACCATTTTGTAGTGCGAAAACTATCATAAATAGTTGTCACGCGATACTACCCTCATTTGAGATTACTCTAAGATACTACAGCTCGCTGGCGATACACTTGTTGTTGTTATCCCAAGAGGGGTCAATAATTTTGAGGACAGGTACAAAAAATCACCAGTATAAACTTTTGGGGATGGGTAGAGCCATGACTTCATGACACCAAACCTTTGACCCCATGCTTTTTCTATGTTTTTGTGTGCTGCATCCATGCATTGCATTTGCATCCCTTGCATATTTCATACATACGTCCTGGTCATCGTCAATTCATTCCAACCTTCTTTTTTTCAGTCATCTGTAAGTCGTCAAACTGATCCCTCATCACCGATACGGGACCAGAGCTAACGTCAGGAGCAAAATGTCAGAACAAGAAGTGCACAATGCAGAGATTAGGATGGAAATAGACGATCTGAAGTCAAGCGTGACTAATTTAACGGAAATTCTTCAGGTCCTAATCGCCAGAGGAGAGCCACCTCAGAGGACTGTCATCCAAGAAATCACGAGTGCTGCTATTGAGCCTCCGCCTGTTCAGATGCCACCATCTACATGGCCGGAATTTGGATTGCCTCATGACTTCATTCCACAACAGGTCACTACCACTTTGGTCGGTCAAGCTCCAAGACCAGAGTTTCAAATCCCTATGTCTCAGAACCCAGACCTCTGGTACGGACTGCTAAAATTCCCTTTGAGAATCCTAACTTTGGTTACAATGCTTGTGCTCAAAGTGAGGACAATGTGGACATTGAGCCTAAAGATGCCAATGAACAATATTAAACTTTGGAGAAAAGGCTCAGAGCTGTAGAAGAAAATGACTTCTTTAACGTTGATGCAGACAACATGTGTCTTGTGTCTAACCTCGTCATGCCAGCCAAAATTAAGACCCCTGAGTTTATAAAGTACAAAGGCGACTCCTGCCCAAAGGCTCATTTGGTAATGTATTTTCGTAAGATGGCTGTCTACACCAAAAACCAGAAGTTGCTCATCCACTGCTTTCAAGATAGCTTAAGTGGAGATTCACTCAAGTGGTACATAAACCTTAAACGAAGCAACATTCATTGCTTGCAGGATCTTATCAATGCTTTTATGAATCAGTACAAGTACAACCTGGACATGACTCCAGACCGTCGTTAACTCCAGAACATGACTCAGAACGAGAAAGAATCTTTCAAAGAGTACGCTCAACACTGGAGAGAGTTAGCTTCTCAGGTCGAACCCCCTTTGGCTGAGAAAGAGCTTACCAGAATATTCTTAGACACTTTATCTCCCATCTTTTGGGAAAAGATGATTGGCAGTGTTTCATCAAACTTTAGAGACTTGGTCATCATTGGCCAAAGACTTGAAGAAGGCATCAAGAATGGAAAAGTCTCTAAAACCGCTGAATCTTCTAATGCTGTAAAGAAACCCTATGGAAACTTCCAAAAGAAGAGGGAAGATCAGACTAATTATGTCTTGGTTGAGGATAAGAAACCTCATTACAAACCTCAGCAGCCTAATCAAGCTGATATTGCTGCTATCACTCCTCTGTTGGCTGCTCGACCAGCTCAAGCTCCTCAACGTCCGGTTGTTGGGCAAAACCAGAACTATAATAGGACTCACTTTGATCTTATTCCTATGGCGTACACTGAACTGTACCCTATTTTGGTTCAGAAAAGAGCGATTACTACTAAGGCAGCACGTCTTCCTCCAAATCCACTTCCACCTGGATTCATATCTGACCTTCATTGCGCATTCCATGAGGGGGCTGCGGGCCACGATTTAGAAAAATGATATGCACTAAAGGCTAGAGTGTGGGATCTGATCAGAGACAACCTCCTCAGGTTTCGTGACACTAGTCCTAATGTCCAGCGCAATCCTCTGCCTGAACACAAGAACTGAAACTTCAATCAACTTCAACTCAGTTACTTCCCAAAGACAGGAGAGCTCATCCTTGTGTTTGATTAGTCACTGACCTTGTTTCTGTCTATTTTGCATTTTCCTTGTTTGTATCATATTTACTTTCAGCTTGTTTATCTTTAAATGTCAATTTTAATGAAATGAGCATGTACAGTATTTTGATTCAAATCATCTGTTTATTCGCATCATTATGCTTTCTCTTTCAAAAAACAAAAACTTTCAAAATAATACACCTCTTTTTCAAATTTTTGACTATGCAAATATTTGTGGGAGGATGATGAAAACGTAATACCCATAATTATTGTCGGTATGCTTTCGAATAAAAAACTTTGCTGACGATGTAAGGCATTTTTTTCAATTCCCAAACACTGGAGATATAAGGAAGATAATCCCTCGTTAACCCCTTTGAGCCTTGAAGTAAAAGTTTCTTTCTTTATAAAAAAACCAGCAATTTTAACCAGGGGCAGGGTAGTTCTCAGTTTAATTTGGGTTGTGTATTCGAGTTCAAAAGTTTACATACAACAAGTAGATGCTGAAAACGTCTTTCAAATCAAAAGCTAGTGATGGTCTGTCGTAATCATCAAATCAAGCAGTCACGTTCTTTCTAAGAAATCAAAAAGAAAAAACCCGCTAAAAAAAATCTTAGGCAAAAACTAAGGCATCTCGCTGACTATAAATTTCAAAATAAATAGGTCAGGCAAAAGTTAGGGATAATACAGAGAAGAGGTCCTTAAATCCTCGATTTTCAAAAAGTCCACAAAGACGAAAAACGACTAAATATTGTGAAGAAGCAGTAACTGCCATTTCAAGACTTCTGGACCATCGTCATCACTATCATCGATACAATTCCGAAACCTTTTGGAACCTGAATGCATAATTTAAGTTTAACTGAGCATAGGATTGGAGAACATCACGAAGGGGGTGGGCACCAAATAAACTTTGAGCCTTTGTCTTTCTTTCATAAAACGTGAACCAGACCACGTGATAACCCTCAAAAGACTAATTGAAGCAAGGTTATTTTTAGAGCATACTACAGCAAGGTTGCGTAAACTGACTCCAAAATCATTTTTTGCAAATCATTTGTTTTGGTATTATACCTCTGTTTTACTTTTCAATCAAAATGTTTTAAACCACCGTGTTTTTTAACCAGTAATCCATATTACTGTATTTTTTCTAAAACAATGGTTTTGTTTTCAAAACTTTTGCATGAACTTTGCATTAAATTTTCTATGTTTCAATAAACATTTTTTATTGCAAATTAGCTTTCCTCTCAAGGAATTTTCAAAACAGTTTAGAAACTTGGTCAGTGATCCTATCAGGGGCAAGTTCTTTCCAGAGCCTGTTAAGAATCAGTTCAAGATTTGTTCAGTGCAAGTCCTTCTCAGAATTGGTTTATTCATAAAAACTTTCAAGACTCATTACTGGGGCAAACCTCCCTAGTATACAACATACATTCATTATCATTCAAGCTGAAGCAATAATCAGTTCATCTACAACAGTCAGCGAGTCTGGGGCAATTTATTTGGAAAAATCCCCAAGCAACTCTTCAACCTTCCTCCAAGGATTATAAACTTGATACAATTTATCAATATGACAAAGAATTGTTTAACAAACAGCATTTTCAGTCCCTAAGCAGTGGCAGTGATCTCTGTGTTGATGGATCAATTTTGTCTGTCACTCCCCAAAAGAGTATAAACTTGTTGGTTTTCACTCTTCAAAGAGTCTAAACTTGTTGTCAGCATTTTTTTTCATTTACATTACATACATTTAATCATACATCATAACATTTTTCATATACTATGCATTCAAGAGTGTTTTAATCCTCATTTGCATTCATCAGTGGTCGTGGTATTATCAACATCTTACCTTTCTACAAAGTCCTACTTATCTGGCACCTATACTTTTATGTCTTATCTGATGTTCTTCCAGATATAACTTTGTTTCTATCCGATGTTCTTCCGGATATGTCTGTCTGTTCTGATGCTTTTCTAGAACTTTCTTTGTGTTCATCCGATGTTCTTCCGGATACGTCTGTCTGTTCTGATACTTTTCCAGAGCTTTCTTTGTGTGCATCCGATGCTCTTCCGGATATGTCTATTTTATTCTGATGCTCTTCCAGAAACTCCTTTAATGTCTAGCTGATGCTCTCCCGGATATGACTTTTTCTCATCTGATGCTTTTCCAGATGCAACTTTTGTTCTGATGACTTATCTGATGCTTTTCCGGATATGTCCATCATTCTACCAGTCTTCTAAAATATTTTCTGTACATTTAACATTTTTCTAAATGTTTCGGATTTACACTCAAAGTTATCTTTAATACATTCAACGCTTTTCTGGATGTCATTAATATATCTTCAAGTTTGGTCGACAACTCGGTCTAATGCTTTTTTGGATGCCTCCGAGTTTGTTTCTCCTTCATCCAATGTTTTTCTGGATGTGCCTGATTTATTTTTCAGACTTCATTCAATGCTCTTCTGAATGTCTCTAATAATCAAGTCTGCTTATGTTCCAGATTTCATTCAATGCTCTTCTGAATGTCTCTTACGGTTATTACTGTTCTTTTACAGGGTTTTTCAATACATGTCTGAAAATCTCTGATGACTGTAACCTTTCTCCCAGTAAAGTTGTTTTCGCTTTCTGGATGTTCATGTATATTCCACAGTAAAATTAAAACCACTTTCTCAGAAGTCTCTGACATATTCTCAGATCTGGTCTCATTCCACATCTAATGTTTTTCTAGATGTTTCTGATATATTTTCCAGAGTATGACATTGCTTTCGCATCTGATGCTTTTCCAGATGTCTGAATCTCTGTTCCAGGGTTTACCCATCTTTTTCCAAATACTACTGAATACCCTTTGTCGCATCGACAAATTTCCGCAATATCTTATATTCCAAGAAAATTCTATTGGTCTTTCTCCTGTGGCATCATTCCCCACAGTGTTCAAAAGTCTTCCATTCATCGCATATCATTTCATCTGCGTTCATGGTCAAAATTCTAAGTACTCTGATATTTAATCCTCTTATACCTCGAAGGTCTAAATCTCTTTGCTATTCATACCTTCAGGCTTAAGAAGATTAAATAGGGGCATCTGTCATACCCCAAATTTTGACCACTCATTGTAAAAAAAATTCGACTGTGTTTTCACTTTGTGTCATCTGCATATCATATCATTTGTTTTGTCATACATATTGTTTGAATTGTTTGTCGAAATGTACACGTTGAAATTTCAGTCATTTTTGGTTAATTATGCGGAAAATCGATGAACGGACGTTTTTTCAACTGAAATTGCAAATGTCCATTATTCATCTATTTTTTCACATGATTTAATCAATATCCCATTTTTATTTTATTTTTACACATATATAATAAAAAACGAAAATAAAAATAATATAATAATATAATAATAAAATAATAAATAATAAAAAAATTTATTTATTTATTTTTTCTTTTTTTTTCTTCTCACGTTTATATATATATATATATATTTATTTATTTATTTATTTATTTTTAGAAAAATAAATATAAATTCATACTTATACAATTTTGTTTTTTTATGAATTTTTGTTTTTTATAACTTTTGTTTTTAATATTGAAATTCTGGTATGACAGACCCAGATGTCGAATAAACATGTCGAGACATCTGGTCTGTTATCAGCAACATATACAAGATATAGACAGTTGAAGAAGTTGCTAAAAAGTAAAGTGCACACAAGAATTGTTTACCCAGTTCGGTCTAACAACCTACATCTGGGGGCATACCAAGCCAGGATGAAAGTCCACTATTAGCAGTATCAATTCATAGACCCTACAGCCAACACACTCGTTGACGATCTACTCACTTAATAACTACCCAATGACCCTTCTACCTAAGTTCTCCCTAGATAAGAGACTCCATCTCTCTTCCAATCATCGCAATGATGTCTAGCAGTCAACACCTCAGCCACTGCATCAACAGCTTAATTTCCAACAACTCTTCAATCACAAAAAAGTAGAAGACACACTTCAAAGAAACACAATCACCATTGCTTAAAAGCTCATAGATGATTGACAAATACAACTCAACTAAACAATCCAACTCTGAGTACAAAACAGTACCAGAGTGTCTCACAATTTCACACAAACCCTAATGATCTACATCTTGGACCCGTGCTTTTTCTAGGTTACAAGCATTCTATTTATAACTTATTCCCAACTAGATTTGGGCTTCAAATCACAGCATAACAGCTGCTACAAATCAGCAGAAACTTCTGCTACATAATAGGTCTTCAATCAATTTCTTCCTAATTTATCTCCATAATTAGAAAGTCATTATTCTTCAATATTCTTCTTGAAACCTATAAAACAGCACCACACAGGATAACATAATATTCCCAGAAACATTCCTTACATTGGGCTTGGGCATTAGCAGATCTTAGTTTTAATTAATAATTAAAACTAATTATTCTCCAAATCTTTATGCATGAAAATAGCCAACCCTATTCTTCACAAACAGATTGCTTCCAAATAATATCACTCAAACATAATTTTACTCCCAGAATTACGCAAGCAATCACTCAACACAAACACACAACACAAACACACAAAAGATTGCTAAAAATAGCGCAGCAAATAAAACCTAAAAATCTGAACTAGAAGTTCTGTCTACTGATGTCAGAACATCGTGTTTGACATCATGCACAAATCCTGCAATACTAAAAACCCACCACCAGTAGAATGTTAGAATCACATGTCAAGACATCAAGCAAGACATCTTGATGTACCACATTGTTTTACCAAAATTGCTGCCAATTCAGAACTAACAATCTCCCCCTTTGGCAAATTTTGGCTAAAACAATTTATGATCACAAAACATATCAGAGATCCCTGCAGCAGAAACAACATACACCAGACAACCACATCTAACCCAGAAAGCCAACCAACCACATCATTACTATGCCAACATTACTAAGCCACACTACTTTCCCCCTTTTTAGCCATAATTAGACAAACTCCACTAGGAAACTTCCATAGCAACCAGAATAAATAAGCAACATTCAGAACAAATCCATAGAGAAGATAGTACATTAATACAAACCAAGCACAAAAAGTTCCAAAGGCAAACTCTGATTCATCCAACCAACATACTCAGAACAGAACAGACTATTCTACATCCTTGTGAGACTGGTTCAAATACGAGATCCAGACACAATAGCTGAACAAACTTACTTCTCTCCCCCTTTTTGGCCAAAAATTGACTAACATTGGGGTAAATGTACACTTCTGGTTCAATCCATTGACACACCTGGTCTAAACTGTCATGTCCACCATGAACTTCACCAGTAACACAATGTCACGACATCTTGTCTGACATAACACCCTCACCAGAGCCACAAACAATCTTGATAAACAACTGCACTACTTCAACAACAAAATTTCAACTCCCCCTATCTAAGATAACCAGTGCTCCTTTGCAAGAAGAACACCTTAAAAGAATAGAAAACATAAGACTCATCTTCATGTCTTCAAGAGCGCGCCCTCTGTTCAACACCCCTGCTGAACGCATTCACTTAATGCTTGATCCTCAAACAACACTAGTACATTTAACTGACAGAAGTTGCTCCTTCAACAAGAAACACCACAAAATCACTAATGATATCCCATGACACCTTTATGATCCTATAGTAAGAGAGCACCAGGATCACATCCTTGTACTATAACCAACAAACTCTTGGATTGAGACCAAAATCACCATTGATCCCTCTCATCCAGAAACCATCGATACCCTGTGCAAATCCACCTTGAATTTTACATCCATAGACATTCTTGTTCCTTGAGATACAATCCAATTAAATCGGGAATGCTTCACACAATCATCCACAAGTTCTGAAGCACAAACACACTGCCTTCCACTACACTCTAAGTAAAGTCCTCTTACTTTGAATTAATAATACACACCAAGACAAGTGTGACATCTCCCATCAACAAAGACCCCTACAGAGTTCTTCCAAAAACTACAGAGAAAAATAAATTCTCCCAGACATATGATTCAAACAATTAGCTTCACATGGCTAGAATCATACATGTCCTATTAAGAACACACCAAAACGCCATCCAGCAGCCTAATGTCATAGCATGTTATCTGACATTATATCCTCATAAGAGGCAACCAATCTCCACAAGCTTGATCAACATGCAAGCTTCACAATATATGCACCTTTGCAGCAAAATCCATAGATAAGTACTCCCCCTGTCATGGATAACCAATGCTCTAGATGGAGATGAACATTTGAGCACCAAATCTTCACACACTTGCTGAGCACATTCACATACTGTACTCTCACTCCTAGAGAACACATCCAAGTACCCTGACTGGTTTAACACTGCTCGCAAACTCCACGAATTCTCAGCTTACTTAAAAGCTTTACTGAGATCCAATCTCTTCAAGAGAAAGAACAGCTCTTAAAAAAAACTTTCTGATCAAATCACCTCATCTGACATAATTCCTCTTCCATTACATCCACTAGTAGTTGTTGATACTAGTGAGGTCTTCAAAAATAGTAGTCATGCTTTGCCAGAACATACTACTAAAAACAATATCAGAATCTCCACATTCTAATCCACATAGTCAGAAACAACTCTTCTGACAAAAATGCTTGAGCATCCAACTCCAAGTGCACAATCTCAATCATCTTCCAAATATAACCATCAACAATCATGATGTTACAATCATCATTTGGGACATCAGCTTCCCATCACCATTTAAAGGACTCATTGCACATAGAAGTCCTTCAAGAAGCTCCCAATAAAACACAGCCAGAGCAGCTTATTCAGGTTAACATAAACACTTGAACACCATAGAGAGAAATAAACTCGCACACCCTCTCTGAAGCAAAGAGTTCAGACTGCAGCCTTGCATACTCACATCAGACAAATACTTAGCTCCCGTCAAAGTATTTATCATTAGTCAGATGCACACCCTTATCAGAGGACAGACAAATACTCAGCTCCCGTCAAAGTATTTATCATTAGTCAGATAAGACTACCTTCTCACACAAGGTAGGACATTTGGTCTGACATTCTTCTTTCGCACACATCAGGCATCTGTTGATTCTTCTTCATGACAAACCATCATGACAACCATTCACACCACAAAATCATTCCAGATTAGGTCAGTGTCTTGACCTTTCACTCTACCCTGAGCTAAACAACCTTCCTTGGCTGAGGAAGCAAAGAACTGAAATGATGTTTCAACATCAGTTCTGACATCAGTCTAAATCACATGGATTTAAACATTTACTATGGCTTTGGAGACAACAACCATAGTAATCCACACACATTTCTTGCAAGGGACATAAGAGGATCAACCATCAGTAGTTGATCAACCTTCAAAACCAGATCATACACACATGCAGGAACCTGCATACTCTACATCTTAAGAATCTTCTTCTCAAACTACTAATGTTCAGACCTCTTGTCTGACTTTAAGATGTTGGATACTATTCTTCTGCACCTAAAGAGGAGATTCCCTCTAACAGGTTTCTGGAGCATACCAAAAAAAACATTGACTGGTCATCACAAACAGATTGTTCAGAAAAAAATATGCTTCTCCCAACACTTCAACCTACAAGGATGCCCTTCAATCCTTGCAAAAAAAATATTCCATTATGTGAGGACACCACATAACTGAACTCCAGCTTAAGAAGAAACTTCTCATGCAGATACCAGGGAACCATAATCCTTTGGTCCCAAAAAAAACACCAACTCCTCCTTGCTCCAAACACAAATCTGAAATGTTCATTCTAGATGGTTTGGATGACATTCCAACAATGAAGACACTAGTCAACCAGTTAGGTTAATACATATCCTCTTTGCACAACCCTTTGAGTTTCTCTTCCACTAGAACAAGAGTTTCATGCTCTCATAGACTTGATAGTGATATCAAGTTTGAGTAAACAACCTTCATCCTATTTTTGAGAAACACCACCAGAAATATTGAGAAAAATAAATTCTCAATAAGAAGATGTCAAGAAATTATGTCTGACATTTCTTCGAGTTCTTCCAGCATCAGATTAAGGACTTCCCCTTATTAACTGCTAAGAACTCGTAAGGGAATTATTCATTCTCCCATCCAATAGGTGCACATCCTGTGGTTAGTACACACATATAACTCCTTTTAAACAGAATCTGCTCCATGGCCATAAACAAGATTGCATCAATCTGGCTCTTTTGAACAGAAGGAACTTCCAGATTTCAGAGAGAATGTCCTTGACATTTGAGCTTGACCTCCACACAAAAAAAAAACAGCATTTGTACTCCTACTCACTTGGATCAGAAATACACTAATCCAATGAGTGACAATATGTTGATCATCTCTTGACCAACACACTTATCTAAGACATGTTTCTTGATAGAAACTTCTTAGACACACAACCCAGATGCCTCCTCTTCCAAGCCAGGAGTAGGTTCCAAACAGATGTGATCAATACACATTTGTTTAGCCCCCAAGCATCTGCTATGCCATACCTTTATCCAACAAGATTCTGCACAATCTGCTGGCTTGATGTTCCAGCATCTGGTAGGACATTAGTTCCCTTCTCAAGAAACACACCAAGAGATCCTTTATCAAAGCCCGGAGATTGGCCTTTTAGGGTTGAAAGCAAGAATAAATTGCTTCTAACTTTCTTCAGATCTCTTTTCAACAAACTCATATAAAAGTGCCTTTATGAGTGGACTTGGGATGAACGTCAAGTATCTTTGGAAGCTCTAACAAGCTAGTTGAAGCTATCCTCAAGTATCACCACACCATGTGATACACCTTCAGAGGAGAACTGAGTGTTGCAGCCTCAACACACAAAACCACCAGGAATTTTCCATCAGATATATATATGCAGCTGAACACACACCAAAAAACTCCTCTACAACCTTTAGGCAAAACATAATAACCCTTGCACAAACACGACACTCCATGTGCAATAGGTCAATCATAGGTTTGAAAATAAATAAAACCACAGAGCAGCTCACCACCAAAGCTACAAGCCTGATAACAATAAACAGGTCCAATACACACCCTGTCATGAACAGGTCCAAGTTAAAATAACTTTTCAGTAGGTACCACCTACCTTGCCCATGACCAGAAAGTATCTTCCCTAGGATCTCACCCAGAAAATAGAACAGGATACCTGCTCTGATACCAATTGAAATTATGGTATGACAGACCCAGATGTCGAATAAACATGTCGAGACATCTGGTCTGTTATCAGCAACATATACAAGATATAGACAGTTGAAGAAGTTGCTAAAAAGTAAAGTGCACACAAGAATTGTTTACCCAGTTCGGTCTAACAACCTACATCTGGGGGCATACCAAGCCAGGAAGAAAGTCCACTATTAGCAGTATCAATTCATAGACCCTACAGCCAACACACCCGTTGACGATCTACTCACTTAATAACTACCCAATGACCCTTCTACCTAAGTTTTCCCTAGATAGGAGACTTCATCTCTCTTCCAATCATCGCAATGATGTCTAGCAGTCAACACCTCAGCCACTGCATCAACAACTTGATTTCCAACAACTCTTCAATCACAGAAAAGTAGAAGACACACTTCAAAGAAACACAATCATCATTGCTTAAAAGCTTATAGATGATTGGCAAATACAACTCAACTAAACAGTCCAACTCTGAGTACAAAACAGTACGCGAGTGGCTCACAATTTCACACAAACCCTAATGATCTACATCTTGGACCCGTGCTTTTTCTAGGTTACGAGCATTCTATTTATAACTTATTCCCAACTGGATTTGGGCTTCAAATCACAGCATAACAGCTGCTACAAATCAGCAGAAACTTCTGCTACATAATAGGTCTTCAATCAATTCCTTCCTAATTTATCTCCATAATTAGAAAGTCATTATTCTTCAATATTCTTCTTGAAACCTATAAAACAGCACCACACAGGATAACATAATATTCCCAGAAACATTCCTTACATTGGGCTTGGGCATTAGCAGATCTTAGTTTTAATTAATAATTAAAACTAATTATTCTCCAAATCTTTATGCATGAAAATAGCCAACCCTATTCTTCACAAACAGATTGCTTCCAAATAATATCACTCCAACATAATTTTACTCCTAGAATTACGCAGGCAATTACTCAACACAAACACACAACACAAACACACAAAAGATTGCTAAAAATATCGCAGCAAATAAAACTTAAAAATCTGAACTGGAAGTTCTGTCTACTGATGTCAGAACATCGTGTTTGACATCATGCACAAATCCTGCAATACTAAAAACACACCACCTGCAGAATGTTAGAATCACATGTCAAGACATCAAGCAAGACATCTTGATGTACCACATTGTTTTACCAAAATTGCTGCCAATTCAGAACTAACAAATATCATTTGTTTTTTTATATATATAATTTATTTTGTAACAAACTTTGAATTTTTGAATATAAAACTATTATTTTTGAAACTTAGGGAACAAGTTATGAAACTTATGGAACAAGTTATGAAGACTTAAACACAATTTTTGATTATTCTATCATTTATTTCCTTGATCACCAAGCCATCTTTTTCCTATAAATACCACATCAAATTCACACCAAACAATGTAATAAACTTGTTTTTCCCTTCTCTTTTCTTTTCATATTTTGTCACACATTTTTGTTTAATAAATAATTATTAAATAAATTAATTATTTATTTAGTTTTACTAATATTAATTAATTATTTTTACTAAATATATTCCAATTAATTTAATTTGTATGATTAATCATTTAATTGTTTAATTGATTATTTAATTTCATCTTTGCTAAAAACATGTCTTATTCTTAAGTTTGTTTTTTCCAAAAAAGGAATTATTTGTAAATAAGTGGTCACATCACTTATAGTTTCAATTCAATTCAAACCACTTAATAAGGGAAAAAAAAGCATTTTCTATGAGATCCCTGGTTTTTCTCTGTTTGTTTGCGGTTTTCTTTTTCATCTGATGCAGGAACTCTTAATCAATATATTGACGATCATTAGATGCTTAAAAACTTTATCGGGTACCTTGAACTCGTCTGACGCTCCTCTGCTTGCGTGAAAATTCACCGGTGTCCGGTACACTTTATATATAATCTTTGCTTGTGCATCATGTTTATGATTAAATAAATCCTCTTTACAAATCTTTTTCAAACTTTTTGGGCCTCTTGATAGAGTGTAAGTCTCATCCCTTTGTACAGAAAACCTTTTTGGGCCTCTCCCTGAGCTGTAAGCCCCAATCTTTGTTCAAAATACTTTCTCCTTTGATTTGTAATCCAAATATACTATTGTTATCAAATTTTCTTTGTTGAACGACTAACCAAACAGCATGGAAGCTCTACAACGGGTAAGTGTTTATCCGCTTTCATTTACTGCTTTCATATATCTATAACTGTATTATGGGGCTGCTTCACTGTAAGTCATCTTTAACATCCTTTTACATACTTGTCATATATCAACTGTATATATACTAGTATAGTTATTTGGAGTTTTCCCCGGTAATTACGTCTATAACTAGGTAAAGCCCTGTTGGTCACTCTTAAATACAAACAAAACTAGATCACCATAGGATTACCAGATACAGTCTTCCCTCCTCTTGGGGTTAAACAATATGGAGACGTGAAAGGCAGCATTCTCGGTGAACCCTTTCTCAGACTGCCACTTAGAAATTGTCAAAAGGAATTCTACTCCCCGAGGTAATCTTTTCTCCGTGAATGGCATCTCTTGAGTTTCTTCCAAACCCTCAAACTTTCCTGGAATGATCTCTTCTCGGTGAATTGCATTTCTTGGACTTCTCTTGGTTTGGGGACCCACAGGCTTCTTAAAAGCATCCCCGCCTCCTCTTGGGCGTTGTACAAGGACCCTCCGGCTTCTTAGAAGTTCTAATGCCTTCTCTTGGGCTTAGTACAAGGTCCTGACGACCTCTTAAAGGTATATGAACAGAACCTAGTCATCCTTTGCTATAGCAGTCTTTCTAGAGTCAAAACATCAAACTAATTTAGGGTTGATTCTCATCCCTTAAAACATCAGACTCCGCTTGGGCATCGCACACAGATAAAACCAGTAGACTTGGACAGTCTTATTTCCTTTTGGATCTCAAGAAACCCTTTCCTCTTTATTTCAAACATCCGACGCTTTCCCGGATATTCCTTTTCTTTTCATCCGACACTTTCCCGGATATTCCTTCTGTAACACCCTTCTAATCCCCGCATAAAAACATACAATAAATCAGAGTAAATAATCATGCTATTCATTTAAGGGTGTCACACATAATCATAAAACATCATAAAACACTTGTCATGCTCATTAACACTTTAGTAATTTCATGCTTTTCAAAACTCTCTTAGCATGTAGCAGCGGATTCCAAATAATCATAAAAGACATAAAGAGAGTTTCATGCTTATCACATTAATAAACGAAACTTGGGCATAAAAGCCAACTTCATACAAACCAAGTAAGCATAAAGCATAAAGTAGAGTACATAGTATATCTCTAAAACATAAACCCAATGATCCCAGTGTTACATGATCAGAGCATGACTCAACCCAACATAAATAAAGACTCTAAACAGCTGCATCAGCGGCTACCTCGCGCTACGAGAAAGTCTACTCCTCGGCACCTGAGCGATGTCGTATAAAACATCATTCCAACAGAAGGGTGAGAATTCACATCAATATTGAAATTATAAGATAATGATTATTGTAAAACATATAAACACAAATAATAAATAATCTCACACTTCAATATTCATCAACAAGTATCACTCAAGTATCCACACAATTCATATCAAATTCCAATACTCAACAAGTCACAATCACACACATACTTCCATATAACAATCATATATGTCATGCGACTCGATGCAAACTCAATGCAACTCATGCCATGTGGTACCAACACTTGTTATTTTTTTCGGTTTTTACATTTAAACCGGGTCCGTCCCCTAGACCAATAACAAAGCAAAAGCCCGTCCCCTAGGCTTTCAAACCCCACTCTATGTTTGGGACAAGTCACTAGCTCCCACGGAACTAGCAAGCATTGCCTCTTGACACAAATGATGCGTATGCAATCAACAACCATATGCAATTAAGACCATTCCCTAATCTTAATATCATGCATATTTCAAATAATTCATCACACTTGAATTATCACACAATTGCACACACAAACACATTTTCATAATTAAAGTATTCATACTTTAAATGTCATCGCCACAATCAACAATTAATACATAAGGACTAATTAGATCCAATTATAACTCACAACCACCAATTACCAATTAGATATAGACTAAATAATCAATCTCCAATAATTGAATCCAATATCCAATAAAACTTCACTATTCAATAAATAATAGTCACTATTTAAATAAACAAACAATCTTTGAGCAAATAATCAATAAATAAATAATACTTAATTAAATGAATAGCAAATATTTATTATCTAATTAAAACATATAATATTTTAATTATAATTCTAATTAGTACTACTGTAATTATACTACAGGATATAATCATTTAGTTGTACTACTATATAATGCATTTCACTCCCAAGAAAAGGCCACAAAATGCTACAGGGTATACATTGATATCACTTTCCATTCCCTGAAGTATATAAATTGTATCGCTACAATGTTGGAAGTGAACAAAGACTCACCTTTTCTCCTATCATTATTGCGCTAAAGGCTAGAATTATGGGGTACTTCCATTCAATATTCCATATAATTTGTTTTGTTACAACATGTTAATGAAAGGATCATATTTTAATTTTTTTTTCCTATGCGCTATATATGAGTTAAAAGACTAGAGGAAAAATGTAGCAGCAAGTTATTAACTTTTATATCTTACTGATACTGATTGGCATTATTAAATAACAATAGAATGATATTTGCAGGATATGATGGGACCTCATGCGCAACATCATGAAGGGGGAGATATCACTAATTATCCCATTGTGCTAATGACCACTCATGATTTACATCCTATGCATTCATTATCTAATTAATATATATATATATTAATGTATCTATTTCTTCATATTTATTTATCATTCCCTAAGATTCCAACGCAACATTCAATGGGGGTTACCTGTAAATGCCAAATTAATATACTTGTTCTTATTTCATGCGCTAGTCACAGTAGTAAAAGGTAATTTATAAACTATCTTCCCATTACACTATGAACAAACGCTCCAGGGAAGTTTTCCATGCGAAAGGCTACTGTAACTAGATACCACCTAATTCATTGCCTCACCTTTCCTAATATCTTTCATGTAGTATTTCACTAACTATCTACCAAAAATCAATTTCCAAACATTCAAAAATTACTAATTTCAGAAATAATCCTTAACCTAATTAATTTCAATTTCATAGAAAAAATTTTGGGGATTTTATTTTAACACTAATTCTATCTGTCGTACCTCGAAAAATAAGAACGACCTCGTGAAGCGCAATCGCACTCCTGCGGGATGGACTTAACAGAGTCGCCACCGATCTTTATTTATTCCATAGAGGGAAAGGGAAAATATCGAATAAAACCCTTAAAAAGAAAGGATAAGAATATGGTCATCGCAACCAATTTCTGAATTCGGGAGTCGGTTACGCAAGGGGAAGGTATTAGCACCCCTCACGTCCGTTGTACTCAACGGGAACCATTTAGTTAAGGTTAAATGTATGTTAGCTTAAGGTTTGTTTCTAATCTTCAACTTATTGAGAAAGAAAGGTAAATGATTATTGTTAAAGGAGAGAAAACCTAAAGAGGTTTTTTATTATTAGGGTGCTCGACAAGACTTCGGAATATCGTGCCTACGTATCCTCATAGTGCAATGAGGAAATCAGAGCAATCGTAGTTCGGCGACTACGGTGAAAATAGGAAAAGGTGGAAAAACAAAAAGGTAGCTCGCTGGGATCTCGCAATCCTATGCCTACGTATTCTCAAGATGAACTTGAGAAATCAGAGCGTCCGTAGTTCTGGCTCTACGGGTGAAAAGCTTGAAAGTAAAGCTTGTGAGGATTGATTGTTTAGGAGAAGAGATTAATGGCTATCTCTTATGAAGGTTAAAGAAATGGTTAAAAATCACAAGAGATTAATGGCTATCTCTTGGAAAAGCTAGTGGTTTAAAAGTGGCTTGAATATGTTTTAAGAATGCCAAAGGGTTATGCCAGAGTGCTAGACTCTAACAGTCCTTTTCATTCAAGATTGATTGTAAAATTGTTTGTTGGACAAAAAACATTGATAGTAATCAATTGTTCGAAGAGTTGTGCCAAGATGCTAGATCTTGACAGCTCTTACTCATCCAAGTTGAAATGAAAAATAATTAATGGACAACGAGCTATTGACGATAATCAATTACTCAAAGAGTTATGCCAATATGCTAGACCTTGACGGCTCTTATTCGTCCAAGTTGATATGAAAATGGTTTAATGGACAATGAACGCTTGATGAAAATCAATTGTTCGAAGAGTTGTGACAAGATGCTAGATCTTGACGGCTCTTATTCGTCCAAGTTGATTAAAGGTATTTTAAGGAGCGAAAGAATGAATGAATGGCTACCCCAAAGTGCAAGACTTGAGACCAATCGTTCGAGGTTTCTGCTAGAATGCTAGATTCCAACAGTCCTCTTCTTTCGTATTTTTTATTTTTTTAAAAAAGTTTAATCATTAAATTTAAATGGAAAGATTTAGGTACAAAAATAAATAAATCTTAATAATAATATAACAATAACAAAAACATGAACATATAAAATATTACATTTTTACAACATAACTTCACAAACTAAAAATATATATATATACTAAACTACTAACTATATATGGTATGAATAAAAACAAAGGATGAATGATACTCACAAACTCCAAAGCTAGCAAAGGTTAAGCTTGTTGTGTAGAAGGAAGTGAAAGTGTTTTGATGAAAGTTGTTGTTGTGGTGAAGATGGTGAATGTTTATGGGTATTATGTAAGTAAAAGAAAAGGATAAAATTTGATTCCTAAAAAAAACAAAAAAAAAAAAGATTTGATTTAAAAAATATGTAATGAATGTGCAAGGTTTTGAGAATGTATGTGTGGTATTGTTGGTGCCAAAAAATGAGAGAAAGAGAGATCTTATTTATAGTGTGAATGAGGTGGGAGTATTGATGTGGCAATCCATGTGACTTTATGAGAATGATTCTTGGCCATTGATAAGTCCAAGTTGGCAATCCATGTGAAATGTGAGAATGATTCTTGGCCATTGATAAGTCCAAGTTGGCAATCCATGTGAAATGTGAGAATGATTCTTGGCCATTGATAAGTCCAAGTTGGCAATCCATGTGAAGTGTTTGTACTACAATGTAGTGGTCCCAACTTACCATTTTTCCCTTTATGGACATGAAGACAAACAAAAATAAAAGTAATAATAATAATAAAGCTTAGTAATAATAAAACTAATAATAACAATAAAGCTTAGTAATAATAATAATAATAATAATAATAATAAAAACTAATAATAATAAAATTAATAATAATAAAACTAATAATAATAATAATAATAATAATAATAATAAAAGAAATAGTAATAGTAAAACTAAAAATAATAAAAAAGATAATTGAAAATGGTTAGTAAAAAAAGAAATAAAACAAATTAAATTCTAACGAAAAATGCATGATTAATGAGATGTTTAACTAAAATGCGAGACGACTGACTCAAGATAATATGCAAACGATCAGAATATCTTATGGTAAAATTTGGGGTATGACAGTTGCCCCTTTTTAAATATCTTCACCGGATGACATGAGTGATGATAGTCTTCATGAAATCATGGTGGAAGGTATTTGAATATAGATAACCGAAAATTTTGCCCTCAGACGCACTGGCATGCAATGCTATGGACCAAAGAAACAAACTAAGATGCTGACATGCTACGAACTCTAATATGATGAAAAGTGTGAAATGGTAAATGCAAAACGAAGACGAAAGCAGGCAAGGACAAAGTCCACACAATGAGCAATCACTCACTGGGGAAAAATACCACATTGGAGAAGCTGAAACAAAACTGGGGAATATCTAAAGTGATGAGACAACTGATTCAAGCGTGATCGGATGACACTTTAGAAAGAAAAGATAACACAAGTTCCTCAATGGAAGCAGAATCGGAAAGACGGTCTCCACTGGGGAATCAAAAGTCATCATCCATGAATGGAAATGGATGGAAAAGAGTCACGATATTTAGAAGATCATTGAATGAGGTGGGGAAAAACTGGAAAAAAAATGAGATAAGCAAACACCAGAGGTATTCAGAAAAGCGTTGAATAGACTCTAGAAAATAACAGACAATTGTGACATTCAGAAGAGCATTGAATGAACTCCGGGACGCATACCAGAGATATTCAGAAAATCATCGAATAAACGCCGCCACACATCCAGGAAAGCATTGGATGGAGAATGGAAACAGACTCGAAAACATTCAGCAGCCGTTAACCAAAGTCAGAAACGAATTGAAGACATCTAGAAGAGCATTAGATGAAGACAAGAATTCTAAAGATACATACGAAACATTTAGAAGAGCATTAAATGTACGGGAAAAGGGTTTTGAAAACATATCCGGAAGATCATCAGATAAGCAACATTATATCTGAAAGAACATTAGATAAACAAGGTCATATTCAGAAGAACATCAGATAGACACAAAAAGTGCTATGGAAAAACATCAGGAGCAAAAGACTCAATCTGGAAGAACATCAGAAAGAGAAAGGCACATCCGGAAAAGCATCAGATGGCAAAAGAAATGAAATTCTGGAAAAGCATCAGAATTACAAAGGACTATCTGGAAAAACATCAGATAGGTTCTGGAAAAACATCAGAACAAAAAACTCAATCTGGAAAAACATCAGAAAGAGAGACACATCCGGAAGAGCATCAGATGGCAAAAGCAATGTCATTCCGAAAAAGCATCAGAATAAACAAAGCGAAATATCTGGAAAAACATCAGATAGGTTCTGCAAAAACATCAGAACAAAAGACTCAATCTGGAAAAACATCAGAAAGAGAGACACATCCGGAAAAGCTTCAGATAGCAAAACCAATGTCATTCGGGAAAAGCATCAGAATCACAAAGGGGTATATCTGGAAAAACATCAGATAACACAAAGAGAGAGTTCTGGGAAAACGTCAGAACAGAAGACTCGATCTGGTAAAACATCAGACGGTAAAAGAAATGAAATTCTGGAAAGACATCAGAATTACAAAGGATTATCTGGAAAAACATCAGAAAGAGAGACACATCCGGAAGAGCATCGGATGGCAAAAGCAATGTCATTCCGGAAAAGCATCAGAATAAACAAAGCAAAATATCTGGAAAAACATCAGATAGGTTCTGGAAAAACATCAGAACAAAAAACTCAATCTGGAAAAACATCAGAAAGAGAGACACATCCGGAAGAGCATCAGATGGCAAAAGCAATGTCATTCCGGAAAAGCATCAGAATAAACAAAGCGAAATATCTGGAAAAACATCAGATAGGTTCTGGAAAAACATCAGAACAAAAGACTCAATCTGGAAAAACATCAGAAAGAGAGACACATCCGGAAAAGCTTCAGATAGCAAAACCAATGTCATTTGGGAAAAGCATCAGAATCACAAAGGGGTATATCTGGAAAAACATCAGATAACACAAAGAGAGAGTTCCAGGAAAACGTCAGAATAGAAGACTCGATCTGGTAAAACATCAGAGGAGACAAATATATATGACATTCAAGAACGGTATTGGAGAAAAGACAGGCGAAGACATCCAAGAATAACATTGGATACAAAAGAGGAACCGACATATTTGTTTGGTAGGTGCCAAGTGAGTTGGACTTTGACCACAAGGTAAGACGTGGATAGCGACACGACCTAAGGACAAATGCAAATGAGGATGAAACACTCATGTTATGCATATGGTATATGAATTATGCAGATGATATATGATCGAATGCAAATGCAGGTGCAGATGCTGACGGCCCGTGCTCGATTCTTTTGGTGAGAAGACAAGACTGGAAGACTGATTCCTCAACACAGAGATCACTGCCATTCTTGTCTGGGGACTAGAGATGCTTCTGCTGAACACATCATTGCCACACTAATAAACTGTATCTGGTGATGATCCTCGTAAAGAAGGATGGAGAACTGCTTGAGGATTCTTCAAGTAAACTGCCCCAGATTAGCTGACGGTTGTAGATAAAATGATCATTGCTTCAGCTCGATCGATTTAGGAAATGACCGTTTCATGGTGATCTTAGAAAGCTTGCCCCAGTCTGAGTCTTGAAAGATGATTGTTCTACTGTACACTGGGAAGGCTTGCCCCAATATGAGTCTTGTAAAATCTTCTGTATAAACCAATTCTAAGAAGTCGCCATTAAACTCTACAAATCTTGAACTGATTCTCAACAGGATATGAAATGAACTTGCCCCTGATTGGATCACCGACCAAGTTTCTCAAATGTTTGAAAATCCCTTAAGAAGAAAGCTAGTTTGCAAACAAAAGTATTTGTACAAACATGGTAAATGCAAAGTTCATGCAACTTTTGAAATCAAAATCATTTTGAAAGAGGTGTAAAGTATATGGGATACTGGTCAGAACACGGTGGTTCAAGACATTAAAGTGAAACGTTTAAGCAAAGGGTGTAATACCCAAAATAGGTGACCTGCAAAGATCTTTTGGAGTCAGTTTACGCAACCTTGCTGTAGTATGCTTTCAAAATAACCTCGCTTCAATTAGGTCTTCTGAGGGTTATAACGTGGCCTGGTTCACAGTTTAAGAAACAAAGGATAAAGGCTCAAAGTTTATTTGTGACCCACCCAATCTACGTGATGAACTTCCAATCCTATGCTCAGTTAACTCAAGTTATGCATTCAGGTTCCCATAGGTTAGGAATTGCACTGATGATAGTAACGATGATAGTTCAAAATTCAATGGACTTGAGATGGCAGTCATTGCTTTCTTACTAAACTATTTGCCATTGAGGACTTTCAGGATAAAGGATTTAAAGATTTCCTCCTTTGGTTGTCATACAAAATTTTCTTTTTTTTTCTTCTTCTTTTTTTTTTTAGTGACTGCCTGGCTTAAGGATTACGACGAACCAACGTTGGCGTTCGACTTGAGAGACATCTTCGACACTTACTTGTTGTGTGCGAATGAAAATTTGTGAATGCACCCTTTTGTTGAGAGGCGTCTTGAATGCAACTCTTGTATTTGAATGCACAATCAAGTTAATTGAGAACTACCCTGCCCCAGGTTAAGATTGCGAGTATTTATTTGTAAAGAAAAGAAACTCCTACTTCAAGGCCCAAATGGGTTGACGAGGGATTAACTTCCTTATTTCTCCAGTGTTTAGGGACTGAAACAATGCCTTACATCGTCATCAAAGTTTTGATTTGAAAGCATACCAACAACAATTATGAGTATAAAGTATCATCATCCTCCATCCAATCTTTGCATAATCAAAAAGAAAATGGAACAGCGATAAAGTATTTATTGAAAAAAGAAAGCATGGAGATGTAAATAGCAAACACAAATGAATTGAATCAAAAAGTTGCAATGCTCATTTCATTAATTGAGAAAGTACAAACATAGCTGAAAGCAAATAACTATTACAAAATAAGGAAGTGCAAACGACAAGAAACAAGGCCTAGTGACTAATCAAACACAAGGATGAGCTGTCCAGTCTTTAAGAAGTAGCTGAGCCGAAGTTGACTGAGGCTTCACTTGGCGTGCCCTGGCAGAGGATTGCTCTGAACCTCGGGATTGTCCTTAAAGGAGAGGATTTTGTTCCTCATCAGCTCTTGTACTCTAGCCTTCAATGCAAAGTAACTTTCCAAGTTATGGCCTGCACCACCTTGATGGTATTCACAATGAAGATCAGCCCTATAGCCGGCTGGAAGAGGATTTGGAGGAGGAGGCAAAGGCCTTGTGGTAATCAAACCTTGTTGAACCAAACCAGGATAAAGTTCTGTGTAAGTCATGAGAATAGGATCAAACTGACCCCTATTACGATACTGGCTCTGTCCTGCAGTCAAATGTTGGAAAGCTTGAGTTGGTCGTGGTGCAGCAACCACCGGAGTAACAGCAGCAACAACAGGGCGAATGGTATACCGAGGTTGGGGACGAGGCCTTCTTGCTTCAACCATGACAGCATTAGTCTGTTCTACCTTTTTCTTCTGAAAGTTACCATAAGATTTCTTCACAGCATTGGAAGTTTCAACAGCCTTGGATACTTTTCCCTTCTTAAGACCTTCCTCTAATCTTTGGCCAATAGTAACCAAATCAGTGAAATTGGAGGAAACACTTCCAACCATCTTCTCCCAATAGAATGGGGACAGGGTATCCATGAACATTCCGGTTAGCTCTTTCTCAGCCAAAGGAGGTTCAACCTGGGAAGCCAACTCTCTCCAGCGCTGAGCATACTCCTTGAAAGATTCCTTATCATTCTGGGACATGTTTTGCAGTTGACGGCGATCAGGAGCCATGTCGAGGTTATACTTATATTGCTTCATGAAGGCATTTGTGAGATCTTGGAAGCAGTGAATGGAACTTTGCTCGAGACCCATATACCACTCAAGTGATGCCCCACTCAAGCTATCCTGAAAACAATGGATAAGCAGCTTCTGATTCTTGGCATGAGCAGTCATCCTGCGAAGATACATGACTAAATGAGCTCTTGGGCAAGAATGACCCTTGTACTTCACAAAATCTGGAGTTATGAACTTAGGAGGTATAACAAGGTCAGACACTAAGCACATGTTGTCCGCATCCACATTAAAGAAGTCGTTACCCTCAACAGCTTTGAGTCTCTTCTCTATGCTCTGAAACTGCTCTCAGACAACTTCAGGTTCAACAAAGTCTTCATGGTCTTCACCTTGAGCACTTGCAGCATTGTACTCATAGAGGGGATTCTCGAAAGAAGCTCGAACAGTCGGTGGAATAGCATGGACCATAGATCTGGCCTCGGTGAAAACAGGAGCTTGAAAGACGGGCATAACAGTCTGACCCACCATAACAGTAGATACAAGAGGTGGAGAATAGTTGTGTGGCAAACCAAACTCTGGCCAAGTTGAAGGTGGTACTTGAACAGGCTGAGAATTAGCACCTGAAACTTCTTGGATGACACTCCTTTGGAGAGGCTCTCCTCTAGCAATCAAAACTTGAAGCATCTCAGTTAGTTTAGTCATACTTGACTTAAGGTCATTGATTTCCATTCGGACCTCAACATTGTGTATCTCTTGCTCTGACATCTTGCATTTGTAATTAGCTCTAGTTCGGTATCGGCGTCGAGGAATCAACTTGACGACTAACAGACAAACACTGGAAGATAGAGACAATTAGAGATGAGTTGCTGGACAAACAAATGCATGCAATGAAACGTGCAAGGATGCAAATGATATGCAATACAAAGCAAATAGGAGGCAAAACACACATAGCAGGATCAAGGGTTCGAGATCACAACATGGAGTCTGGGTAAGGAACCAACCACAGGGTGTGTACTAGGGTTCTTGTATCTGCAGAGCAAGGTTCTTAAGAGTTCCCAGAGTCGACAACCTATCTTTCTAATTTTATCAACTTCCCAATTGCTCGGTGATCGATAAAATCCTCAAGAAAGTCTCGTCTGAGCGTAGTATCGCGTAGCAATCATTTAGGATTACTCCCTCATAATCATCGCACTACATCCTAAATAGGCCAGGTGGGGTAAAGGGTAACTAATGGTCATCAGTATCCCTGGCACCTAGGTCGAAAGTGGCAACGCATTCACGATTGCTCGTTCAGCATATACCACCCTCAAGAGGGCCACAACTGAGTGTGGAACTTCAAGTCAACTCCTTTGGGATTTCTCCCTCGAAGTCTCCTTGACTATGTCCATGATCCTATCATATGTGTACGCTCAAGTCCGGGTTAAGACTTATCCTCACCACTCAAGGTATTAACCCTGCACACAGAAAAACCCAAGCACAAGCAGATATATATACAGATATGAATATGTACAGATACACAAACAAGCAAACATATAAATAACACAAATACAAACAAGGTGGACTTAACCCTCTTAGGGGATCTGTATCCCCAGTAGAGTCGCCATCAGTCGTACCTCAAAAAATGAGAATGACCTCGCGAAGCGCAATCGCACCCCCGCGGGATGGACTTAACAGAGTCGCCACCGATCTTTATTTATTCCATAGAGGGAAAGGGAAAATATCGAATAAAATCCTTAAAAAGAAAGGATAAGAATATGGTCATCGCAACCAATGTCTGAATTCGGGAGTCGGTTACGCAAGGGGAAGGTATTAGCACCCCTCACGTCCGTTGTACTCAACGGGAACCATTTAGTTAAGGTTAAATGTATGTTAGCTTAAGGTTTGTTTCTAATCTTCAACTTATTGAGAAAGGAAGGTAAATGATTATTGTTAAAGGAGAGAAAACCTAAAGAGGTTTTTTATTATTAGGGTGCTCGACAAGACTTCGGAATCTCATGCCTACGTATCCTCATAGTGCAATGAGGAAATCAGAGCAATCGTAGTTCGGCGACTACGGGGAAAATAGGAAAAGGTGGAAAAACAAAAAGGTAGCTCACTGGGATCTCGCAATCCTATGCCTACGTATTCTCAAGATGAACTTGAGAAATCAGAGCGTCCGTAGCTCTGGCTCTACGGGTGAAAAGCTTGAAAGTAAAGCTTGTGAGGATTGATTGTTTAGGAGAAGAGATTAATGGCTATCTCTTATGAAGGTTAAAGGAATGGTTAAAAATCACAAGAGATTAATGGCTATCTCTTGGAAAAGCTAGTCGTTTAAAAGTGGCTTGAATATGTTTTAAGAATGCCAAGGGTTATGCCAGAGTGCTAGACTCTAACAGTCCTTTTCATTCAAGATTGATTGTAAAATTGTTTGTTGGACAAAAAACATTGATAGTAATCAATTGTTCGAAGAGTTGTGCTAAGATGCTAGATCTTGACGGCTCTTACTCATCCAAGTTGAAATGAAAAATAATTAATGGACAACGAGCTATTGACGATAATCAATTGCTCAAAGAGTTATGCCAATATGCTAGACCTTGACGGCTCTTATTCGTCCAAGTTGATATGAAAATGGTTTAATGGACAATGAACGCTTGATGAAAATCAATTGTTCGAAGAGTTGTGACAAGATGCTAGATCTTGACGGCTCTTATTCGTCCAAGTTGATTAAAGGTATTTTAAGGGGTGAAAGAATGAATGAATGGCTACCCCAAAGTGCGAGACTTGAGACCAATCGTTCGAGGTTTCTGCTAGAATGCTAGATTCCAACAGTCCTCTTCTTTCGTATTTTTTATTTTTTTAAAAAAGTTTAATCATTAAATTTAAATGGAAAGATTTAGGTACAAAAATAAATAAACCTTAATAATAATATAACAATAACAAAAACATGAACACATAAAATATTACATTTTTACAACATAACTTCACAAACTAATATATATATATATATATATATATATATATATATATATATATATATACTAAACTACTAACTATATATGGTATGAACAAAAACAAACGATGAATGATACTCACAAACTCCAAAGCTAGCAAAGGTTAAGCTTGTTGTGTAGAAGGAAGTGAAAGTGTTTTGATGGAAGTTGTTGTTGTGGTGAAGATGGTGAATGTTTATGGGTATTATATAAGTAAAAAAAAAGGATAAAATTTGATTCCTAAAAAAACAAAAAAAAAAGATTTGACTTAAAAAATATGTAATGAATGTGCAAGGTTTTGAGAATGTATGTGTGGTATTGTTGGTGCCAAAAAATGAGAGAAAGAGAGATCTTATTTATAGTGTGAATGAGGTGGGAGTGTTGATGTGGCAATCCATGTGACTTTATGAGAATGATTCTTGGCCATTGATAAGTCCAAGTTGGCAATCCATGTGAAATGTGAGAATGATTCTTGGCCATTGATAAGTCCAAGTTGGCAATCCTTGGCAATCCATGTGAAATGTGAGAATGATTCTTGGCCATTGATAAGTCCAAGTTGGCAATCCATGTGAAGTGTTTGTACTACAATGTAGTGGTCTCAACTTACCATTTTTCCCTTTATGGACATGAAGACAAACAAAAATAAAAGTAATAATAATAATAATAATAATAAAGCTTAGTAATAATAAAACTAATAATAACAATAAAGCTTAGTAATAATAAAACTAATAATAATAATAATAATAATAATAATAATAATAAAAAAACTAATAATAATAAAATTAATAATAATAAAACTAATAATAATAATAATAATAAAAAAAATAGTAATAGTAAAACTAAAAATAATAAAAAAAAGATAATTGAAAATGGTTAGTAAAAAAAGAAATAAAACAAATTAAATTCTAACGAAAAATGCATGATTAATGAGATGTTTAACTAAAATGCGAGACGACTGACTCAAGATAATATGCAAACGATCAGAATATCTGAGGGTAAAATTTGGGGTATGACACTATCTAATAATCAACACCCAAATAACTTCAATATTGAATAAAATCTCACCCTTACCTTAGATTTCTTGGTGATTTGTTCTTGCTCTATGGTTTTCTCTTCTTCTCCTCTTCCTCCTTTTCCTCCTCTTTTCTGATTTTTTGCTTTCTAACCTTACTAACTTCTACACTAAAACCCTACTATTCATTCAATAAAATGGGCCTAACTCACCAATATTAATTTTACTGTTAACACCTCCCTCAAAGCCCACTAATTTCCAACAACTATAATATCATATAAAATATAATAGGTTGAATATTTTACTAAATACTAGCAATCTAATTAAAATAAATAATTAGATAAATTTCACAATTCAATTTATTTTCAAATAATAAATTAAATCACATATTTAAATTTAATCACTTAAATCAATTAATTCACACAAATTAAATAAACCAATTAATTTATATAAACTCAATAAACTATATAAATCAATTAATTCATATAAATTCACTAAATCAAGTAATTCATGTAAATCAAATATTTCAAATAAATTAGATAAATCACATAAATCAATATTTAATAAAATCACTCAATAATTAATATAAATAATTAATTAATAAGAATCATGGTGTTACAACCCTCCCCCACTTAAAAGATTTTCGCCCTAAAAAATTACCTCAAACGAATAACTTGGGATATGACTCCCTCATCTGACTCTCAAGCTCCCAAGTCACGTTTCCACCGGCCGGTCCTCCCCAAGCGACCTTCACCAACGCGATCTCTTTACCTCGAAGTTGCTTCAACTCTCGATCCTCAATCCGCATAGGTGATGTCTCCACAGTCAGGTTATCTCTCACCTGCGCATCATCTACTTGGACTACATGAGACGGATCCGCAATGTATTTCCTCAACTGAGATACATGGAACACGTCATGGAGATTAGCAAGCGACGGCGGCAAAGCGATCCGATAGGCTACCCCTCCTATCCTTTGCAATATCTGATAAGGACCAATGAAACGCGGTGTCAACTTACGCGACTTCAACGCCCTACCAACGCCAGTTATCAGAGTGACTCGAAGAAACACATGATCCCCTTCTTGAAACTCAAGTGTTTTTCTCCTCTTGTCATGATAACTCTTCTGACGACTCTGAGAAATCTTCATATTCTCCTGAATCATCTTAATCTTATCAGTGGTTTGTTGAATGATCTCAAGTCCAACCACAACACTCTCTCCTGATTCGTACCAACACAAAGGTGTCCTACACCGCCTACCATACAAAGGTGCCATACCGATACTAGAATGAAATCTGTTGTTGTAAGTGAACTCAATCAAAGGCAAGTAGCTATCCCAAGCTCCTCCTTTCCCCAACACACAAGCTCTCAAAAGATCCTCAAGTGACTGAATCATCCTCTCAGTCTGTCCATCGGTCTGCGGATGATAAGCAGAACTCAACCGCAACTTCGTACCCAAGGCACCTTGCAAACTCTCCCAAAATCTCGAAGTAAACCTCGGATCTCTATCTGACACAATGCTAGATGGAATACCATGCAAACTGACAATCCTCTCAATGTACAGCTTCGCCAATCTCTCCAACGGGTAATCCATACGCATAGGAATAAAGTGAGCAAATTTCGTCAATCTGTCCACAATAACCCAAATAGCTTCAAATTTATTCGGTGTTCTAGGTAAACCAGAAACAAAATCTATAGATATGCTATCCCATTTCCACTCAGGAATAGATAATGGTTGCATCAAACCCGACGGTTTCTGATGCTTAATCTTCGACTTCTGGCAAGTCAAACAAGAGTACACAAACTCGGAAATATCCTTCTTTATACGAGGCCACCAAAATACTTTCCTCAAATCTTGGTACATCTTAGTAGCACCCGGATGAATACTTAGTCCACTACGATGTCCTTCCTCAAGAATACTCTTCTTCAGCTCAACAATGTTTGGAACACAAACTCTATCACGACATCTCATGATACCGTTCTCATCAATCCGGAAATCACCACCTTGACCTTGATTGATAAAAGTCAACTGATCAACTAAACTCAAATCAGATTTTTGACCTTCTCGAATCTCATCAAGAATACCACTAGTAAGCTTCAACATACCAAGTCTGACTCCATAAGAAGTCTTCTCACACACCAAACTCAAATCACGAAATTGCTCAATCATTTCCAACTCTTTTACCATCATCATTGACATATGCAAAGATTTCCTACACAATGCATCAGCTACCACGTTTGCCTTACCCGAATGGTAATTCAAACCAAAATCATAATCTTTCAAAAGTTCAAACCATCTCCTTTGCCTCGCATTCAATTCCTTCTGGTCAAAGAGATACTTCAAACTCTTATGATCACTATACACCTCAAATCTCGTACCAAACAAATAATGCCTCCAAAGTTTCAACACAAACACAACAACGGCCAACTCTAAGTCATGCGTCGGATAATTCCTCTCATGCACTTTAAGTTGCCTTGAAGCATAAGATACAACTTGCTGATTTTGCATCAACACGCCTCCCAAACCCATCAAAGAAGCATCACAATACACAACAAATGGTTCTGACGGATTCGGTAAAACCAAAACAGGAGTTGTAGTCAATCTTCTCTTAAGCTCTTGAAAACTTTCCTCGCACTTTGCATCACAAACAAAAGCTTGACCCTTCCTAGTCAATAACGTCAATGGCAAGGATAACTTAGAAAATCCTTCAATAAACTTCCGATAGTAACCTGCTAAACCAAGAAAACTTCTAATCTCAAAAACTGATTTCGGAGCTTCCCATTGTGATACAGCTTCAACCTTCGACGAATCAACCGCAATACCTCTACTCGAAATCACATGTCCAAGAAAACTAACTTCCTTTAACCAAAACTCGCACTTAGAAAGTTTAGCATACAACTGCTTCTCTCTCAACACAGATAACACAATTTTCAGATGCTCAGCATGTTCCTTTTCACTCTTTGAATAGATCAAAATATCATCAATGAACACAACCACAAACTTATCCAAATAAGGATGGAAAATCCTATTCATGTACTCCATAAATACACCTGGTGCATTAGTCACACCAAATGGCATCACAGAATACTCATAATGTTCATACCTCGTTCGAAAAGCAGTCTTTTGAATATCTTCAGCCTTCACACGAATCTGATGATACCCAGATCTCAAATCTATCTTACTAAACACACTTGCACCAACCAACTGATCCATTAAATCATCAATCCTCGGAAGTGGATACTTATTCTTGATAGTCACCTTGTTCAATTGTCTATAGTCCACACAAAGTCTCATAGAACCTTCTTTCTTCTTAACCAACAACACTGGTGCACCCCACGGTGACACACTTGGACGAATAAACCTCTTCTCAAGAAAATCCTCAAGTTGACTCTTCAACTCTTTCAACTCCGATGCGGACATACGATATGGAGCCATTGATACCGAACTAGATCCAGGAACTAAGTCGATTGAAAACTCCACCTCACGTTCCGACGGTAAATTACTTATATCATCAGGAAAAACTTCCGGAAAGTCACGAACAATTGGTAAAGTATCAATTGCTCCACTTCCACTAATGCTCAAAGTTGCCATCAACATAAACACCTTGGCACCATCTTGCACTGACTCATTCACTTGCTTAGCAGACATAAACAAGTCTCCTGCATTCTCAGGTTCAAGGAAAATAATTGTTTTATCAAAACAGTTAATATAAACATGATTGAATTCCAACCAATTCATCCCAAGAATAACATCAAGTTGATCTAAGTGAAGACACACTAAATCAACTCCAAAGTATCTACCAAAAATACTCAACGGACAATTCAAACACACATATGGGGTAGTTACTGAACCCATAGCAGGAGTATCAATAACCATACCACCACTCATAACAGAAAACTCAAGATTCAATCTTTTCACACAATCCAAAGAAATAAATTAATGCGTAGCTCCAGTATCAATTATAGCAACCAAAGGTATACCATTAATGAAGCACGTACCTCGGATCAAACGATCTTCACTAGCAGTCTCAGATCCTGATAGAGCAAACACCTTTCCTTTTACTTGAGCCTTCTTTGGTTTGTCACACTGGGTACTAATGTGCCCTTGCTCACCACAGTTGTAGCAAGTCACATTCGCACCTCTTCTGCACTCCATAGCTTTGTGGCCTGGCTTGCCACACTTGAATCATTTCTGCTCAACACTTTTGCACTCAGGAGCATGATGTCCTTCAACACCACATCTATAACACTTAACCGAAGTGGAAGCTCCTCCCCCACTTGGCTTCTTGCTACCACCAGCTTTCTATTTCCCCTTATCAGCAGGAGTCACATACGACTTTCCTCTGAATTGACCTTTTCCTTTTTTATCATTCAAACTCTTATAGTGAGCAAATCGAGCTCTACTATCCTCATCATAGATCCTGCTTTTGTTCACCAACTCAGGAAATCGCCTAATCTCCTAATAACCAATGGCTTGCTTTATTTCAGTCCTCAGACCATTCACATACTTAAGACACTTAGATATTTCAGCACTAGAAGCGTTGTAGTGAGGACAATACTTAATCAACTCTTCAAATCTTGTTGCATACTCAGCCACAGTTAAGTTACCTTGCTTCAATTCAAGAAACTCAATTTCCTTCCTCCCACGAACATCTTTGGGAAAGTACTTCTCCAAAAATGCATCCTTGAAAAGATCCCAAGTAATATCAATCTCATCTTCTTCAAACCGCTGGCGAGTGTTATTCCACCAGTACTCAGCTTCCTTCACAAGCATGTGAGTGCCAAACTGCACCTTCTGCTCATCTGAACAGTTCATGACTCGAAAGATCTTCTCGATCGCTTCTAGCCATTCTTGTGCTTGATCAGGATCGTGCGTTCCCTTGAACGACGGTGGATTGTTCTTCTGGAACCTTCCTAAAGAACGGAACTCATCATTAGTATTGTTTCCAACATTTGCATGACCTTGCTGAATCTGCCCAATTGCTCCAGCCAACATCTCCAATGCTGCAGCAATCGCATCATCATTCCTACCCGCATCATTCCTACCTGCAACCATAGCTCTTGGATCCAACAACAAATCCTCGTTAGAACAAACAATACTGATAGTGCTACACACATATCAAGTACAAAAGAAACTAAACACGTTAACAACTTGGTCAACTGACCGACCTTGCTCTGATACCACTAATGTAACACCCTTCTAATCCCCGCATAAAAATATACAATAAATCAGAGTAAATAATCATGCTATTCATTTAAGGGTGTCACACATAATCATAAAACACCTGTCTTGCTCATTAACACTTTAGTAGTTTCATGCTTTTCAAAACTCTCTTAGCATGTAGCAGCGGATTCCAAATAATCATAAAAGACATAAAGAGAGTTTCATGCTTATCACATTAATAAACGAAACTTGGGCATAAAAGCCAACTTCATACAAACCAAGTAAGCATAAAGCATAAAGTAGAGTACATAGTATATCTCTAAAACATAAACCCAACGATCCCAGTGTTACATAATCAAAGCATGACTAACCCAACATAAATAAAGACTCTAAACAGTTGCATCAGCGGCTACCTCGCGCTACGAGCAAGTCTACTCCTCGGTACCTGAGCGATGTCGTATAAAACATCATTCCAACAGAAGGGTGAGAATTCACATCAATATTGAAATTATAAGATAATGATTATTGTAAAACATAGAAACACAAATAATAAATAATCTCACACTTCAATATTCATCAACAAGTATCACTCAAGTATCCACACAATTCATATCAAATTCCAATACTCAACAAGTCACAATTACACACATACTTCCATATAACAATCATATATGCCATGCGACTCGATGCAAACTCAATGCAACTCATGCCATGTGGTACCAACACTTTTTTTTCGGTTTTTACATTTAAATCGGGTCCATCCCCTAGACCAATAACAAAACAAAAGCTCGTCCCCTAGGCTTTCAAACCCCACTCTGGGTTTGGGACAAGTCACTAGCTCCCACGGAACTAGTAAGCATTGCCTCTTGACACAAATGATGTGTATGCAATCAACAACCATATGCAATTAAGACCATTCCCTAATCTTAATATCATGCATATTTCAAATAATTCATCACACTTGAATTATCACACAATTGCACACATAAACACATTTTCATAATTAAAGTATTCATACTTTAAATGTCATCGCCACAATCAACAATTAATACATAAGGACTAATTAGATCCAATTATAACTCACAACCACCAATTACCAATTAGATATAGACTAATTAATCAATCTCCAATAATTGAATCCAATATCCAATAAAACTTCACTATTCAATAAATAATAGTCACTATTTAAATAAACAAACAATCTTTGAGCAAATAATCAATAAATAAATAATACTTAATTAAATGAATAGTAAATATTTATTATCTAATTAAAACATATAATATTTTAATTATAATTCTAATTAGTACTACTGTAATTTTACTACAGCATATAATCATTTAGTTGTACTACTATATAATGCATTTCACTCCCAAGAAAAGGCCACAAAATGCTACAGGGTATACATTGATATCACTTTCCATTCCTTGAAGTATATAAATTGTATCGCTACAATGTTGGAAGTGAACAAGGACTCACCTTTTCTCCTATCATTATTGCGCTACAGGCTAGAATCATGGGGTACTTCCATTCAATATTCCATATAATTTGTTTTGTTACAACATGTTAATGAAAGGATCATATTTTAATTTCTTTTTCCTATGCGCTATATATGAGTTAAAAGACTAGAGGAAAAATGTAGCAGCAAGTTATTAACTTTTATATCTTACTGTTACTGATTGGCATTATTAAATAACAATAGAATGATATTTGCAGGATATGATGGGACCCCATGCGCAGCATCATGAAGGGGGGAGATATCACTAATTATCCCATTGTGCTAATGACCACTCTTGATTTACATCCTATGCATTCATTATCTAATTTATATATATATATATATATATATATATATATATATATTAATGTATCTATTTCTTCACATTTATTTATCATTCCCTAAGATTCCAACGCAACATTCAATGGGGGTTACCTGTAAATGCCAAATTAATATACTTGTTCTTATTTCATGCGCTAGTCACAGTAGTAAAAGGTAATTTATAAACTATCTTCCCATTACACTATGAACAAACGCTCCAGGGAAGCTTTCCATGCGAAAGGCTACTGTAACTAAATACCACCTAATTCATTGCCTCACCTTTCCTAATATCTTTCATGTAGTATTTCACTAACTATCTACCAAAAATCAATTTCCAAACATTCAAAAATTACTAATTTCAGAAATAATCATTAACCTAATTAATTTCAATTTCATAGAAAATTTTTTGGGGATTTTATTTTAACACTAATTTTATCCAATAATCAACACCCAAATAACTCCAATATTGAATAAAATCTCACCCTTACCTTAGATTTCTTGGTGATTTGTTCTTGCTCTATGGTTTTCTCTTCTTCTCCTCTTCCTCCTTTTCCTCCTCTTTTCTGATTTTTTGCTTTCTAACCTTACTAACTTCTACACTAAAACCCTACTATTCATTCAATAAAATGGGCATAACTCGCCAATATTAATTTTACTGTTAACACCTCCCTCAAAGCCCACTAATTTCCGACAACTATAATATCATATAAAATATAATAGATTGAATATTTTACTAAATACTAGCAATCTAATTAAAATAAATAATTAGATAAATTTCACAATTCAATTTATTTTCAAATAATAAATTAAATCACATATTTAAATTTAATCACTTAAATCAATTAATTCACACAAATTTAATAAACCAATTAATTTATATAAACTCAATAAACTATATAAATCAATTAACTCATATAAATTCACTAAATCAAGTAATTCATGTAAATCAAATATTTCAAATAAATTAGATAAATCACATAAATAAATATTTAATAAAATCACTCAATAATTAATATAAATAATTAATTAATAAGAACCTTAGGTCCAGTACCTTACCAAAAACATCAAAAAACCCGAAAACAACAAAAATATCTTTTCAACATCTCTCAACCTTCCCAAAGGAGAAACTTTCCCATTTACAGCAGATAAACACCAGTAAGTAGAAAGCAGTAAGGAAGATTGCTAACAACCCATGGATAACCATGTATAGGATGGGGAGTTGACAACTCTCCATTGTATAACCTGACCCCGGACCCCTCAATCTCTTAGCATTTGTTAAAGAAAACATTTGAGTGCAAGGTTAGTTTGAGATAGCTTCCCTTTCCTTTCCAGCTTCATAGGATAAATAAGAAATCAGAAAGTAGCACCCAATCCCATCCGCAGGCGGATGTGGGCGGTCACGAAAACTGCGCTACAAAACCCTTTTACTCTGCAACTCGTCCTTTCACCGGAGTTCATCTTCGTCGTCGTCAATCTTCATCGTCCACGCCCAGACCTTCATCTTCAACCTCTAAAATCAAGTAAGTTCTTCATCTTTCATGGTTATTTCTAGGATGTTCTTCGTTTTCTGGAAATTGGTATAAATTTCCCGGTGACTCATGAGTTTTCCGGTTGAATGTTTATGTGTTCTTCGATGAACACATGAATTTTCTGGAAAATTCATGAAGAACATGAAGAACTTAGGATGAATGTCTTTGAATGTAGCGTAGGACTGTGTAGATCTTCCTAGATTTGTGGTTAGGATTAGCTTTAAGTTTGTAGTCGGGCATTAGGCCTTCTCGACGCGAGAGTTGACTTTCTCGTGACAAGTTCTATTTTGTCGAGGAAAATCGTCCTCGTGTAATCCTTTCATAGAGTCGCGGAGACTCATCCCCATTTTACAGGGAAAAGGATGTCGCTGCGTCCCTGTACTGTCGACTAGGGCTTGAGGGCGTCCTCGACCTATTCCTCGCCCTTTCACTTGATTAGTGGTGGAAGGGTGGATTTGATCTTTGTCGTTGAATTCACTTTTGTTTCCTCTACTTTTCAGGTGGAATGGCTGACAAAACGAGGGAGTCGTCCCCGACGTTGGCGCTGTTAACGGGGAGGCGGAGCATCCCGTCGAGCATGCGAATGTCTGTATGGCTGAGGGAGATATCGACAGGATTGCGGAAGAGCCTATGTCGACGAAGTCGACTTTCACTGAAGAGGAGGCTCGTGAGTTCCCATACCTTGAAGACCGGGCAGAGGATGCGCCCGTGAACTGGAAAGCTCTTTGCCCTACGGAGGACGACCGGATATGTTCGGTATATTCGGGGATGATATTTCCTATGTATGAATTCGCTTTCATGGAGGCGGGGTATCGTCTGCCCATCACCGATTTCCAAGAGGCCATTTTTTGTCATCTCGAACTGTGCCCTGCCCAACTGCATCCGAACGCTCTGGCCTTTATTAGGGCCTTTGAGCTGGTCTGCTGATATTTGAGGGTTGGGGCCACAGTGGATCTTTTCTTTTGCATATTCCAGATCCAAAGGAGCACAGTTGGTCCAAAACATAGTTGGGTGTCCTTTAAGCAACAGAGCAGGCTATTCTGGCAGTACTCGGAGTCTGTCTGAAACTTCAAGTACAGGTTTCTGGTCGTGAAGCCTGTCTCGGAGGCGACCAAAGAGTTTCTGGCCACCCTGGAAACCGTGGAGATTAATGGTCAGGAGGTGAGGAAGGTCGTATCAAAGTTCCCGCTAGAGTGGGTGTTTGCCCACTTTAGGTATAGGACTAATTAGTTCCTTGTCAAGCATGACCAGCTATGTGACGGGGACAAGGAGTCGTTCCGGGAATTGCATGCCTATGTAGAGAGTTTCAGCTCTGCCTTCGTAGTGGACAAGGACGGCAAAGAACTGTACGGGGAGGATGAAGAGCCTGCTCGGGTGGCTCGCTACATAAATACCAAGGCCCTCCTTGAGTGTGAAAATGAGGAAGTTGCGTTTGAGCTCCTCGGTATAGATTATCCCTTTGCCCGTATTTTTAACTTGTTGTTCAATGTGCTAACCTCCCATTTTACTTTTGCAGGGAAGATGTCGAACATGAGAGAGCGTCTGGTTAGGTTCGCAGAGGCCAAAAACCTCAAGAAGGCGCCATTGCCTAAGGCCGACGCAGCCAAGCAGCAAGCAACGCTGGAGAAGTTTGTGGGCAGCACTGCCTCCTTTCCGGGCACCACATCAAACCCTCCTACTCCGGACACAACAAACAAGAGGAAGCGGGACGACACTGGCTCTTCCCCAGCTGGTGGTTAGAGTAATTTTGTCAGGCGAAAATTTGTATTGCCCCCGTGTTATCTCCAAGGAAGATTATTTGACGGGGAAGGCTCTATTGTTGTCCCCGACCTTGAGGCGTCGGCTATTCTATCCGCCGACCATAAGGTAAGGAGGAAGCTTCTCTGCCACAATGCAGCCGCCGTTATGAGAATGCTGGAGGCGGCGCTGGCCCTCGGGGATGCGGAGACATTTTCGCTCGCGGATCTCAATAGGGTGCAGGCCAAGATCACTGACCTTGAGCTGGAGAATGTTGAGATACACAACAAGCTGACAAAGCTCGAAGGCAACCTGGAGGCCAAGATTGCACTCCATAAGGAAGTGAACGAGATGAGGGAGGAACTGTCAAAGACGAAGGAGGAGAACGCTGCCCTGAAGGCGAAGGTTGTCGGGCTGGAGGGCTCGTCGGCGGTTGGTCAGGATGCGACCGAGGACGAGAAGGCCCTGAAGACCCGGAGGGACCTAATCAAGAGAATCTACATCCTCGAGCAGGACAACTTGGGAGCGGTTAAGTTCAGATTCAACGCTGCAATTGAGCAGATGAAGGCTCTCAATTCCGATGTCCAGCTGTTGACTGAGGGGATGGGCGTTCTAAATGTGGTTGTTGACGGCCAGGTGGTTCCTCTAGAGCTTCTCGGTGATGCAATTTAATTGTTGTACTTGTGAATTTTGTTGGCCTACGTGCCATTTGATTTGTAATCGTTTGTCGGGCATGGCCCATTTTTTAATATTGACAATTCTGGCCTTGTGGCCATTATATATATATATTGTTGTGTTCGATTATATGTCTTGCATTTTATTTGTGTATGCTATAACGTTTTAATGCTAAGTGTGGACGTTTTGCTCAACTTGTTATTGTCACGCTCGACAGTTTGGGGTGCTCGTCGAGGAGGCGAAGTATTTTCGCTGGTGGTGGGACCAGGATCTCGGTCGAGGTCCTGATCCCTCAGGGCTTGGACTATTCCCATCGCGAGCTGGGTGTCCTGCCATATTGGTGCAGCAATGGCGGAGCTTGATTAAGGTATCCCCGTTGGGCACAAAGTCTGCTCATCCCATAAGTAGAAAACTGACCAGCGTTGTAAAGTTAAGGACCGTGCTTGCACTGGGGCACGGTCCTGTGGCTGAGCCATCTCCCTGCAGTGGGGTGATCTCGTCGGCAGTTAGTCCAAACTAGTGGCTGGTCCTAACTGTAATATTGTTTGAGCTTTTCAGCGTTCTATGGTCGAGCAAATGGTTCTCCGTCTAGCGTTTCTAGGTAGTAGGCTCCAAAGCCTGTTTTTGATTTAACCCAATATGGCTCTTCCCAGTTTGTGGCCAGCTTGCCCTCGCGTGAATCTTTTTTATTTCTGCGCAGGACCAAGCTACCAACTGGGAAGTCGCGTTTCACGACTTTAGCATCGTGGCGCAAGGTTATTTTTTTGTTTCAGCGAAGCTTCGCGGAGAGCTGCCCCTGATCGAATCTCTTTAACCAGGTCGAGTTACTCTTTTAGAGCCTCGTCGTTCAACTCTTCGTCGAGAGGAGCTTCCGTTCGTCTGGAAGGTTCTTTGATCTCCACCGATATCACTGCCTCGGTCCCGTAGGCTAGTCGGAAGGGAGTTTCCCCGGTGGTGGAATGACGGGTTGTTCTATAGGCCCAGAGCAGGCTGTGTAGCTCCTTGACCTATCTCTTTTTAGCTTCACCTAGCCTTCTTTTTAGACCTCGAAGGATCACCCTGTTCGCGGCCTCTGCTTGCCCATTAGTCTGGGGATGCTCGACAGAAGTGAAGTGTTGCTTTGTGCCTAGTTTGGCGACGAAGTCTTGGAACTTCCTGTCCGTGAATTGGATTCATTATAAGTCATAAGGGACTGGGGCACCCTGAATCCTGCGAGGAAATTTCTTTTGTAGAAACGAAATATGTTGAAGGTTGTCATCTTAGCGAGAGCTTCGGCTTCGATCCCCTTTGTAAAGTAATCGACGGCCACGATCAGAAATTTGTTTTGGTATGACCCCATTGTGAAGGGACCGAGGATATCCATCCCCCACCAGGCAAAGGGACATGGCGAGGAGAGAGTCTTCAACTCGTTAGGGGGCGCCAAGTGCATGTCCCCGTGGCGCTGGCACCAGACACATTTCTAGACATGCTCCTTAGCGTCGTGCTGCATAATCGGCCAATAGTATCCTGCTCGCAGGGCCTTTTACGCCAATGACCTCCCTCCTAAGTGTTGTGTGTTGATACCATTTTGGATTTCCTGGAGAACTTTGGGAACCTTGTTTTCCTCAACGCATTTTAGGAGGGGATGGAGAATCCTCGTCGGTAGAGCTTGCCATCGACCAACACGTATGAGCAGGTTCTTCGCTTAGTCACGCTGGCCTCCTTAATGTCCTAGGGAAACTCCCCTGTGGTGAGGTAATTGTATACCGGGGTCATCCAACAGCTACTGTCCTCAATGGCGTTAATGTCGAGCATCCCTGACGACTTTTCAATACTTGGGCGGATGAGTATCTCTTGTATGACATATTTGTTGCCCCCTTTCTTTCTGGTGCTGGCCAGGTTTGACAGGACGTCTGCTCGAGTGTTTCGTTTACGGGGGATATGTTGGACTTCCCACGCGTCGAACTTAGTTATCCTTTCTTTCACCAGTGTCAGGTACTCGACCAGGTGATCATTCTTGGCCTGGTACTCTCCTCGTACTTAGGACGCTACGAGCTGGGAATTAGTGAAGATCTTTACCTCCTTGGCTCCCAAGTCCTCGGTCAACCGTAGGCTTGCGAGGAAAGCCTCGTACTCGGCTTGGTTGTTGGATGTAGAGAAGGACAAGACTAATGATACTTCAATTAGGATTTCTTCTTCGTTCTCGAGGATGATGCTGTGAAGGGAAGATCTCTTTACACTTGATTTTAATGATGTCAAAACTATCATGCTTAGCATATATAGAGTTCACATGAAGAATATCATATGCAATACACATTAGGAGTTCTAAGGATGTTTGATTATGTTGGAAATGTTCTAGGTGCATTAGATATGATTAAAAACCTTTAGAATAGTCAAAAAGATGATTTTTGCATGTTTCAAGGGTGTGAGTCGACTCACAACCCTGTTCTGGTCGACCTAGACAGGTAGTATTTGTTAGTGTCAACTGCAGGAATGCTCGCGTCAACCCTCCGGTCGACTCATACATCCTGAGTTTATCATTGTCTAAAATTGGGAACAATGCGTCGACGCATACCCTGCTTAGGTCGACACATAGGTTATTTTTCTGTGCAGACTGCCTTGCTCAGGTTGACCTCCTCACCTGTATAGGTCGACCGTTTGCTGTTTTGCACCAATTTTCTGATGTGTTGCTCACTTAAATTTTATGTTATTCCTGTTATGTTTTCTAGAGTAGTATATATATCATTTTGGCTCATTTCTTACAGTAGAACAAGAAACGTGAAAATCCATACTAATATTTCTCATCATCTTCATCTTCATCATTGAGTAAACAAACAATTACACATAATCATTTTTGTTTGTGTCGTTCATTGTTTTGAAGTGATAACATTCAAAATTTGGAAGTGTGTGATCTTCATTTCTGGGTTGAGAATTTGTAGGTGTTTCTTGAATAAAACCCTAGGTTTTGTCCTCCAAGAATCAAGGAGATTTTGGAGGTTTTTGGTACAAATCGCTTCGTTCTACAAGGATTCAGCCGTGCGAAGGTAACCGAAGAATAGAGAATTTGTTCGGTTTAGTAGCTACAGTCGGAGGATCGTAGAATAACGGTTTGGGATTGGATCGTGGAGGATCGAAGTCGGCTGAGTGAAGGTGACTGAAGAACGGTGGGTTCTTGCAGTCTAGTAGCGTGGGACGGTGACTTGTTTAACCAGATTCGAGGGACTTGATTCATCTTGAATCAAGGGGAGAGAAGACTTTGCATCAACAATCAAAGACGTTTGAAAGTTTGGATGTTCGTTGTTTTCTCTTGTATAAACTCAATTGCAACGGTAATATATATATATATCTCAATTCCATTTGTGAAATTGGGGGCAGAGGTACCCAAAGTGAGGACGATTGGAGAACTGCCTAATCAAATCGTGTTTATTCTCTATTTCCCTTAACTCTTTACGTTTAATATCATTCGAATTTACGAAGTTTAAATTGATCGAAATTTATGAGCTAGTGTTATATTGGGCTGTTAAATTATTTTGTAAATTTGATACAATCTCTTGGATTGTATTAAGGAATAGCTCAACATCACATTATTTTGAAATCTGCACTTAGCGTGTTAATGCACACCAAGTGTTCGATAATTTTGTTTCAACGTAAAATCAAACACATTCGCAACTAATTGTTTGCCGATTTACCTCGTTGGGTTGGATTAACTATCAAGCAAATAAAACATTGTTGATTGCGTTTAAATTGTGTTAATCAATCTGAATTTTTCTCATCCATAATTCATTCCCAATATTGTCGTGCATATCCAATCCTTTTAGTAGAGGTTCGTTGTAGACGTAATTCAGTGGCCGCTTCCGTTAATTTTTAAAACCAAATTTTGAAAAGCCATTTGCGTGTAAATCTCGAGGGATCTATTCAACCCCCCTTCTAGATCCTAGCCATCGTCTAACAAGTGGGATCACGAGCTCCGGTTTATCTGGTGCTTCGGTAAAACTTCTTGGAATATGGCGAACGAACCTAAAGGGGCTTATAATAGAGCTCCAGTTTTTACAGGCGAGAATTACAGCTACTGGAAGGATTGTATGCGCGTCCATATAAATTCCATAGATCGGAAGGTTTGGAACATTATTTTAAACGGTCCTATACAAATTACAATGACCAATGCCGAAGGCATGGTCGTTCCCAAACCTGAAGACCAATGGAATGAGGAGGACGAGAAAAAGTACAGCTATGATTGGAAGGCTCGAAATATTTTGATCTCCTCATTGGGAATTGACGAATATTATCGAGTCTCTCATTGTGAAACGGCCAAAACCATGTGGGATGCTTTACAAGTAGCCCACGATGGCACTAATGATGTTAAAATGGACCGTATCAACACACTAACGCAAGAGTTCGGTCTTTTTTACATGAAGCAAGGGGAAACCATTGCGGATATGCAAAAACAATTTACTCATATTATCAACAAATTGCATGTACTTGGTAAACCAATTCCAAACGAGGTTGCTACTAATAAGATTTTGAGGTGTCTTAACAGGGAATGGCAGCCGAAGGTCACCGCGATCAAGGAGGCCAATAATCTAGCTACTCTAGACCTCACCACATTATTTGGCAAACTCGATGAGCATGAGCAAGTGCTCATTAGGCTTGAAAAACATGAGAAGAGTATAAAGAAGGAGAAAACAAAATATACGGAAAAGAAGTCGATTGCTCTTAAGGCTTCTTGTTTAAAGTCCACATCTAAAGAGCAAAGTGATGATGAAACCAACAATGACAAAATGATGACTCCGATGATGACATGAGTCTATTTGTGAAGAGATACAATAGATATGTTCGGAAGAATGAGATTCAACACTCGGATAAAAATCTAGTCAAATTTAGGAGGCAATCTAGAAATGAAGACAACAAGAATGGCAAGGTTAATGGAACGTGTTACAACTGTGGAAAATCCGGGCACTACAAGCCGGATTGTCCATCACTTAAAAAAGACAAGGTTAAGGATAAGAATCGTCAACACAAAAAGTCAAACAAGTCTAGACGAGCATACATCGCTTGGGAGAGCGATAGCGAGTCGGAAAAAGATGACAGCTCAAGTGACGAAAGTGAATTCGTTAATCTATGTCTTACGGCACATCCAAACAAGAAGAAAGAGGTAAAACACTCTAAATACGATCACTCTAAAAATATGTCTCATTTAGAATTACAAAAGGCTTTTGATATGTTGCACCACGAGGCTAAGGAAGCTTTTCAACGCTTAGCCTCGAACAAAAATATTTTTAAACACTTGGAAAGAAAGGTTTCCGATTCCGAAAAGAAATTGGAAGCTCTTAAAAACTCCATGGTGGATGCATCAAAAGCTAAGATTGATGATAATAAGTCTCCATGGTTCAAGTTTGGGGGCTGTGATACTTGTCATATTTGGTAAAAAGAGGTGAGAACCCTTAAGGCCAAATTAGACAAGGCTCTTAAGCCTAAAATTACGTTTACTATTAATCGATCACATTATCGAGAAAGTATGAACAATCCGTATCAAAAGTATACGTATGTGATTCGAGATAGAGATAACAAAGGTAAATTCCAAATGAACCGTGATTGCCTATATTGTCGCAAGCCTGGTCATACTATTGCTAAATGTCATTTTAAAAGATTTCTTGTTCCAAAAGGCATTTATCAATTGTTGCCCAAGTGCGATCTTGGTTTCACTCACCACAAAGGACCCAATGAGAATTGGGTACCTACTTTCCCTTGATTAACTATGTAGGTACAACGTCTTGAGACCACTGAAAGAAGATGGGTTCTAGATAGTGGCTGCTCAAGACATATGACAGGAGACACATCTCTTTTCAGCGACTGTGTGTCGAAGAAAAAGGGGTTTGTTACCTACAGAGACAAAAACAAGGGACAAATGTCAGAAAAGAGGTTATGTATTGTTGAAGAGTTGGTACACGTTAATTTTGATGAGTCTTATCCAAAAAATTTCGGAGAAGGTAGTTCTTTTCATGGTGCAGGTGTATCTTTAGAAGACATACTCAAAGACACTGATAAGGGAACTGATCAGCCTGAAGCATTGCGTTTTGAGGAGTAAAGGATCACCAACCTATGAAGAGTGAGGAGGATCATCCAACTAATGAAGATGACCTTCCTCCATCATATTCTAAAGACCATCCTATCGACAACATCATCGGTGACATCTCTAAGGGAGTAACCACTCGCTCTAAACTTAGTAACTTTTGTTATTACTCCGTTTTTGTGTCACAAGTTGAACCTAAAAACGCAAAGGAGGCATTACTCGATGAGCATTGGTTCTTATCAATACAAGATGAACTAAATCAATTCAGGAGAAATGAGGTTTGGGACCTTGTCCCCCCTCCGCGAGATCATCGAGTAATCGGCACCCGATGGGTATTTAGAAATAAACTTGATGAAAACGGAGTTATAACACGAAACAAAGCGCGACTTGTAGCGCAAGGCTATAACCAAGAGGAAGGAATCGACTATGAGGAAACTTATGCGCCGGTTGCCCGACTCGAGGCTATACGCCTTTTACTTGCTTATGCTTGCACTAAGAACTTTAAATTATTCCAAATGGATGTTAAAAGTGCTTTCCTTAATGGATATATAAATGAAGAGGTTTATGTTGCCCAACCTCCGAGTTTTGAATCCCATGAATATCCTGATCATGTCTACAAACTTAAACGTGCTTTGTACGGACTTAAACAAGCCCCTAGGGCTTGGTATGAACGTCTAAGCAAATTTTTACTTGATCAAGGGCATTCAAGAGGGAAGGTTGACACAACCCTCTTTATTAAACGTCAGGGAAAACATTTAATCTTGGTACAAATTTATGTTGACGATATTATCTTTGGGTCTACTAACATGACCTTGATCAAGGAGTTTTCTAGTTTGATTCAGGGGGAGTTTGAAATGAGCATGATGGGGGAGCTCAACCTTTTCCTCGGATTGCCAATCAAACAACTCGAAGAGGGCACGTTTGTGAGTCAAGCAAAATATTGTCTTGAGCTTCTCAAACATTTCGACATGCTAAACTGCAAGGTAATAGATACTCCTATGCCTACTTGTGCCAATCTTGATCGTGACGAAAATGGTAAGGATGTAGAGGTAAAGAAGTATCGAGGTATGATTGGATCTTTTCTTTATCTTACCGCATCACGACTCGACATTATGTTCAGTGTATGCATGTGTGTGAGGTATCAAGCATGTCCCAAGGAATCCCACTTCAAAGCAATTAAGCGCGTACTTCAATACCTCTCCGGTACTCCAAAGTATGGGTTGTGGTATTCCAAAGGTAGTGTTTGTTCCTTAGTTGGTTATTCCGATTCCGACTTTGCCGGGTGCAAGTTGGATAGGAAAAGTACTAGTGGCACGTGTCACCTTTTCGCAAATTCCTTGGTGAGTTGGCATAGCAAGAAATAGGTTTCGGTTGCTTTGTCAACAGCCGAGGCGGAATACGTTGCCGCAGGCAGTTTTTATGCTCAAGTCTTATGGCTTAAACAACAATTGCTTGATTTCAATTTAAAACTTGAGCGTATTCCCATTTTGTGCGATAACACTAGTGCAATAAACCTAACTAAGAACCCCGTGTTACATTCACGCACCAAACATATCGAAATACGTCATCGTTTCCTTAGGGATCATGTGGAGAAAGGTGATGTGGTCTTTGAGCATGTTGATATTAAGAATCAACTTGCTGACATTTTTACAAAACCACTAGCTACTGAGCATTTCTTTCACATCCGTAGGGAACTAGGCGTTCTCGATATTTCAGACCGTGTTTGATAATTCCTTAGAATAGTAGCTCTTTACTTCTATATATGCTTGTGTATGGTTTTTGACTAACTATGCCAAGAGTTATTGAGCAATATGTGAGGGCTCTCATCATCGTTCATGGTCAAGGTAATACCGTTCCGCTTTGTAAATTCCTTTTAAGTAAATGTACCATGTTAAGTGATAAAATTGATGTTTATTGCACACATATATTAAGCTCACTTTATCCATTTAAATGTTTGATGTTTGTGTTGGCTTCTTATTTATTCAATATCATTGCTTAAATGACACAATTATTTGATTTTTACAATTTTCTATTGTTTGAGTCGACTCAACCATGCTTCTGGTCGACTCTCTCTCAATGCATTGTTCACGATTAAAGGCGGGAATGCTCAGGTCGACTCTATGGTCGACTCACAGCTTCATTTTTCAAAATTATAAAAAATGTTACAGTGTGCGTCGACGCACATAGACCTAACGGTTGACCGCTCGCTGCAGACTGAAAAAATCCTTTGGACTTCGTGTATTTTGACCCATTTAAGTGCTTTTTATACTTTTTATGATTCTTTTATTGGTCATCAACATTGCATATGCATAGTATCAAGTCATTGCATAGTTTCGCTCATCTCCTCCTCTTCCCTAAATCTTCTACAAACAAAACCCTAACTCCACCACTCTTACCAACAACATTTGGGTTACACATAACAATTGAAGAAATTGGTTACTATTCATCCTTCTCTAGCATCACCTTCAATGGCCTCTCGAAGAATCACCCCGAAAAGAGCCACAAGAGAGCCTTCATCTCAAGCGGGTCCTTCTCAACTTTCTCCAAATCAACCGGCAACATTTCCTCTCTTGTATCTGATGAATTTGCTGAGTTATATGAGAAAAAGTTGAGTAAACGGTCTACTATCAAGCAATTTGTTTACTATCGTTGAACCGTTGAAAGAATGCATTTAGAAGAAGTCATAGATTTATTGGATTTTCAGAATTTCAACGGGTTTTTGGAATGTGACACCAAATATAATGAGGATTTGGTTAGGATCTTTTATTCTGGTTTAATGGGTAAATTTGATGGTTACATGTTTAATTGCAAGCTAGGGAATAAGGTTATTGCTATCAATGACTCTGCTTGGAGAGATTTGTTCAATATGCTTGTGCTCAATGCACAGCCTACCGAGCATGCAACTGATACAAGTCCTGTTAAAGATTATGATTTTAAGAAAGCACTAAACTCTATGTTGAAGAGACCATATTCTGATAGTGTTGTGGCGAGCAATTTATTTCCTAAATCAGTAACAATAGGGAAACTGACTCCCGTTGCAAGAATCTTGCAGTGGATCGTCTCTCATATTCTTAGACCAAAGAAAGGGGGCTACTCCAGGGTGGATCAGCCCGAAGTTCATTTGATGTACATTTTGAAGAATAAAATAAGGATTAGCTGGCCTTATTATGTTGCAAGCAGAATGTATTCCCTACGTGACTCCGGTAGAGGGACTACGTTATCCTACGCCTTCTTCATTCAAAAGGTGATCAACCATGCTGAGATTCGTGTTTCTGGTATTCCTTACAAATCGCTCACTATAAATCAAGAATTCTGTCAGAAGACATTGACTATGATGGGTCATATTTGGGATGTCGAAGATAAAAAGTATAAGTATGTTGTGAAATCAAACACTGTTGTATTGGAAGAATCGGGTGAAGAAGATGAGGACGAAGAAGAAGAGGAAGAAGGAGAATGAGAGGGAGAACAAAGCGATGAAGAGGAAGAAAAAAGCGAGAATGAGCAAGGAAATCAAATGGATATTGGTGTTGAAGATAATAGTACTTGGATGCCGCACTCATCTGCTATGGCGTCTGAGGAAGACCAAGTATGGAATCAATGGAAATCTGCAGGTACTCATATGCCTCAATCTTCTCAAATGGAAGCTGAGATTGACCAAGGCTGGGGTCAATGGCAATATACTGGCTGGACCACTCTTGGTTCTAACTATGTGCCATCAACTCAAGGTTTAGAATATCAAGACTCTTATTATACTCCTTCATCACCTCCGCGTCATCAACAAAACAATGAGGATATTCTTGAACTCATGAGGAATATGCAACTTGAACAACAGAGGTTTGCCACAGCTTAAGAGGAACGGTTCAAGTCTTTGCACGACGAGCTTCAAACGCACACTGACAACTTTGATTCTTTTGCCACTAATGTGATGGGAAGATTCAACACTATGGCTGAGACATCTACTACTCAGCACCGTGCTCTTACAGACAGTTTCAACATTCTGAATCAAACCGTATTGGAGATGACTGAGCAATTGGACGTGCAACCTCCACCACCTCCTCATACTTACCAGTTTCACGGAAGAGGCCACTCATTTAGGGGGAGGAGGCCTTGAGGATTTTTATTGCATCTCTCATCATATCCATTAATGTTTTGTTTCTTGCATTATCTTTTGTTTATGACTCTACTATGTTTCTTTTCGCTATGTTTGCTTCATTTTCGTAATTTTGTACTGCTACTTTCTGGATTCTCTATGTCGTACCAATGTAATGTTCTAACCTTTATGTTCCTTAAGCATTTTGGGTTGGTTTTAGTATTGTGTCTCTATTTATCTTTCATTATGTTCATTAACCTACATTTTATGTGGATGTGCGTTAATGGTTACGCGTTGCAATTATGTAAAAACTGGTGCTTTCATTTTTTTTGCTATCCTTGATATGTTTATCTTTCTCTCTTTTTGATGTTGTCAAAGGGGGAGAAAAAACTAGAAATAACAGGTATTGAGAATGATCAAACAACGATGGATGCATAAAGTCAGGGGGAGGATGATACCTCAGTTTGACCTTGCGCCACAGTTTTGCCATCATCAAAAAGGGGGAGTATGTGAAGGGAAGATCTCTTTACACTTGATTTTAATGAAGTCAAAACTATCATGCTTAGCATATATAGAATTCACATGAAGAATATCATATGCAATACACATTAGGTGTTTTAAGGATGTTTGATCATGTTGGCAATGTTCTAGGTGCATTAGTGTTTACTGTGAATTTTGGTAAACAACCTCTGATCTATCAATCTAGACGCAAATTGATTTAACTTGCAGGATCGATCACACAAATCCTAGGACATGTGCTAAGTTTGAGAGACAAGTGTAATTTAAAGAAAATGTAAACTGAACTCCACGTTCGACAATGCTGAAAATAAAATATAACTGAACTCCACGTTCGACTACAGGCAATAAAGTAAAGTGAAAACTTGAAATTTAAAGCAATGCAAGTAAAGGGTGCGAAAATTAAAGGCGTCGAATAGGTAAAAGCTTTGAAAGTAAAATGCAACGAACTCCACGTTCTTGGAAAGTAAAGGCTGGGAAAGTAAAAGTGCTGTCGAAGGTAAGGTGCTGGAAAGTAAAAGACTTTGAAAATAAATGCAGTTGATTTAAAGGAGAACTTCACATTCTTGAAAATGAAAGGCTTTGAAAAGTAAAGGTTTGAAGATTAAATGCTTGAACGTAAAATACAGTCGAAAGTAAAACGCAGAAAACTTAAATGACTTTGAACATAAATTTGGCATGGAAGATAAACTTCAAGAAACTGTAAAGACATGGAAAGTAAACATGCTGAAGATAAATTAGATTACTGAAGACAATGGTGTTACATTACGTACATTCTCACGAACTCGTTTCTCTACACGCGGGTACTTTGAGTTTCTTAGAGTAACTTGTACAAAAATATGAACACCCCATTTACATAGAACCAACTCTTATTTATAGTACTAGGAAATAACTACTCAGTGGTGGTTACTGCTTCGAACGTGTGGATTTTGGCGCCTTTACCTTAATCTCAACTGTTCCCACGTCCACAACTGCTCTTATTTAAATTTCAAATATTGGAAATTCCCTCCAATCTTAACATAACCGCTGCAACACTACATTCCCCCGGTCGAAGAACCCTTTCCATACTTAGCCATTTTTTAAGACTTCTCTACACTTATTCGACTCAGGCCTCCCAAAAGTTAGGTCGAAGCCTTTTTTATATTGAAAATAACTTTTTAACATTAACATAACTTTGATTTTGTCTGGCGTCGAAATTGAGGGTTAACAAATTGCCCCCAAGGAATGTCCTTTCGCCATACTTGGTAGGAAGGCCATTTCTTGACATGATGCTTATTTTGACGCCTATTTGCATGGCCTTAACTTAACATCCCACTAATTCCCTAATGGCTAAACTGTTCCGTTCCTTTAAACCACGCTTCTGACATCACGCCATCATGACAAATCCTTAAAACATCTTTTCAGCCGTATTCATCATAACGCCTTTCTTGAAAACAGACGTGATCAGTCTGCACATAACTGCTCCTTTCCATCACGCCTTCAGGAGGAAGCCACTTGTCCCACTAACCCCTTAGCTTCAACGGTGGATCCAAATCCCTGAAGGTTTTCAAACATCTATATATACCCATTTCCGCCATTTTGCGATCTTTCCACTCCTTTAGTACTCTCAAGCAACTCTTCTTCTCTTCAGTTTTTTTTTTGCGCAACCCAGTAAAGACGCCATCTTTCCATCTTCTTCCACAATGGCATCCTCCCACATTAATCCTCAAGCAAAGAAGACCCAAAAAGGAAAAGTCACTCCGTTCAAGCAAACCATCCCACCGTTCGCTAACATCCCAGGCCCTCAACTGGTAGATAGCCGTCGTTGTTTGTCGGAACCTACCTCTACAGAAGCAAGAGCCATCTACCAATCTCAGGTAATGATTCCCCTTGTTATGTCTGATAAAACTTATGCATTATCTGGTCCTTTGGCTGAGGTGGATATTTCCAACAAGAAGCTGAGTGAGTTTTTCCCATCGTACCGGAAATCCAAACCATTAGGGCAAAAGAGTTCCCATAAAATTGATTCTGCTGCTGGAGCTTCCCCCGAAGAGATCCCTTTACCCAAACTCAACATTGGCTATCTCACTGATGGCACTAGGTTGGTAAGAGCCGTCAACCCTTTAAAGGAATTCGACCAATGGATGGCAAAGATGGAGAAAGTTAAAGCTGACCATTGGAAGGAGATAGGGATCTATGACCTTGTGATGCTGTCGAAGACCAACATACCCTATTGCTTGAACATGTTGGCAACGTCTTTGTACTTTTGGGACAGCACCCATTATACATTCCACTTGCCATGTGGAATGGTCACTCCAACCCTCTTTGACGTAGCTGCCATCACGGGGCTTCGACCAGATGGCTTTGTCTACAATCCTGAGGTTGATGCTGATGATACCATCAACATTGCAGGCTCAAAATTGACCTACACCCTCTTTATCAAGCACCACTTCAAACAAGAAGATGATGAGGTGTCTGATGAAGAACACATCGCTTTCCTCACAGTCTGGCTGTCGAAGTATGTTTTTTGTACCAAGTCCTTGCAGGTGGCTAAGAAATACCTGCCCCTGGCGAACCAACTCCACCACAACAGAGGGACCTATCTGAGTGAACTCATTCTGGCAAACCTTTACGAATCTATCAGTGAAGGGGCTTCTCGACTGAAGAATGTGGACGCCCAAGGTCCTATGCATTTGAGCGGTCCTCTTTGGCTACTTCAACTGTGGCTCAATGCTACGTTTGAGGCCAGCCTCCCCAGAAAAGGCATAGTCGATGAAGCTTCTGCTGAGATCAGGGAGAGGAGCGTCGAAGGGATACGTCTGGCTAAGCTCACTCCTAATGATGATGGTGAAAACCTTCAAAGGGCTTTCACTAGTTATATAATGATGTTCGCCAAACGCTATGAGTTTACTCCTAGCATGGCACCCTTTGTTCGACGAAGCCATGGCCCTGAGTGGTTTCAAAGGCCATTTCCAAATCCTCTCCAACCCCTTGATCCAGAGTCTGTTGCCATCTGGGAAGCCTTTTTGATTCCTAGATTTATTGTCCACAGGCTGAACCTAGGGAGAGGTTTATCAGCGTTGATTGCCTACCAACCCAACTTGGTTTCTCGACAATTTGGGTTGGCCCAGAGTTTCCCTCAGTGCTTATATGAGAAAAAGGGTCAAGTGATTTTTCACTCCGCCTACCTCGACGAGGAGAACGTCTCTGAAGCACTCAACACCAGGAACGAAAAAAGAAGCATCCTCTCCCCTGTGTTCTTCGAACCTTCCTTTTTATGCACTTCATCCTTCCACCAATGGTGGTTGAAGCATTATAATGAGCACTTCCTTGATGCGACTACGTTTTCTTCGTTACTTGACCAAGCTTTCCTCCATGTGCAGGACAAGACAAAAAAAAGTAAGTTCACTCACATCGAAGAAATACAGGCTTTTCAAAAATACTTCGAAACTATCTATCGACCAGGTGATCTTAGTCGAACCATTCATGAGGCTGCTGGCACTATAAAGAGAAAATTTCTAGAAAAGCTGGATCAACTAAAAATTCCTCCCAACGTCCCTCGTGAGAAACTTTATGAGGTAGCTTTTAAACTTTTTCCCCCAAAGTTCCCCCGACTGCCTACTGCTGATTTTGGAGTGGCGTTTGCCCCTCTATTTCCAGATTGGTTTATCTGTGGGGAGCATTTAAAGCTTCTTCGACAGCAGTCTCAGCCAAAAGCCCAACGAGTGGTTTCGACTAAGCATACGTTAGACAGTTTTAAAGGGCACCTTCATATAGGAATTCAGGACGTTCATGTCGAATCTGAAATATATGAAGGTCTGAGATCCTTACTCCATGGCCTTATGACTAGTCATGTAATTATTAACTTGTAACAATTGTGTGATATCTTTCAGCTGTGCCTAGGAAAGCTGCTTCGACTAGAGCTGCCACCTTGCAAAGTGGCAAAGACCAAGGGAGTACACAGGTATACTTTGCACCTTTTGTTTTACTTATACTCTATGAATTTCTTCCTTATTTTCACCGCCTCTTCAGATTGGTCGAAGGCCTTCAACACCTTCCAAGAAAGGTAAGAAGGATACCCCAGCTATGATTACAGTTTCAGAGGCCTCAGATGAATCTCCTGAAGAGGTTCTTACGAGGAAAAGGAAAAAACCCGCAAAGGCCTCTGGACCTGCTGGCCCACCTCCTTCGAAGGTGGCCAAAATACTCGAAAAGGCATCCACCACAAGTGGTGTCGAGAAGGAACCCTCCCAGGTAGCCTTGAGAACCCCTCTTGGTGACCATGGGGTTGAAGAATCAAGTCATGTTGTTGAACAAACTCAGGTATGCCCACCATTACCTTTTCTATTATGCTTCACATCCTCCGCTTATTACTTCATTCTCATTATCTCCACTTGTGTTCTTTAGGCATCCATCATCAATAATCCGGACCCTCGACCAACTCCAAGCACCTTTGCCGCCACCACACTTGACGAATCTGTTTCTCACCCAACTTCAGAAAGCCTCACTACCACACTTCTCAACAGCCAAGGTGAGCCAACTTATCACCCATCTTCTGATATTGGCTCTGGTTTGAGTGAGATTAATCAACCTATTCAACGTGTTACAACAGCTAATGCAGCACCAGTTCCAACCCCAACTCAGCATGCACAAGCAGAGGGAGCTAACTCTGATGAGGATGACGCTTCAAGCCCACCACTTATCAATCAGGGTACCTCCATGGATAAGGGCCAGATGGTTGAAGATGAAAGGCGTGAACCTGAGATCCAAACACACAACGCCACTCTTGATCAAACCACACCGGCTGATCAGCAGGAGAATGTGCAACCAGCTGCGGATGAATCTGATGAGGAAATGGGAGGAGAAGAAGGTGAAGAGGAAGAGGAATCATCAGAAGAGGAAGAAGAACAAGCTGAGCCTCGCCCCCACCACACTCATTCGCCTTTGGTCGCTCCACTATCTGGGGACTCACTGATAGCGCTCAAGTGGTCGAACCCACATGAATTTGCCAAATTAATTCTTGAGCAAAGGCACGGTTCTTCCTCTGTTTCTTCGACCTCAGCACCAGATGTCTACAAAATTCAAAGGGGATATCTACAAAATTCTGGCCTCAGATCCAACTGCAACTGCTTACCTAAAGGACACCCTTGCAAAGATTGAGCTCACTACCCTCAATCCAGATGTCTCTAGTTTTCTGATAGAGCTAACTGCCGTGGTAAACCAAATAGCTGCAGAAATAAAACTGCTTCCCTCGATCAAGGATACCATCGAGAGAACATCTGGCAGTGAGAGTGCAGCCTGGTGTAGTGCACAAGAGGCGTACGAAGAGATCCAACGTATGGAGGCTAATCAAAAGAAAAAGCAAGACGAGATAGCCTCCAACACGAAGGACATTGAAGCATGGAAGCAACAGATCACAGAACTACAAGCCAAAATTGCAAATGCTGAAAACCGCAATCGTGATCTGCGCCAACTCGACGACACTGAGATAGCTGAAGAGACGAAGCGTGCTATTGATCGTATTGAGGCAGCCCAAAGATACGAGAAAGAGCTCGCAGACGCAAAACTCGAAGAATCTTTGTGCAACGCTCGTCTCAAATATCACATAGAGTCTTTTTCTCAGTTGGCGTCGAGGCTTCCCTTCTGATACCTTCGACACCTTTATTTCATTTGTCTAATCATCACTTGTTTCTTGGCCTTTTCAGGCTTTTTATGTAATGACAATTTTATGCCTGTTGGCACTGATTTAATTTATCATTATTATTCTGCCTTTAACTGCTTTCGACCTATATTGCATGATGATGTTCTCTATCGTTATTTTTTACCAGTCAAATTCGCAATAAAAGTGTTCTATCTTTTTCTTGGAAAGTCACCCTTCCAGCTTTAAATTCCAAGGCATAAGCTCCTAGCTTTAAAGTGACACTTATAGCATAGCCCTCAGGCCTGTTTCCAAGAATCACTCACCTATTTCCACCGTTTGGCTAGCCAATCCAATCAGCCCACAGCCTCTATAAATCTCTTTCATCTGACCATGTTTTGCGTAGAAGCAACCATGAATACTTCCGAGAAACCTCCAACCAAGAAGATGGCTGGAAAGGCCAAGGCAACTGAGGAAACAAAGAAAGTAGAGGCGCCTCAACAACCCAATGCCTCCATTGGAGCAGCCTCTTTAGCCAAGAAGAAGGAAACCAAAATGAAGATCTCCAAGAAAAGGCATTTCAGCCCCCAAGAATCTGATGATGAGCCAGATGCAGACTATATGGAATTCCTCAAATCCATAGATTGGAGAGATTATGAATAACCTTAGATTAATGAAGAAAAATGTTGTACTATTTTCTCTTCGCTTTGTATGCCATATTAGCCTGACTCGGCCCATTTTAGCTTTCTTTTATCAAATAAAGCTTATGTTTTTATATGAATCTCCTGCAGCATAGGCTTATATTTTTTCAAATACTTGTCATTTACTTTCAAGATTCTTTTATCTCTGTCTAATTCTTCCACTTCATAAGCTCCATTAGAGAATACTTGTATGACTTGGAATGGTCCTTCTCACTTAGGGGACCACTTGCCCAATGTTCTATCTTTTCGATCCATGGGCAAAATCACCTCCCAAACCAATTCCCCACATGCAAAAGATTTAGATTTAACCTTCTTGTTGTAGGATTCTTCGACCCTCTTCTTTTGTCTTCTCAGCAACTCCAAGGCTCTAAGCCTTTCTTCATCCAAATCCACTAATTCATTCATCATCATTTCCCAATATTTCTCAGAGGGAATCTCATGATGTCTTTGAACTCTTACAGACTGTAGATAAATCTCAACAGGTAACACTGCATCATGACCAAAAGTGAGTCGAAATTGGGTAGTGTTGGTAGCCTCTTTGGGGGATGTTCGACACGCCCAAAGAACTTGGTCTAACGTCTTGTGCCAATTTCTAGGCCTTTTTCCCACGTGTTTCTTGATTAGTCCAATCACTATCTTATTGACCGCTTCGACTTGCCCATTGGCCTGAGCATAATATGGTGTAGAAGTTAATAACTTAAAACCTACCTCTTTGGCAAATTCCTGCATCTTTCGACCAGTGAACACGGATCCCTGATCTGTAGTAATTGTTTCAGGAATACCAAATCTATAAACAATGTGACTTTGGATGAACTCAATAACATCTTCCTGACCTATATTCACCAGTGGTATTGCCTCAATCCACTTGGTGAAATAATCAATTCCCACCAAAATATACCTCTGGTTCTTTGAAGATGCTGGTCGAATTTCTCCCACTATATCCAAAGCCCATCCTCTGAAAGACCATGGTTTCACTATAGAATGCAATTCACTTGCAGGGATGTGCTGTATGCCAGCATGAATTTGACATTCTTGGCACCCTTTAGCAAATTCTATGCAATCCTTCAGCATAGTGGGCCAATACATGCCTTGTCGAAACAACAACCATTTCATCTTCTGGCCAACTTGGTGTGCTCCACATGCCCCACTATGTACTGTCGAAAGTGCCAAATACGCTTCTGCCTCACTAAGGCATTTCAATAAGACTCCCTCAGGGGTCTTTTTAAACAATTCATTCCCCATCAGCACATAGCTCAAAGCTTGATACCTGACTTTCCGTTCTGTCGAAGCCGTTGGGTTTCGCAAATACTCAACTATGGGCTTTCTCCAATCTTTATCTGTTGGATTATCTATGGCAAAAATTTCAAAATTTTCGCCATCTATACACCCAAGCTTAGTTGTTTCTAAGTCTGATGGACATAATCCAACAGCCACCACCTTACCCCTTGCCTCAATTACTTCTTGAAGGTTCTCCTTCGACACCTTGTATCCAGAAGCAATTTGGGCCAAGTCGTTAGCAACTTGATTCTCTATTCTAGGTATGTGTTGAATGGCCACTACCTCAAATTTCTTTAATAATCTATTGGCTATCACAAAGTACATAATGAGATTTTCTTTAACACATTTATACTCCTTTGTGATTTGTTTTATAACCAATTCTGAATCTCCCATTATTTCGACTCTAGTTGCCCCCAATTCTAACAAAATTTCAAGGCCAACAATTAATGCTTCATATTCAGCCTCATTGTTAGAACAAGGACCTTCGACCTTGTACTTGAATTTTGTTGGAATTTTATCAGGAGAAATAATGTATATTCCTACTCCCGTTCCATTTTTATGACTTGATCCGTCAAAGTATAATTTCCAAGATATTAATTCGACGTAATTCAAATCATTTTCATTTATGGAATGGTCAACTATGAAGTCTGCAACTATTTGCCCTTTCACAGCTTTTAAAGGTTGATATGTCAAGGAAAATTATGTCAATGCTAATGCCCATTTGCCAATTCGACTGTGCAAAATGGGTTTAGATAACATATGTTTTACAACATCAAAGTGAGACGAAACATACACATCAACAGGTTTTATATATTGCTTTAATTTAGTACAAGAGAAATACAAGCATAAACATAACTTTTCAATCATGCTATACCTAGTTTCTGCATCATTTAAAACTCGACTAAGGTAATAAATGGCTCTTTCGACTCCATTTTCATCCTCTTGAGCCAACATGCTCCCTAGAGTTTTATCTGCTGCAGCTATGTACAATCTCATACTTTTGTTTCTACAAGGTGGTGAAAGAATTGGAGGGTGGCTTAGGTACTCCTTGATCTTGTCGAAGGCTTCCTGCTGCAATTGCCCCCACTCGAAACCATCTTTGTTAAAACGAAGCAATGGCGAAAAAGCTTGTGTTTTGCCACTCAGGTTAGATATAAACCTTCTTAAGAAGTTGATTTTGCCCAACAACGACTGCAACTCCTTTTTGGTTGATGGTGCTTTCGCCTCCATTATGGCTTTGGTTTTATTCTGATTTATTTCAATCCCTTTCTTGTGGACCACAAAGCCTAAGAAATCCCCTGCCTGCACACAAAAAACACATTTAAAAGGATTCATTTTGAGACCATATTTTCTCATCCTTTCAAAGGATTGTCGAAGATGGGCAATGTGACTATTCCCAGAAATAGATTTTATAACAATATCATCAATATAAATTTGCATGAATGTGTCTATAAAATCGTGGAAAATTGAATTCATTGCCCTTTGATAAGTAGCACCAGCATTCTTAAGACCAAAAGGCATCACTACCCACTCATAGGTGCCTAAGGCTCCAGGGCATCTGAAAGAAGTTTTATGAACATCTTCCTCAGCAATGAATATTTGGTTATAGCCAGAATATCCATCCAGCATACTAAGGTATTCATGTCCTGCTGCAGAATCTATTAACATTTCTGCTACTGGCATTGAATATTCATCTTTGGGAGTTGCAGAGTTTAAATCCCTAAAATCAATGCACACTCTCAAAGACCCATTCTTTTTAATAACAGGTACTATATTAGCCAACCATTCGACATACCTTGCAGTGCGAATGAATTTGCAACGAAGCAGTCTTTCGACTTCCTCTTTGATCTTTGACAGTATCTCTGGTGCAAACCGTCTTGGATTCTGCTTAACTGGTTTTTTCCCAGGCGTCATAGGCAACTTGTGTTCGACTAACTCCCTGCTCAGACCAGGCATCTCATCATAATCCCAAGCGAAGCAGTCTTTGAATTCTTTCAACAGCTGGACTACTTCGACTTTCAACTGGGGATCAAGATTGGCACTGATGTAAGTGGGCCTTTTGGTTGCCCCCTCACTGAGATCCACTTCTTCCAAAGGATCTTGTGCTAGCATTTTTATATTGTTTGCCAACGGATCCTTTTCAAATCCCAAAGGCTCGTCTTCATAGATAGCGTCGAGCCTCTGGCTTTGCCCTCCAGTTTCAACCTTGTCTGGTGGTTTTGGGTCGAAGTCCTTGCCAGGACCTTCTGGATACACTTCAGAAATGGCTTCACCAGCCATATAATCATTGGCGGCTTCCAAAGCCGCTTGTAGTTTTGTTTCGACCACATAGGCCGGAATTCTTTTCATAGCATCGAACTCAGTCATGATCACTGAATTCATCTCCCCACCCTGTGGGCTCTATTGAAGGTGTGCCTAGGCATGGAAATCTTCCTCCTGGTACCTCCCTGTCCCATCTGAAACCTTCGACAGGGTGTAAGTACAACGAATAAAACGTTTCCTCGTCAGGTGTAAACTCAAAATCAGCTGGAGGACATGGAGCAATGTTCGCCAGATGTTTCTCAAATTGCCTACTGTCCACATGATTAACAGGCACCTTGAAATACCCTTGATCAGCCTCAATGTTTTCCACTATCCCATCTGGTCTCCAGATTGTGATTCTCTGGTGCATAGATGAGGGCACTGCTCCTATCCCATGAATCCACTCCCTTCCTAAGAGTAGATTATAGTTAGCCTTCGTTTCGACGACCATGAACATTGTTGGTCTGGTGATAGTTCCCACAGTGAGATCTACCTGAATCACTCCCAGAGTAGAACCAACTTTGCCTTCATAGTTCGACAGAACCATGTTGTGGGGTTTAGTATCAGTTTCAAATTTTCCAATCTTGCTCAACAGAAATCTCGGCATCAAATTAACCGTCGCACCACAGTCTACCAAAATCTTGTTGACAGGAACGTTCTCCACTTTTCCAGTAATATAAAGAGGCTTCAAGTGACCCTTCATTGCCTCCGTGGGACGCTCAAAGAAAGCATTCTGTTCTTCGGCGCACCCATTGTTCATGATATAATAGCACACAAGCTTGTGTGCCATCATTTCCAACTCAGCAGTTTGGTCTAAATCTTCGATCTCTGAGACTTGACCAAATTCTCTTGGCATTACTGACACCACATTTACAAAAATATCTAGGGAAGCGGCTGATTCATTGTCGAAGTTATCAGTCATCTCATCATCCTCTTCGACCTTCTTTTCTGGCTAAATAGTAAACAACTTTCGTCGTATGGGCAGTTTCTCCATTGCCCCAGCCACATTGGTGCTTGACTCCCCTTGCACCTGGGCCTCCCTAACAGCTTTTCGCCTGCGCTGCTCTCTTCGCCATTGTGATCTAGACATTAGGTTGTTACCCTTGTAATTCTGCGAAATGTATGCTGATTTGTTTGTGGTGCGGTTCTCCTTCCTGTACTCAAATGACGCACCTCTTTCCACATCGAACTTCTCCCACTTTTTCTTCTGTCCTCTCCCTTCGACGGGTTTGATTCAACTACCTATTGGTGCGTTCGCCGTTGGCTTGAACGTGCCTGGCCTAATTCCTGGTGTTTGGTTTTTTAGCCCTGTCGAAAGTCGTCTATGGTCAAAACCTCGGTGCCCCTTCACCACCTTCTGCCCCCAGCTTTCGCCAACTTTCTTAACACCTTCAAGCTTGTGGGCAGCCTTTTCATCAAAAATGGCGCTGCACCTGGGACACAGCATTACTCCTGAGTCTTTTTTCTGGCAACGATGTAAGAAGTCCACAATTGTCTCTTCTGGCTTAGGATAAGCCATTTTGTTGAGTTTCTCCTGCTCATCTACCTTACCCAATGGTTCATTCTTTCGATCAGTAATTTCGACCATGTTGACATCCATTCTGTCCTTTAGGCGCATCTTGGAGAAACTGGCTTCCAGACTTTCAGTGGTCTTTACCAAGCAGCCACCACCTACTGCTGCTTTCGCAGCTCTTTGGGAAGCTTTTTCCCAAGTAGCTTTCTCATCCTCTACCATCTCTGCAGCATTAAATCTCTCGACATCAGGAGATGTCTTGAAAAAAGTTTCAGCAGCCATACAGATCCAATTTTCCACCAGACAACCATCCATGTCCAGCATCTCTCCAACCAAGAGCATGTCATCTTCCAATTCCTTGACAACTTGAACTTTGGGGGCATTTCTACCCATAGCCTCATTGGTGTTGATACTATCTGAACTAGAATCAGATTCCTCAGCCAACTCGACCATATTAATGCCTTCATTGACAGTTATCTTCCACCCACTCACGGTTACATCAAAACTCTGAGCAGCATTATCCATTTTCCCAAACTTATAAGCAGTTTCTTTGGTCACCAACATCAAACTGGTGCCATCAACGTTTAGGCCGCTTGTAGCCTTACTAGAACCTTCAATCTTCACAGCATTGATGGCGAAGTCTTCAGTAACTTCTACCATGTTGACTGACTCGTCGAATCCCCCTGTGGCTTCCACCATCTGAACCTCATGAGGCTCTGTATAGTTGGCCTCTGCAACTTGCAACGGGTCAGAGTCAATCTTCATCTAGGCTTTGCCTTTTTCCCCAAACTTCAGCCTTCCTTCCTGGATAGCGTTTTGCACCAGATCCCTGAAAAGAAAACATTGAGAAGTTTTATGACCCAAAAAATTATGGTACTTACAAAAACCTCTTTTCTTTCTTTGTTCTAAAGGTGGCGTTTTAGCACCACCAAGCACTATCATTTGCCCATCTTTAACTAACAAATAAAAAATTTTGTCACATTTAGTGACGTCAAACGTATATGTTTTCTTAGGGAATTTGTCGTTAGATTCGACAGGATTTTTTCCTTCTGAAGGAGCCAATAATTTGCAAGCGTAAGGTGGACCTTGCTTTAACTCAGCAACGTCAACCTCATTTTTGTCGAAACAAGACGGCTCACCATACAGACTCTCCACCTCTTCCTTGTATTCGACGAACGCTACTTTTTTACCCCTACTGAATTTGGCTTTTTCTTCTTTCAGCCTCTCTAGCTGTCGAACCCTATCAGCAAGCTGGGCCATATCTCTAAGATATTGGGTATCTAATTTCTTCCTAATGGAATAATCAAGACCCCCAGCAGCTATTTCGACCAACTCATGTTCTGGAACTTGTGTAAAGCACCTGGCTTTAAGAAGTCGAAACCTATTCAGGTAATCATCAATTGGCTCAGTGACCTTGCGCTTGATGCTAGCCAATTCTTTCAAACTAATTTTAGTTTGCCCCATGTAGAACTGTTCATGAAACAAACGTTCTAATTGGGTCCAATTGTATATGGAATTTGGAGGCAACGTAGTAAACCATGTGAAGGCATTCTTAGTAAGGGAACTTGGGAAGTATTTGATCCTAAGGCTTTCGTCAGCAGCAATCTCGCCCGCTTCGATCAAATATCTAGCCACATGTTCGACAGTAGACTCCGTAGTATCTCCTGAGAATTTGCTGAACTTTGGAACCTTCATCCTAGGGGGAAGTTCTGCTTGGAGAATGTAGTCCACTACAGGTGATGTATAATTTGGCCTGGTGAAGCCAAAATTCATCCCATTCCTAGTCATTATCCTTTCGACCATGGCTGCAAGATTATTTTCTTCTGCTTGATTCTGGTGTCGAACCTGCCTAAGTAGTTGGTCTGCGTTTTGGTTCCTGTTCACCATCACTACTGGTTCTACCTCCATCTGGTATAGCATCTGGTTTCTTGGTGGTTCGACTCTGAAATGGTCGACCATCTCTTGATCCTCCAGGTTAGCATCAGGTATCTGACGTTGATGACGCCTTGGGATATCCTCGACCACCGTCGCTCTCCGATTTACTGCTGGCACTCCCATGAAATCAGCCATGCGTGCCACTTGGGCAGCCAGTTGTTGGTTAGTTTGAGTTGTATTTTGAATCAAAGGTTGAAAAACTTCTCCCATTGTCTGAGACAACGTATGTACCATTTGCATGTTACTTTCATCCATCTGCTATCTCAAACAATTTATGGATGTATTTGTAAGGCTAGAGGTTTGAACAGAGTAACCAACGCCTATACTCTGATTGTTTCGTCCCCCTGATCCTGACCCTTGTAGTGGCGAAGACACAACAGTTTCTGAAAATACAGGTGGAGCATTCTGCAGGTTTTGCATCATTGATGTAGGCATACCATAGGGTGGATTCCTTGACCCTGGATGTGGGAAACCTGGTGGAGGAACGTGTCTGTACATTGTATTTCCTCCTGGGGATGTTGGCGAATTAGAACTTTGTGGTCCTATATATTCCAACACAGGTTGAGTATATGATTTTGTATATGTTGATCCTGGTTCAGACACCACTAACGGAAGTGACGCCGGTCCTCCTGTCGAAGATACTGGTGATGGAGTGCTTTGAGTCCCAATACTGCTACTAGACTGAGTGTTTGAAATACTCCCTTGAGGATCAACTTGTTGATTGGCATTAGTTGCCATCTTCTTAGTATATCTTCTCTTTGGTATCCCTTCGTTTGCTGTGGCTAACTTCCCACTTCTCAATAACATGCAACGAAAACACTTCTTCACCAAGAGAGATAAGGCTGACAAAAAGGTTTGACTTAGCACTGTGTCCCACTGGGCATGCCAATTTGTTTACTGTGAATTTTGGTAAACAACCTCTGATCTATCAATCTAGACGCAAATTGATTTAACTTGCAGGATCGATCACACAAATCCTAGGACATGTGCTAAGTTTGAGAGACAAGTGTAACTTAAAGAAAATGTAAACTGAACTCCACGTTCGACAATGCTGAAAATTAAATATAACTGAACTCCACGTTCGACTACAGGCAATAAAGTAAAGTGAAAACTTGAAATTTAAAGCAATGCAAGTAAAGGGTGCGAAAATTAAAGGCGTCGAATAGGTAAAAGCTTTGAAAGTAAAATGCAACGAACTCCACGTTCTTGGAAAGTAAAGGCTGGGAAAGTAAAAGTGTTGTCGAAGGTAAGGTGCTGGAAAGTAAAAGACTTTGAAAATAAATGCAGTTGATTTAAAGGAGAACTTCACATTCTTGAAAATGAAAGGCTTTGAAAAGTAAAGGTTTGAAGATTAAATGTTTGAACGTAAAATACAGTCGAAAGTAAAACGCAGAAAACTTAAATGACTTTGAACATAAATTTGGCATGGAAGATAAACTTCAAGAAACTGTAAAGACATGGAAAGTAAACATGCTGAAGATAAATTAGATTACTGAAGACAATGGTGTTACATTACGTACATTCTCACGAACTCGTTTCTCTACACGCGGGTACTTTGAGTTTCTTAGAGTAACTTGTACAAAAATATGAACACCCCTTTTACATAGAACCAACTCCTATTTATAGTACTAGGAAATAACTACTCAGTGGTGGTTACTGCTTCGAACGTGTGGATTTTAGCGCCTTCACCTTAATCTCAACTGTTCCCACGTCCACAACTGCTCTTATTTAAATTTCAAATATTGGAAATTCCCTCCAATCTTAACATAACCGTTGCAGCGCTACATTCCCCCGGTCGAAGAACCCTTTCCATACTTAGCCATTTTTTAAGACTTCTCTACACTTATTTGACTCAGGCCTCCCAAAAGTTAGGTCGAAGCCTTTTTTATATTGAAAATAACTTTTTAACATTAACATAACTTTGATTTTGTCTGGCGTCGAAATTGAGGGTTAACAAATAGATATGATTAAAAACCTTTAGAATAGTCAAAAAGATGATTTTTGCATGTTTCAAGGGTGTGAGTCGACTCACAACCCTGTTCTGGTCGACCCAGACAGGTAGCATTTGTTAGTGTCAACTGCAGGAATGCTCGCGTCGACCCTCCGTTCGACTCATACATCCTGAGTTTATCATTGTCTAAAACTGGGAACAATGCGTCGATGCATACCCTGCTTAGGTCGACGCATAGGCTGTTTTTCTGTGCAGATGTGCTGACTGTCTTGCTCAAGTCGACCTCCTCACCTGTATAGGTCGACCGTTCGTTGTTTTACACCAATTTTCGGATGTGTTGCTCACTTAAATTTTCTGTTATTCCTGTTATGTTTTCTAGAGTAGTATATATATCATTTTGGCTCATTTTTTACAGTAGAACAAGAAACGTGAAAATTCATACCAATCTTTCTCATCATCTTCATCTTCATCATTGAGTAAACAAACAATTACACATAATTATTTTTGTTTGTGTCGTTCATTGTTTTGAAGTGATAACGTTCAGAATTTGGAAGTGTGTGATCTTCATTTCTGGGTTGAGAATTGGTAGGTGTTTCTTGAATAAAACCCTAGGTTTTGTCCTTCAAGAATCAAGAGGATTTTGGGGGTTTTTGGTACAAATCGCTTCGTTCTACAAGGATTCAGTCGTGCGAAGGTAACCGAAGAATAGAGAATTTATTCGGTTTAGTAGCTACAGTCAGAGGATCGTAGAAGAACGGTTTGGGATCGGATCGTGGAGGATCGAAGTCGGCCGAGTGAAGGTGACTGAAGAACGGTGGGTTCTTGCAGTCTAGTAGCGTGGGACGGTGACTTGTTCAACCAGATTCGAGAGACTTGATTCGTCTTGAATCAAGGGGAAAGAAGACTCTGCATCAACAATCAAAGACGTTTGAAAGTTTGGATGTTCATTGTTTTCTCTTGTATAAACTCAATTGCAACGGTAATATATATATATATATATATATATATATATATATATATATATATATATATATATATATATATATATATATATCAATTTCATTTGTGGAATTGGGGGCAGAGGTACCCAAAGCGAGGACGATTGGGGAACTGCCTAATCAAATCGTGTTTGTTCTCTCTTTCCCTTAACTCTTTACGTTTAATATCATTCGAATTTGCGAAGTTTAAATTGATCGAAATTTCTGAGCTAGTGTTATATTGGAATGTTAAATTGTTTTGTAAATTTGATACAGTCTCTTGGATTGTATTTAGGAACAGCTCAACATCACATTATTTTGAAATCTGCACTTAGCTTAGCGTGTTAATGCACACCAAGTGTTCGATAATTTTGTTTCAACGTAAAATCGAACGCATTCGCAACTAATTGTTTGCCGATTTACCTCGTTGGGTTGGATTAACTATCAAGCAAATAAAACATTGTTGATTGCGTTTAAATTGTGTTAATCAATCTGAATTTTTCTCATCCATAATTCATTCCCAATATTGTCGTGCATATCCGATCCTTTTAGTAGAGGTTCGTTGTAGACGTAATTCAGTGGCCGCTTCCGTTAATTTTTAAAACCAAAATTTGAAAAGTCATTTGCGTGTAAAACTCGAGGGATCTATTCAACCCCCCTTCTAGATCCTAGCCATCGTCTAACAGATGCCTGTGCCACTGCCTGTGGAGCTGGATGCTCCGTCGACAAACATGGTCCATTTGTGTGCCCTGCTAGACGGGGACGCTGGAGGCGTCATTTCAGCCACAAAATTGGCCAGGACTTACGCCTTGAGGGCCTTCCTGCCCTCGTAGTGGATGTCAAATTCTGACAGCTCCAAAGAACATTTGAGCATTCTGCCGGCCATGTCTGGCCGGCTAAGCAGCTGTCTTATGGGTTGGTCTATTCGAACCACTATTGTGTGGGTCGAGAAGTAATGCCTTAATCTCCTCGCCGCGTTGATGAGGGCGGGGGCGACCTTTTCGATCTGCTGGTACCTGAGTTCTGGCCCTTGCAAGGCCTTGCTCGTGAAATATATGAGTTTTTGCCCGTCAGGCGTTTCACGAATGAGGGCGGCGCTAATGGCTTCGCCGGTGACAGAGAGGTACAGGTACAACGTCTCCCTTCTATCCAGTCTTGACAGAATTGGGGGTTCAGATAAGGCTCGCTTGAGGCGGAGCATGGCCTGCTCTCATTCCTCTGTCCACTTGAATGTGGCTTCTTTTCGCAGAAGTTTAAAGAAGGGCAGAGCGTGTTGGGCAGACTTGGCCACGAAGCGAGAAAGGGAAGTGAGCATCCCGTTGAGGGATTGTATGGATTTCTTCGATCTTGGCGTGGGAAATTCAGTGAATGCCCGACATTTGTTAGGGTTGGCCTCTATCCCCCTCTCGGTGAGGTAAAAGCCAAGGAATTTCCTTGCCCGCACGCCGAAGGTGCATTTTTCTGGGTTAAAATGCATTTTGCATTTTCTCGCTTGGTCGAAGACCTTTTGCAAGTGGATCGTGTGATCGGATTCCTCTTGAGACTTCACGGTCACGTTATCCATGTATACTTCGAGCATGTCTCTGATTTCTGGTTGGAAGACTTTGTTCATCATGCGCCAGTGCGTGGCCCCAACGTTTTTCAGACCGAAGGGCATTACGTTGTAGTAATAGTTCCCCGACGAGATCATGAACGCGGTATATTTCTTGTCCTTTTTGGCCATGGGAATCTGGTACGTAAGTTTTTTCAGAAAAAAAATTATGATTAATGTGAGCAATGTAGAGGAAAAACAACAATCTTTACCTGAAATTCTATCTTCTTTTGCTCCCTGTGATATGTTGAGAACCAAAAGGACGGAGATTTGAAATGAAAAAATAGATTGAGAATGAAGGATTTTTAAGGTGAAGATTTATGTTGATAATGAAGTATGACAACAAAGGAGAACTGATCATGCAGTTGAAAGTTATATCAAATATTTTCAGAGATGCATCTCCGAAAATACCTGACATACAAAGATGACAGAAAAATTCAAATTATTGTCCACAAATTCGAAAATACATCTCTGAAATATCTACTGAACTGAACAATTAAAATGTTATCTTAAAACCGTTTCAGAAATATATCTCCGGAATAAAACTAAACCAAATGTATGGGACGTATCTCAGAATGGCCTTGGTTGCATATGTAAAAGATGTGTCCGAAAATATATCTCCAAAACCAAGGAACATAAGGAAAAATCCACATATAAGGTGCCATAAGAAATCCACAAATTAATCTTCAATGATTAAGTGCTTGCATATTGCATTGAAAGTTGACAAGAAAGCACACCTCACACTCAACCATTAAGCTATGTAGAAAAATGCACATCACAAATTAACACGCCAGCTCAGTTCAGACTACTTCGTCTGAAGTACCCTTTACAAAAGACTTAATATCAACTTTTCACTTCTTTCTTCTCTTTTGTTTTGGTATTTACAAGACCAACTATGAGTGCATGAGGGGTATTTTACAAGATTTGGCGAACTCTTGTATAAAACAAGACTAAATCTACAAACATCTACTAAATCTGTATCACAACTTACACAAGAGTATCTCCTACCATTTCACATCGAGTGTAAGAGCTTCTGGAGGAAGAAGAACCGGCCGCAACTTTGTATATGACATATTAGACATTAAATTAGCCCAAGAAACTGAATTAGATTCAATAAAAGGTTTAACTTTCTTGATTGAAAGAGGCTTGAGCTTGTTTTCTTCAACTCTAGCCAATATCTCAAACCAGACCCTTTCAACACTTGGCCTTGTTCTCCAATCTGGCAATGTACTAAGAGTGACGTTATTTCCTATGCCTCTTTCCAATTCTAGAGGGAACTTTACAGCAGCAGATGCTTTGATATTTGCTTTGATAAGGCCAGAAAATCGATCTTGAAGGATCTTATGACCAAGAAGACTTCTCAAAATTTTCTCCAACAAACTTAATCTCAAACTTGAGGAAGCAACCGGGCATGATCCCTTTCTGAACACAGAACCATGGTAACATTTTTCTGGAAGCAACTCAACAGTGTCTTTGGAAATCGATGTAGTTTCTATATGTGCATTAGGATTCTGAGTTCCATATGCGATCAATGATGCAGAACCTATTACGCGTAAGGGAATTAGAGGCACACATGTCGACTGCAAAAAGGACCAGAACTCAGTCTTCCCTTTGTTATACACAACACTTCCATTCATGTGCAGATCAAGATCCGGCCGATAATAAAAAGAGATTTCCCGTGCTCTTCTTACTTCAACCGTAATCCCTTCACCAACAATTACGTGTTTCAAACCAATATGTGAAACATTCATCTGCAAACAGAACTAAGAGATTATTGAATATCAAGAGTTCAAGACTGCTACTTGACATGTTATATACTGACATAGATCATAGAACAGTAATCTTGTCAATGAATGGTAAAAAATTTCAATCCGTACAAATTATTGAGCAGAACAACACAAATGACAGTAAAAAATATTGTAAAGGCAAAAATGGCAGTAAATTATTGAGCAGAACAATACAAATTTCAATGCAAAGTCATCTTTGACTTTGAGACATCATTAGTTACAAAAATAAGATGTCAATGCTAGTTGCAGCAATATACTGAGATCCAATTTGGAAAAACTTCTCAACAAACTTAGAAGCCCTTATAGGGGACGAAATATCGAAAGAACTGTTGTAATAATAACTATGAACAGGGTCACTTCTGGTGTAGAGACATGTTAGAAAGCAGAAAATCTTAAGTATTTTAAACAACAGCTTCTAGTATATTTGAAAATAGCATCAATATTTCAACTTTTTGGGAAGCTCTCGCACTTATCATCTCCATAAACATGTTTAAGCTTATAATTTCCATAATTAGAAAAGCCAAATAATCGTTTTAATTGAAAAGCTCTTGTAAAGCTGTGAGTCAGAAGCTCATCCAAACAAAGCCTGCAACGTCTAAGGCTATATCCTAGAGTAACAATAGTAAATACACATAAGAGATAATCATATGTCATCAACAGCAACAACAATCTATGAGGCACCAACATAGACATAAACACCGGACACAATACAAACACTAACACGTAGATCCTAGTAATAATCTGAGAAAATAAAGTGATTGTATGGAATCACAAGTGTCTGTAGCGGACACCAACACCAACACGTGTTGGTGCTATCAAATTTAATTAGACCCCCCAATTCGCCTCCTGAAACATGTAAATGGGCACACAAAAAAGACCCCTATTTTGAATGAAGTCATGCAAATTGGTTTTTTTCATATCCTTAGCGCGCAAATACAAAGACTAACCGCATGCCCAGGGTTGGGTTCGAACTCAAGACTTCGGGTTAAGTTGGAAAAGACTCTTACCATCTCAACCAAGTGCTCTTGGGTATTCAAAGACTAATCTGCTAGTAAGTGATAATTTAAAGACAGACTTGATAGTAAGTTGTATAATTCGATGACTAATTTTAAAGTAAATTAGATACAAGTTAAGGACCAAGTTGGTTGACATAACTCAAATCAGATATTTTTTTTCTATTGGAAAATTGTTGGAGTGAAAATGGCCGACCCCAGACCCCTAGAATTGGTGATTCAATCAATTTAAATCTACATATAACAGAAGTGAACAATGACTGCAAAATTCAAAACCCAACAAAACAAACAGATAAAAAAACAAACTTTAATTAATAATTAGCAAGTAGAGATCTGAATTATGGCTTACAGGCAAAGAAAGTGAAAGGTGGTGAAGTTCATCAACCCGCAACTCAAAGGGGCCTTCCAGTTTAACATCATCAAGGAAAACAATCGAACTGAGTTGATTAACAAGAGAATCTAAATCCGGTTTCGGTGTAGTGAACTTGTTACTCCAAGACGCAACTTGATCAGAGAATTTGACGGTGAAGTTATTCTTACCGGAACCAATTCGGAATTCGTAGTTTTGAGAAGTTCCAAACCTAATTTTTGCAACATCGAAGTTGAAAATTGTCACATCGTTTAAATCCCAGTTTTGTTTCGCTGAAATTGCCTTCAAAATATCCTGATTCAGATAAATAAATTCACCGAAAAAAAGAGAGAGAATTGAGAGATTTGTTATTTGTTAATTAATAAAGAAAGGGAATAGGGTTTGGGATTGGGATTGGAGAATGAGTAGTTAGTTAGTTACCTGGAAAATGTGTGTGAGATTGGAATGAGAAGAAGAAGAGTTTGAAAAAGAAGCGAATTGAAGGAGGAAGATGAATAGTGAAAGTTGAAGACGAAGAGTTATCATCGTCTTCCAGGAGAATCAATGGAGTAGAGCAGCTATACGCGAGAGAGTGAAATCAACAGATGTCTTCTTTGCTCGGTAGATAAATCTAGAAAGAGATTTTGTTTGAATTGGTTTTGATCTTCGGTTTTTCATTTTTTTTAACTTTTGAATTTTTTTTAAATTTAATTATTTTTATACACATTTTATTTATGACATGGTATATAGTCTTTTATTTTATTTTTTTTTAAAGGAGGGCTAAAAGCCCAAAGCAGCTAAATTACACACGAATCGTTCGGGGAGAGACCTCTCTTAACAAATCGGATAAAAAAGTCTGGAGCCACCTCTATAGGTCAGTTGTCATACAAAAAAGTTTTAATGTTGTAGTTAAAATTTAAGTTGGTTAACGCATCCGCAGTTTTGATTATCTCTCTATAAACAAGAATATTTTAATATCACACTCTTTGCTCAGCATTTGTTTCACGTTCACTAGCATATTCTTCTTTGATATGGTGATTGGGTTATTCCTAGTGAGAGCATGATAAACCTCCTTGTTATCAATTTGCAACTGGATTTTCGTGTAACCACTATCATAGGCCAGATGAAGACCTATTTGGATTGCTTTCAGTTCAATATCAAGAATTGAAGTTATTCTCATTATGTGGGAAAAACCTCCATGCCAAGCTCCTGAGTTATCTCTAATTAAGCCCTTGCACCCTGCATCTTTGTTCTTCTTGACTGCTCCATCGGTGTTCAACGTAAACCATGTGTCATTGGGAGGTGTCCACTTAATCATTTGGGTGACTTCCCTCACTTGAGTAACCTTCTTTAATAGGGAACAACTCTCTTTGTACATAGCTACTATTCTACATATGTCGTTCTTTAGTTTGTAAGGCATTACATAGTCTTCATTGTGCTTCCTCTGATTCCTCCAGTACCAAAGCATATAACAAGTTATAGCCCAAGTGCTGCTCCAATACTTATTTGTTATGCCTGAAAGGTTAATAAAAATCCAATCCTGAAGGTTATAGTTAAAGAATATCTGCAAGTATGGATCCTCCACCAAATCACACCAGAGAGCTTTAGCATTAACACAATCACGAAGCACATGAATAGTAGATTAATTTACACCATGACAATTATTACAGAACTGCGAATTTAAGTTCTTCATAGAGAGCCATTGGTTAGTTATTAAGCTATTATTTTTCACCAACCAAACAAAGGTTCTATCTCTTTCTGGAACATCCAGCTTCCATATTTTAATCCATTCCTCTGAGTTATTATCAAGGTCATTACCTTTAATTAACTCATATGCACTTGTGATGGAGAACAACCCAGAATGACTCTCTTTCCAAATGAAGATATCAACACCTTTATCCTGATTATGAGGTTTTTCCGTCAAGATAGCATCTACTATAATTTGAGGGAAAGTTATGTTAAGAATTTCCAAGTTCCAATTGTAACGCCCTGATTTAGAATTATCGATTATTTTACTTATTTATTTAATTTAATTGGTGCGAAGTTAATCAAATAATTATTTTGTATGAATGATGTGAATTAATTAGTTGGTTGGGCAAAATTAATTAAATTAAAATAATAGAAATAGAGAATTAGTAAGAATGGGGTGGAAAGTGTGAATTAATAGAAATGAAGGGGGGCAAGGAGTAAGAGGTTTAGTTAGTTGGGCCAAAGATGTAATTAGAGAGATAATTAATTATTTAATCAAAATAGAAAATTAGAGAGAAATGTCTCTCATTCTATCAATATGTCAAATAGAAAAGGATTTTAGAGAGAAAGCTTGAAGAAGAGTGTTAAGGCTCGAAGGAAGAACACCAATTCACCTTGCTTTTGCTGGAAACTTCTGAAAATCTAAGGTAAGGGGGGATTGTTCATATATGGGTTTTAAATCTTGAATAAGTATAGAGGTTCTCTTAACGTCCAATAGGGTTGTCCTTACCTTGATGAATATTGACGAATATATGATTATGGTACTATTTTCATATGTTATGTTTTGATTTGGAATTGTGTGTATTGATATGTAGTCGTTGTATTCTTGAGAACTAATGAAATTTGGGGTTTTAGGGCATGATTTTGGGTAATGAAATCATGAAGAAAAATTGTACTTGTGTCGATTTTATTTTGTTTGATCCATTGGTGATGTTAGAGTGTGATTTTGAGAGTTTTTGGTGGATTAATTTGGGACTGGTATGAGGTTTGAAGGGTTATAACTGTTTCTGCAATCGTAACAGATAAAACTATTTTTTTAGAAAATACTTCAGCTGCAATCGATTGCACCATGATTGCAATTGGTAGCACTAATGCAAATTATGAAAAAATCTTTCAGTGCAATTGATTGCACCCTGACTGCAATCGATTGCACAATGCAAATTTTTAGAAAATGTTTCCGTGACAATCAATTTCACCCTGCTGCAATCTATTGCACAATACAATTTTGAGAAAAATTCTATTTTTGAATTAGTTGACATATCCTGACGATTTTGGTAATAACTTTCATTACGTAAGTCCAATTTTTAGATGATGTTCGAAGCGTTGGAAAGTTAACACGTTGAACTACACATTAGTATATAGAGTTGAGATTATTAAACTAGGATTATATGTGTACTGTTATTGTGGTTTTCATGATAATGTGATGAACCGTTTAGCAAAACGTCGAGTTTCCGTTGTTGATTAATTAATGTGGTAAATTGCTATTGCAATTGCAGGCTGTTTGATTGTTGTATTTTGATGACATGTGGGTTGTGATGCATGGTTTCGATGTGAAACTATCCTATTGATCTCATACATGAAATTATGTGGTTGATGTGATACTGTTTGTGTTGTTGAGTTATTGTGATGATGCATACATTCATTCATGCATAACGAGTTGTTGCTGTTGTTGTGAAAGAGGAAATTACAGGTTTCGATGTTAGTGACCGATAATTATCCCAAGCTTGATGTCGAGGCTTGGATCTCGATGTGGGGCTCGTGGGTTCGCAGTTGATTGGAACCCGGTTTATAATTAGAACCATTGTTGAGATCGGTACCACATGCATATGAGTCTATAATGTTTTTTAGAGTCATATTGCATTTTATTTATGTATTGTTATGAAGTGGGTGAAACTTGAATACATGTGGTGTGTTGTATAATGGACTATGTTTGAACTGTATTGTATTTAATGTATTCTGATGGTTTATGCACCATTAATTATTTGAATGTATTTCTCACCAATTCTGTTTGAATGTTGCCTTTACATGGGCATCGTGCAGATACTCAGGAATAACATTGCTGAAGTAAGTAGAAGATAGCTCTTGGAGTTACTTCTTTAGTTTATCGTTTTGACTAGTGGTGCCTTGCTCTGATCATGTAACATTGGATTGGAGATTAACGCTTAAAATGATTCTTATCTCGTTTATGTTTTAATTCAAGACTATTTATGTTGTTGAGATTTCTAAGTTGTTTTGAGTTGACTGTTATGGACTCCATTTTGCTTATGTTATGAAGTTAACGTTTATGAGACTAGATGTTATGAGTTGTAATATAGTTGTTAATTGCTTTATTAAGGATTCCTCTGGTATGACACCTTAAGCATCAGATGAGTTAGATTTCGTGTAAACATCCCAAGTACATATCAGATGAGTTGGACATTGTGTAAACATCTCAGGTACAAATGTGCGTATTAAACTAGTTTGTTGTAACCCGTGTTACGGAGCATGTTACGTGTTGGTTGTGACAGCCTGAGGTTGTATTATGTCTGAATCAAATTCCATGATGATTGATGTGCGAGAGCTAGGGTGTTACACCAATCACCTATATCATCAAGGAGATCCTTAACATACTCCAGATGATTATTCTCATTGCTACTTGTTTCAAACATTTCCAATGTGTTGCTGGTTGGAATCCAAGCATCCTTCCAAACATTGACTTTTTGTTCATTTCCAACTTTCCACTACCCCATATTATTCAACTCAGGCCAGATATTTGCTATTGATTTCCATAAGCTAGACTCACGGGCCTTGGTTGATAGATCACTAAGACTTCCAAATTTTCCTTAGAGGACTTGGCACCACAAAGAATTATCACCACTTCTTAAACTCCAACAAAGTTTGAAGAGACACGCCTTATTCATGTTAGTAAGGTTTCTTATTCCTAATCCTCCCATATTCTCAGGCTTGGTAATATTGTCCCAGTTGACTGTATGAGCTTTCTTACCTACTTAAAAATCTCCCTAAATAAAGTTCCTTTGAATCTTCTCGATCTCTTTCAGACTAGCTTTTGGCAGGGTACTAGTCATCATAAAATAAGTGGGGATGGCTTCGATAATTGTTTTTTCTAGTGTGACTCTCCTAGCAAAGGACAAATGATCAATTTTCCAAGCTTCTAAATCCGCCTTAACCTGGTCAATAACGTGTTGATAATCTCCTTTCCAAGATCTTTTGTTTCATTGAATCCAGATGCATGAACCAGTTGTCTTTTTGTATGTTCCATGGTGTTTTTTGAGAAGATTTTAGTTTTGTCTTTGTTTATTCTTTGCCCCGACATATAACAGAAGTTGTTGAGAATGTCATTGACACATTCCATTTGTTCGACCGTAGCTTTCCTAAAAAGAAGCAAGTCGTTAGCAAACATAAGATGTGAAATGATGAGGCCTTTCCTACCTACTTTCATACTTTTCCACTTCCCCTTGTTAAGAGCTTCTTGAATTAAATGGGAGAGCTTGTTCATTCACATAACAGATATGTATGGGAAGATAGGGTCTCCCTGTCTGATACCTTTTTTTTTGTTTAAACTTATTGTTATTAGTACCATTCCAAAGAATCTTCATGGTGGTGGATGTGATTGAAGCCATGATGATTCTAATCAGTTTGCTGGGAAGCTTGATTTCCTAGAGCACATTGCTCACAAAGTCCAAGATGATATTATCATAAGCTTTAGCAAAATCGACTTTTATCACAAATAATATTGTTTTCCCACTCATATGATGCATAATATGAAGCATTTCTTGGGCAATAATGATGTTTTCCTTAATATTTGTCCCTGGTATAAAACCAGTTTGAACAGAAGAAATAATGTTATCAGTGAAAATTTTGAGCCTATTCACCATAATCTTGCTAAAGATTTTATACCTGGAATTACACAGAGAGATTGGATGGAACTAGCTCACATTGACAGGGCTACTGACTTTAGGAATAATCACTATATGAGTCGAATTTGCTTCTTCAATGAGCACAAAATCATTGCACATTTGTTTGATGAAGCTGTAAATGGCGCTCCCTATAGTGTGCCATACTCTTTGGTAGAAGCTTGCGGGGTAACCATCCGGGCCCGACGCTTTCCAAGGAGACATGTCAAACAAATCTTCTTTGATTTCTGCATCACTAACCTTTGAATTTAGGACTGAGATCTTAAACTTGTTTATCAGAGTATAAGAAATCTTAGTTTGATTCAAATCACTAACATCATTATTAGATGTGAACAATTTTTTATAAAACTTTAGTAAACACATTCTTAATAATATTATTATCCTTAATCACCATTTCCATTCTTGATCATGCTAAATCTTTTTTTCCTCCCTCGCTGAACAACTTTAATGTTGTAGTATCTAGTGTTACGATCCTCATATGTTAGCCATTTGACCCTAGATCGTTAGAACACATGAGTTCTTCCTGATGCAGAGTAATGAACAGTTCCTTTTGAAGCTCATTCTCCAACTTCTATAGACCCTGATGAAATCTACCTTGATGGAGAACATGTTGGATTCCTTGTAGCCTTCCCATAATCTACCTCTTATTTTGATAGTATAATTCTTCCACCATATCTAAACTTAGAATCTCGATCCAAGGAAATCCATTTTCTTGAAGTCATATCCATTTCCACTTTGACAAGAGATATTTATTGAAATTTTCAATATTTTCACTCTCAGGCCACCTTATTTCTTATTTTCACAAATCTTCTCCCAACTTAGCCAATCAATTTTTTTTCTACTCCAAACCTCCCCCTACGAGAAATTCCTTTGAATTTGTGTGATCTTGCGGATAACATTGCTTAAAACTTTATTGAATGAAAGGTAATACAAGGGAAGGTTGTTGAGAACCGAATTTATCATTGTAACTCTTCCTCCCATCGATAAGTTACACATCTTCTGAAAGGATAGTTCCCTTTCCATGGAGACCACTATCGAATTCTAAGTTAAATGTCTCCTTGCGTTAGCACCTACCAGTACCCCTAAAAACTTAAATGACATTACTTCATAGTTGCAAGAAAAGAATGAACATGTTGTGTTCCAAAAGGGTTCTTCGATATTAACTCCTATATGCCTACTTTTGCAAAATTCACTCTTAGTCCAAATATTAATTTGAAACTTCTCAAAATTGTTTTCATACTCCATTAGTTCTTCATACTAACCTCACCTATTAATATCGTATAATCCGTAAATTGAAAAATTCCAGGATGGTTTGAAAATCTCACCTTTTATTTGAAGAAGTTTTCAATGTTACAGGCCTTTTTTTACCAAAGAAGTGAGCCCTTATGTGATAATGAGAAATATAAACGGGGCAAATTGGTCATCTTGATGTCGCCCATGACCAACTTTGAAATCTGATGTAGGGCTTTCATTTACCGAAATCGACATGCTATTATTGTTGTTTGACTTGCTTATCCAATTCCTTACGCAAAATCTCACTCTTTACATCATGTGATCTTTTTTTAGGCAAAAATATCAAGAAGATATTATAAGCCAAAGAACAAACTCCACAAGGGAGACAAAACCAAAACTCCTTATAAAATGAGCCTAAGACGGTACCAAGCTTCGCTAAGTCTTTGTCAATGTCACTATACATGTGATCTTGAGTATTGAATAATGTTTTATTTTAAAGTTTTAATTAATTAATTTATACAAAAATTTAATTTAATTTATTAATTATTAATTTAGTTTATAAAAAATATTAGTTAATAAATTATCTGTACATTTAAACCAAGTGGAATTAATTAATATTTTTGCAAATTGATTTGGCTAAGCAAGGGTAAATTTGACGAAGAAACACACACTCTTCATTGCCATATCATATTCATCAAAATCATATACAAATCAACAACACTGCCCCCTACGTGTTTCTCCTCGAAACTACTCAAACCTAAGGTTCCTCTTTCTCTTTCATCTTCAATTCTTTCAACTACTATTTCTTACATGCAATTTTCATCAATTATCCTCATTTTTCGTTTGATTAGGTTTTGCGATGAGCCGAAAAATCAAGATTGGGGAAAATAATTTTTAGATTCCAAGTTAGAACTCATCGACATTGCTCAAAAATCTGAATTTAATTTGCGATTGAGGTTGAATTTGATTGATTGATGGCTTGTAAGTGTAAGGGAAACTTAAATGTGAGAAAACCTCACTTCTATGAGGTTTATTCATCTTCTTCTAGCTTTGAAACTCTGGTAATTGTTTCTCAACTTGTTTTTTCTACTATTTTTTTTTGTTCTTGACCTAATTGCATGTTTATGTAGCTTACAGAATTGTTAATTATGCATAATTATTATGATCTTTGTGAGTATGTGAAATCATGGGTATGATGACTTATTTATAGCATAGTTTGATACTATTTGAAAAGTGAGAGAGTTTAGGGTTGGAATCAAATGGAAAAAAATGTACTTTTTTATTTAAAGATGTTTCAAAAGCTAAAGTAAGGGAGATAATGTATTTGTATGCAACAATAACAAGGTGAAGTATGTTTTTATTGCCCAAAGTATTCTCTTTTAAGCAAGATGAAGGAAAACCCTCATTTTCCCTTCCTTCCTAAACATAGCCTATATTTTAAAACTAGTGGAATGGAACATAGTGGAATGGAGCGGAGCAGTAAAGGTTCCATTGCATTGTTTGGATGTTCTATGATGGAATAGAAAAAAAAAATTGTTATTCCACCCAAATTGGAGGTACAGAAAATGAGGGTAAGTGATGGAATGCATTCCACCATGTTCTGCATCATTCCATCCTTTTTTTTTATCGATCCAAACAATGGAACATAAACATATTCCATTCAATCCCATTCCATCTTATTCCATCCGTCCAAACATAGCCTAAGGGTATGTTTGGATGGAGGATCTGTGAGGGGATGAGAGAGCTTATTTTTCTTTTCTAAACTAAGAAAGGCTAGAAGCTATGAAATGTTTCTGAAAATGAATTGAGTGTGATTGAAATGTGATATGATCATATATTATCTCATTCTTTTAGGTTTTTTTTCTAAATCTCAAATATACACCAAAATTTAGACTTGGCACTTCAAAACTTTCAATCCAAACGTACCCTGAAGTCATATCCTATCTCTCCCAATAAGTCTTGATTTGGATTCAAGCGTCCCTTTAAAATGTGAAGAATAACAAGCTGCTATCGAGTTTGTAGTCTTAAAGTAAAATTATGCTCCTCAAATTCAAGTGGCTTGTATATAAACCAATACCCAATGTCCGTTGTTGTTTTGGATATCATAAAATGCTTTTGGAGATTTTGTTTGAAAGTATATTTGTTTGTTGCAGAAAATTCCAAATGGTTTCATCTGTCAAATGGAAGGCAGGACATATGGATTAGTTTCATTAACTGGTCCTAGTGGAAATACTTGGCAAGTTCGATTAGTTGAGCAGGGCAATTATCTATTCTTCCATCATGGATGGTCAACATTTACGGAAGATCATCATTTAGAATATGGTGATCTTTTGGTTTTCAGATACGAGGGTGACTTGCATTTCACCGTGCAAGTATTTGGCAAGAATGCGTGCGAGAAAGAAGCAGCATTTCATTCTGAGTGCAATCTAAATTCATTCAACTTAGATAATATTGAAGGACTAAAAAGGGATGCCGAGGAGATTTCATCTTTGGATGTTGGAGGTGTTCAGAAGAAAATGAGGCGTGACACAGTTGAGAACCAGGAGCTTGGGCTGTCTATTGTTGGTAGAGAACTACCTCAGTGTGAGGTAATTAGACCAATTCGAATGATCAGAGAAACAGAAGAAACCTATGGAGAATGTTCTGCTAGTGCTGCTCCTTTTCATGCAAAAACTAGTAATGAAGATGAAGGTATAACTAAATTTTATTTCATTCAGGGTCTCAAAAAAAATTTAAAACTCATTTGATCTTCCCTAGCAAACTGTTACTTGTCTAGGAAAGAGTATTCTGCATCCAAATCCTTATTTTTATGCTAGATCTTGTCCTTTTATTAAAAACTATTGATTCAATTGTTCAATTCCATACTGCCGCAGCCATTCTCAGCGGAGCTTCATTGTCAAAGCTATCAGCACATGATGAGAAAAAGATTGCCCAGTCATTTACCTCCTCTTTTCCATATTTTGTTAAAATAATTAAAACGTTCAATGTCAGTGGTTCATATACTCTGGTGAGTTGTTCCCTTCTGCGATTCTTTATTTACCGCCCAAATAATGTTGTTTTATCTCTCTGTCCTTATCTTTAAGTAGCTTGTGTAGTGGTTTGACTTTTATCTGCTTGAGAAACTGATCTTGTTGGAATATATTATTATTTACCCAAACTGTATTTCTCCTTTTATGTATGGAGGATGGTAAGCATGGATTAAAGAGTTTCACATGTATACATTACCAGTAAAAGATGATCTCAATGAAAATTCCATCCATAATTCCGTAGTGAATAGTGATACGTCCTGTTTAATGAGACAATATTGGTAGATTTGAACTATTCTTGCATTGCACTAGCACTTCAATAGATGTTGGAGTGATATTTCAATACTTAGTGAAGATGCCGCTTGCCGGACTTCTCAGCTTCTGCCTAAGCAGGCTTCTGAGTACATCACTAAGTTTAAGACCTTTTCTACTTCTATGACATTTAAAAATTAATTTCTCTGCAATTCAGTGTTGTTAAATATCCGGTATACCGCCGGCATACCGGTATTGCATATCGGAATTTTGGTTATCCGATACGAAAGCCGGTATATCATTTCAATTTCGCGATGACCGCGATATCGGCGATTTTCCGGTATACCGGTATACCGGTTTTGAATGGAATATCGGAAGTCATATTTTTATTATTTTTTTTTATAATAAATCATTTTTTAAAACTTTAAAGTGGGTAAGGTGAAGAGGTGGAAAAGTGAAACATTAAAGAGGATAAAGTGAAGAGGTGAAAAAGTAGAATCTGAAAAGGTGGACACATTGGAAAATGGAAAATGTGGGCTATTGAGTTGGTGCCTAGTATTATATATACATGGTCATCCTTCCTCTTCTTTCATACTCTTTCATCTAAGAAGGGAAAGCAACAAGTGATTGAAGTGGAAGATCATGTCATTGGAGAATCTGAAGCAGAATTTGAGGATATTTATTCAGATGATTCAATTGAAGAAGTTGAAGAATATGCCTCACTATCTGAAAAGGAGAATAATGATTATGTTGGGGAAGGAGAAAAGGAGAATAGTTATTAGTTTGAATTATTTACTTTTTGAGTTTTAATTTCTTTTAAATTTCTCTTTGTAGTTTTCTGTTTTAGTTATTGGATTTGAAATTTTCAATTAAAAGTTTCATCTTTTTGAGTTTTTATTTCTGTTTTAACCACTTTACGACTTCCGATATTTGTCCGATACGCGATCCGATATTTCTCATATCGGTTTTTTAGTGATCCGATATTTTCCGATATTGATATTTGATAACACTGCTGCAATTACAATGTTGTTTCTGTAAGAAGTCCCAATTGATTGTTATTGTTATCATAGTTTTCTTCCCTTAAAAGTGTGTATTGAACGATATTGCAATTTTAATTTTCCTTCTCCTCAAATAGTTCCTATTTTAAGTTTATTGGTGGTATTATTTGTTCCTTCCTATTACTGTGCTTGACATTAAAACACTGAAGCTCTTGCTGAAACTGATTTACAATTAATTTATGCAGAATATACCATATCAATTTTCGATGGCACATCTTCCAAACTGCAAGATAAAGATTATTCTTCATAATTTGAAGGGAGAACACTGGACTGTTAATTCTGTTCCAACAACTAGAGTGCATACAAGTCACACTATGTGTGGAGGATGGATGGCTTTTGTTCGTGGTAATAGCATAAAGGTTGGAGATGTCTGCATTTTCGAACTTATACGTGAGTGTGAATTACGTGTTCGCATCGCTGAGGTTGGAAAAGATGGGTTAGACTGCCAGGTTGGAAAACTAGCTTTTAGTATGCTTAGGGCAAGACATGACGTCGCTTGCCGAAAGACGGCCAAATATATGTCAAAAAGCCCTAAAGTCAGCTCAAAGTCGAGAAACAAAGTTGATCTATCAGATAAAAGGCTGTCAAAAATTGGTCAAGAAGCTGTTTTATCTGGTAGAGCTTCAAATACTTCGAAGAAGATTGGGGTTTGCCCCAAGTCGAAAGCTGCCAAGAAAAAGTTGGGTAAGGTTTTTTCTTCTATTTGCCCACTCAAATTATATAGTAATGTAGATCCATATCAGAAGTTTCAGTAACAAATTTCTGTCAAGTATTTATTTTCTGAAATAAAAAGCGAAGAATATATATAATTCAATTCCTCGACAGTTAAGATTTTGTTATTTGCTAATGAAAGAAAGAACAAAAAGGATATATATTAAATACTTTCTTTCTATAAAAGTTTCTACCATCCAAATTATGATTTCAGTCACATTTGAACTGTAAATAAAGACAGTTGTACCGCGGAAACATAGTGTTGAAGATGAACTAAGCTCCCAGGCTAAAGCTGGTTTGAGAATGTTGTTTGCACTCGACGAACAAAGAGTGGCTGAAGCTTTTACTTCCGACTATCCTAATTTTGTGAAAATCATGAAGATGTTCAATGTCAGCGGATCATACACTTTGGTGAGTAATACACATTTCATAACTTATTATTAGTGTTAGCCATGTGTTATTTAAAATTAATATCACTGTTAAATTATTGAATTGAATACTTGTTACACTGTAGAAAATACCATATCAGTTCTCTGCTGCACATCTTCCCGCTGACAAAACAGAAGTTACTCTTCGCAATTCAAGAGGCCAATGTTGGACCGTGAACTCCGTTCCAGATGCTAATGGGAGAACAATTCACACCTTTTGTGGAGGATGGATGGCTTTTGTTCGTGATAATGACATAAATTTTGGCGACACATGCATATTTGAGCTGGTTTCTCATTATGTGATGCAGGTTTATATATCTGGTGTTGGAAAGGAAGGTCTTGACCATCAAAATGGTGGGCATGCGAAACTTATTACTAACTAGTTACTGCTTCAATTAGATGTATCATCACTAATCAAGATCATCGAATGTATTACTTATCTAGTGCACTACTGTGTTTTAGTTTATGTCATTGTGAATTTGTGATTTGCATGTAAACATTTAGTAGGCTCGTGACATAATAAGTATCGATTAAGGTTATGATATTGTTATTTAGTCTCTAAGCCATTTAGAAATTTTTGAACAAGTCACTAAATTAAAAAAAGTTTGTTACAACACTTTTAGTTTAAGTTTAGAGGCTTATTTAAAACTTTGCTTATGACAAAAATTAGAGGATTTTTTTAATGCATCTTATAACGTGAAAATGCATAAATGTCCCTAAATTTCGGAGATGCATCACTGAATGCATTAAAAATTTAGTTAACGTTAAAATATTTCAGAGATACATCTCCGGAATATTTTGAAAGTTAAATCACATCAGACCCTTCTTCTTCTTCATTTTTCATTTTGCTTAAATTATTTGATTGATATTCGCATTAATGAGCAATTTTCTTGGATTATGAAGACCACTACCAAACAGAGCGTATTTGAAAGACATTTAGCAGGTTTGGAATCGCATGCTAACTAGTGGAAAATTTCGAACGAAGGAAGTTTATAATGGGATGTGTGATGAGAGGCCCAAGGTGGTTTGGAGGAAACTTTTTCGCCAAAATCCTACAAGGCCAAGATCTATGATGAAATTATGGTTAGCCTGCCATGGTAGATTGGCAACAAGGCAACGTCTTGTTCGTTTTGGTATGATTGCTAACAGTATGTGTTGTTTCTGCACTCTTGAAAAAGAATCTATAAATAATTTGTTTTATGAGTGCCCGAAACCGAAATCTATTTGGGAAAAAATTCTTAAGTGGATCCAAGTTGAGTATACACCTCGTCCTTGGAATGAGGAGCTAATGTGGTTGGTTAGAAGTACAAGAGGAAAGGGCTGGAGAACATCCATTTTAAACCTAGCTGCTACCAAGACTGTTTATGGCGTATGGAAGTACCGTAATGATATTTGTTATGGTAATGCGGTTGATAAAACTGGTATTGTGGATAACATTATAGATATGATTATTTATAGGAGGTGGTTTAATAAGAAACTTAGAGTGCACATTGCAAACTCGATGGCTTTTTAGCCTCTTAGGTCTTTTGTCTTTTGTTGAGGGTTGAATCCTTGCGATCGCCTTGTACTTCCTTTCACTTTTTTTGAGGTATATATACATCTTTTGATTCAACATCAATCTCTCTCAATTTTTTCTCTTCACCAAGTTAAAACTCAATCAACAAGATTCAATGGAACTTCAATCAACATCTGCAACATCAGAAACAACATCAGAAACATCAATTTTTTGTAAGTTTTTTTTGAGTTTTTGTGTAAATGAGTAGAAATCGATGATTAAGATTAGAAATGAGTAGAAATAACATTTAAGATTGTTTAGACATAGTGTATTAGATGTTTGTTGGCTGAAAAGGATGATCAAAGCATGTTTTTTTTTGGGATTGCATGGGGTACATTGACGCCATTGATGCAACTTCTGAGTTGTAGAAAATTCCGGAGATGCATCTCCGAAAATTTTTCAGCATTTTAGTTTCCCAGATTCCAGAGAAGTATCTTCAGAATTTTCTCAGTATTTTTTTTCTTGCTTGTGGTGTTGATTGCCTGCATTAATTGTATGCTTTACTTTAACTTACAGGCATAATGACTGATAGAGACGATAGACTGAGGCACTGGAGGGTTGCTCAGCACGCATCAGTAAGACGGAAGAAGAGTCAGCAGGTTCCGAAGGCTACTGATCTCTCTGGTCATGCAGAGCCATCTACTTCTGGGGCTCGTGCTTCTCCTCATGTCACTCCATCTTCTTCGTCCCATAGGAGATACGATTCACCATATGACACATCACTCCCTCCATCCTCCCGCAGGCGCCAGGTTTCCCCTATTCAGATGTTTGAGGTATCTGATTCACCAGTGCCACCTCATACTGTTGCACATCATACTGTAGATGTTACTGAGTCCGTGCCACCTCCTACTACTGATGTTGTTGATCCAATGCCACCTCCGGAGGGTGAGGCTGCTGCGGATGCTGATCCAAAGGCATTTGGAGGAGACCCTATTGATTTGTCATTACTTCCTCTGTACCCAGACCATACTGCCAAACATATTGCCGAGGACATGCACTTCAACAGGTATGTTGATCTCCGTGAGAAGGCAACCATTTGACAAAATGATGTTATACTCTGGATGGTTGGCATGCAAATCGTGTCTCACTTCTCCTCATTTGTCAGAGCGCGTCATGCGACAGTTCTACTACACTCAGGCCATTCCCAAACAATATGTTATCTCTGCTCTTCCTGCCTTGACATGTTTGATGATTATAAGAGTCATTTGGTACCGGAGGATGCATTGAGTATCATAACCGAGAGCAACTGGAGCTACATGAAATGGTACATCAGATGGTTCTTCAGAGTGTCACATCTGTACATGGTGCATGCTGCTCCAAGAGATCCGCCGAGGCTAGATCATCAGGAGATACTAGAGGAGGAGCAGGTATAAATAGATAATGCTAAGGATGTCTTGCCTAGATGTCGTTGCATAATGGAGATTGTGCAGGTAGACATTGACACCAGTATCTTCCCTGGTGGGTTTGATGTGAGGCAGGTCCTATATGCCATCATGACAAAGGCACAAGGGGTATTGATGTATCAGAGACAGCGCTAGAGAATGGGGGATTGATGGCCGAGGAGGTATTGGAGGCAAACGAGGTAAAGGAGATGTAGTCAGACATACACAATAATGCATTAGTCTATAGTAGTAGTACTATGGTCTGTATTTTATTTTGACATCATGCTACTTTATTGGTCTCGATTGTATGATATTTTTGACATTTATTGATCTTTTATTTATATGTGACATTTTTAGACCATCTGGATTTATGTACGTCTTTTTTTGAATTTCGATTTTATGGCATGGTTTAAATCTGCATCTAAATACATGTAAACAAAATATAACATGAAGAGTAATGTTTTGATACGTTACAGAGATACATCACCATAAACTTCACGGAGATGCATCTCTGGTACAATTCACGTGTATAATGGCTTTTGAGTGTGATGAATAGTATGTTTTAAATTGTTACGGAGATGTATCTCCAGAATATTTCAACGTTCATTCAGAATTTGGTGCGTCCGGAGATGCATCTCCGGAATCTAAGGACATTTAAATAATTTCGCGTGGTGGCTAAGAAACATAAAGGATGCATTAAGAAATCCTAAAAAATTATGTGTTGTGTTCTAAAGGTCCCAGGGCCATAGAAAACTTCAATGTTTAGAAATTTCTAATAAGGGTGTGCTTACTTTGGGGAATTTATTTTCCCACGTCAATACCTTCTCATAAACCCTCACAAATTCTTAGTGAAAATCCAAAAATGTCTCTAGAGTTTGGAGATGCATCTCCGGACACATTTATGTCTTTTAAAATTAAATACAAACGAGTGAACCACTTCTATTATACTTATCATTAGTTGGAAGTTGCATTTTCGAAAGTGTATTTGGTACAATTCGGAGATACATATCCGAAAATGGGCTTGATACTTCAAACCAGAAACAATGGCCGTATGAGCAAGATCTAGAAACAAAAACAATTTGACATTAAATTAAAACACTCAACATTATATAGATAGTTGTTAACATAAATTTAACATTATAGATCGTTATACACAGGTAGTTCAGGACGATGCAACATATTCATAATACCGTTGACGAATCTTGCAATCTTCACATTCACTTCAATCGAACCCTTTATTTTGTAACGGTAAAATATACTCCACATGACCTTTAAATCTTCACTCGTCTTCATTTAAAATTTGGTGAACTGTATCTTTCCTTCACTGTCAAACGAGGGTGAACGATACTCGAGCTTGTGAATAATACTCGAGCTTGACAACTTTCCAATTTTTTGGATATCGCAAGAAAGTATTCAGTTTGGATATCAGATTGCGAGAGGTGTATCATCGGTGACCCTAAATTGAAATGGCAGCTTCGAGTCATCAAAATACACAAATGTATGGTGGGGATATGCATTCATAATCTTATTATGGTGTGTTTTATAGAAAATATGGGATGAGAGACACCTTTACTATCACCCAACCACTTCTTCAGTGCCAAATGTGCAGATTTGACTCTGTTAGTTGTTGTATTACTTAGGTGTCTAACCTGATGGGTCTAACCACAAACAATCTTCTCTTTCACTTGGTCCAGAATAGTGCTCTCAAAGTATTTCAGAAAATCTGAATATCTTACACATACATGCTCCTAAAATTCCATACAGAGGCAACATACAAGTCTTTCGTGGACGAGTTTAATATACCATTTCATGCATCTATTATCTTTTTCAACACCACACCAATTTTGACCATTTTTCCGTCTTCACCCTTGATTTGTTTGGTTCCTACCGCGGGTTTGAGCCGACTTTTCACTTTTTTTGTTATGTGATATCGACAAAGTAATGCGTAGGATGTAAGAAAGACCTTTGCAACTGAATTCATCAATGCAGTGTCTCGATCGGTGACAATTAGATTTGACATATTTTCTTGGTCCTTCTACAAAGTCTTGCACATTTCAAAGGCCCGTGTAACAATGACCTCTTTTTCGAATTCCAAAAATGTAAATTCCATTGAAAAAGTCTTCTCTGTAGAATTAACACCAACAATTTCTTGAAGCGGAAACCTATACTTGTTGGACTTATACATTGAATCAATTATGAAGATAATGGAAAATATGTTGAACAACTTGATATTTTCAGGACGAGTCCAAAATATGTCACGAACAATGACTTTATCCTCACAAACTATGTACTTATAAACATAATGGTTATCATACAAAAGCTTTAAAAATTGTTGCATTTTGGATCTAGGACCTCTTATCGCCATGTTGTTTCGATAACACGCATTGTATACCTGCTTGATATTTGAAACACTTTCTGGTCTTTTCTGTTTCAATTTTATAAGTATGTTTTTCGACGCTACCCTGGTTAAAGACATGTCCGAAACAATTTGCTTCTCCTCCAGTTTAAGGCGACATACGATGGGATGACCAACTAGTTCGGTTTGGAAAACATGATTATGTATACCAGAAATCACATTAAATTTCCATGTATCATTCACCTTACAGTATTCACGCAATTTAAATGGACAGTCACATTTTCTCGATCTAGTGTCATTACGTTTCAACTTCTGAATCGGTGGAACATACATGCCACTTCTCTCACATCTCATGGTTGTAAATGCTTGCCTTCTATTTGAATTATTGTCAGACCTTCCAATTATAATGCCAAACTCCGATTTCCTGGCCTCCATGTGAACCCATTCAAGCATATGTTCATGAACAGTAAACAATTGTTCATTTCTAAAATGTTGACCAACATCTATTACGACAACAACCAGCTTAACATCATTCTTCACTTCATTCAGTTTAACATCATCCTTCACTACATCCGGGTTTATGTAACACCCCATTTCTACCCGACATTTATAAAGAAATCAGAGTGATAAAATTTCAACATAAAACAGGATGTCACATTTTTCAACTTAAAAATCAATAACATGATAGATAATCATGAAAGATACATAGCAAGTTCGAGGAAAAAAGAACTCATAAATCAACAAATAGTCTCCAAAATAACTCAACTTTATAAAATACGACGCAACAGATTCATAATCAAAGTAATAGCATCTTTATCCAGCATAAACAACTTTAAAATAAGCAACAAAGTGTTTCTTTGACAATTCAACTTAAAAATTCAGCATGTAAACAAATAAACAAAATAAGACACGCGTCATCCCCCCGAGTGCTACGTATCAGAGCGACAATCACCGACTCGAACTAAGGTAACCGGCTATTCCTCTTGATTACCTGCACGTTGCCAACATAGGGACAACATTCAAACAGAAGGGGTGAGATATCGAACAATGTAATCAGATATATGATAAGTAATATACTAGAATCAAATTATACAATCACCACTTCACAACATCTCAATCAACGTAAAACAGCAACACAGCAACAACTTTTACTTCATCATTAATCAACAACACAACAACAACTATGCAACATGAAATGCGACTCGAAATGCACATGCATATGGTACCATTGGAGCAGAACTCCCAGCTTAAAAATTTGTCAATTAATATTGACTTCAACAAGGCATAAGCCTTCCGCTTAATGTTTTGCCAATCCAGGCCCGCTTAATGTTTTTCCAATCCAGGCCAGCTTAGTATGTTATGCCATGAGACTCAAATGTGAACATCTTAATCACAGCACTAATACTCATCAATCCGCACAGCAACAGCTCAACATTGGCCATAGGCCCACAGCTTAATTCTTGCCAATAATTAGAGGCAATTCAACATCGGTCACAGCTTAATACTTTCCAACAAAAATATCACAGCAACTAGGATATATATAATTATGCATCATCTAAAATATACCACAATCCATCATTTAATCAATCGGTAGTTTTCGACTAAAAATCGGTTAATCGGTTCCATCATAATTCTATGTCTAATGCTATTGAATTATATAACAACTTCTCAATTAAAATGGACAGAACAAACACACCACATCAGAACATAACAGAAACAGAAAAACACGCAGCAGGACGCGTGACGGTCGTCACAACACCATCACGGTCGTCACGACACCATCACGATCGTCACAACCCACCACGATCGTCACGGCCTCAAAATCCTTCGTCTCGGAATTCGTTCGTTCCAGTTTCTTTCCAAATTCACAACCTTTCCTCAGATTTATATCAATTCCAAATTGTCCAAGACAGTGCATTCCAACATATACCACAACATAATTACAACATTTCCACGAATTTCAACATTTCCACAACAGACCTACAACAGAATTACACCTAAAGTAGCATATACCAGTTTCTCACAACCAATTCATCAATCGCAATGCATTTCAACATTTCTACGACAATCATTTCGACACAGACATAAGAAATTCTACAAACAATTCATCAACAGAAAACCAAATTCAATATTCACGACATCAATTACACAAACAGAGGAGAATTCTATAAAACCAACCCCACATATTAATTATCATATTCCCGTTTATAGAATTCGAACCCCACCCTTACCTTGGATTGAAGGTAGCTCGAATTTCCGGTCAAATTCTCGCTCTCTCGCAGCCTCTACGCGATCTCTCGCAACCCTTGTTTTCTCCTCTCTGCAACTTCACGTATTCTCTCTTCTCCAACCTTTGTGTTTTTCCAAAACCCTTGCTCTTAACTGCTTGCTACGTGACTTACTCCCTTTTTGTTTTGTTTTCTGACCATAACTTCCATCTCATTCTAATTAACTTACTAAAATAATGGGTCTACTAATTATCCTAATGGGCCTTCTACACGATACCCCCAACCTTGCTATTTCTCACGCCACTTAACCCAACCAAATTAATTAATATCCTACGAAAATAAATATTATTTCTAATATTAATTCCTCCCAACTAAATCGACTAATTACCCGGTTAATACTTATTAGCATCAAACAACATAATCAACATATTCAACAATTATACGGAAAAACACTCAATACTACTTAATTAAAAATATTTAATTAAATACGGGCGTTACAACTCTCCCCCACTTAGAATATTTTCGTCCTCGAAAATCTTACCTTGCTCAAACAGCTCAGGATAGGATTCCCGCATCCTGCTTTCCAACTCCCACGTCATACTTTCTCCGGCAGCTCCTAACCAGACAACTTTCACCAACGCAATCTCCTTGCCTCTCAGGGTCTTCATTTCACGATCCACGATTCGCACAGGCATCGTCTCAATAGTAAGATTATCCCGTACTTGCACATCATCCATATGTATCACATGAGATGGATCTGAAATGTACTTCCGAAGTTGTGACACATGAAACACATCGTGCAAATTCGAAAGATTAGGCGGTAAAGCCACTCTATAAGCAACATTCCCAATTCTGTCCAAAATCTGATACGGACCAATAAAACGAGGAGTGGGCTTCTTAGACTTCAATGCACGCCCAACACCAGTCACAGGTGTAACTCTTAAAAACACATGGTCACCTGCTTGAAATTCTAAGTCCTTCCTTCGCTTGTCATGGTAACTCTTCTGCCTACTTTGGGAAGATCTCATCTTTTCTCGGATCAACTTCACCCTCTCAGTAGTCTCTCGAACAATTTCAGGTCCAAGTACTACACTTTCTCCAGATTCATGCCAACATAAAGGAGTCCTACATCTCCGACCATATAATGCTTCAAAAGGGGCCATTCCAACACTAGAATGGTAATTGTTATTATAAGTGAATTCTATCAAGGGAAGATAAGTATCCCACGAACCTCCTTGCTCAAGAACACAAGCTTTCAACAAGTCTTCCAACGACTGAATAGTCCTCTAAGTTTGGCCATCTGTCTGAGGATGATACGCCGAACTCAACCTCAACCTAGAACCCAACGCCTCTTGCAAACTCTTCCAAAAATCAGAAGTAAACCTCGGATCTCTATCCGACACAATACACAAAGGAACACCGTGCAACTTCACAATTACCCGAATATAAATCTCTGCCAACTTCGATTCCGGAAAAGTGATGTGAATAGGAATAAAATGAGCCGACTTCGTAAGCCTATCAACAATCACCCAAATCGAATCATATCCTCTTGAAGTGTTTGGTAATCCCGTTACAAAGTCCATTGAAATGATATCCCCTTTCCATTCTGGAACTTCTAACGGTTGCATCAACCCCGCAGGCTTCTGATGTTCAACTTTCGACTTCTGACAAGTTAAACATGCATACACAAACTGTGCTACATCACGCTTCATCCCAGGCCACCAAAACAAATTCTTCAAATCTTGATACATCTTTGTAGCCCCCGGATGAATACTCAATTTACTTCTATGGCTTTCCTCAAGAATTGCTTTCTTCATCACCGCATCATCAGGAATGCAAATTCTATTACGGAACCTCAACACACCATGCTCATCTAACTTGAAATCATTATTTTCCGACTGATCGATTCCAACCATCGAATCTACTAGTTTCACATCTAACCTCTGAGCTTCTCTGATACTATCCAAAAAATCATTGTTAATCTTCAACATTCCTAACATCACACTCTGCGGTGTCACTTTGCAAACTAAACTCATATCTCTGAAATGTTCAATTAACTCCAACTCTTTAACCATCATCGCCGATATATGCAAAGTCTTTCGGCTTAAAGCATCAGCCACAACATTAGCTTTACCTGGATGATAATTCAAACCGAAATCATAATCTTTTAATAACTCCAGCCACCTTCGCTGTCTCATATTCAACTCCTTCTGGTCAAATAAGTACTTTAAACTTTTATGGTCACTAAATACTTCAAATCTAGAGCCATAAAGATAATGCCTCCAAATCTTCAGCACAAAAACAACTGCAGCAAGTTCTAAATCATGCGTAGGATAGTTCTTCTCATGAGTCCTCAATTGCCTCGACGCATAAGCAACTACCTTACCATTCTGCATAAGTACACGTCCTAAACCCATTTTAGAAGCATCACAATATACCACAAAAGGTTCTCCTGGGTTAGGTAATGCCAAAACCGGAGCCGAAGTCAATCTCTTCTTCAATTCCGTGAAACTTTCTTCACATTGAGCGTCCCACACAAACGCTTTACCTTTACACGTCAACTTAGTCAACGGAAGTGCCAACTTAGAAAAACCTTCGATAGTAACCAGCTAATCCCAAAAAGCTTCTTATCTCGGTAGCCGACCCTGGAGTTTCCCATTGCAGCACCGCGTCTACTTTAGATGGATCCACAGCAATGCCACTACTTGAAATGACATGACCAAGAAAACTAACTTCCTTTAGCCAAAATTCACATTTCGACAACTTTGCATATAGCTTCTTTTCTCTCAAAACTTACAATACTAATCTTAAGTGTTCTGCATGCTCTTTTTCCGATTTGGAGTAAATCAGTATGTCATCAATAAACACCATTACAAACCGATCCAAATACGTATGAAAGATACGGTTCCTGTACTCCATGAATACTCCTGGCGCATTAGTAACACCGAACGACATCACCAAATACTCATAATGTCCATATAACGCGTTCTAAAAGCCGTCTTCTGAATATCATCATCTTTCACTTTAATCTAGTGATAGCCCGACCTCAAATCAATTTTGCTAAACACACAAGCACCTACCAACTGATCCATCAAGTCATCTATTCTCGGAAGCGGATACTTGTTCTTAATAGTCACTTTGTTCAACTGCGTATAGTCAACACAGAGCCTCATGCTCCCATCTTTCTTCTTCACCAACAACACTGGAGCTCCCCACGGCGATACACTTGGTCTCACAAACTTCTTTTCAATCAAATCCTCCAATTGTTTCTTTAATTCTGACAATTCAGATGCAGACATCCTGTATGGTGCCATAGAAACAGGTCTGGTACCAGGTACAAGGTCAATTGCAAATTCAACTTCTCTTTCTGGCGGTACTTCAGGAATTTCGTCAGGGAAAACTTCAGGAAATTCGCGCACCACCTGCAACTCATCAATTATAGCTTGTTTCTCAATAGATAACGTTGCCAACAACGAGAACACCTGAGCTTCTTCTTGCATCAACTGTTGCAACTGTCTAGCAGACAACAAACCAGCTTCCTCCTTAGGAGTAGAAAACCTCAAAGTCTTGTTGTAACAATTAATATGAACATAGTTATATTCTAACCAGTTCATACCCAAGATTACATCCATCCCGCTTAACGGCAAACATACTAAATCAACAGCAAAGTCTCTGTCAAAGATCGACAAAGGACACTTCAAACACACAAGAGAAGTAGCCACCGATCCCTTAGCTGGAATCTCGACGACCATCTCTCCATTCATAGAGGACAACATAAGACCCAATCTCTTAACACAATCAGCCGCAATAAAGCAATAAGTAGCACCAGTATCAATCATAGCGATTAAAGGAGTACTATTAATGAAACATGTACCTCTGATGAGTCTGTCCTCGCTAGTTGTCTGAGTCCTAGCCAACGCGAACACTTTCCCACCGGTTTGCACCTTCTTTGGTTTCTGACACTGACTACCAAGGTGTCCTTCTTCACCACAGTTGAAGCAAACCCTCTCTTTATGCTTGCACTCAGATATGGCATTCCCAGTCTTACCACAACAGAAACACCTCTTCACCTCAGAAGTACACACATTACTCTTATGACCAGGTTTCCCACATTTGAAACAAGTTATGCCAGCAGGAGCATCTCCCCCACTAGTCCTCTTGCCATCAGCTACTTTCTGCTTACCTTTTCCCGCCGGAGCATCATAAGGCTTGCCACGATTCTGTTGGTGCTTGCCCTTCCTCTCATTAATGATCTTATAATGAACATTGTTATCTTCTTCAAAAATCCTGCAACTATCAATCAAATCCGCGAAAACACGAATCTTCTGATATCCAACTGCCTTCTTAATCTCCGGGCGCAATACACTCTCAAACTTGATGCACTTAGAAAATTCAGCATCATCTCCGTTATAGTGCGGATAAAACTTAGCTAACTCAACAAACTTTGCAGCATAATCAGTAACCGACATGTTTCCTTGCTTCAGCTCAAGAAACTCGATTTGCTTCTTACCACGAACATCCTCTGGGTAATATTTCCTCAGGAACTCTCTTCGGAACACAGTCCAAGTGATACCTTCACCTGCAGCTTCCAACCTCTGACGAGTCTCTAGCCACCAGTCATCACCTCGAATGCTAGCATATGCGTCCCATATCGAACCTTCTGCGCTGGAGTGCAGTCCATCACACGGAAAATTCTCTCCATCTCTTTCAACCAATCCAACGCTCCATCGGGATCATACTTTCCCTTGAAGGTAGATGGATTCTCCCTCTGAAAGGTCGCCAAACTACGAGATCCAGCATTCTCATCAGCGTTCGGCAGGTTCTACACAGCTTGGGCCATTGCTTACATAGCAGCAGCCATCGCAGGATCGTTCTTTCCAGCCATCTCAACTTGTCATTTCAACATAAACAAAAGTTAGGACTAGTTAACAATACTCGATTGTTAAACAACTACGACTCGATAACTTGGCCGGACGGACCAACCAGGCTCTGATACCACTAATGTAACACCCCATTTCTACCCGACATTAATAAAGAAATCAGAGTGATAAAATTTCAACATAAAACAGGATGTCACATTTTTCAACTTAAAAATCAATAACATGATAGATAATCATGAAAGATACATAGCAAGTTCGAGGAAAAGAGAACTCATAAATTAACAAATAGTCTCCAAAATAACTCAACTTTATAAAATACGACGCAACGAATTCATAATCAAAGTAATAGCATCTTTATCCACCATAAACAACTTTAAAATAAGCAACAAAGTGTTTCTTTGACAATTCAACTTAAAAATTCAGCATGTAAACAAATAAACAAAATAAGACACGCGTCATCCCCCCGAGTGCTACGTATCAGAGCGACAATCACCGACTCGAACTAAGGTAACCGACTATTCCTCTTGATTACCTGCACGTTGCCAACATAGGGACAACATTCAAACAGAAGGGGTGAGATATCGAACAATGTAATCAGATATATGATAAGTAATATACTAGAATCAGATTATACAATCACCACTTCACAACATCTCAATCAACGTAAAACAGCAGCACATCAACAACTTTTACTTCATCATTAATCAACAACACAACAACAACTATGCAACATGAAATGCGACTCGAAATGCACATGCATGTGGTACCATTGGAGCAGAACTCCCAGCTTAAAAATTTGTCAATTAATATTGACTTCAACAAGGCATAAGCCTTCCGCTTAATGTTTTACCAATCCAGGCCCGCTTAATGATTTTCCAATCCAGGCCAGCTTAGTATGTTATGCCATGAGACTCAAATATGAACATCATAATCACAGCACTAATACTCATCAATCCGCACAACAACAGCTCAACATTGGCCATAGGCCCACAACTTAATTCTTGCCAATAATTAGAGGCAATTCAACATCGGTCACAGCTTAATACTTTCCAACAAAAATATCACAACAACTAGGATATATATAATTATGCATCATCTAAAATATACCACAATCCATCATTTAATCAATCGGTAGTTTTCGACTAAAAATCGGTTAATCGGTTCCATCATAATTCTATGTCCAATGCTATTGAATTATATAACAACTTCTCAATTAAAATGGATAGAACAAACACACCACATCAGAACATAACAGAAACAGAAAAACACACAGCAGCATGCGTGACGGTCGTCACAACACCATCACGGTCGTCACGACACCATCACGATCGTCACAACCCACCACGATCGTCACAACCCACCACGATCGTCACGGCCTCAAAATCCTTCGTCTCGGAATTCGTTCGTTCCAGTTTCTTTCCAAATTCACAACCTTTCCTCAGATTCATATCAGTTTCAAATTGTCCAAGACAGTGCATTCCAACATATACCACAACAGAATTACAACATTTCCACGAATTTCAACATTTCCACAACAGACCTACAACAGAATTACACCTAAAGTAACATATACTAGTTTCTCACAACCAATTAATCAATTGCAATGCATTTCAACATTTCTACGACAATCATTTAGACACAGACATAAGAAATTCTACAAACAATTCATCAACAGAAAACCAAATTCAATATTCACGACATCAATTACACAAACAGAGGAGAATTCTATAAAACCAACCCCACATATTAATTATCATATTCCCGTTTATAGAATTCGAACCCCACCCTTACCTTGGATTGAAGGTAGCTCGAATTTCCGGTCGAATTCTCGCTCTCTCGCGGCCTCTACGCGATCTCTCGCAACCCTTGTTTTCTCCTCTCTACAACTTCACGTATTCTCTCTTCTCCAACCTTTGTGTTTTTCCAAAACCCTTGCTCTTAACTGCTTGCTACGTGACTTACTCCCTTTTTGTTTTGTTTTCTGACCATAACTTCCATCTCATTCTAATTAACTTACTAAAATAATGGGTCTACTAATTATCCTAATGGGCCTTCTACACGATACCCCCAACCTTGCTATTTCTCACGCCACTTAACCCAACCAAATTAATTAATATCCTACGAAAATAAATATTATTTCTAATATTAATTCCTCCCAACTAAATCAACTAATTACCCAGTTAATACTTATTAGCATCAAACAACATAATCAACATATTCAACAATTATACGGAAAAACACTCAATACTATTTAATTAAAAATATTTAATTAAATACGGGCGTTACAGTTTACATCATTACTTACAACAATTTTGAGAAACATATTCGGGTGCACCGTATCTAATACGAACCAAAATAGAAAAACGGTTTAGAAAATACACAGTAACAAGAAAATTCGGATAAACACATTCGAAGCATGACCAGGTAAATTCAGATATGCACATCCAGACTTAACGTTCATTTTTCAACTCAAAGAAAATATTAATGCAAGCAATGAGGGATGAAATGAGTGGACTTTACCTTAAATTGCATATTCTTTTGCTCTCTTTAATGTGATAAAACACAACAATGATGATTTGGAGTTTCAAAGTTGTTTGAGAATGATTTTTTTAAGGGTTTTGGGTTATGGAAGTCATATGGAGTGTGAAAGAGATGATCAAGCAAGGTGGTGATATATGCAATTTACCGCTTGAAATTTTTGAAGATGCATTTTTAAAAAATGTCACTGAATGGTTAAATAAATCACCTCAATATAAAATGCGAAGTAAATGGGGTTCATGGTTGATTTCGGAGATGAATATTCGAATACACCCTAGAAAGTTTAGCAGATGCATCTCCGAACAAATTTTAGAAAAAACGAGGTGGCTGCTTGATTTATGATGGATGAAGCGTTTTAAGGTACGTTCAAAAATCCATCTCCAAAAACTTTTAAGAATAAATTTGGATTTTCAGTGGTGTGAATCAAACCTAAGAGTGGAAAAGAAATTCTCTTACTTTTTTTGGAATTTAAGCCACATAGGAGGAAACAAAAATGCTAGAAATAAAAATGAAAGGGGTAAATTTTGTGACTTTATGAAGTGGAGTGTTCTTCACACAAAAGGTGAAAGAATGCATTTGTGCCACAAATTATTATTTGGACTTCTAGTTTGCCTTACTTCATATTTATCATTATGTTTTTAATTAGTTTCTATTATCTCATCATATTCCTTTTTAGATTACAAAATAATACAATAAAATATTATATTAAACATTTTCCTTTCATTTTTTTAAATGTTATGTATTCATTAATCAAACAACCACACCAATATAATGCAGATATAACAGGTAGTTCAGAGACATCCTCATACAAAGTTTTTATCCCATAACAATATGGCTAAACCAACTAATTCATGGGAAGTTTTATCCCATATTGTTTGGCTAAACCAACTAATTTATGGGATTTTGTCCTGACTTTCTCACCTTGACCTGACACCTTATATGAGGAGTGTTTTTTTTAGTACTTTTTGTGACTTTTTATAATTTTAAAAAATAATGTGTGTTTTTTTTTAATTTGTGGTTTTTATGGAAATTTTGGAGATATTTATGAGTTTTACCGGATTTTTGAAAGTTCTATAAATTTTTATCGGATTTTTGAAGGAACTCATGAGTTTTTACGAATTTTTTCAAAATTTACCGGATTTGAACTACCGAATTTTTCAAAACTCAATAAATTTTTACTGGATTTTTCAAATACACTACTGGATTTTTCAAAAATCTATAGTTTTTAAGACATTTTTCAAGAAATCTATGAGTTTTTACCGGATTTTTGAAGAAATCTATGAGTTTTTACCATATTTTTCAAATACACAGATTTTTCAAAAATCTATGAATTTTTGTCGGATTTTTCGAAAAATCCGGTACCTTACCAGGTTTTTTGAAAAATCTGGTACCATACTGGATTTTTCTAAAAATCCAATTTCAGTTTCTTTTTTGCCTATAAAAAATGAACTACTGGATTTTTCAAAATATCCGGAAATTTCCAAAACATATCGGATTTATCAAAAATCCAAAAGTCTTGAATTCATTAAATAATTTTTTTAAAATTGGTAAAAAATACATACCAGACTTTTCAATTGCACTATCGTATTTTTTAATTTATATTCGATTTTTCAACTGTACTACCGAATTCTCTGTTCGCTCTTTTTTGGTTAAATTTGACAAGGGAATTTTTTCCATTATGAAAATATGTGAGGTGTCAGATCAAACGGGGGAGGGGTTGAGGATAAAATCTCATATATTTCAGATGAGGACAATTAAATGCAGTAATAAGTTCAATATATGCAAAAATAACAGGTTTGATCACAACTATAAATTATTTTCTGTGAATGCATTCTACAACCACTATCACCTACATTTAAAATTATATCTTTTTTTATTATTTAAATCTCTTGTCATTTACCAATCATTAGTTGGTTCAGCGGTGATTAGCGTTGGACTTAGTAGAGAGGACCACTCTTCAATCCCCCACAACTACAATCAAGAAGGGATTGAAATCACTTGATGTCAGAATTGATCCCCAAACCAGATTAGTCAGTTCAGTTGGCCAAATACTAGTGGTGAAAATAAAATCTCTTGTCATTTGCAGACACTATCTCACTCCTAGAGCCTCTTCTAGAAATTTATCGACGTTACTATTTTTCTTCTTGCAGTTTGTTTGGGATGTTGCACCTGGCTGGGGTTTGACCCCACATTCCCCTTCATTTGGCCATCCGAAAAACACCTTGTATCCATGCTGAGAATAAAATCTATAGTGATAATATTGGTTTTGTCATAGTCTTGTTGACCCACCTTGTTTTTTTAACGACTAAGAAAAGCTTGATTGAACTCCATGACAAACTCAGATGCTCCTCGCACCACTTCCATCGGATTAAAAGGTTTTTTTTTTAAATCTATTGGTTTCTTCCTTGTCAAATTTTCAATAAAGTTATACAAATAAGTTGAGCTCATTTATGATCCATGCACATAAACCAGTTGAACAAGTAGAGTTTCAAATCAATGTTTATAGGAATGTGTACACCCAAAGAGGGTGCAAACCACACAAGTTTCACAACATGACAATGTAACAACAAATGAGCATCAATTTCAATAGAATAACTAACATATATCTTTATTCCCTTTTTCATTAAATTTTCTCTTATTGGTAGGATCCTCTTAACTAATTTCTATAGGAATTCTTGACATCATATGGAAGTGGGATATGCCATATTTCTTTCTAGATTCTGTTGACGTTTTTGTTATAAATAATTAACAATTAATAATCTTGAGTGTGTTTTAAAATGATAAGAAAATATGAAAGTGAAGGTTAAGTTTTTAATTCAGAAATAGGCAACACTTGTGAAGTGTTGCAGTAGGCAGTTTGTATTTTGAATACAAAAATAGGCAAATACTTTGTGAAGTGTTGCAGAATACGAAATAGTACATCCTTTGAAAATTGTTGTTGTAGGCGAAACAGGGCAACGCTTGAAAAGTGTTGCTATAAGCGAAATAGTCTAACACTTGGTAAAAGTGTTGTTGAAAGTGTGTGTTTCATCAAGGGTCACAACCTTATGAAACAACACCAGTTTGTCCTACAAATTGAGTATTCCGTATTAAAAAAAACACATTAGAAAAGCCTATCATCTTCACACAAAATTCTGAATTTCATCTTCCCTACATTTGAGTTTTCATTCATCTTGTGCAAACTCAAGTATATGCTGAATTATTCTGGGTATTCTTGCGTATAAACTATAAGATAATTTGAGAGTGCTTGAAATACTATAAAGAAAGTGATTCGTTCACGATTCTAGCCTTGATCCATTCGATTACAATTTAATTTTCTAAAAATCTTATAGTATTAAATAATGAATGAGAACTGGGGCGTGAATTAAATCATTTTTCATTGTTCATATTATCAAGCAAACAAAAGCGGTGGAGAAAAACACAAAAAAATGAAACATATATTCCCTCCGGTCACTATTATAAGCAAAAAAATGGTTTTAAATTTTGGTCACTATTATAAGCAAAAGTCATTAACTTTCAAAGTAATTAATGTTTGCATTACTAGTATACCCCTAATTTAATTCAATAGCATTTAATGTTGATAGTTGATTAATCAAATATAACTAAGGATATTATAGTAAATTTTACTCTAATTGTATATGAAACCAAGAAAATTAATTACACTTAACTAATTTTCTTAATTAGTGTGAAAGAAGTTATTTTTGCTTATAATTGTGACCAGAGGGAGTAACTTTTAGATTTTACCACACACACTACTCTTAGATCATTGTTGTCATTTGGGTTTGTTAGTGTTTCAATTTAAAATCATGCAGCGAAAAAAAATTATAATTTCTATTTATTCTTTATTGAGAATTTAGTGTTTCTGACTTGGTTCATTGGTTTCCATGGTGAGTTAGTTTTGGTTTTCAACCCTTATTGTGGTTGATATTTATGATGAATTTGTCTAACAAATGGGGTTAGAGAGGTTGATGGTGGCACAATCATGATTTCCAATTGCTTTGGTGTTGTGAATTGGTGTAAAGGAAGGGTGAACATGCTGACTGACATATGAACATGCTATTGTCGGCGATGGCAGCTCCCAACAACCACTGTGAAAAGATTTAGAGAGTCTCCGAAAAAAAGAAAAAAAAACCATTGTCCTCGCCCTGCTCAGCAAAGATCTTTCATTGGAGATATTGAACACGTCGCCTCAAACACTTAGTGTATGTTTGGATTGGCTTTTGGAAGACCCATAATCAATTTTAGAGGTGTAAACTTGATTCTGGGTGATTTTGAGGTGTTTGTTTTATCAAAAATAGAATTGATTTTACCTCCAAAATTGATTCTATTTGAAGCTAGAATTTGTAGTTTCTACCTCTAGAATTGATTCTGAGTGATTTTTACACTGAAATTTATTGTTTAACTCACTTTTACATAAATGTATCCAAACATAAATCAATTATGCTAAACTCAATTCTGTTAAAATCAATTCTACCTAACTCAATTATGCTAGAATTAATTATGTTCACCGCCAATCCAAACACACCCTTACTTAGTCACTCACCCAGCTGTTATGAGCCAGAAAACCAGCTCACAGTACACAAGTTGAAAAGGGGAATCTGGTATTAATATGCAATAAAATAGTATAATGATTGTAGGGGAATTTGTATTATTTATGGAGAATGTGATAACACTTGCAGTACATAAGATAAAAGAAAGCTCTAGATTGACTAGGCTCAGAGAGAGAAGAGATCCGATTTCATTCCACTAAATTATCTTCCCCATAAATCCTAATCATTGGGCTATTTAAACAAAGTCAGTACCGTACTTTCTGTTAGGAGCCATCATCCTTATGCCACGTCTAGGCTCCTGATATTGTGGATCATTTGCCAACTGTCCCATTCCCTCATCATAATCACATGATTTGTTATTCTTTTTGTCCTTATTCATAACATTACTCCCCCCAATGAAATCAACCTTGTCCTCAAGGTTAAGGTTGGGATAGTTGGATGAAAATTCTGACCAATTTTCCCAAGTAGCTTCTGAAGCTGGTAAGTTAACCCACTTAATTAGCACTTGTTGGATTTCCTTACCCTGTTGCAGCAGCACACGTGACTCCAAAATTGTTTCAGGACATAGTATTGGTCCAATCTCATTGGTAAGTAAAGGCAATGGAAAGTATTGAGTAGAATGGTTGCCTTTGCACAGTTTCAAATTAACGATGTGAAAAACCGGATGGATTTTAGCTGACGGTGGGAGCAACACCTTATAAGCTACAATACCAATCTTCTCCATAATAGGGAATGGACCAAAATAGCGCAAGCCTAATTTCTGGTTTTGATGTAAGGACACGGAATATTGTCTATAGGGCTGAAGTTTCACCAAAACCATATCGCCGATTTGAAATTCTGCAAATGTTCTCTTGGAATCAGCATAATGCTTCATAATCTGTTGAGCGCGATGTAAATTGGCCTTCAACAGTTGTAGTGTTTGATGTAACACCCCCTTTCTATACCCCCAAATAATCGCAATTAATCATTTAGGCACATATTAAAATTTCGTCAGAGTATAATTATAAACATGGTATAAAAGCGGTATGTCACATTATACATTAAATTAAAACATACAACACCTGCTCAAACATTGATATGCAACAGTAGGGTAACTTTGCAACAGAGGAACTTTGTCCCTACACCCACATCTCAATATTTAGAATAAAAGCGGAAAATCTAAACATTGAATAACATCAAACATATATACATATATATATATATATATATATATATATATATGCGTCATCGAGTATCATCCATCACATAATTCATGTTTACATAAACATTCATCAGCAAGATACGTATACAAAGGTATCACAAAAGAATCATATACATCCTAGCTATCCGGTGCTACATATCAGAGCCAACCGACCAAAAGAATGAAGACACGCTTCACAAAAGACCTCCAGCATACCTACTCTGCAATGCCTCGTAGAGCATCATAAAACAGCAGAAGGGTGAGAAATATTATCATAATAACAATGCATATAATTATATATATATATATATTAACATAAAAATACACATATTCCACATTCTCACCACAATTCATCAAAACTCACCCATATACATCACAATGTATATCTATATATTCACAACCAAACATATCCATCATGTATACTTTCACAATTCTTATCATTCCACATAAACATACACATATATGTTTATTCATCGACGCACCATTATAAAGATGATAAATGCAAATCATAGAGACCGACTCACGACTCTATGCAAATGCAATGCGGTACCGACTCAATCATCATCAAGTTCACTCAGGAACTCTGCTGGAACCATCGCTCGTTACATCATTGTAACTCCCCGTCGGGCCTACGATGTTCACCCATTGCTCACACCCCACATGGGCACACAATGTTTATGGATCGCTCACACCCCACACGGGCACACGACCCGATCGCTCACACCCCACACGCGGGCACACGATCCGATTGCTCACACCTCACCTAGGCACACAATCGTTTGTAATCATCGCTCACACCTCACCTAGGCACACGACGTTACAACGGATTCTCATTAGAATCGCTCAACACAATAATGTACTTCATTATGCTTCACATGCAAAATGACTCAAGACATTCTTGAAATGCATACATATTCACAATATATTCATGCATTCTTCTCATACAATCACATACAATCTATATACATTCACATCAATGCACTATTGTATGATTCACATCCAAACACACATTCAAAAACGGCAAAAGTCGCTAAATAACACTATTCCTGACTTTTTTGACTTATTTAATCGGCCAACAACTTCTAAATCATCATAATCATATAGTACAACTCAATAGCTTCACAATGATACCAAGAATGTAAAAATTGGATAATCGGAACAAAAGTTTTGGACGAAACCGAAAACGACATTTTGAAAAATCACATTTTTACACTTCTCCTGCCCATACGCGTACCACCACATGTCATACGCGTATGAGCAGAAGCTCATTTTTCCCAAAGTTCACGTGTAAACATCCGTACGCGTAATGCCTAAGCCCGTACGCGTATTGCCCTGAAATGCTACGCGTATCGTACGCAAATGGGCAGATGGCCGAGAAAACAAGCAACCCATACGCGTATTGGCCCATGGCTCGCCCACCATACGCGTATTGCCAAGGTTCATACGCGTATGAACATGCCCCATACGCGTATGACCTGGAAAAACCAGAAAAATTTCCTGCATAATTTTTGCTTACGGGTTCCAATCCAAAACACCCCAAATCTCACCTACACACCAGAAAATTGCCAAAACAATGTCCCATAACAAGTATCTATCATATACCAACAATTATAGACACTAACAACATGATTTCAACCACAATTAATCGATTTCCAAGCAATTTAACCAAATATGGGTTTATACCAAAAACTCAGAAAATCCACCACAAACACAATACAATCATACATAACGATACACATTGATAAGATAATAACATTTCACACCCTTACCCAGATTCCAAACTTGCTATATGATCACTCTTGATGATTTCCTAGTTCTTCCCCAATTTCTTCTCTTTTCTCTTCCTCTTCTTTCTTTCTCTCCTCTTTCTTCCTATCTTTCTTTTCTTTCTATTTCCTTTCTTTTTCCTTTCTATTTCTATTTCTATTCTCTTTTTCTTTCTTTTCTATTTTCCACTCAAATACAATTAATTCATTTTCTCACAAAATTCTACACTTAATCATTTTTCCAACAATTTTTACTAAATTTCTAACTTACTAATAATTGAGAAATGTCTAAAATATCCTCCATTCTAATTTCCCCGAAAACTCTCAAAACGGTCAAATATCATAACACATCAACATAGCATATTAACATACCAATTTCACAAACAAAATAATTTATCACTCAATTTAAATAAAAGACTCAACAAAATGGGAATAATTGGAATCGGGGCGTTACAACTCTCCCCCACTTTAGAAATTTTCGTCCTCGAAAATATTACCTGATTCAAACAACTCCGGATACGACTCTCGCATCCTACTCTCTAGCTCCCAAGTTATATCGCCTTCCGCAGCGTCTCCCCACGCTACTTTCACAAGTGCAATATCCTTGCCTCTTAACTTCTTAACTTCAAGGTCCAAAATCCTAATCGGTAAAGCTTTCACCGTAAGATTATCTCTCACTTCAACCTCGTCCATAGGAATAACATGTGACGGATCCGGAACATACTTCCGAAGTTGCGAAACATGGAAAACGTCATGCAAATTCGAAAGATTCGGAGGCAACGCCACACGGTAAGCCACAACACTAACTCGTGAAGTAATCTGATACGGACCAATAAAACGAGAAGTCAACTTCTTCGATTTCAAAGCACGACCCACACCCGTAACCGGTGTAACTCTCAAAAACACATGGTCGCCTTCTTGAAATTCAAGATCTTTCCTTCTCTTGTCATGATAGCTCTTTTGTCTACTTTGAGAAGCTTTCATCTTCTCCCGAATAAACTTCACTTTCTCCGTCGTTTGTTGTACCATCTCCGGTCCAACTATCGTCCTCTCGCCGGTTTCATACCAACACAAAGGTGTTCGACATCTCCGACCATACAAAGCCTCAAATGGTGCCATACTTATACTTGAATGAAAACTGTTATTGTATGTGAACTCAATCAACGCCAAATAACTATCCCAAGAACCACCTTGCTCGAGCACACAAGCATGCAATAAATCCTCCAACGATTGAATTGTCCTTTCGGTTTGACCATCCGTCTGCGGATGATAAGCCGAACTCAATCTTAGCTTAGTACCCAAAGCCTTTTTTAAACTCTCCCAAAACCTCGATGTGAATCTAGGATCTCTATCCGATACAATACTCTTAGGAACTCCATGTAACTTTACAACCACAAGAATATAAATCTCGGCTAACTTCTCCAAAGGATAACTAATATCAATTGGAATGAAGTGAGCAAATTTAGTAAGCCTATCAACAATTACCCAAATAGCATTATGACCTCTTTGCGTATTCGGCAATCCCGTAACAAAATCCATCGATATACTATCCCATTTCCACTCCGGAATGTCCAACGGTTGCATCAATCCACTAGGTTTTTGATGTTCCACCTTAGACTTTTGACAAGTTAAGCATGCATACACAAATTGAGCAACATCCCTCTTTAATCCGGACCACCAAAAGATTTTCTTCAAATCTTGATACATTTTATTCGCTCCCGGATGAATACTTAAGCTACTTCGGTGTCCTTCTTCTAATATCATCTTTTTCAACTCCGCATCATCGGGAATACAAATACGACCACGGAATCTCAAAACTCCAAAATTATCAACCTTGAAATCCTCATTCTCATTCGTCATCAAATCAACGAACTTCAAGTCCAACTTTTGCTTTTCACACACGGTTGCAAGAAAATCACTCGTAACATGTAACATACCAAGTCTCACACTTCTCGGCGTCATTTCACAAACTAAACTCAAGTCTCTAAAATTCTCCAAAAGTTCCCATTCTCTCATCATCAATGCGGACATATGTAACGACTTCCGACTCAAGGCATCGGCCACCACGTTTGCCTTACCCGGATGGTAATTCAAACCAAAATCATAATCCTTCAAAAGCTCTAGCCACCTTCTTTGTCTCATGTTCAATTCTTTTTGATCAAATAAATATCTCAAGCTTTTGTGATCACTAAAAACTTCAAATCTCGCACCATAAAGATAATGCCTCCAAATTTTCAAAACAAACACCACGACCGCTAACTCCAAGTCATGTGTAGGATAATTCTTTTCATGCACTCTCAATTGTCTTGAAGCATATGCCATAACTTTTCCATCTTGCATCAAAACACCACCTAACCCAATCAATGAAGCATCACAATACACAACAAATGGTTCATTAGGATTCGGTCAAATCAAGATCGGAGCCGTTGTCAACCTTCTCTTTAGCTCATTGAAACTCTCTTCACAATGAATATCCCAAATGAAAGCCTTTCCTTTACAAGTCAATTGCGTTAACGGAAGTACCAACTTCGAAAATCCTTCAATAAATCTCCGATAATAACCCGCCAAGCCTAAAAAGCTTCGAATCTCCGTAACCGATCTAGGAGCCTCCCATTGCATCATCACATCAATCTTGGATGGATCAACACTAATACCATTACTGGAAATAACATGCCCAAGGAAACTTACTTCCGACAACCAAAATTCACATTTCGACAACTTAGCATACAATTGTTTCTCTTTCAAAATTTGTAACACAATCCTCAAATGCTCTTCATGCTCCTCTTAAGACTTAGAGTAAATCAAAATATCGTCGATGAACACAACCACGAAACGATCCAACTGTTCATGAAAAATACGATTCATGTATTCCATAAACACACCCGGCGCATTAGAAACCCCGAATGGCATCACGGAATATTCGTAATGACCATACCGTGTCCTAAAGGCCGTCTTTTGAATATCTTCTCCTTTCACACGAATCTGGTGATATCCCGATCTCAAATCAATCTTGCTAAAAACACGCGCACCAACCAATTGGTCCAATAAATCATCGATCCTTGGAAGTGGATACTTGTTCTTAATTGTCACCTTGTTCAGTTGTCGATAATCAATGCATAACCGCATACTTCCATCCTTCTTCTTTACCAACAATACCGGAGCACCCCACGGAGAAACACTTGGTCTTACAAATTTCTTGTCCAACAAGTCATTCAATTGCTTCTTCAATTCTACCAACTCCGATGCCGACATACGATACGGTGCCATCGAAATCGGTCTAGTACCCGGAACTAGATCAATAGAAAACTCAACTTCTCTCTCCGGCGGTACCTCTGTAATATCCTCAGGAAACACTTCAGGAAAATCACACACAACAGGAAACACATCAAGTGACACTTGACTATCCACAGACAATGATGTAAACAACCCGAACAATTGAGCTTCGTCCGCTAAAAGTTTCTTCAACTCTTTAGTGGATAGGAAACTCGAGTCTTCGTCCTCTTCCAAAGAAGAAAACCTCACTAACTTGTGATAACAATCTATATGAACTCTATTAAATTGCAACCAATTCATACCCAAGACCACATCCAATCCTTCCAACGGCAAACATACTAAGTCCATCTCAAAGTCCTTACCATAAATGGTTAAAGGACAACTTAAACAAACCAAAGAAGTAGTTACTGACCCCATTGCCGGAGTATCAATAACCATCTTACCATCCATCAGAGACAACACAAGATTCAAACGATTTGCGCACTCAGACGAAATAAACGAATGAGTCGCTCCCGTATCAATAATGGCAACTAAAGGTGTACTATTAATAAAGCAAGTACCTTTAATCAGACGGTCTGCACTTGAAGTCTGAGTCCCTGCCAAAGAAAATACCTTTCCGACCGCTTGAGCTTGTTTCGGCTTAGTACACTTAGTACTAATGTGACCAACTTCTCCACAATTATAGCACTTCACCATATTCCTTCTACAATCTGTAGCAACATGCCCAAGACCTCCACAGTTAGAACATTTCACCACTGGCTTCCCACACTCAAATGATTTATGACCCATTTCACCACACTTGTAACACCTAATAGAACCGGAACCTCCTCCTCCAGATCTCCTCTCAAAGTTTCCCCTATGCTTGCCCTTATCAACGGGTGTCACATAAGGTCCACTTCTAGCTGGTTGCTTTCCCTTCCTCTCATTCAAACTTTTGTAATGTGTAGAACGAGCCTTGCTATCTTCCTCGAAGATTCTACAACATTCCGTCAAATCTGAAAACCTTCTTATCCTTTGATATCCCACAGCTTGCTTAATCTCAGGACGTAAACCATTCTCATATTTAATACACTTTGAGAATTCAACAGTAATCGCGGCATAATGAGGATGGAATTGAACCAACTCCACAAATTTAGCTGTATAGTCCACCACGGACATACTACCTTGTTTCAATTCAAGGAACTCCATCTCTTTCTTCCCTTTCACACTTTCAGGGTAATACTTCCGTAAGAACTCAGTACGAAATAAATCCCAAGTTACCTCTTCATCATCCACCTCAAGAATTTGACGCATACCGACCCACCAATCGTCGGCTTCTTCCTTCAGCATGTGAGACCCAAGCCTCACCTTGTTCTCCTCCGCACAGTCCATGACTCTGAAGATCCTTTCAATCTCTTTCAACCAAAGTTGAGCACCATCGGGATCAAATCTTCCTTTGAAGACCAGTGGTTGATTCTTCCTGAACTCGTCATTAGCATTCACGTTCGGCGCACCTTGCACCGCCCTAGCCATTGCTTCCAAAGCAGCAGCCATCACATTGTCGTTTCTACCAGCCATGTTCTGATCATTCCCAAAAATGACAACAAGTTAAACAACAGTTCAACCAACACAACAACAAGACAGACACAACTGACTCAACTCTGGCTCTGATACCACTTAATGTAACACCCCCTTTCTATACCCCCAAATAATCACAATTAATCATTTAGGCACATATTAAAATTTCGTCAGAGTATAATTATAAACATGGTATAAAAGCGGTATGTCACATTATACATTAAATTAAAACATACAACACCTGCTCAAACATTGATATGCAACAGTGGGGTAACTTTGCAACATAGGAACTTTGTCCTTACACCCACATCTCAATATTTAGAATAAAAGCGGAAAATCTAAACATTGAATAACATCAAACATACATATATATATATATATATATATATATATATATATATATGCGTCATCGAGTATCATCCATCACATAATTCATGTTTACATAAACATTCATCAGCAAGATACGTATACAAAGGTATCACAAAAGAATCATATACATCCTAGCTACCCGGTGCTACATATCAGAGCCAACCGACCAAAAGAATGAAGACACGCTTCACAAAAGACCTCCAGCATACCTACTCTGCAATGCCTCGTAGAGCATCATAAAACAGCAGAAGGGTGAGAAATATTATCATAATAACAATGCATATAATTATATATATATATATATATATATATATATATATATATATATATATATATAAACATAAAAATACAGATATTCCACATTCTCACCACAATTCATCAAAACTCACCCATATACATTACAATATATATCTATATATTCACAACCAAACATATCCATCATGTATACTTTCACAATTCTTATCATTCCACATAAACATACACATATATGTTTATTCATCGACGCACCATTATAAAGATGATAAATGCAAATCATAGAGACCGACTCACGACTCTATGCAAATGCAATGCGGTACCGACTCAATCATCATCAAGTTCACTCAGGAACTCTGCTGGAACCATCGCTCGTTACATCACTGTAACTCCCCGTCGGGCCTACGATGTTCACCCATTGCTCACACCCCACATGGGCACACAATGTTTATGGATCGCTCACACCCCACACGGGCACACGACCCGATCGCTCACACCCCACACGCGGGCACACGATCCGATTGCTCACACCTCACCTAGGCACACAATCGTTTGTAATCATCGCTCACACCTCACCTAGGCACACGACGTTACAACGGATTCTCATTAGAATCGCTCAACACAAGAATGTACTTCATTATGCTTCACATGCAAAATGACTCAAGACATTCTTGAAATGCATACATATTCACAATATATTCATGCATTCTTCTCATACAATCACATACAATCTATATACATTCACATCAATGCACTATTGTATGATTCACATCCAAACACACATTCAAAAACGGCAAAAGTCGCTAAATAACACTATTCTTGACTTTTCTGACTTATTTAATCGGCCAACAACTTCCAAATCATCATAATCATATAGTACAGCTCAATAGCTTCACAATGATACCAAGAATGTAAAAATCGGATAATCGGAACAAAAGTTATGGACGAAACCGAAAACGACATTTTGAAAAATCACATTTTTACACTTCTCCTGCCCATACGCGCACCACCACATGCCATACGCGTATGAGCAGAAGCTCATTTTTCCCAAAGTTCACGTGTAAACATCCGTACGCGTAATGCCTAAGCCCGTACGCGTATTGCCCTGAAATGCTACGCGTATCGTACGCAAATGGGCAGATGGCCGAGAAAACAAGCAACCCATACGCGTATTGGCCCATGGCTCGCCCACCATACGCGTATTGCCAAGGTTCATACGCGTATGAACATGCCCCATACGCGTATGACCTGGAAAAACCAGAAAATTTCCTGCATAATTTTTGCTTACGGGTTCCAATCCAAAACACCCCAAATCTCACCTACACACCAGAAAATTGCCAAAACAATGTCCCATAACAAGTATCTATCATATACCAACAATTATAGACACTAACAACATGATTTCAACCACAATTAATCGATTTCCAAGCAATTTAACCAAATATGGGTTTATACCAAAAACTCAGAAAATCCACCACAAACACAATACAATCATACATAACGATACACATTGATAAGATAATAACATTTCACACCCTTACCCGGATTCCAAACTTGCTATATGATCACTCTTGATGATTTCCTAGTTCTTCCCCAATTTCTTCTCTTTTCTCTTCCTCTTCTTTCTTTCTCTCCTCTTTCTTCCTATCTTTCTTTTCTTTCTATTTCCTTTCTTTTTCCTTTCTATTTCTATTTCTATTCTCTTTTTCTTTCTTTTCTATTTTCCACTCAAATACAATTAATTCATTTTCTCACAAAATTCTACACTTAATCATTTTTCCAACAATTTTTACTAAATTTCTAACTTACTAATAATTGAGAAATGTCTAAAATATCCTCCATTCTAATTTCCCCGAAAACTCTCAAAACGGTCAAATATCATAACACATCAACATAGCATATTAACATACCAATTTCACAAACAAAATAATTTATCACTCAATTTAAATAAAAGACTCAACAAAATGGGAATAATTGGAATCGGGGCGTTACATTTGATCTCTCTCAGTCATAAGGGCCTGAAGTGAAGTAGAATCAGTAGCAGCAGTGTCATATTTAAGTAACAGAGGGGGTTCTCTGCCATAAACAGCTTTGAAGGGAGTCATGCCAATGCTGCATTGGAATGATGAGTTATACCAATACTCTGCCCAGTCAAGCAGCTTATACCATTTCTGCGGTACCTGTCCAGTGAAGCATCGTAAATACATTTCCAAACATTTTTTAACAGCTTCTGTTTGACCATCGGATTGAGGGTGGTAAGCGGAACTCATAGCCAAGGTAGTTCCACTCAATCTAAAGAGATGTTTCCAAAAATAACTTGTGAAAACCTTGTCTCTATCTGAGACTAAACTCTTTGGAAACCCATGTAACTTCACAACATGATGCAAAAATGATTCTGCAACTTTGGCACTAGTAAAATCAGCCTTCAAGGGAGCAAAATGACTATATTTGGATAATCTATCGACAACCACCATTATCACTGTGAAGCCATTGGAAGGAGGAAGACCTATAATAAAGTCCATGGAAACATCATCCCAAATTTGAGAAGGGATAGGAAGTGGTTGCAGTAATCCGGCAGGGGCTGTAGTAGCTGACTTAGCTTATTGACAAATTAAACATTGGGACACGAATAATCGAATATCCTTAGACATAGATGGCCACCAAAACTGTGAGGTAATGCGTGCTTTAGTGCGAGTAATGCCGGAATGACCTCCTAGTAAATAGGAGTGGAATTCGTGTAAAATAGCTTGAACAATGGAAGTTTCAGGGGGTACCACAATACGATTTTTCCAATAGAGAATCCCTTGCTTCACTTGATAGGACAGATCTGGACAGGAACCTTCAATGCACTGCAATTTGATCTGGTGAAATTTGGGATCAGCATCAATCGCATCAATGATAAGTGGCAGAAGAGGATTGATAGGACCCGATAGTGCCATACAAAATGACCTTGATAACGCGTCTGCTGCAACATTCTCTTTGCCCGGTTTATATTCAATAGTGAAATCGAAACCCAAAAATTTGTGGAGCCATTTTTGTTGTTCTGGTGTCTGGATTTTTTGGTCAGTTAAGGCCTTCAAAATTTGTTGATTTGTCCTAATAATAAACTTATGTCCCAAAATGTAATGACGAAATTTTGTCATCGCTTCTGTGACTGCATAAAGCTCCCTCACGTATGCAGATTTGTGCTGCATAGTTTGGTTTAGTTTCTTAGAAAAGTAAGCAATAGGATGCTTATCTTGGCTAAGAATAACACCTATACCAGTCCCTGACGCATCAGTTTCAAGTACAAATGGCTTACAAAAATCTGGCAAGGCTAATACCGATGCAACAGTGATGGCGTGCTTCAGAGCAGTACAAGCTTCAGCAGTGGCGGAAGACCAAACAAATGCATCCTTCTTCAGTAATGCAGTTAAAGGCGCAGCTAGAGTGGCATAATTGCGAATAAAACGTCGGTAATAACCAGAAAGTCCCAAAAATCCTCGAAGTTGTTTGAGGTTTTACGGAAGAGGCCAATCAAGAACCGCCTGAACTTTGGATTGGTCCATAGACACACCCTGATGTGAGATGGTGTGACCAAGATAATCCACAGTTGTGAAGCCAAAACAACACTTGGATAATTTGGCAAAAAGAGAATGGTGTCGCATCAGTGTTAACACTTCAGTCAAATGAGTAACATGTGCAGACCAAGAAGGGCTATATACGAGAATATCGTAAAAAAAACCAATACTGACCGACGGAGTTGTGCTTGGATAACGTGATTCATCAAGCTCTGAAATGAAGTCGGTGCATTTGACGGGCCAAAAGGCATCACAAGCCATTCATAAAGCCCTTGGTATGTCTGAAATGCAATTTTATGACGATCTTCAGGCTTTACCAATATTTGATGGTTCCCGGATCTAAGGTCAAGCTTGGAAAAATATTGAGCTCCACATAATTCATCTACAGTCGGAATGGGAAAACTATCCTTGACTGTTATGGAGTTTAATGCACGATAATCCATACAAAAATGCCAGGAGCCATCCTTTTTCTTGACTAGTAGCACTGGTGAAGAAAATGGACTATTGCTTGGTTGGATAATGCCCTGTTCTAACATGTCAGCAACCATGGATTCAATATGAGCCTTCTGACTATGAGGGTAGTGATATGGCTTAACTTTCACTGGATTACTCCCATCTATCAAGGGTATAACATGGTCATGAAACTGGGCCGGGGGTAATCCCCGCGGTGCTTCGAAAATATCAGAGAAAGTGTTAATGACAGCTTCTAACTCTGGATGTAATTCAACTGAAGACATGTTTTCATTAGGCTCTATCTTCTGAAATTATAGGGTAAAGGAAGCTTCAATAGCATGTGTATTATGAAGTCTTCTGATGTGATGAAACTGAGCATGTCTTGGACCAGTGGGTTTATCACCATAAAGGGTGATAAAAATGTCTTTAACATAGAATTTAATGGACAAGGCATTGTAGTCTGCTATATGTGGTCCTAGTGTTTTCAACCACGGTGCTCCCAACACCAAATCTGCACCCGTGATAGGTAATAGGTAGACAGGTAAGTGAAGTGTATTACCCTGAATAGCAACTGGCAAGTCAGCAATGTACCCTATAGTGGTCAAAGAGTTTCCATTTCCTACAAGAACGGAAAATTAAGCAGTGGATTGTGTTGGAATCTGCAGGCAATTAGCTCTACGTGGTTACAGAAAATTGTCTGAGCTCCCACTATCTAACAACACAGTGATATCCACACCTTGAATTTGTCCTTGAAATCGCATTGTGCCCGTTCCATGTGAACCATTCAGTGCATTCAATGATAAATGATGTTCCATCTCATCGGCCAAAGTGGATTCCAATAGAGAAGTATCCGGTAACGGTTCAGGGTTGGGTTTTGGCGGTGGATTAGGTGGTTTAGGGTTCGGTAAAATTGGGGGATTATGAGTGGGTCGGGTCGTATTTGATGGGCCTGGGTAGTGATGAGGTTTGGGGCTGTTTGTGGTAAAATTTCTGGCTAAGGGTGGGTTGTATTTGTCTTCAAAAAGTTTGGCTAAAGCAAAAGCTCGAGAAAGGTTGTTTGGGGTTTGTGAGATTACATCTCGCCGGATATCAGTTTTGAGCCCACTAACAAAACAATCCAAGGTGGCATCTGGGCTAAGGCCTTGTGATCTATTTGCTAACACACTAAAAACAGAATAATACTCAGCAACCGTGGTGGTTTGTGAGAGTTTGAACAAGGCAGATCTGGGGGATTCATAAGGGGTAGGGCTAAACTCCATCTCTAAGGCTCTTGTAAACATGGCCCAGGATTGAAAAGGATGGTTACGCGAAATCATTTGAAACCACAGAACAACATCTTTTTCCATGTGCACAGCAGCGATGGTTAGACGGTGGTTATCCGGTGTCGCGTAATAGTCAAAAAATTATTTAGCTTTAAAGATCCAGTTCGTTACCTCGGAACCGTCAAAACGGGGAAAATCCAGTTTGATGTTGCGCATCTGGAATGGTTGCGGCGGTGGTGGTGGTGGTGGTTGAGGGCCAGAGCCTTTTCTGCCGGTGCTTGAATGAAGTGAGGTAAGTTGATTCTCCACACGATCCAAACGCGCCTGGTCCAAGTGACGATGCTGTGAGTATTCATTGTGACGACGGTCAGCATCCTCCAAAAACTTTTGTAAATTTTTGTTGATTTCAGCGATGGAACTTTCGAGGCCCTTCAAACGAGTACCTTCAGCCATGGGAGGTCAATGAAAGCACCAAATGTTGTGAACCAGAAAACCAGCTCACAGTACACAAGTTAAAAAGGGGAATCTGGTATTAATATGCAATAAAATAGTATAATGATTGTAAGGGAATTTGTATTATTTATGGAGAATGTGATAACACTTGCAGTACATAAGATAAAAGAAAGCTCTAGAATGACTAGGCTCAGAGAGAGAAGAGATCCGATTTCATTCCACTAAATTCCCTTCCCCATAAATGCTAATCATTGGGTTATTTAAACAAAGTCAGTGTCGTACTTTCTGTTAGGAGCCCTCATCCTTATGCCACGTCTAGGCTCCTGATATTGTGGATCATTTGCCAACTGTCCCATTCCCTCATCATAATCACATGATTTGTTATTCTTTTTGTCTTTATTCATAACACCCGCCTTCACACTTCTTTGATATCTCAAGTACTTTTATTGTTTAGCTTCTTGAGATTAATCTCGTATTCTTCTTTTTACGATTATTTTTTATTTTACTATAACAAAAAATTACTAAATTAAGGTTTGAAGGATTCATTTTTTTAAAAAGAAAAAAGTGTTATTTTGTATTTGGACATGTTGATAAATAAGTTGAGTGATATATCATGAATTTGTAACAAGAACTTATAATAAGATAATGACTTTATAAATTAGACTAACCATATATCTATGAAATAACTTTTGCAAATATATTGGTCATATGCACCCATGTCCTGGTATAAGACTCACTCTTTATATTGATAAACATGAAGATTATATTGTTGTAGCAGAAATTAGATTCTGATTTTCTATCTATAGAATGTTTGATTTTCTATTGAAAATCTATTATGGCTATGCACATAAAAATAAAGAATAAAGATTTGGAGTTTGATGTAATTATTAAATCCCGAGATGTTAAATTCTTTGAGAACCTTATTATGAAGAATAAAGAATTTAAGATTTCCACAAATGAATAACCTTTTGAAGAAGGCTCTCCATGGATTTTTGAAACACAATCCAAAAATTCTATACGGATTGTTGAACCATAACTCAATCTTAGGATAAACAAGAGAGTACGAAAAAATAAGGATCTAGGACCGAACAAAATTGACGGTGAATATATTTCTTTTATCTAATGGAAGGAAATAGTAAGAATTTTGTTTGTAATATTCCTATTATTCTTCAAGTGGAAGATGATCCTAAGACTTATAAGGAAGCAATAACTTCAAGGGATTCCTTGTGTTTAGAAGGAAATATCATAATGATGGTACATTAAAAATCTATAAGGATATATTAGTAATAAAAGGGTTTTCAAACAAAAGGAAGGTGTTGATTATTTCAACATATATGCGCTAGTAGCAAGCACAACAAAAACTAGAGTATCGTTTGCATTAGTTTTTTTGCCTGGCCTTATAGTTCATCAAATAGATGTCAAAATAATATTCCTTAATAGAGATCTCGATGAGGAGATTTACATGGAGCAACCATAAGGTTATATGCTTTCTGGTAATGAACAAAAGGCATGGAAGCTTGTCAAATCCTTGTATGGATTAAAATAAGTACCGAAATAATGACATCAAAAGTTTGATTTTGTCAGTGTAAGATTCACCAATTAATGGGGAGACACGCAACTTATTGGGAAAATTTTTCAAACATTATCAAAACACGAATTCAAAGAATTTGTCATCCTCAAAAGGGGGGAGATTATGAGGAATACATATTATATCTAGTTCAATTTTGATGAAGACAAAGATTATCAAAGAATAAAAGGTTCAAAAGTGTCATGCACATCAATGATAAAGTTGATCAAGAAGGTTTAGCATGGAAATTTAAGTGAAGATTTGAGACAAGTGAACATAAATAAGGCGCTAGTTGCAATTTATACTATACTACTTTAAATTGCTCATAAGTTCATCTCTCACTTCATCTAAAAACCTTCTTGCATCATCATGCATGGTTATCTACAAATCTTCTTCATCTAATTCTTGTTACAAGTATTTGTACACAAAGTTGTGTGAGAATATTATGATAATCATTTGTCTCCATGTTGATTATATGGTTGATCATTAGAAATGAGATAAATGGAATTTTATAAGCAAAGAGGTTTCTAACTTTCACATTCAAGATGAATGATCTTATACTAGTTGACACACTTTTGAGGATCAAAGTAAAGCAAAATTGCGGGGGTTATGAACTTAGTCAAACACATTATGTTAAGAAAGTACTTGATAAGTTCAAACACTTATATTTTAAGAAAGTGAGTACTCCATTTGATCCTAGTATTAAACTTCAAAAGAATGATGGAAGAGTCGTGGTTTAATTGGAATATTAAAGTGCATGCAATGTACTAGACCCAACATATAATTTACAATTAGTAAAATGAGTAGATTTTACTAGCAATCCAAATGGTGAGCTCTGGAAGGCCATCATTAGAATTTTCGGCTATCTCATGAAAACCAAAAATCTCGGTCTCCATTATGGTGTATTTCCTGGCATATTATAAAGAGATACCAATGCGAGTTGGATATCAAGTGTTGAATATCATAAATCTGCATTTGGATGGATATTTACACTAGTCGGAGGTGCAATTTCTTGGAAGAGCAAGAAAAAATGTGGATCACTCTCTAAACCATAGAATCAGAGTTCTAGGCTCTTTCTTCTGCTGGTGAAGAAGATAAATGGTTGAGGGACCTTTTGTTAGAAGTTCTATTGACTAAACATAATGTTTCAAAGGTGTTGATACATTGCGGTAGTTAAGCCACTTTACCTAGAGCATACAAAAAGTGTATAATAAAAAGTCTAGGTAAGTAGGACTTAGACATTCTTTTGTGAGAAAAATGATTAAGGATGTAATCATTTCATTCACATATATATGACCGAGCTATGATTTACTTGATCCATTTACTAAACCACTCGCTAGAGATTTAGTAAAGACAACCTCGAGTGGTATGTGATTGAAACTTTTTGAATAAGGGTTCCGACAATGGTAGCAACCCATTATGAAGTTAACAAACCTTAACCTAAGATTAAAAGGGTAACAATAAGTCGTTGATTTGGATGTTTGTGCAACATTATGTGACAATGTTGACTATTACATATTGAGGGTTGAGTTTTTTCAAACTCTTAATGAAGTTTTATATCGAGGATATGTATCTCAAGAGATAGATACAAAATGAACATCACCTATATGAATTTCTAGATGGTGTCGTCTCAAAGTGAGAGTTAGAGTTTCTCTCATGAAAATTCACGAAAACAGGAAAAGCACATGGCCACAAATAGTGCCAGGTGAAAGATGTAGGCGAAAAACCACTAAAGAGTGTGTGTAAGGTAACACCGATTTAATCACAAGGGATAACGATTCAAAGCATTGCTACCTAACATTCCGATTAGACTTTGCGTTATCCTTACTAAGATTAAGTTCAAATCAAAAGATACTTAACTGTATTAACATTCTTTGTTTCTCTTTTTCTGGAATTGGTCTTGTCATCATTAGAACAAGTGGGGGATTGTTGTAAATGATTAACAATTAATAATCTTGAGTGTGTTCCAAAATGACAAGAAAATATTAAAGTGAAGGTTAAGTTTTTAATTCAGAAATAGGCAACACTTGTGAAGTGTTGTAGTAGGCAGTGTGTATTTTGAATCCAAAAATAGGCAACACTTCGTGAACTATTGTCGAATTTGAAATAATACATCCTTTGAAAATTTTTGTTGTTGGCGAAACAATGCAACGTTTGAAAAGTGCTATTGTAGGCGAAACAATGCAACACTTGGTAAAAGTGTTGTTGAATGTGTGTGTTTCATCAAGGGTCTTGACCTTATCAAACAACACCAATTTGTCCTATAAATTGAGCATTCCGAATTCAGAAAAACACATTAGAAAAATCTATCCTCTTCACACAAAATTCTGGATTTCATCTTCACTACATTCGAGTTTTCATCAGTCTTATGCAAACTCGAGTATAGGCTGAATTATCCTGGGTATTCCTTCATACAAACTCTAAGACAATTTGATAGTTCTTGAAGTACTATAAGGAAAATGGTCCGTTCACGATTCTAGTCTCGTTCCATTAGATTACAATTTAATTTTCTAACAATTTTCCCTAGACACCCTGAGCTACATCCTCAGATTTTCCTTTCCAATTTGGTGATAAACTAGTTTTTCTAAATAGATTTTGTCATTCTCCGTATTCCTGATTAACTTGTCTCCAGGAATTCTGACGCAAATTGAAATTATGGCACACTGATACCAGATGTCAAGACAGATGCCAGGACACTGGGATCAAGACATCAACCAACACTTATGCAGAAAAAATAAGAGCTTGAATGTAAACAATAACACAGTCAATTATTAACCCAGTTCAGTGCAACACACCTAAATCTGGGGGCATCCAAGCCAGGAAGGGAATCCACTATAATAGTATTAGTTCAAATCCAGAACAAACATCCACAGGTTTACCAGCTTCTCACCTAATCACTACCCATGCTAACTTCTACCTAGGAACTCCTAAATAGGAGACCCCTCTCACTTCTCACCAGTCACACAACAGTGACAAACTCAACAATAGAGAACAAAAAGAAGTCACACTTCAATAAACACAAAATCCACTATTTGCTTAAAAGCTTATGAGTGAATTCACAATTACAACTCAAAAGAAACAATCCAGCTCTAGTATCAAGGAGATACAAGAGAGGCTCACAATCAACAAATAACATGATCCTACTCAGATGTCAAAAGACATAAGAGAGGAACTCAAAGAACAAAACTCTTTAAACCCTAAAAAACTCCTTCTTTCAATACACGACTTCTCTACTTCAATAGGTTTAGAAAACTCCTTTAAATAGACATCATAATAGCATGGGCTTGGTCTCATATCACAAGGCAACAACTTCAAATCACTTGCACAATCTCCTACACAATAATAAGAACCAAACATAAAGTTTCCTAAAAAGGCTCCAAGACCCTTTTTAAGAAATACAAGCAAATCTGTCAAGACAGAAGTTCCTAAAATATCCCTCCTTGGATTGTGACACTGTGTGAATTAAAATACTATCAAATCTCACACTTTAAATACCAAATTATCCCAACCCTAAACTTCTGGTATAACATGTCCTGGACACATATCCCAACATCAAGCTGATCGTGTTGTCTAACTAACTTGTCACGACATCTGTCTCAACATCTTGCTGAAAACCATTTTAACAAAATTTATGCCAATCCAAAACCACAAAACTTACACAAATTAGAGTGCTCAAAACTTTATTTGCCTCAAGTTCATTAAAATAAGAGAAAATGACTTCCTTTTTCCATTGCTCTAACTTAAGGTCAATAAACTCTACAACAACATCATTTTCGTGTGATGTGTTAATAGTGCTAAAAAAACTAAAATCATTGTGTCGGCAACAAGTTATCATGCCAAATTCTAACATTTATTCCATTTCCAATCCTCCATTTGCAGTGATAAGCCAACATGTCTCTAACACTCATCATACTACGCCAAGTGTAATTAAAGACATTCCTTATGTTTGCTTCCATGAAACTACTGATCAGTAAATTAGCAAGTATACTAATATGTCAAAGTAGTAATATCGGGAAATCCAGTAATATCGATCTTGAGGTTTGCATAATATTTTAGAGTTTTGTTTTGATTTCAGTTGAGCAAAAAGATATTAGGGGGTTTTGAGTTTGTTTTGTTGCGAAAAAGTAAAATAAGAGTGAATTTAATATAGTAGAGAATAATACGAGAAAAACATGCTAGGAATGAGAGTTTGAACCTGAGTTCATTTGATATCCTAATTTGACATTGTAACAACTTGTGTTTATCTCTACAAATTATTGGTTCTTAAGGGTATTTATTCCTAAGTCCTCAGTGAATAAATCTTTGACCATTTAAATCAATTCTTATGACCATAGTCAATTGTAGATGAATTCAAGCATTTGATTATCAAGAACATACCAGTTTCTATACGGTGTCTCTAGTCCTAAGTGATATCTAATATACAAATATTTCAATCAAGCGTTATTGTTGAAAGTCCTTCCTAACAGGTAAGCGCTGAAAGAAATAAATCAATTTAAAAAATCAGATTCCATCAAGAACAATGACTCATCCTTAGCATTGGAGGGTTTAACTACTAATAATAATAAATAAAGACATGATAAAATTGTTAAACATTACACAATGATCAAAGATGAAGAATCTTCAACGAAGAAATCCCTTGAAAATGATGCTCCAACTTTCTCCTAATGTTTTCTTCTTCTCCTAACTTGTATCTTTCCGTAAAAAAAATCAAGGTGAATCAAGAAAATTAGGTTTCCTCCATTTAAATACATATTTTGGGTTTTTAGGGCGGACTTGGATGTGTTTGGATACGCGTATGGCCTGAGGGGAAAATGCCTAATTTTTCTTTGGCGTCTTCATTAAAGTTGTAGCATTTGATGTTAGCTTTCATTTTCTACAGGTTCCATGTTAATCCGAGTAAAGGCGCTCTAAATATGATCAAAATACCACATGTACATCATGATGTAAAATGTGCTGAAAAATAGACTTTGTGAATCCTTCTGAAAATTCATTGTGTTCCTTTTTTGGCTAGTTCTTTGACATCCTCCAACCTACAAAACACATTAATCCTTTCCCAAAAGTTCATATGACGTATGGAACATTAAAATCCTTATACCTGATATAAAGTCTATAAAACCATCTAAATTTAATATGCAAGCACTGGCAGAACATCAAATCTACTACTAAAATAATGATAAAACATAGTAAAATGGTGACTAATAAACTACCCCTCAAGAAATATCTTGCTTTAAATCAGGCTTGTTATCCTTTAGGTAATCTCCATTAAGTGTTTTATGATATGTTTTTAACTAAAGACATTTATCCCTCTAAATTCCATCTCACATTTACGCGTTGCTTTGGACATTCTTTCTCAGCTTATCCAATAAACTTTCTGGTTGCCTTCCTTTGACCCCAACCATAATTTTGACAACATTGATTTGATTTTCACACAACACCCTTATGACAGCTTGTAGCAACTCATTATGTAGTGCAAAAATATATTGTGCCACGACTTTAATCAACACTCCTCTTCCCAAACCTGACAATGAATTTCATTTCCATCCCTTAAGATTTTTCCACATACATTCAATGGAAAAAGAAAAGATTTTCATTTTAGATCTTCTAAATACCACTGGGAGCCCCAAGTACTTAGTGTGATGCATCACAACCTTTATACATATCCTATTGCAAATCATATTTTTAACTTCATCACAAATGTTTCGACTAAAATATGCCTCCGACTTATCCAAATTGACCACTTGACCAGAGGCTTGTTGATAGGCTTCAAACACATTCAAAATTACATTAGCCTCTTGTTGATTAGAATGTGCAAATATAAAGATATCATCAAAAATAAATAAATGAGAGATATTTGGTGTATTTCTAGCCACACGAATTCCATGAATATTCTTCCTACTAACTTATGAAGTAATTAACTCAGACACAAATTTTGCACATCAGATGAAAAGGTGTGGAGATAATGGACCACCTTGTTGTAGTCCCTTCTCGGGGTAAAATCTCTTGCCAGGTTATCCATCAATAAAAATATAATTAGAAACTATTGATATGCATCTAATAATCACTAACAAAAACTTGAATGGGAATCCCATAGCCAATAACATGAATTTCACAAAATCCCATTTTATCCTGTCATATGCCTTGAACATATCTAACTTTAGAACCATGGTTCATTTCTTCCCTTTACTCTTCTTTTTCATCTAGTGGAAGCACTCCATATGATTGGGGGTGTTATTCGTAATTAGTTTATCTTTAACAAAATCAATTTATTACTCATCAACTATATTTGGAAGGAATGGTTTCAGTCTATTAGCAATTGTTTTGGTCATAATCTTCATTATAACGTTGCATAGACTAATTGTCCTAAACTCTTTTAGGACCTTTTGGTGTTTTCCTTTTGCAATCAGACAAATGAAAGTTTTATTTATCTCATACTAGCTTCTATCATTATTGAAGATCTCCAACACCATATTTTTCACATCATTCCCTACAGTGTGCGAGTATTTTTGATAAAATAAATCCATAATTTCATTAGAGATGGGCTCCTTCATCGGATTCATTTGATAAATGGCTTCCTTAACTTCATGTTTTTTCAAAATGTTTTGAGCACTAGTTGATGTTTTCTTCAGATAATCTCTCCTCCACAAGCTCACATATTGTTTCAACACCTATCTTTCCCAAAGTGGCAAAAATATCATCCAAGTAAGATAGTAAGATTCTTTTGTTATCCTCATCCTTCTCCACCAAACACCATTTCATCCTTTAGCTTTGTGATGAATTTGTGTTTCTTCGTTGACTTGCTTTCCGATGGAAGAACTTGGTGTTTTTTGCACCCTCATTTAGCCACACTACTATACTCCTTTACCTCTAAATGATCTCTCATGTTTTTAATAAATCATCCTTTTGCTTATCTAGCTATCTCTTTCATGTTTTATATCTCATCCTCTAAGGCAACCCATCAATTCAAATCATTAATAACACATTTTTACTAAATGTGTGTTTGAATAAAACAAACTTAAATTCATTTTTTACTAAGTGTATGTTTGGTATTGTGTCTCATTTAGGTTAATGCAAAAGCTACATTTTGATGTTTATTGAAATCACCTTAAATTAGTTATTTGTAGGCGAGAATAGAGTTGAAAAAGATATCATTGTTATTGTTGTTCGCCACCGACCACTCTTATAACCATCCTGAGACTTTGACCACCACCGCATTATCAACAATTACTTTTGTCATTGTCAACCATCACTTCAACTATTGCTACACAATCTAATCACCATCACAACTGGCAACTACTCTTTCTGACGTATAAAAAATGTCTGATTTGCACTTTTTTTTATCTATCTCAAAATAATTGTCCTTTTACAGTATCAATGCAACATTTATTATTATTTTCCCACTACTATACTTTTATCTTTTAACTTTCACTTATTCAACTACTCTATTAACTACTCCCTCTGGTCCTATTTATAAGAGAAAGTTGATTTTTAGATTCATTGAATAATCAATGTATCTGATCCATATACAGTTTCGATACATTGATTATTCAATGAACTTAAAATGTAAATTTTCTCTTATAAATGGACCGGAGGTAGTATAATTAATAAGGTTATTCTAGTAAATAATATTAATTTTATCATTAAAATCAATACATCTTGAAATTCTGGTACCAGATATGTGTGATGTCACACACGATGTTACAACAACACACTCTGCACAATGGACAAATTAAACAACAGAAGAACACACCAAATTGTTAACCCAGTTCAGTTCAAACAACCTAATCTGGGGGCAACCAAGCCAAGGATGAAATTCACTACTTGTAGAATTAAATTACAGACTCAACAACCCAGTTGACAATCTCCTAATGTTAATTCCTACTAGTGACTTTCTACCTAAGAAACCACTTAGGTATGAGAACACTACTCAATCCCTAAAACCTCTCAAAGAACACCCTCTTTGAGAAACCTTGATCCTGCTTCACAGCTTTGATCAAGTAATAACTCTCTATCACTTCACAGCTTCTAAGAGAGGACAGAAAACAACTCACCAATTCAACCTAGAATGGTGTATACAAAACTCGTACAAAATACTTAAGACACTCAGCCTATGCTCTTGATCTTCTCTCTGTATTTCTGTCGCTTCTTCCTTTGATCTATGCGCTTTATATAGCCACCTGAATTGGGCTTGTACTTCTTGCAATATTTGATCTGATTTGTTATTTAAAACTGAATCTTCAAAACATATTTTATCCCCCAAAATCTTTTTAAATCTTCACCTTTTAAATCTCCTGCAAATCTGCATCAAATCTCTATGCAACAGAGAATATCTAACCCAAGATATTCGCATCCAATGAGACTACCTGCTCTCCACAATTCCAGCTAAAACGCAAACCCTAACAACATCACTAAACCTGATGTTATTAATTCTGCAGACCTGATGTCACAACATCGCATGTGACATCAGACATCCAACTTAAACACTTAACACAACCCAGTGTTAAGACTCAATGTTGTGACATCACCCATGTGACATCAACATTGAACATACTTTGTTTTACCAAAATTCTAGCCAATCCAAGAAACTAACAATCTCCCCATTTGGCTAATTTTGGCTAAAACAATCTCTGCACCTTCAGAGACTTCAGCAGCGGAATAAACTTGAATATTTTTTGAAACTTCAAGCAGCAGCATCTTCAATACATAAAGACTTCACTTCACACAAAACTCAGCTGCAGCACCATCTTCAACAGCTACAATTTTCAATAATCAACAATGGTGCTCCCCCTCAAAACAAGAACCAGCATAACAGCTGTTTCAGCAGATCAATAATTACTCCCCCTGAATTTCTGCACTTCTGCATCACATCACTTTAGCACACTTCTGCATCACATCACTTTAGCAGCATTTGACATTTGTACTCTTTGATACTCTTGACTCACTTGGCTATTTCTCCCCCTTTTTAGCCACAATTGGACAAACCTCAACAAGTTAAATCTCCTATGACACCCTGTACAAAACCATACTTCTTCTGTCAGTAATATCCACATTTTGAAAATCCATACATATTCTTCATCCATCCAGTTATGAAGGCTTCACACAAACATCCACAAGCTCTGAAGCACACACACAATGCCTTCCACTGAACTCTAAGTCAACTCCTCACACTTAGAATAACACACACCAAGACAAGTGTACAATCTATTCAAGGCCATGATTCAATCTTGTCTTCAGACATCTCCTCAGAAGCATGTGCGCACAAGATTCATACAATTTGCTTCATATGACTAGAACCATTCAAGGCCACACCAATCAACAGCCTAATGTCATAACATGCTATCTGACATTATATCCTCATAAGAGGCAACCAATCTCCACAAGCTTGATAAATGCACCTTTGTTGCAAAATCCATAGACAAGTACTCCCCCTGTCATGATTAACAAATGCTCTAGATGGAGATGAACATTTGAGCACATTTTCTGAGTACATGCATTTTGGTACCACTGTCCCTTTCTCCTTAGGCTATCATACAATTCATCTTCACCATCCAAGGCAAACCTTCTACTTCATCATTCTCCCGTATGACTATGTAGATGCTCCTTAGATATAATGTAAGCACTAAGCTTTAGATCCAGAACAAAGACATCCTTCACCAAGGATACTCTTGACACTCTTGACACCAGGGTATTACATATGCTCCACTACTGGATTTACTATCAGCAAAATAATCCAAACTCAACACTGTGTCACAAACTCCACAAATTCTCAGTTTACTTATAAGCTTTACTGAGATCCAGTCTCTTCAAGAGATCACAATTCCTCCATCCTTACATCCACCAGTAGTTGTTGAAACTGGTGAAGTCTTCAAAGACAGTAGTCATGCTTTGCCAGAACAAGCTACTAAACACATGACCATAATCTCCACCTCTTCTGACCAAAAATGCTAGAGCATCCAACTCCACATGTCCAATCTTAACCATCCACCAGCAAACATGATGCTATAACATCTTTTGGGACATCAGCTTCTCATCACCATTCAAAGGACTCATTGCACAAAGAAGTCCTTCAAGAAGCTCCCAATAAAACACAGTCAGAGCAACTTATTCATACACACCTGAATACCATAAGTTCCCACACCCTCTCTGAACCATATCCTAGCAAACTCAACCATATCCAGAGTATCTATACCAAATTCTTTTTCCAGAACATACTTCCACCATTTTATGAAAAGCACAGGAATGTTATCCAGTATGGCCTTTTGAATTTTCTCAGAAGTTCTAACAACAACGGCTTCCTTCATTTAAGAGATATCCTGGACATTATCATCAGACTTATCTCTGATCTTCCTATTTCTAGAAGAGATGAACACTTTACTCCTGGATTTTGTAGTACCATTAACATAGATCTTTTGCTTATCAGTTCTCATCTTTGGAGGTGACTCAATAGCTTTCCTCTTCCTTGATTTCAGTCGTTTAGCAACCCCAGGAACCACTTTTGCAATTAGTTCATCATCACTCTTCTTTATTTTAAGGCTAGAAGTACCTTTCTTGACTTGAGATGTTTTAACATCAGCTCTAGCATCTGCATCTTCCAACCTAAGGATTGTCAACTTGTGAAATTTTTCTTCTGAACTATAGGAGTCATTAGTCAGGTTGCCATCTTTCTTGGCCTTGCAAGTATTCAGCTCCCAACACTTCTTAAGGTCACAGCTTTTGATCCTTCCATCAGCATTGTTGACTCCTTCATCTTGCTCACATAACTGACTACTCAAGTTGGCTTTTAACACATCATCAAACTTAGGAGTAACAACACCATAAGTCATTAACCCAGATTGACTTTTCACCATACTTTTACACTTGATGTCACCATCTGATGTTACAGCATCAACCTTAACATCACTAGATAAGCTGTCCACTTGAGGTATCCACTGATAGCAATTATCTTTGGATCTTACTCCCTTCATCACTACCTCTTTCTGCTTATCAGCTACCACACATTCATCTTTGGTGTAGCTTACCTTGTAACCTTCATCACAAAGTTGACTTATGCTAATTAAATTAGCACTCAACCCTTGAACAAGGAGCACATTATCAAGAGTAAGACCATCATGATTCTTCACTCTTCCAACTCCTTCTACTACTCCTTTTTCACCACTGCCAAAAATAACATCATTTGCATGGAAAGGATTGAACTCTACCAAATGCTTCTTGGATCCAGTCATGTGCTTTGAACAACCACTGTCAAACTACCATGCATCCATAGCAAAATGTCCATCTGATGTGTGAGCCAATAGACATGTGACCTGAGCTTTAGGAACCCATTATTTTACTACTTTGGGCCTGACCTCCTTCTGTCTGGGTTGAGGAGCAGAATTTGGATAACTATGAAGCTTGAAGCAAGAGAACTGCATATGTCCAAATCTACCACAATAGAAACATCTAACTCTGTCATCTCTAAAGTAGTTAAACCTTCTGCCACCATGATGATGATGTTGCTGGTGCTGCCATCCATAGTGTTGATTTCTTCTTCTATGATAAGGCTATTGTCTTCTACTACCATAGTTTGACTGTCTTCTATGGTAAGGATATTGTCTTTTGAACTGTCTCCTATGGTGATGAGGCTTCCTTCTTCCATAGTAATGAGGCACAACATTGTTGTATCCATATTCATACATGTTCCCCTGATGTTGATGAACCATGTTCTGATTGAACCTAGCAGCCTTCATGCTCTTGTGATATTGAGGTGGCATATACTGACTAGCTCCCTGAGACTGCACCTTCTTCTGATGATGAGCATTCTTCTTCTCAACATTCTGAGGCTGTGGATGAGTAACCTTCTTAGGTGTAGAATCATGTCTCTTTGTTTGATGCTGAGACATTGGTTGGGACACCTCCTTCTTTGTTCCAGAAGTGCTTGCTTCTGTAGAACTCTTTTCCTTAACCACATATCCTATACCTGATTTATCTCCAGCAACTTTCTTTGACTGAAGAATCTTATCAAGAGTGGCTGTACCACTGTTCATCATCCTAACAGATTTTGTCATCTGATCAAGTTGAGATTTAACTAGCACAACTTCATTTTCCAGATCAGCTTTTACATTCTCAAGCTGAGCAATCTGTTGCTTGTGACACTTATTTTCTTGAAAAATCTCAGCACTTTTTAAACACAACTCTTGATAAGTAGATGATAACTCCTCATAAGTTATTTCTCCATTACTATCATCATCAGAAACAACAGTTTCTGTTAAGGCTCTAACATGCTTTGCTGACTCACCTTCACTTTCACTATCAGATACAGACCAGGAAACTGTCATGCCCTTCTTCTGCTTCTTCAAGAATGTGGGACATTCTTTCTTGACATGTCCATACCCTTCACATTCAAAGCACTGAACACCTTTATCCTGGGCAGTCTTCTCTTCATCTTTCTCTTTTGACTTGCTGATGTCAGAAGGGATGTTCTTGACATTAGGCTTGTAGTTATTGTTCCTCCTCTTGAACACTTTGTTGAACTGCCTTCCCAACATAGCAATGGCTTGAGACAGATCTTCCTGAGAATCATCATCTTTGACTTTCTTAGCTTCTGCAGGAGTGGAGACCAAAGCTATACTCTTGGGCTTCTTTTCTGGTTCTTCCTCATTCAAACTGTTAGTTTCTTGGATTGGCTGGAATTTTGGTAAAACAAAGTATGTTCAATGTTGATGTCAAGGTGGTGATGTTACAACATTGAGTCTTAACACTAGGCTGTGTTAAGTGTTTAATTGCTGAAGTTTGGATGTCTGATGTCACATGCGATGTTGTGACATTAGATCTGCAGAATTAATAACATCAGGTTTTGTGATGTTGTTAGGGTTTGCGTGTTAGCTGGAATTGTGGAGAGCTGTTAGTCTCATTGGATGCGAATATCTTGGGTTAGATATTCTTCGCTGCATAGGAGATCTGGTGCAGATTTGTAGGAGATTTAAAAGGTTGAAGATTTGAAAAGATTTTAGGAGAAAATCTGTTTTGGATATTCAGTTTTAAATAACAAATTAAGTCAGATATTGTAGCAGTCCAAGCCCAATTCAGGTGGCTATATAAAGCGCACAAGACCAAAGGAAAAGGTACAGAAATACAGAGAGAAGATCAAGAGCAAGAGGCTGAGTGTCTTGAGTATATTGTACGAGTTTTGTATACACCATTCTAGGTTGAATTGGTGAGTCGTTTTCTGTCCTCTCTTAGAAGCTGTGAAGTAATAGAGAGTTATTACTTGATCAAAGTTGTGAAGTAAGATCAAGGTTGCTCAAAGAGGGTGTTCCTTGAGTATTGTTTTTAGGGATTGAGTAGCGTTCTCATATCTAAGTGGTTTCTTAGGTAGAAAGTCACTAGTAGGAATTAAGTTTAGGAGATTGTCAACTGGGTTGTTGAGTCTGTAAATTAATTCTACAAGTAGTGAATTTCATCCCTGGCTTGGTAGCCCCCAGACGTAGGTAGTTAGACCGAACTGGGTGAACAATTTGGTGTGTTATTCTGCTGTTTATTTTGTCCATTGTGCAGAGTGTGTTGTTGTGACATCGCACCTTAACATCACACGTCTGATACCAGAATTTCAATTGGTATCAGAGTAGGAATCCTGTCTGTCTCTGGGTGAGATCTAGGGAAGTTACTTTCTAGTGTAAAGATGGACAATGAAGTTGGAGGATTCGTCAACAGACCCCCTATTTTGGATGGATCCAATTATGACTATTGGAAGCCAAGGATGACTACTTTCTTAAAACCCTTGGACAGCAGGGCATGGAAGGCTATTATTAAAGAGTGGAAATCACCTGTTGTGTGTGAGAAAGATGATGCTGGCAAAGATAAAGAAGGCACCTCAAAGCCAAAGCCTAAAGAAGAATGGACCAAGGAAGAAGATGAGCGTGCCCTTGGTAATTTCAAAGCTCTAAATGCAATCTTCAATGGAGTGGATAAGAATATTTTCAGGTTAATCAACACCTGTGAAGTTGCTAAGGAAGCATGGGATATTTTGAAGGCCACTCATGAAGGTACATCTAGAGTTAAAATGTCAAGACTTCAGATTCTAACATCAAAATTTGAAAGCCTGAAGATGAAGGAAGATGAGACTATTCATGACTTCCACATGAATGTTCTGGAGCTGGCTAATGCATCCAGTGCTCTTGGTGAAAAAATGTCAGATGAAAAGCTTGTAAGGAAGATACTTAGGTCCCTTCCTAAGAAGTATAAGATGAAGGTAACTCCCATTGAAGAATCACAAGACATCAGCAAGATGAGAGTTGATGAGCTCATTGGATCTCTTCAAACTTTTGAGCTTGGGTTGAATGAGGAAGAACCTGAAAAGAAGCCAAAGAGTATAGCCTTGGTGTCAAATGATCAAGAAGAAAAATGAAATAGTTCTGAATCCCAGGAGGATATATCTCAGGCCATAGTTATGTTGGGAAGACAGTTCAATAAAGTGTTCAAGAGGATGAACAATAACTCCAGGCCTAATGTCAAGAACATATCTTCTGACATCAGCAAGTCAAAAGAGAAGGATGAAGAGAAAACTGCCCAAGATAAAGGAGTTCAGTGCTTTGAGTGTGAAGGGTATGGACATGTCAAGAAAGAGTGCCCCACCTTCTTGAAAAAGCAGAAGAAGGGCATGACAGTTTCCTGGTCTGACTCTGAAAGTGAAGGTGAGTCAGCAAAGCATGTTAGAGCTTTGACAGGAACTGTTGTCTCTGATGATAATTCTAGTGATGGAGAAATAACCTTTGAGGAACTAGCTTCTACTTATCAAGAGCTTTGCCTAAAGAGTGCTGAAATCTGTCAAGAAAATAAGAGTAAAAAGGAACAAATTGCTCAGCTTGAGACTGCTAAAGCTGATTTAGAAAACGAAGTCTCACTGGTCAAAGCTCATCTTGATCATATGACCAAATCTGTTAGGATGCTGAGCTGTGGTACAGACACACTTGATAAGATCCTTCAGACAGAAAAGGTTGCTGGTGATAAGTCAGGTATAGGATTTGTGGCTGAGAAAAAGGTTTCTGCTGAAGCAAGCACTTCAGGAATAAAGGAGAAGGTGTCCCAACCAATGTCTCAAACAAGGAGACAGGATCCTACCCCAAAGAAGGTTGTTCAACCTCAGAATATTGAGAAAAAGAATGGTCCCCATCAGAGGAAGATGCAGCTTCGAGGAGCTAGTCAGTATATGCCTCCCCAATATCACAAGAGCATGCAAGCTGCAAGGTTCAAACAGAACATGTCTCATCAGATGTCTCAACATCAGGAAAACTGGTATGGATATGGATACAACAATGTTGTGCCTCATCACTATGGAAGAAGGAAGCCTCATCACCATAGGAGACAGCCTAGGAGACAGCATCCTCAGTACAGAAGAAGACAATCCAACTATGGAAGAAGAAGACAACATTATGGGTGGCAGCCACAACATTATCATCAAAGTGGCAAAAGATTTAACCACTTTAGAGATGACAGAGTAAGATGCTTCTATTATGGCAGGGTTGGACATATGCAGTCCTCGTGCTTCAAGCTCCATGGTTATCCAAATTCTGTTCCTCAAACCAGACAGAAGGGGGTCAGACCCAAAGTTGCTAAACAATGGGTTCCTAAAGCTCAGGTCACGTGTCTATTGGCTCATACCTCAGATGGACATGTTGCCATGAATGCATGGTATTTTGACAGTGGATGTTCAATGCACATGACTGTATCAAAGGAGCAGTTGGTGGAGTTCAATCCTTGCCATGCAAATAAGGTTGTGTTTGGAAATGGAGAAAAAGGAGTAGTAGAAGGAAGTGGAAGAGTGAAGAATCTTGATGGTCTTACTCTTGATAGTGTGATCCTTGTCCAAGGTTTGAAGGCTAATCTGATTAGCATAAGTCAGTTATGTGATGAAGGTTACAAAGATAACTACACCAAAGATGAGTGTGTGGTATCTGGTGAGCATAATCGAGTTGTTATGAAGGGTGCCAGAACCAAAGATAACTGCTATCAGTGGATTTCCCTTGAAGTTAATTCAACTAATGATTTTCAAACATCAGACTATGACATCAGGATGCTGAAAGGTAACTCAGAGTTAATAAGTTCTGATGTGAATTCCTTTAAATTTTTAAAAGGAAAGTCTTTATGGAGGGAGAAAATGAGTGATTGGTCTTTAAGAGGTACTCAAAATCAGGCGCCTTACCATATTGATTTTATATCAAGATTCATCAAAGCGTTCTCATCTCAACGGTGCATCTCCATTAATCTCAACAGAATAGAAAAATCGTCTCTAAACCTAGTCTGTTACAAAGGAACGATGTCTTCCCCATCCAAGAACTCTGATTCTCAAAGACCTGCGCATGTACGAACTAGGGTTTCTTCGGAAAAAGAACTTGTTGACAAAGAACACATTCCTATGGCACGTCCAGATTCAGGTAACTCTAAACCTTCAGCCAAGTCGAATAAAACTGAAACTAGGTCATCATCCTCTCAAGCTGTTGAGGAGAAGTATGATGTGGACATGCATTTAGAGCAGATTGCCACCAAAATTCTTGAGAAGGGAATACGTGTGAAAGGAATTTCTGTCCCTTTAAGGCAAATGCCCTCTGAACAGGTGGACTCTCAAAGTGAGGACACAAATCTTCAAAGACTGGCCTTGTCTGTGATTCAAGACGCTGAAGTTGGTAATAAAGAAGAAGTTCATGAAGATACTGATGTCATCTCTGATGTCAGAACATCGTCCCCTAGGAATGAAAGTCACAGGAGTAAAGGGAAGGATCAGGTTGAGGTTATAGATGTTGAGGACTCATCTGATAGTGATATCATTGGTTATGCAAGAAGAAGGGGTGATAGGAAAGGGAAAGGAGTAGAGTCACTTCCTAATGAAAATATGGTCAAGAAAAGGACTTCAGTTGCAGACTCTCCCAAGTCGTGGAGCAAAGTTGCTAGGTCTGGAAAGAAGAGGAGAATCAGGGAAGAATCAGATTCAGAGTGTGATGTTCAAGACATCAACCCTGTGATGAACAGAGCTGCTGATCAAGTGCCTGATAACATCTCATTTCACTGTGCCAGAAGTGCATCCATGTGGAATTGTGTGAGCCAAAGAAGGATAGCTCTAAAAAGAGAGCTAGTAGCAGATGACTTAGAGTCTACTGAAATTGTAGATCTAATTAAGTTTGTTGGTATCATAAGGACTGTGTCAAGATTGACTAGTTGCTATGATAGACTGGTCACAGAATTTATAGTGAATATCCCTAAGTCTATTGATGACAGCAAAAGCCTAACCTTCAGAAGAGTTACCGTCAGGGGTAAGTGTGTCTGGTTCTCTCCTAAGGTGATCAATGCCTACTTAGGAAGAAGTGAGGAAGATTATGGAGAATTAGGAGTTTCTAATAATTTTATCTGCAAAGAAATCACAGCTGGTCAGGTAGAAGTTTGGCCTTCAAAAGGAAAGTTATCAGCAAGTTTATTAAGTGTGAAATATGCTCTTCTTCATAGAATAGGTGCGGTTAATTGGGTTCCTACTAACCACAAGACCTCTGTTTCTGTTGGGTTGGGCAAATTAGTTTATGCCATTGGAACAAAAAGACTAATTGATTATGGCTCTTACATCTATAATCAGACTATCAAGCACGTTGCAACAAGAGCCGTGAAATTTCCTATTGCATTTCCATCCCTCATTTGTGGGATAATACTATCTCAGCATCCTGGGATTCTTCACCAGGATGATAGTGTGTGTAGAAGGAAGCCTGAATTGTCTTTTCATCAGAAGCTGTCTAAAGGAAAACATGTTGCTGATAATGTCAAGGCATCTGCCTCAACATCTACTAATCATACTCATGTCAAGACTGATATGATTTCTGAACTGGAGGAAGCCTGTAAAGAACTAGATGAAGTCATCAGAGTAAACATTGAAAGGAAGGACAAGTTTTAAAAAAATTACTTATGACTCTGAAGATGAAAGAAAAAGAAAGTGAGAAAGATAATGACAGTCCAAAAGAAGATGAAGAAGAAGATGATCTCAGCTTTTAATGTTTCTCTTAATTAGTAGTTTTAGTTTTATTTTCTGTCTTTGTTTCAGTACTTAATGTGATTAGTTATGTAATTTGAATTTTGTGTTGTTATATGCACCATTTATGGTTTTTTTTTCTTTCTATGATTTGTTTTTCCTGGTTGCTAACTATGAGGCTAATAATGAGAGATAGGGTGTACTAACTGTAGTTAATAGGGCTTCTGTTTGAAGATTGTCTAATTGTGGCTAAAAAGGGGGAGAAGTAGCCAAGAAAGCCAAGAGTATCCAAGATGTCAAATGCTGTCAAAAGTGTTGTGCTGTCAAAGGAATATGTGCAGATATTAAGGGGGAGAAATTGCTGAAATGCTGGCCTTTGCATTGTTAGGGAGTGCTCATTGCTGCTAATGTTGAAATATGTGCAGCTGATTGTAGATTGTAGCTGTTTTGTTGCTGCAGCATAGTGAAGTTTTTATGTATTAAAGATACTGCTGCTGCTGCTTGGAGTTTCAAAGTTTCAAAATCATGGAAGTTTTTCCGCTGCTGAAGTCTCTGAAGGTGCAGAGATTGTTTTAGCCAAAATTAGCCAAAGGGGGAGATTGTTAGTTTCTTGGATTGGCTGGAATTTTGGTAAAACAAAGTATGTTCAATGTTGATGTCAAGGTGGTGATGTTGCAACATTGAGTCTTAACACTGGGTTGTGTTAAGTGTTTAATTGCTGAAGTTTGGATGTCTGATGTCACATGCGATGTTGTGACATTAGATCTGCAGAATTAATAACATCAGGTTTTGTGATGTTGTTAGGGTTTGTGTGTTAGCTGGAATTGTGGAGAGCTGTTAGTCTCATTGGATGTGAATATCTTGGGTTAGATATTCTTCGCTGCATAGGAGATCTGGTGCAGATTTGTAGGAGATTTAAAAGGTTGAAGATTTGAAAAGATTTTAGGAGAAAATCTGTTTTGGATATTCAGTTTTAAATAACAAATCAAGTCAGATATTGTAGCAGTCCAAGCGCAATTCAGGTGGCTATATAAAGCACACAAGACCAAAGGAAAAGGTACAGAAATACAGAGAGAAGATCAAGAGCAAGAGGCTGAGTGTCTTGAGTATATTGTACGAGTTTTGTATACACCATTCTAGGTTGAATTGGTGAGTCGTTTTCTGCCCTCTCTTAGAAGTTGTGAAGTAATAGAGAGTTATTACTTGATCAAAGCTGTGAAGTAAGATCAAGGTTGCTCAAAGAGGGTGTTCCTTGAGTATTGTTTTTAGGGATTGAGTAGCGTTCTCATATCTAAGTGGTTTCTTAGGTAGAAAGTCACTAGTAGGAATTACGTTTAGGAGATTGTCAATTGGGTTGTTGAGTTTGTAAATTAATTCTACAAGTAGTGAATTTCATCCCTGGCTTGGTAGCCCCCAGACGTAGGTAGTTAGACCGAACTGGGTGAACAATTTGGTGTGTTATTCTGCTGTTTATTTTGGCCATTGTGCAGAGTGTGTTGTTGTGATATCGCACCTTAACATCACACGTCTGATACCAGAATTTCACAAACCAAGCTCAAAAGTTTAAAAGATCCAATAAGCTCATCAACCTTCATCTTGCTGATGTCTTGAGCTTCTTCAATTGCAGTCACCTTCATCTTGTACCTCTTAGGAAGGGACCTAAGGATTTTCCTTACAAGCTTTTCTTCTGACATCTTTTCTCCAAGAGCACTGGATGCATTGGACAGCTCAAGAATACTCATGTGGAAGTCATGGATAGTCTCATCTTCCTTCATCTCCAAACTTCCAAACTTCGATGTTAGAAGCTGAAGTCTTGACATCTTAACTCTAGATGTTCCTTCATGTGTAGCCTTCAAAATATCCCAAGCTTCCTTATCAACTTCGCAGGTATTGATCAACCTGAATATGTTCTTATCCACTCCATTGAAAATTGCATTTAAAGCTTTGGAATTTCCAAGGGCAAACTCATCTTCTTCCTTGGTCCATTCTTCTTCAGGCTTCGGCTTTGAGGTGCCCTCTTTATCTTTCCTAGCATCATCTTTTTCAACCACAACAGGTACTTTCCATTCTTTAACGATAGCCTTCCAAGCCCTGTTGTCCAAGGATTTCAAAAAGGTGATCATCCTTGGCTTCCAATAATCATAATTCGAGCCATCCAAAATAGGGGGTCTGTTGACAAATCCTCCAACTTCTTTGTCCATCTTTACACCAGAAAGTAACTTCCCTATATCTCACCCAGAGACAGACAGGATGCCTGCTCTGATACCAATTGAAATTCTGGTACCAGATATGTGTGATGTCACACACGATGTTATAACAACACACTCTGCACAATGGACAAATTAAACAACAGAAGAGCACACCAAATTGTTAACCCAGTTCAGTTCAAACAACCTAATCTGGGGGTTACCAAGCCAGGGATGAAATTCACTACTTGTAGAATTAAATTACAGACTCAACAACCCAGTTGACAATCTCCTAATCTTAATTCCTACTAGTGACTTTCTACCTAAGAAACCACTTAGGTATGAGAACACTACTCAATCCCTAAAACCTCTCAAAGAACACCCTCTTTGAGAAACCTTGATCCTGCTTCACAGCTTTGATCAAGTAACAACTCTCTATCGCTTCACAGCTTCTAAGAGAGGACAGAAAACAACTCACCAATTCAACCTAGAATGGTGTATACAAAACTCGTACAAAATACTCAAGACACTCAGCCTATGCTCTTGATCTTATCTCTGTATTTCTGTCGCTTCTTCCTTTGATCTATGCGCTTTATATAGCCACCTGAATTGGGCTTGAACTCCTTGCAATATTTGATCTGATTTGTTATTTAAAACTGAATCTTCAAAACAGATTTTATCCCCCAAAATCTTTTTAAATCTTCACCTTTTAAATCTCCTACAAACCTGCATCAAATCTCTATGCAACAGAGAATATCTAACCTAAGGTATTCGCATCCAATGAGACTACCTGCTCTCCATAATTCCAGCTAAAACGCAAACCCTAACAACATCACTAAACCTGATGTTATTAATTCTGCAGACCTGATGTCACAACATCGCATGTGACATCAGACATCCAACTTAAACACTTAACACAGCCCAGTGTTAAGACTCAATGTTGTGACATCACCCATGTGACATCAACATTGAACATACTTTGTTTTACCAAAATTCTAGCCAATCCAAGAAACTAACACATCTAATTATTTTCTTAAGAACCACGCATTGTTCAAATATGACACTTTTTATGAAACAAAAGAAGTATCATTCTAACAATATTTAATCTCCACCCAATCTAATCACCACTATAACTACGAACAACAATGTCACCACCACTTCATCCATTAGATAACTAATTCTCCAACATCAATCATTATTTCAAACCCTTCTCTCGAACAAATTCATATATAGGTCTGCCATTGACTAAAATTGACACTGTTGCAGTTGTTTTTTTATAAGAATACTATGACCGTTGTTGAAGAGCGCATTATTGCAATTAGAATGTGCTACGATTTTCTTATTTTGTGAACTATATTATTGGCATAGATAATACCATCCGATTTCAATTATCAAGTATATATTATTGATGATATCATTGATTTACTGCACGGGTGTCGCATCTACGAAAATCAACCGGCGGAAAAGAACAGAAGAGTCGCCACCGAACGTTATTTATCCCGACCCAGAAAAGGAAACGATCGAAGAAAACCTCGACAAAGGGAAAGGAATGGTCGTCGCAACCATAGCCTGGGTTCGGGAGTCGGTTACGCGAGAGGAAGGTATTAGCACCCCCTCGCGTCCATCGTACTCGATGGGATCCACGCTTGTTGTTATCGATCAAAGGGTGTAGGTTATCTGAAACTCAACTGCCACTGGAACGGAAAGAACGGGAAACAGAGAAACGTGGGAAAAATAAAAGAAATGACTCGATAGGACATCGCCGTCCTAGGCCTACGTATTCCCTCGGGAGCGGGAAAGTCAGAGTCAACGTAGTTCGGAGACTACGGGATTGTGGGGGAAGTTTGCTCGCCAGGCGTCGCGCCTGAGCCTACGTATCCTCAATAGGACATCGCCGTCCTAGGCCTATGTATTCCCTCGGGAGCGGGAAAGTCAGAGTCAACGTAGTTCGGAGACTACGGGATTGTGGGGGAAGTTTGCTCGCCAGGCGTCGCACCTGTGCCTACGTATCCTCAATTTAACCAGAGAGAGGAAGTCAGAGCAGTCGTAGTTCGACCTACGGGTCGGTTTTGATTTGTTTGGTGAAAGAGTCTCGATTGCACTCGGGCAAGAGAAAAAGGGTTTGATAAATAAGGTTGTGCTCGCAAAGATCTCGCACGATCTCATGCCTACGTATCTCCATTAACCAATGAAGAATCAGAGCGACGTAGTTCCCCTCACTAAGGGTGACAATTGCTTTGTTTGTGTTTTTTAGTGGAATACGCCAACGCTCGCGTTCCAGCAGTTTAGGTGTTGCTGCTCGTTGTACGGAGTCTTACGCGTTTACCTGTTTGCGGTATAACGGAAATGACGTTTCCTTTACGAATAGAGTGAGGGAGATGAGAAGAGAATGTTTGTTTGTTTTATGTTTTTTAGAAGAAAGTGTTTTGGTTTATTGTTTGTAACTCATATTGCACTAAAGTCTATGACATAGGAACGAATGCGTCGCATGGTCGTCCCCAACAGAACGTATGCTAAACACTCTAGAAAGGTGAAGGGAGACCCTCCCCCTTTCATTTCCCATGTACTTAAGGCTCATGGCATACAATACTCGTTGCCTTTATTACATGTTTTCGATTTTGTTTTGAGATGAGAGGAGAAGGACTCAAAGTTGAAAGAAAAAACAACTAAGGGGAGACTAAATGAATTCCTAATGTTATCATGCGTTGATGGCCTTATGGTTAAGTTAAGAAAAGGAAATATACCTAATAGACAAGGAGGGATTGCACTACCTAATGCTTATCTTACCTTACCTTAATCAAAAATTAAGGTTAAGCTAAGATCCCAAAGGGGTGTTAAAGAGTTGTTCAAACAAGCATTATATCACACAATCCACAAGTAAATGAATAAGAGTAAGCAAAAGAAATTAAGAGATGAAAGAAGGATGAGTACTCATGTAATCAATTGCCTTACCTTGTAAGTAACCTAAGCAACATTGATTAAAGAATGTAAAGCATAAGCATTAGTTACTAATTGACTAGAAAAGTTAAGCATACAACTCCTAAACTAAGACTAGTTAGTTTGCGTTGATGTTTAAAGCAACATACATGAGCAAACAAAGAAAACTGAGTACTAAAGGTTAAGGATCTCATACAAGTTAGTAGTTATGTCTAAGTGACTTTTATTTATGTTAGCATGTTAAAAGAAGTCAAACTATGTGCTAAAACATCATACAAATGCAAGTTGTGCACAAACTAGAAGACATGATACTTAAGAGTTATGCAAGTGAATTATAACATGATTTTACATCTAGATCAGAAGTGTGTAACATGGAAGAATGTATTAAAATTTCATTTGATTAGTATAGGAACCATGTATTAAAGTGTTCTCAATGATTAAGCAAGTTAAGTGCAAAAGTAATCAACTAGTATGCATCATATGATTCAAGTTTAAGTAAAAGACATGCAAGGATGGATGTATGCTATGGAAAAGTTCAAAGTCAGAAATGATGTCATGTTAAATATGCCTTAAACAACTTTCAATTAGCATTGGGAGTTCATAACATTTCAAGTTTATAAGCTAAAGTGAAACAAACCCCAAACAATGTCATTTAAGTTCTTAGAAATTAGTATACTTGTAACACAAGCAAAAGAGAAACATGAAAGGAGTATACACATGTTGGATGGGTCAAAGTCAGTACCTAATGACCTCTAATAGGTCCTATCTAACTCCTAAAAGATTTATAAGAACAAGGAACATACAAAGATTAGGCAACTAGACAAACAATGTTCAAGTAGAAAGTGTAAAACAAGTTTATGTTCCATGAGGTATGAAATGCAATTAGAGGTTATTATGCATCATGAAAATCAGGATGTATATTATGGGTCATGTATGATGAGGTGAGAGGCAAGTTGGAAGCATCATGCTAAGGCATACTACACAAGCACACAAGTAGACATAAGTTTATGCATTAATGCCATATTTACAAGTCATGCAACTTTAAAAAGAGTAAAATGAGATTAGAAGTCAAGTGGGAATGATCAATGATGTTCAAGGTCAGTAAGCATGTCATACTTCATTTGATTCTCATGTCTCAAAAGAATTAGGGAAGAGATGTCATTAAAAGAACCACAAAGGAAGTGTAAACCAAGAGGGCAAGTTTAGGTTCAAACAAGCATACACAAGTCAAGCAATATGCATCAATGAATGACTTATAATTGAATTATAAAGACCTATAATCCCTATCATACATGTCCCCAAGTATCTCAATCAATTTAACAATGAATGGCATAGAGAAAATCACAAAACCCTAAGGTATAGTCTTGAATCACATCCATGAACAAAGGTGCATTTAAACAATCCAAAAGAAAATGATTAAAGGCCCTAAAAATTAAATGTATTAAAGCAAATTGATGTGAAATTAGTGGCCAAACATGACCCAAAAGATGGGACCAAAACTCCATTTCATCAAGCTCAAACAATGCTAAAACAACTCATCATGGTCAATTAACAATCATGTACAAAATGACATCAAGCATGCCATCAAAAGTAGCCTAACAATTCAGAAAAAATTGCATAAGGCTCTCTAATGTGTTCCTAATACATGTACCAAATGGCCTGTAAAAAATCAGTTCCTAGCTAGTTACAAAAAATCAAGTATGCAACAAGTATTGCAAAGTATGATCACATGAATATACTTCAAAGAAAATTTAATAAAAAATCAAAACAAACCAAAACGGGAAGTAAAAAATCACCAAAAAGTAAAATACATGTTTAAGATCAGCCATGAATTTATCCATAATTTTTGAGTAATCACAAGTATTTTTAAAATTGGCGTTTTGAAACGCATAGAAAAATAAAATAAAAACTAGCAATGTGGCCAGGGGGTGCGCCATTAGCAATCACGTAGTTCACCTAATACTGGGCCCAACAAATGGGGGCACAAAAAACATTTTCTGCCGGGCCCATGCATTCATAAATCCTTGTACCAAAATTTTTAAAAAAAAATAAAAGAGTGGGAAACACGACCATGTGCTCAGCATGTGAGCTCATATTCAGTGGCACAATCCTAGCCACACGATAAATCCTAAAGCTGCAATGCTCTCTCACTCTCAACACTCCTACATGCAAAGTCAAACCCTAGCAACACATGTCCATCCACCAGCGGCGCCGTCAGTAACTATTATTACAACCCTTTTCAATCATTAGCACTCAAATTTGCAATTATTGTCGGATTATGACTTAATTATGAGGATGAAAAAGAGAATATTCCATGCATGACTCCCCATCTCATTAATACAGTGGCAGTTTCTCATTGGCTATCATAAAAAGAAGAAAAATAACCACTCGCACGATGACACGTCATCGTCATCAACCTCTCACCACCATAAAACCAGAAAAATAACACGCATAAACCCTATTTTTCCTCAATCTTTGATCCAACATAACTCCCTCAATTCTTGATAAAATTCAACGAAATTTGAACCAAAATTATAGTACTAAATGAGACGAACACAACCATGGAAAATATAGTTCAAAACAAAGCCTTAATCACATAGATAAGTGAACACAAAGTCACTGTTTCCATAACACAACCATCAAAATTTCACGTTTCTTCTTAATTTTCTAACCAGCACGCATTGCCTACACTTCATAGGACTTCAATATGCACTCCTCCATCATCCTAATCTCATAATACTACAATGGATGCTATGAGATTCAGAAAATGGTACCTTGCTAAAACGTGAGCCTTGCGACTTGATGAATCTTAGAATCCTTGTGTAGAGTCAGTTGAAGCGAAATAAACGCTTTTTGAAACCGTTAACCGTGCAAAACAGATTGTTGATGATGAAGATGAAGAACTCAAAAACCTTCAATGGTGGAGTTAAGCCTTAAACGATGTAAACAGAAAGAAGCTTCTATCGTGGTGATGAAGAATCAAAGAGAAATTCGTGGAAACCTTCAAGAACCAGAGAGAAATCCATGGCTGAAACTTGAGAGTGAGAGAGAGAGAGAGAGAGAGAGAGTTTCGTTTGTGTGGTGAAAATTGGATCTAACTAACTCGGTTAGAGGCAGTTAGAAGCTTATAAATGCTGTTAGAGGGAGTTAACCGAGGTTAGAGTGTGGTTAGAACCTTGGTTAGAGAAAACGAGAAATGGAAAGTGAATATTAATGAGAGTGTTGGCACGGGTCAATTTTGGTTTCATGGATATGCATGATGATGATCATGATGGCATAGTGATATTTAATGTTAGTACAAGTCTGAGATTTTCAGTTCACACGATAAGTTTCTCCTTTTTTATTTTTCATGGCTATATAGAGTATGGTTATGTGTATATGCATGAAAGGTAAGGCTTGGTTTGGTTGTTAAGGGCAAGATGTGATAAGCATGGAGTATCATGGGGTTTTGTGCATGCTGGAGCAAGAATAGCAAGTTTTGGTTTGAATTTTCACTTACTTAATGGTGAAGGAAACATATGACAAGGTGATAATTTTCAAGAAGCATCTCTCAATGAATTTTGGACCAAATTGCATAAACTTGGTGTCTTTGGAAAGCTCTCACATGGTACAACAAATCTCATGTTCAATGCGACTTGAATTAAGGCTTAGAATGTATTTGAAATTAGCCTTAAAATCAAGACCATAGAAATTACTTTTAACATTAAAATTTTCTAAGTGTTTTTGTGTCATGACCAACTTTGATATGTCAACTTTGAAGCTCCATAATTTTTTATTGGTAAATACAAATGACAAGTTTTTGGCATATTTGGAAAGCTTGAAAAACACTCTACAACTCTCATGTTTAACCAAAATTGGATTGAAGCTTGCATCATGGTTGAATTTGGCTTGGAAGTTAACACATTATTACTTGAAACTTACTATAAAAGGAAAGTTCTAAAAAGAGAATTTCCAAAAATAGTAAGATTTCCACAAATGGCAACTTTCCACACAATCTTAATTTTTTGATGATTCTTTTGACATTTCTTGACCAAATTTCACCCATTGGGCATATTTGACATGATGAAAATGAATTTGACCCCAAAAGGTCAGGAGTTGACTTTTTCCTTGATCAATTGACTTTAAATCCAGTGCATCTGGTTTTCGATCATCTGGCCAATTAAAACCCTTGTAAAAGACGTTGACGGCTCAAATTTCATTCATAGACACTTAGAGGCATGTGGAGTATCATGGAATCAAGTTTCGTCCAAAAATCAGAAATAAACTGACTTTTATGCAAAACCCTAATTTGGTCCCTAAAAGTCAGGAGAAATTGATAGGTCTTCAAAATTCAAATTCCCTTGACTATGTTGTGGATTACCTCAGACCAAGAAGACTCATGTAATGAGATGATGTCAATGGCCCAAGCTCCCTGCTTATGGGGTGTCTTTAGCTCAGATGGTCAAAACCCCTAATTGATGATCAACCATTATGCAAGTACACTCTCCATTCATTCCCTTGCCAAATTCAAATTCTTGATGACATGATGGGCCATATGAATTACCTTGGAGATATGGCAAGCTTCTATGGATTAATGAATTATTCCTCATTCTCCTTGCCTTGCACAATACAGAGATGGTGACACCCCTGATATCATGCCTTATGAAAGCTAATGATGCATATGCAAATGTTTATGTCCTAGATGCAAATGAAATATAAAGCACAAGCCATTTATTAGGAATAAATAAGAGGGCAAATTTTGAGGTGTTACAGCTGCCCCTATTCAATCAACTGTGGACTTGAATGGATGAGAGCAGCGGCTGTCAGGAATTCAAGGTACATAGGTATTGAATACAAAAATAACTAGAAAATCTGCACTCTGCTGGTAAAAAGAATGGATATATAACAGACACAGCAGTTGTGGGAAAGGATATTTGTGGAAAAGAGTCTGAAACCTACTAAAGTTGAAACCCAAAGGATGCCTTTTGGGAACGGCTAAAGTTCTGCCTGTCGGGAACGACTGGAGTTTAAAACTTATAGTATGCCTGTCGGGAACGGATGGGGTATGCTTGTCAGGAACGGCTAAGTTTTAAAACTCAAAAGGGCGCCTGTCGAGAATGGCTAAAGTTGAAAACATATGGTATGCCTGCCGGGAACGGCAAATGCAGGCCTGTCGGGAACGGCTATGTTTAAAACTCAAGGTCGCCTGTCGGGAACGACTGAAGTTGAAAACCTATGGTATGCCTGTCGGGAATGGCAAAAGCGGGCCTGTCGGGAACGACAAGGTTTAAAACTCAAAGGTCGCCTGTCGGGAACGGCTAAAGTTGAAAACCCATGGTATGTCTGTTGGGAACGGCAAATGCGGGCCTGTCGGGAATGGCTAGGTTTAAAACTCAAGGTCGCCTGTCGGGAACGACTGAAGTTGAAAACCTATGGTATGCCTGTCGGGAATGGCAAAAACGGGCCTGTCGAGAACGGCTAAGTTTAAAACTCAAGGTCGCCTGTCGGGAACGGCTGAAGTTGAAAACCTATGGTATGCCAGTCAGGAACGGCAAAAGCGGGCCTGTCGGGAACGACTAGGTTTAAAACTCAAAGGTCGCCTGTCGAGAACGGCTGAAGCTTGCCTGTCGGGAACGGTTGAAGCTTGCCTGTCGAGAATGGCTGAAGTTATCCTATCGGGAGTGGCTCTTAAAATATACGGTTAAGATGTAAGATCAAAAGATCTACAAACCAAAATCTGGGACTCTGGTGAGGATAAAAGAAAGGTGAAACCCTGGTACTGCTTTGAAATGTCTGTTGGGGAATGAACGAGGTATTCTTTCTGGTCTTTTCAATCTGATCGAATATAAACATTTTTGGGCTTTCGCACAAGGTACCAAAACTAGCTTATGCTTTGCATGTATATGTTTGAATTTTTCCATGGCGTAATGCTCCATCTCAAATGGAAATGCTACGCATTTTTGAGGATGCAATGATTTCTATATGCAAAATGCAAGGAGGCTCCTCAGCAAAATAAATGCTGAGGAAAATGAAGTCAACTCTGCTGGGGATAACAAACTGGATTGCTAGGGAAATAACCACCAATCTGATCTTTTGACACTCTGTGGAAAAAATCAACTCAGCTGGGAAGGACATTGACACAATCTGGTCTTTGAACTGCCAAGCTTGCTGAGGATTACTGTAAGGAATAATGACCTTGCTGGGGAGGTATCATCTGAACCAATCTGCTTGGGGAAGAACTATAACCATAGAACTCCGCTGGGGAAATGACAACTTTTTGACCTGGCTGCTGGGGAGTTGAGATCAAACGAACTTCTGCTGAGGAAGAAACAACCTGCTGAGGGACTGAGATCAACCATATTCCTTGTTAATGGAAGAAACACTTGCTAGGGGACTGAAATCAACCAGAACTTCTGTTGGGGATAACCTCTGAATGACCGATAGGTCTGAATTGTCAATAACCATTTGACTTTAATTGCAGGAAACATCACTTATTTGATATGCTGGAGGAGGAGAATGCTCTGACTTCCCACCATTTTCAAAACTGCTTGGGAACATTCCATCATTTTACATTGCTGGGAATGAGGAACTCTCACATACTGCTGGGGATGACAACCTCAAGGAAGAACTTTCCTGTTGAGGGACCCACTTCTGCTTGGGGAGAGCCACGACCATGGACTCCACTGGGGAAATGAAACTCCCTGATGCCTTGCTAGGAAGAAGGATATTCAGATACTCTATTGGGAAGAGGCAGCATACTGAATCCTGCTGGAGAAAAGAGATTAAAGATGCCTCATGCTGGAAATAACCTCTGTTTCAAGCTTCTGAGTTGATCAACTGCTCATTGATCGTCATGAGTGAACAATGATTCATTTAATTCTCCATTTGCCCCAGACTGCAAGGTCTATGAAAGAATTTCGCCTTGAGAGGATTTTACAGAAGACGTAGCATTCAAAATGCCCCAGTGTCTTCAAAATCTTTGAGAGGTGCTTATGACTAGTCATCTTTTGGAAATGACAACTTCTCGTACTCTTGAGGTGGCCTGCCTCGAGTCTTGAAGAAACTTTGCCCCTGACTAGCTGATCCTTGAGAGATTTTCCAAATCGACCTGATTGCCCCATATTAAACGCCTTTGGAGTGATTCAATAGATCTCAACGTGGTTGCCCCTAGTTTGGCTAAACTTTGAAGAGATTTCTCGACGTGACTGCCCATGATTGACCGTTCTCTGAAAATACTTTCTCAACTTGACTGCCCCGGCCTGGCTACACTTCGAGGAGATTTCTCAGCGTGACTGCCCCTGATTACACTGCTTTTGGAGAGATTCAACGGATCTCAACGTGTTTGCCCCAGATTGGCTGAACCGAAGACATTTCTCGATGTGATTGCCCCAGATTGGTTACATCTTAACACAACTGGCTGGGAATGCCTTTGCCCCCACATAGTCTTTCAGCAACATGTCCTCTAGAGTCTCAGGCATCTCAACTTGGCATAATTAAGCTTCTCGACTGATGTTCATCATGTAAGCTTCTTTGATGTCTCACAAATGTATGCAAGCAGAAAATATTTATTCTGAAAATGATTATTCAAGTGCAACACACTTTTAGACGATGGCTATGGATCTAGAAGGGGGGTTGAATAGATCCCTAGAGTTTTACACGCAAATGGTTACCAAAAATTTAATTTTAAAATATTTAACGGAAGCAACCACTGGATTGTACGTCTACCACGAACCTTCTACTAAAAGGATCGAATATGCACGAATATATTGAGAATGAGTACGGAAGAGAAAATTTCAGTTCAATTACTACACTTATAACACAATTAACAAAATATCACTTGCTTGATGATTAATCCAAACCAATGAGGTAAAACAATAAACAATTAAAAGCAATGCGTTCGATTTTTGCTTTGAGACAAACTATCAAACAACTGGTGTGCGTAAACACTCTAAGTGCAGAATTTCTATGGAAGGTAATGTAAAGCTGCTCCAAGATACAATTCAAGGAATTGTATCAATTTAACAAAACAGTTTCTCAGCTTACGATTACACTACGACAGATATTTCGATAACTTGCGACTTCACAAATTCGAATAAACTGAAATGTAAAAGAGTTAACGGAAAAAGAGAACAAACGATATTTGATTGGGTAGTTCCCCAATCGTCCTCGCTTTGGGTACGTCTGCCCCCAATTCCACAATTTGGAATTGAGATATATATATATATATATATATATGTAGCTGTTGCAAATTGTTTATTACAAGAGAAGAACAATGAACATCCAAACCCTCGAACGTCTTCGATCGTTGATGCAGAGTCTTTTCTCCCCTTGATTCAAGATGAATCAAGTGCTTCGAATATGGTTGATCCAATTAACATCCCACGCTACTAAACCAAAAGAACCCGCCGTTCTTCAGTTACCTTTACTCGATCAATTGCGATCTACCAAAAATTCAAACCCAAACCTCTCTTCTACGATCCTCCGATTACAGCTACTAAACCGAACAATTGCTCCAATCTTCGGTTACCTTCGCCCGGCTGAATCCCTGTAGAACGAAACGGTTTGTGCAAAAATCCCCCAAATCTACTCGATTCTTGGAGGACAAAACCAACTGGATTTATTCAAGAAACACCTACCAAGCTCTCAACCCAGAAAATTAAGATCATACACTTCCTAAATTCTGAACGTTATCACTTTGATCAATGGGCGACACAAACAAAGATGATTATGTGTGATTGTTTGTTTACTCAATGAAGAAGATGAAGATGAAGAGAAAAATGGTATCTATTTTCACGTTTCTTGTATTATTTACTAATGAGAGGACCAAACTATCTATAGAGAATAAATTGACCCACCAAAGTTGTAACAGAAATAACAGAAAAAAATTTAAGTGAAAAAATCAGGTCATGCAAGTTATGGGTCGACTCATGTTTTAATGAGGATCAGCGTGCGCTGACCCGTGGAAAACACTACGAAAAAATGACTAGAATGCGTCGACTCAAAGTCACCATGCGTCGACGCATAAATACAATTTATGCATTCCCAGAGTTATACGCTTTCCCGCTTATTTCACACGTCTTGCATCAGTAATCATGCGTCGACGCATGCACATAGTATGTCAGCGCATAACTTGTATTTTTACATAAAATGAATTTTTTTCACATTGTAACTGACTAAGACCCAGACAAAACATACTAGACACTAGTATAATGATCATGCACGTATATTTATGGATAAGACAAAGTCCTATATGTCTAGACACATGAACAACAATGACTAGATGCAGTTTTCCCGACAAGAGAAGTGATACCGCTCAAATTACAATCTAATACTCAACATATTTGCTGACATCATTAAAACGAAAAAGGTGAAAGACCATAGCCCTCGTATACTCCCCCTTTTTGATGATGGTAACACTGTTTTATCTTTCACGTGATTTGTAATTTGTGAACGAACAAGCTCCCCCTATCTTTAACACTTGATTAATTTCCTGCTAATTTTCTGCTTGCTATCCTCTTCTCCCCCTTTGTCAACATCAAAAAGAAGAGAAGAAGGAGATCAAAATAAAACTATAATACGTAAGGATCCATCACATATTTGCAACACAGCAACATTAACACGCATCCACATATGATACAGTTAACGTAAATTGAAAGCGGATAAATACGGAACATAAATCGCAAAGACAATTGATTGCATACGTAAGAATGTCAAAACAACTGAAGCAAAAGTCAAAGTTTAAATAATGGGATAAAGCATGCAAACCAAATAACAAAACAGAAATGCAAAACAAAAGTAATATGATGCCCTAATCTCTATGGCCTCCTCCCCTATATGGATGACCTCTTCCTCCATAATACTGGCCTGGTGGTGGCAAATCTTCTAGGCGCAGGTTGAGTTCGATCAGGGTGCGATTTAGAGTACCAAGACTGTTGGCAAGATTCAGATTCTATTGAGTCAAGTTCTCGTCCATTTGGTTGAAGCGAGTCATAGACGCGTCAGCAAACTTATTGAAGTTAGTGATGTGAGTCGAGACTTGATCGGGTAAGTTTGTGAGCCGTGCTTCCTGAGCATTGTAGCGGCTCTCTTGAAATGCTTTGAATTCTTGCTGTTGAAGATTCATCTCATTTAACCTTGCCAGAATCTCGTCAGATGCCTAGTAATCATACTGAAGCTGTGGAGTTGGAGGTGCCAAATAATCAGATTGCTTCCAACCATACTCCTCGCCATAGGTGGGAGGAACATATGCGTCACCAAGAGTAGTCCAGCAGTTGTTTTTCCAATCTCCCCAGCCCTGATTATCAGAATTGTCCCCATGTTGATCGCCCATCCATGCGTCGTTATCTTCCTCTTGCATAACCACATCAGCATCATTAACATCTTGACGATCACCATCATGTACGTCCTCATCAGCATTTCCTTCATAATGGACAGGTTCTTCAGGTTCAGGTTGAAAAGGATGAGTCGATCTGTGTTGGTAATTGAATTTCTTATTAACCTTATCCCAATTGTAGCCCATCATGGTGAGGGTTTTTGGCTGAAATTGTTGTTCAGATGAAATCTCAATGTAAGGAATATTTGGAACTGAAATCCCAGCCTTGTTCAAGATGTTCTGAATACAGGATGCATAACCTAGAGCCTGATATTTGTGGGAGCTGCGGGTAACGAACATCCGATATGCAAAATAGTATGGCCAGTTGATTTTGATCCAATTTTTCAGAATATACATGAGATGAACTTTAGCCTTCTCAACCCGTGAGTATCCACCATTCTTAGGTCTCAAGATGCGAGCAACAATCCATTGCAAAATGCGGTCTTCAAATTTCAAATGACCGGTAGTGACATTTTTCGGAAAGACGTTACTTGCCACAACATCGTCAGGATATGGTTCCCATAGCATAGAGTTTAGAGCAGTGTTGAACTCAAAGTTTTGAACAAACGTTTTATCAGTTACTCTGGGTAGATTTTCATTTGTGTCCAAACTAAACAAAGTAGCCCATAAATCATTGTTTACATCATGAAAATCATTATTCATAGAAAACTTAAACTCAGCCCCCTTAAATTTACCCTTGATTACACAGTAGAACACTCGAATCAAATCAGTATTGTATTTATCATCACATTCTAGGAACTCACCAAGATTCTGAACATTGAGTATTTTAGTTATCTCAAGAATGTGATAATCTTCACCCATCAATACATAGAAACCATGTTGTGGTATAACATCACGATTACTAAACAATGCCTCATAAGGACTAGATAATGCATCAGAAACTAAAGAATTAACGGTTACTGATTGTGAAGAGGTTCCGAAAGATGAAGCTCTGGTTGTTCTTTTACCGGTTGTTCGTCTAGAAGCCATTTTTGCTGAAGGTTTAAAGAAGATAAACAGTGCACACAATGGTAGAGAGGATGATGAACAGTGCGCGAAAGTGGAGAGGATGATGATCAGCCGTTAGAAACCCTTGTTCTTGTACCTTTGAGGATTCACTTTTTGTGGGTTTTTATTTTTAGGGATTTTGATGGAGATTAATGGGTATTGATGAGGTTTAATGGAAGAAATAGAGAGAGGGAGACCAAAAAATCTGATATGATTACATGCAATGAACAAGAATTTAAAGAGAGTGAAAATATGTAGTGGGAATAGGTAGCAATAGGTCGGCGAACACATTCCAATTAATGCAAGAATTCTGAACGTGACAGTTATGCGTCGACCTAAGTACAGGATGCGTCGACACATGCAAGTACTGCACTAACCCGTTAGTTTCCCTTAACAAATGCAATAGTTTATGCGTCGACCCATGATATGGTCCCGTTGACGCATGCAAGCCAAAAATGAAAAAAATTGAAATTTTGCAAACATAAGTTCCAAAGGATAAATAAACATGCACACACATAGAACAAACATCCATATGAACAATATGTGCTCAAAAAGTAATAAACATCAAGTTTAAGGTACTTAATATGGCACAAAATATGTTAAACATCTATAAATCGGAACGATATTACCTTGATCACCATGATGATAAGAGCCCTCACATATAGCTAACTATCTCTTTACATTGTTAGTCAAAAGAATAAACAAGCATGTATATATATATATATATATGTGTGTGTGTGTGTGTGAAGATCACTATTGAAATTCTGGCACAGATATCAGATGTCCTATACGGATGTTGAGACACTGATATCCAACACAATGAACAAGATAAAAATTAACAATAATAGTGCAGAAAGTAAATAACACAGCAATATGTTTACCCAGTTCGGTCTAACACACCTACTCTGGGGGCTACCAAGCCAGGGACGAAATCAATATACGATAGTATCAATTCACAGATCATACAAACACCGGATAATCTGCTCACTTAATCACTACCCCTCCTATGACTTCTACCTAAGACTCACCTAGGTATGAGGCCCTCCTCAAATCCCTCTACAATCACAGCCCGTGATTGGTACCTTTCCACACAAGAAACAAAAACGAAAGACACACTTTCAAAACACACAATCCTCAATACTTCACAGCTTATGAGGATTGACACACAAGAAACTCAATGCTTAAAAGCTTATGAGTAACTTGGCAGAACTTACAACACAAGAAATCAGTCCTTATACTGTTATCAGAATGATACCAGTTAGGCTCACAAAATACACTCGAAAACCCTAAAAACACAAGTAAGTTCCACACCTAAAACTAGGTTTACATCAGTCAATATATAGCAATTAATCTGGACTGAATTGGGCTTAAAAAACGCAGCAAATAGACTGCTCACAAATCTGCAAAAAAAAGCTCCAACAAAATAGGCCTTCAATCCAAAGTTTCCTATTATGTCTCCATAATTAGAAACAACAGCAAATCCGAAAACCACCAAATAACCACGATCCAAAAATGCTTTGGATGCCACATAGGATAACCAAATATTCACAGAATATTCAGTAACAATTCATAGTAACAGAATCTGCATTAAAACTGAATCCACAACGCGATGTCCTATGAGCTGGTATGGGACATCTTCATCCGACATGTTGAAAGCAGCCACTTAGAACATTAAAATTCAACATCTTGCTGCTATAATAGTTTTAGCAAAATAAATGCCAACCACAAAAGCACAGAAATAACAATCTCCCCCTTTGGCTTATTTTGGCTAAAACTACACACACAAAAACTTGTAAAGAAGCACAAAACAAAAAAATATACATATATCCATATATCAGACAACAGCGAAAACACCAACAGCACATAGCAAAAACATCCAGTAAAAACATTCAGCATAGCAGCACTCCCTTCAGCTGCATACAACACTCAGTACAACAAACAACTCATCAGCAAACAACTCATCATAGCAACATACCAAAAAAAAAACTCCCCCTCAACTGCAGCAACATTCCACATTCTCCCCCTCAACTACTGCAGCAACACAAGCACACAAGCACTCCCCACACAAACATCCACACAACATACTACTCCCCCTTTTTAGCCATAAATATGACAAAGGCAAGTAGAACAAGTTAAGATAAAAATAGACCAGATCACATGCCCAAATGTCATGCACCAACTTCAGCATTTTCCCTTCTTTCACACACTGTACTACCAGAACCTCCTTTAGTCTTTTTAATCTGGCAGCCAGAAGGAACATTGATTGCTATAGTTCTTCATGAATGCACACCCCAAGTTTGCTCCTCAGGTTTTCAAATTGAACTGCATCTAGAGCCTTGGTAAATATGTCAGCAAGCTAATTTTCTGTGCTCACATGCTCAAGAGTTATGACTTTGTCCTCCACAAGTTCTCTGATGAAGTGATGCCTGATATCAATGTGCTTAGTCCTGCTGTGTTGAATGGGATTTTTGGAAATATTAATAGCGCTCAGGTTGTCACAAAATAGTGTCATGACATCTTGTGTGACATTATACTCAGATAACATCTGCTTCATCCATACCAGTTGAGCACAACTACTACCAGCTGCTATGTACTCAGCTTCAGTAGTTCGTTGGTCCTTACCAGTTGTCCCAGTAGAAGCCTTCCTTTTCTCCATGAAGGTTTTGATCAACTGTTCCAGTTTGGCCTTCCGATCAGTGTCTCTTCTAATGGATTCTCCCAGTTCTTTGCAGGTTTCTTGCAACTGAGTAATGACTTCATCATCAAGATTAGCATGACTGGAAGTCTGTGTAGATGTCCCAACAATGTCTGAGACATGTGCACCACCCAGTAGCTTGTAATGAAGGTACAGAAGAGGTTTTCTTTTGAGCGCAATGTCACCCCTCAACACAAGATTAGGACACTGTTCTAGAGTAATACCACAAATCAAGGAAGGGAAACAAATAGGCATCTTGACAGCAGGTGAGCTAACTTGTTTCAAAACCTGCTCAAAGATGTATGATCCAAAATCAAAGGAAATCTTCTTCCCTATAGCATATATGAATCTGCCAAGTGTGGATGAAATAGTAGATGTGTGATTTGTAGGAACCCAATTTACCACACCAATCCTGTGGAGGATGGCATATTTGACACTTAGTTTTCCAGACGACAACTTCTCTGCATTTGGCCAATGTCTCATGCAGCCACCTGTTATCTCCTTGCAAACAGTATTATCAGTAACCTCTAACTCAGGTTGAGGTTCATTACTCCTACCCAGATAGTTGTTGATAATTTCAGGTGAAAAGGTGACAACTTCTCCTCTCACACATACTTTCCTGAGATTGTTGCCCCTGTTCTCATCACACTCTTCAGATATATTCACCACAAATTCTTTGACTAGATTTCCATAGCAGGGTCCAAACTTGGACACTATTCTCATCATTCCAGCCGCTGCAATGAGCTCCATGATTTCTTTGTACTTTTCGAAATCCTTCCCCAATTCTCTCTCCAGAGCAATCCTCCTTTGATCTACAATTTTCCATCTATCTGTATTTCTCATAGAACTTTCAGTAGCAGCCTTCTTGCAGGTGGAGGTTTTCATACCAATGATGTCCTGGACATCTGTTTCAACTTCATAGTCAGAGTCACTTTGATCAGTAATTTTTCTCTTCTTAGTGGGCACTACAACCTTGCTCCAATGTTTAGGAGGTCCTGCTCGAACTGTTCCTTCCCCTCCTTCATATTTTCCATGCAGTTTCGAAGATTTGGAGCCTTCATTTATCACCATTTTATCTCTTCTTCTCTTAATCTTTCTCAGCATTCCAGCAATAGGTTCCTCATCAGATGTGAGGTCATCAACATTGATAACATCATCAGTCCTTCTTACATCAGTTCTCTTCTTACTTCTTCTTTCACGGTCCACATGCACGAGAATACCACCATCAGTCCTATCAGTAGGACTGCTATTGATATCTTCTGTTACGGATGTTGGGACATCAGACCCGACATCTGCCTTAATTTCACTCAGAATCGTGGCAACAACCTTTCTAAGTTCCTTATCCTTTTTAACAGCATCATCATCAGTGGAATTCTTATTTACATTTCGTGATTTAGAATCTTTTTTCTTCTCAACTAGGGCAGATTTGGACCCCTTTTCAACCACGTTTTTCTTAGGGCTTACTTGGTCAGTATACAAACTAGTTATGGAGTGGACTTTCTTCCTAGGTGAGAAAGGTTTAGACTTCTTACCTGGAATGTTGACATTCGTTGTGTGAGGAGCTTGTTGTTTGCCTTTAGGGTCAGCCGGCATAGCATTCAATGGAGTAATATCGAGCACTAGGTCAGAGAGATTTATCATCCGCAGTGATTCTGCATCTCCAGCATTGATTCGTGGAGAACCAGTGTCATCAGGGGAGCCGTGCATGGATTCGGAGTTAGGATGTTGAGACATGTTTGATTGATCCCACGGTACAGTATTGAGAGTGTTAGGAGAAAACCCTAAGACGCGTGAGCTTTAAAGAGAAAGGGCAAGAGGAATTTGTGTAGAGTAAGTTTGCTGAAAATATGGTGTGTTTGCCCGCCTATTTATACTTTTGAGGATTGGGCCCAAAATAGAGCGGTATTCATAGAATTTGATTATCCGACTCGCCTCAAGTCCACATTTATCAAATTCTTCTTCTAAACTTACCTTGCTGACATACTTACTAATTTTAAGCTCATTATTACATTTCACCAAGCAAACATCATGAGTGGCTTTACAATTTATCAGCACCTGTTCTAACTTGATAGTCTTTCCAATATCTTTCTTAGTCTCCAAGCTTAATTCAGTGTTCTCAGAACTCCACAGATAACAATTGTCCGACGCTCTCTTACCTCTCATGATAACCTTACCCTTCTTGTTTGTTATCAGACATTCAGAATTGGTGAAGTTGACCTTGAGACGTTGATCACATAATTGACTTATGCTGATCAAGTTTGCATCTAAACCTTCAACAAGTAATACCTCCTCCAGATTGGGTTGACCTGCACAGTCCAGTTTTCCAACACCTATTACTCTCCCTTTTGATCCATTACCAAAGGTCACGTAGTTAACAGGATGAGACTCAACATTTGACAGACATCCCATGATACCAGTCATGTGCCTGGAACATCCACTATCGAAGTACCACTTTTCCCTTGCAAAGGCACTGAAGGACTTATGAGCTATGTGTTCCTCTGCACTACTCTTAGGAGTCCATACTTTTGTTGCCCCAACCCACTCTTGTTTCCTACTAGACTGTAAGCCAGTCTTGGGGTAGCCATATAATCTATAGCAGAAGGGTTTTATATGGCCAAGCCTCCCACAATAGTGGCATTTCCATCTTTGATTCTTTCTTCTTGTCACATTCTTCTAATGTATACGAGGATGTTGCAACATGTTATACGACATCTTTGACTCTTTCTCAGGTTGAGCAGGTGTCACTTCAGGCCATTTTCCCTTGTCCATCTCACTGGAACTTTCAAACCCGAGACCCCTAACATCTCCAACATCTCTTCCTGACTTCAGAATCTCATCAAGCACATCAGAGCTGCTATTAAGCATTCTGACTGTCTTGATGACATTATCCAGTTTAGAGTTCAGAATGACCACTTCACTTTTTAGATTAGAGATAGTAGCCAAATGCTCTACCTTTTCAGCTTTTAGATGAGCAATGATTTTCATTTGTTCTTCTTTCTGCTGACACACTTCTTCACTTTTGATGCATAAGTTCTTATAGGAAGCAGCTAGTTCTTCAAAAGTAAGATCATCACTGACTGATTCTTCATCAGACTCACACACACCTGTTAATGTTGTGACCCTCTTACAAGACTTCTCATCAGTTTCAGTTTCAGAATCGTCTTCTGACCATGAGACTGATAGGCCCTTCTTTTGCCTCTTGAGATATGTGGGGCACTTAGACTTTATATGCCCAAAACCTTCACACTCATGACACTGAGCTCCTCTCTCTTGGTTAGAATTACCTTCAGCACTGGTATTTCTCCCATCATTCTGATTTTTACTGATGTCAGATGGCTTGTCCTTAACATTTGATCTTGACTTCCAATCCACCTTTCTGAGTACTTTGTTAAATTGTTTGCCTGGTAACACCAGATCTTCTGAGAGGCCTTCATCTCTATCCAGATTACTTTCCCTTTCTGAATCACTTGCCTTTGACACAAAAGTTATACTCTTCTTCTTTTCAGTTTTTTCACTGATCCCCAATTCAAATGTTTGAAGTGATCCCACAAGTTCATCCACTTTCATTTTATCTATGTCCTGAGCTTCCTCAATAGCAGTCACTTTCATGTCAAACCTCTTCGGTAGAGATCTAAGGATTTTTTTGACCAGTTTGCTGTCAGACATTTTCTCACCTAGAGCACTTGAAGCATTTGCTATCTCAATAATATTCATGTGAAAGTCATGAATGCTCTCATCTTCCTTCATCTTCAAATTATCAAACCTGGTAGTGAGAATCTGAAGTTTTGACATCTTTACTTTAGAGGTCCCTTCATGAGCAATCTTCAAGACCTGCCAAGCCTCTTTAGCAATGGTGCAGTGTTCAATCAACCTGAAGATATTCTTGTTAACACCATTGAACAAAGCATTCATGGCTTTGGAATTCCCTACGGACCCTTTGTAATCTGCATCATCCCAGTCTTCCTCTTCCTTCACCACATCAGTTGGGGCACCTTTTTCATCTTTAACCTTAGGGGGCTCCCATCCTTTTATAACAACTTTCCATGCTTGATCATCCATGGATTTGATGAAAGCTATAATCCTTGGTTTCCAATAGTCATAGTTGGAACCATCAAGCAGAGGTGGTTTGTTCAGAAATCCTCCATCCTTGTCCATTGTACCAGAAAGTACCTTCCCTGAATCTCACCCAGAACCAAATAAGGGTGCAAGCTCTTGATGCCAATTGAAATTCTAGCACAGATATCAAATGTCCTATACGGATGTTGAGACACTGATATCCAACACAATGAACAAGATAAAAATTAACAATAATAGTGCAGAAAGTAAATAACACAGCGATATGTTTACCCAGTTCGGTCTAACACACCTACTCTGGGGGCTACCAAGCCAGGGACGAAATCAATATACGATAGTATCAATTCACAGATTATATAAACACCGAATAATCTGCTCACTTAATCACTACCCTTCCTATGACTTCTACCTAAGACTCACCTAGTTATGAGGCCCTCCTTAAATCCCTCTACAATCACAGCCCGTGATTGGTACCTTTCCACACAAGAAACAAAAACGAAAGACACACTTTCAAAACACACAATCCTCAATACTTCACAGCTTATGAGGATTGACACACAAGAAACTCAATGCTTAAAAGCTTATGAGTAACTTGACAGAACTTACAACACAAGAAATCAGTCCTTATACTGTTATCAGAATGATACCAGTTAGGCTCACAAAATACACTCGAAAACCCTAAAAACACAAGTAAGTTCCACACCTAAAACTAGGTTTACATCAGTCAATATATAGCAATTAATCTGGACTGAATTGGGCTTAAAAAACGCAGCAAATAGACTGCTCACAAATCTGCAAAAATAGCTCCAACAAAATAGGTCTTCAATCCAAAGTTTCCTATTATGTCTCCATAATTAGAAACAGCAGCAAATCCGAAAACTACCAAATAACCACGATCCAAAAATGCTTTGGATGCCACATAGGATAACCAAATATTCACAGAATATTCAGTAACAATTCATAGTAACAGAATCTGCATTAAAACTGAATCCACAACGCGATGTCCTATGAGCTGGTATGGGACATCTTCACCCGACATGTTGAAAGCAGCCACTTAGAACATTAAGATTCAACATCTTGCTGCTATAATAGTTTTAGCAAAATAAATACCAACCACAAAAGCACAGAAATAACATCTATCTTAAAGGATTATCAAACACGATCCGAGATATCGAGAATGTCAAGTTCCCTACGGATGTGAAAGAAAGGCTCAGTGGCTAACAGTTTTGTAAAAATGTCAGCAAGTTGATTTTTAGTATCAACATGCTCAAAGATCACATCACCTTTCTCTACATGATCCCTAAGAAAATGATGGCGTATTTCGATATGCTTGGTGCGTGAATGTAATACGGGGTTCTTCGTTAGGTTTATTGCACTAGTGTTATCACACAAAATAGGAATACGCTCAAGTTTTAAATTGAAATCAAGCAATTATTGTTTAAGCCATAAGACTTGAGCACAACAACTGCCTGCGGCAACATATTCTGCCTTGGCTATTGACAAAGCAACCGAAACTTGTTTCTTGCTATGCTAACTCACCAAGGAATTTGCAAAAAGGTGACACGTGCCACTAGTACTTTTCCTATCCAACTTGCACCCGGCAAAGTCAGAATCAGAATAACCAACTAAGGAACAAACACTACCTTTGGAATACCACAACCCATACTTTGGAGTACCGAAGAGGTATCGAAGTATGCGCTTAACTGCTTTTAAGTGGGATTCCTTGGGATGTGCTTGATACCTTGCACACATGCATACACTGAACATAATGTCGGGTCGTGATGCGTTAAGATAAAGAAGAGATCCAATCATACCTCGATACTTCTTTACCTCTACATCCTTACCATTTTCGTCACGGTCAAGGTTGGCACAAGTAGCATTGGAGTATCTATTGCTTTGCAGTTTAGCATATCAAAACGTTTAAGTAGCTCAAGACAATATTTCATTTGACTCACGAATGTGCCCTCTTCAAGTTGTTTGATTTGCAATCCAAGGAAATAATTGAGCTCCCCCATCATGCTCATTTCAAACTCCCCCTGCATCAAACTAGAAAACTCCTTGACCAAGGTCATGTTAGTAGACCCAAAGATAATATCATCAACATAAATTTGTACCAAGATTAAATGTTTTCCTTGACGTTTAATAAAGAGGGTTGTGTCAAATTTCCCTCTTGAATACCCTTGATCAATTAAAAATTTGCTTAGACGTTCATACCAAGCCCTAGGGGCTTGTTTAAGTCCGTACAAAGCACGTTTAAGTTTGTAGACATGATCAGGATATTCATGGGATTCAAAACCCGGAGGTTCGGCAACACAAACCTCTTTATTTATGTATCCATTAAGGAAAGCACTTTTAATGTCCATTTGGAATAATTTGAAGTTCTTAGTGCAAGCATAAGCAAGTAAAAGGTGTATAGCCTCGAGTCGGGCAACCGACGCATAAGTTTCCTCATAGTCGATTCCTTCCTCTTGGTTATAGCCTTGCACTACAAGCCACGCTTTGTTACGTGTTATTACTCCATTTTCATCAAGTTTATTCCTAAACACCCATCGGGTGCCGATTACTCGATGATCTCGCAGAGGGGGGACAAGGTCCCAAACCTCATTTTTCCTGAATTGGTTTAGTTCATCTTGCATTGAGAAAAACCAATGCTCATCGAGTAACGCCTCCTTTGCGTTTTTAGGTTCAACTTGGGAGACAAAAGCAGATTAATAGCAAAAATTACTAAGTTTAGAGCGAGTGGTTACTCCGTTAGAGATATCACCGAGAATGTTGTCAATTGGATGGCCTTTTGAAGACTTCCAAGCTGGAGGAAGTTCATTTTTATCAGAATGATGATCATCCTCACTTTTCAAAAGAAGATGAATGCGTAAGCTACCATTCATAACCACCATCAAAATTTCGGGTATTCCGATATTTAATCCTCTTGCACCCCGAATGCCCGAACACCTTCGTCATTCGCACCTTCGGGTCCAAGAAGATTAAATAGGGGCATCTGTCATACCCCAAATTTTGACCACTAAGATTCCCATCATTGTGCAAATCATGATCACAATATGGGGGTATCATTATGCTTCATTAGTCTCCCCAAAGATGGGTGAACATCCACTACAATCAAACTTAGGGTTTCAAGCCTTCTCAGAGTTCTTAGACAAAGGATCAATCAAGAATTGACATGATCTTCAACTTGTATAAACCTCTCAAACATCCACAATGGATCAAGAGGACTCCCACATCAAGGATTAAGCACAAGGTTGCTCCCTTCTAGGTGGATCAAGCCTTAAGATCGCCAGTGTCACCGAATTAGGGTTTTGGTCGACCAGGGCCTCCAGTTGGAAATTTTTCTCTGGGCATGAGCCAATGCTTCAAAGCATAACCTAATATACTCCATGGAACCTCATAGACCCAAGTATCAAGTCAATTTGACCTCAGGGGATGCATACATCAAAAATCAGGAATTAGGGTTTCTTGACCTAATTCACCCCTAAGTTGACTTTTGGGACAAATCATGAGCCAAGACCTCAAGAGAGGATTTGAGGGTCTCTAATACACCACATTGATCCATTTGCAATAATGGATTTATCCAATAAGCTTGAGCAACAAGTCTCAATTTCATCAGTACCATAGTTAGGGTTTTGAGGGAAAAGTCAGCTGTAACTTTGACTTTTGACCAGGACATGCTCCCAAGCCCTAAGACATGATTCAATATACCCTATAACACCCATGAAACATGTCCATCAAGTTTGATTTAGGTCAAGGACATGATTTCCTAAAGGATTGCACAGTTTGGAATTCATCGGATAAAAAGTCAACTGTGCACAAAAGTCAACTTTGACTTTTTGAGATTTTTCACAAAAATGGATTTTTAACCCTAAAATGATGTTAATGTATGATTTGAATCATCATTCATCAAGAAAAATCAAAGAAAGTGGGATAACTTGTAAAAGGAGTAACCATAAAAACTTAGAAAATTTTCTAAGTTATGAACAAAGTGGCAAGTGTACCAACTTTGGAGGATCATAACTCCTAAACCACAAAGCCATTTTCCCCATCCAAAACTTGATTTGTAGATCTCATGGCCCTCTACAAAAACTTCAACTGGACCTCATTCCAATTCTTCATGGATTTTGAGTTATGGATTGATCAAAATCACAAAAAGTGAAAATGTCACTTTTTTCCAACACTTAGTGAAATTTTCACTAAGTCAGAATCTGCCTTCACTTTTTTCCAAATGTAGAGACATTTTTCACTTGGATCCAAAAAGTATCTGTTATTTCTGTGCTTTTGTGGTTGGCATTTATTTTGCTAAAACTATTATAGCAGCAAGATGTTGAATCTTAATGTTCTAAGTGGCTGCTTTCAACATGTCGGATGAAGATGTCCCATACCAGCTCATAGGACATCGCGTTGTGGATTCAGTTTTAATGCAGATTCTATTACTATGAATTGTTACTAAATATTCTGTGAATATTTGGTTATCCTATGTGGCATCCAAAGCATTTTTGGATCGTGGTTATTTGGTGGTTTTCGGATTTGCTGCTGTTTCTAATTATGGAGACATAATAGGAAACTTTGGATTGAAGACCTATTTTGTTGGAGCTATTTTTGCAGATTTGTGAGCAGTCTATTTGCTGCATTTTTGAAGCCCAATTCAATCCAGATTAATTGCTATATATTGACTGATGTAAACCTAGTTTTAGGTGTGGAACTTACTTGTGTTTTTAAGGTTTTCGAGTGTATTTTGTGAGCCTAACTGGTATCATTCTGATAACAGTATAAGGACTGATTTCTTGTGTTGTAAGTTCTGTCAAGTTACTCATAAGCTTTTAAGCATTGAGTTTCTTGTGTGTCAATCCTCATAAGCTGTGAAGTATTGAGGATTGTGTGTTTTGAAAGTGTGTCTTTCGTTTTTGTTTCTTGTGTGGAAAGGTACCAATCACGGGTTGTGATTGTAGAGGGATTTGAGGAGGGCCTCATACCTAGGTGAGTCTTAGGTAGAAGTCATAGGAAGGGTAGTGATTAAGTGAGCAGATTATCCGGTGTTTGTATGATCTGTGAATTGATACTATCGTATATTGATTTCGTCCCTGGCTTGGTAGCCCCCAGAGTAGGTGTGTTAGACCGAACTGGGTAAACATATCGTTGTGTTATTTACTTTCTGCACTATTATTGTTAATTGTTATCTTGTTCATTGTGTTGGATATCAGTGTCTCAACATCCTTATAGGACATCTGATATTTGTGCCAGAATTTCAATTAGTATCAGAGCTTGCACCCTTAATTGGTTCTGGGTGAGATTCAGGGAAGGTACTTTCTGGTACAATGGACAAGGATGGAGGATTTCTGAACAAACCACCTCTTCTTGATGGTTCCAACTATGACTATTGGAAACCAAGGATGATAGCTTTCATCAAATCCATGGATGATCAAGCATGGAAAGCTGTTATAAAAGGATGGGAGCCCCCTAAGGTTAAAGATGAAAAAGGTGCCCCTACAGATGTGGTGAAGGAAGAGGAAGACTGGGATGATGCAAATTACAAAGGGTCCATAGGGAATTCCAAAGCCATGAATGCTTTGTTCAATGGTGTTAACAAGAATATCTTCAGGTTGATTGAACACTGCACCATTGCTAAAGAGGCATGGGAAGTCTTGAAGGTTGCTCATGAAGGGACTTCAAAGGTGAAGATGTCCAAACTTCAACTTCTCACTAGCAAGTTTGAGAGTTTGAAGATGAAAGAGGATGAGAGCATTCATGATTTTCATATGAACATTATTGAGATAGCTAATGCCTCTAGTGCCCTAGGTGAAAAGATGTCTGGCAGCAAACTGGTCAGAAAGATTCTCAGATCTCTACCTAAGAGATTTGACATGAAAGTGACTGCTATAGAGGAGGCTCAGGATATAGACAAGATGAAAGTGGATGAACTGGTGGGATCTCTTCAAACATTCAAATTAGGGATAACTGAAAAGTCTGAAAAGAAGAAGAGCATAGCTTTTGTGTCAAATACTGGTGACTCAGAAGATGAAGGTGACCTGGTCAGAGATGAAGGGGTGTCTAAAGATCTAGTACTACTTGGAAAACAATTTAACAAAGTGTTGAAAAGGATTGACTGGAAGTCGAGAGCAAATGCTCAGAACAAGTCACTCGACATCAGTAAGAACCAGGATGAAGGCAGAAGATCCAGAACTGAAGAAGACTCCAATCAAGGGAAGAGAGTTCAGTGATTTGAATGTGAGGGATATGGGCACATAAAGACTGAGTGTCCCACGTATCTCAAAAGGAAGAAGAAGGGCCTATCAGTGTCTTGGTCAGAAGGAGAGTCTGAGAGTGATGTTGAAGAAGAATCAGCAAAATTGGTGACAGCTTTGACTGGAATCTGTAAGGCTGGAGGAGAAACTACTTGTGAATCTGACTCTGACAAAGAATCCTATGTTGGAGAACTCACTAAGGAAGAAGTATTCACAGGGTATTCAGAATTGTGTATCAAGAATGAAGAAAGGTGCCAGATAATATTGGAACAGAAGATTCTGATAGCTCAACTAGAAGCTGAGAAGGAAGAACATCTACCAACCATTGCTGATCTGAAGGAGGAGGTTGAATGGCAAAAGTCAAAACTTGACAATATGACCAAATCTATAAGAATGCTGAACAATGGTACCACGCAGCTGGATGAGATCCTTCAGAACGGGAAAGAAGCTGGAAATGTGCAAGGCCTTGGTTTTAACAATCAAGCAGCGACTTCCAAGAAGCCTGTATTGAAGTTTGTCCCTCAGAAAATAAAGCAAGAAGTGGGGATGTCAAATCACATGTTCCAACATCAGATGAAGCATCAGAAAAGAGTTTGTAGATTAAATTATAAACCATGGACATGCCATTACTGTGGAAAGATCGGTCACTTAAAGTCCTTTTGCTACAAGCTGCACGGCTATCCCAAAACTGCTCAGCAACAAAATATAGGACAAAGTTGGGGTAAAGTGAAGAGAAGATGGATTCCTAGACAAATGATGGCTGGTCTCATAGCACATACCTCTCTTAGAGTATCTGCAAGAGAAAATTAGTACTTTGACAGTGGTTGTTCAAGACACATGACTGGTGTGAAGAAGTTCTTGTCAGATATCAGGCCCCACTCCACCAATCATGTCACCTTTGGGGATGGATCAAAGGGGGAAATAAAAGGGGTTGGAAAGCTGGACTACACAGGACAACCAAATCTGGATCGTGTTCTATTTGTCAAAGGGCTGACTGCAAATCTAATCAGTATAAGCCAACTGTGTGATGTAGGTCTCAAGGTAAATTTTACCAAATCTGAATGTCTAGTAACCAATGAGAAAGATGAAGTTGTTATGAAGGGAACCAGGTCTAAGGATAACTGTTATCTGTGGAATCCTCAAGAACCTGAAAGTCTGTCTACTTGTTTGATGTCAAAGGAAGATGAAACCAAACTGTGGCATCAGAAATTGGGCCACTTACATCTGAAATGGATGAAGAAGGTTATGTCAAGTGAAGCTGTTAGAGGTATTCCCAAGCTGAAGATTGATGAGGATAAAATATGTGGTGAATGTCAAGTTGGGAAGCAAACAAGGGTGTCACACAAGAAGCTTCAACATCTTACCACAACTTCTAGAGTTCTAGAACTTCTTCACATGGACTTAATGGGACCTATGCAGGTTGAAAGTCTTGGTGGGAAGAAGTATGCCTATGTTGTCATAGATGACTACTCCAGATTCACTTGGATAAGTTTTATTAGAGAAAAGTCTGAAGTGTTTGCTGTCTTCAAAGAGTTGTGTCAAAGGATTCAACGGGAAAAGGATTGTGGTGTTGTTCGAATCAGAAGTGACCATGGGAAAGAATTCGAAAATAGCAGGTTTGAAGAGTTCTGCTTATCTGAGGGAATCACTCATGAATTCTCATCACCGATCACTCCTCAGCAGAATGGTGTGGTGGAACGCAAAAACAGAACTATACAAGAGTGTGCAAGAGTCATGATTCATGCATCATTTTTGGGCTGAAGCAATGAATATTGCTTGCTATATACACAATAGGGTGACTATTAGATCAGGTACTTTTGTCACTCTTTACGAGCTATGGAAAGGTAGAAAGCCAAATGTGAAGTATTTCCATGTGTTTGGTAGTAAGTGCTATATCTTGGCGGATCGTGAGCAGAGGCGAAAGATGGATCCTAAGAGTGAGGAAGGAATATTCTTGGGATACTCTACAAATAGTAAAGCATATAGGGTATTTAATTCCAGAACTAAGGTGATGATGGAATCCATAAATGTGGTGGTTGATGACTCTAGCAAAGAAGAAGATGTCCCAGATGATGTTGGAGCATGCCTGCCCATGAACAATGAAACCTCCCAAGACATTGAGACTGTAGAAGATAGTGCTCAAGAAACCAACACTATACCTGAGAATGAAGAGGTAGAGGATGCTAACAAGGGACCCTCTATAAGGATTCAGAAGGATCACCCTAAGGAATTAATTATTGGAGATCTGAATGAAGGTGTAAGAACCAGAACAAGGGAGACTGTGTCAAATGCTTGCTTTGTGTCAAAGATTGAAGCAAAGAATGTCAAAGAAGCATTAACAGATGAGTTTTGGATAAGTGCTATGCAAGATGAACTTTGTCAGTTCAAGAGGAATGAAGTCTGGGAATTGGTACCACGACCAGCAGGAACAAATGTGATTGAAACAAAATGGGTTTATAAGAATAAGTCTGATGAGCAAGGAGTTGTTACCAGGAACAAAGCCAGATTAGTTGCTCAAGGATACACACAGATTGAAGGATTAGACTTCGATGAAACATTTGCGCCTGTGGCTCGATTGGAATCCATCAGATTGTTGCTAGGAGTGGCATGTTTGTTGAAATTCAGATTATTTCAAATGGATGTCAAGAGTGCCTTTCTGAATGGCTATCTTAATGAGGAAGTCTATGTTGAGCAACCTAAAGGGTTTGTGGATCCAAATTTTCCTGATCATGTTTACAAGCTGAAGAAGGCTTTGTATGGGCTGAAATAAGCTCCACGAGCTTGGTATGAAAGACTGACTGAATTCTTAGTTAACAATGGGTACAGGAAGGGTGGTATTGATAAAACTCTTTTTGTCAAGGAGAAGGATGGGAAACTGATGATTGCTCAGATTTATGTAGATGATATTGTGTTTGGTGGGATGTCGGATGAAATGGTCCAACATTTTGTCAATCAAATGCAGTCTGAATTTGAGATGAGCTTGGTAGGTGAATTGACCTACTTCCTTGGATTACAAGTCAAGCAGATGGAAGATTCCATTTTCATTTGTCAGAGCAAATATGCGAGGAACATTGTGAAGAAGTTTGGACTGGATAATGCCAAGCATAAGAGGACTCTTGCTCCTACTCACTTGAAGTTATCCAAAGAGGAAAAGGGAGTGGCTGTTGAACAAAGTTTGTATAGAAGTATAATTGGCAGTCTACTGTATCTTACAGTAAGTAGGCCAGACATAACTTTTGCTGTTGGTGTGTGTGCAAGATATCAAGCAGAACCCAAGGTCAGTCACATCAATCAAGTGAAGAGAATTCTAAAGTATGTGAGTGGTACATGTGATTATGGGTTGCTTTACTCCCATGACTCAAGTCCCATTTTATTAGGTTATTGTGATGCTGATTGGGCTGGAAGTGCTGACGATAGGAAAAGTACCTCTGGAGGATGTTTCTTTTTGGGAAATAATCTTATTTCATGGTTTAGCAAGAAGCAGAATTCAGTATCCCTTTCTATTGCTGAAGCTGAGTACATAGCAGCTGGTAGTAGTTGTGCTCAACTGGTATGGATGAAGCAGATGTTATCTGAGTATAATGTCACACAAGATGTCATGACACCATTTTGTGACAACCTGAGTGCTATTAATATTTCCAAAAATCCCATTCAACACAGTAGGACTAAGCACATTGATATCAGGCATCACTTCATCAGAGAACTTGTGGAGGACAAAGTCATAACTCTTGAGCATGTGAACACAGAAAATCAGCTTGCTGACATATTTACCAAGGCTCTGGATGCAGTTCAATTTGAAAACCTGAGGAGCAGACTTGGGGTGTGCATTCATGAAGAACTATAGCAATCAATGTTCCTTCTGGCTGCCAGATTGAAAAGACTAAAGGAGGTTCTGGTAGTACAGTGTGTGAAAGAAGGGAAAATGCTGAAGTTAGTGCATGACATTTGGGCATGTGATCTGGTCTATTTTTATCTTAACTTGTTCTACTTGCCTTTGTCATATTTATGGCTAAAAAGGGGGAGTAGTATGCTGTGTGGATGTTTGTGTGGGGAGTGCTTGTGTGCTTGTGTTGCTGCAGTAGTTGAGGGGGAGAATGTGGAATGTTGCTGCAGTTGAGGGGGAGTTTTTTTTGGTATGCTGCTATGATGAGTTGTTTGCTGATGAGTTATTTGATGTACTGAGTGTTGTATGCAGCTGAAGGGAGTGCTGCTATGCTGAATGTTTTTGCTGGATGTTTTTGCTATGTGCTGTTGGTGTTTTCGCTGCTGTCTGATATATGGATATATGGATATTTTTTTGTTTTGTGCTTCTTTACAAGTTTTTGTGTGTGTAGTTTTAGCCAAAATAAGCCAAAGGGGGAGATTGTTATTTCTGTGCTTTTGTGGTTGGCATTTATTTTGCTAAAACTATTATAGCAGCAAGATGTTGAATCTTAATGTTCTAAGTGGCTGCTTTCAACATGTCGGATGAAGATGTCCCATACCAGCTCATAGGACATCGCGTTGTGGATTCAGTTTTAATGCAGATTCTGTTACTATGAATTGTTACTGAATATTCTGTGAATATTTGGTTATCCTATGTGGCATCCAAAGCATTTTTGGATCGTGGTTATTTGGTGGTTTTCGGATTTGCTGCTGTTTCTAATTAGGGAGACATAATAGGAAACTTTGGATTGAAGACCTATTTTGTTGGAGCTATTTTTGCAGATTTGTGAGCAGTCTATTTGCTGCATTTTTGAAGCCCAATTCAGTCCAGATTAATTGCTATACATTGACTGATGTAAACCTAGTTTTAGGTGTGGAACTTACTTGTGTTTTTAGGGTTTTCGAGTGTATTTTGTGATCCTAACTGGTATCATTCTGATAACAGTATAAGGACTGATTTCTTGTGTTGTAAGTTCTGTCAAGTTACTCATAAGCTTTTAAGCATTGAGTTTCTTGTGTGTCAATCCTCATAAGCTGTGAAGTATTGAGGATTGTGTGTTTTGAAAGTGTGTCTTTCGTTTTTGTTTCTTGTGTGGAAAGGTACCAATCACAGGCTGTGATTGTAGAGGGATTTGAGGAGGGCCTCATACCTAGGTGAGTCTTAGGTAGAAGTCATAGGAAGGGTAGTGATTGAGTGAGCAGATTATCCAGTGTTTGTATGATCTGTGAATTGATACTATCGTATATTGATTTTGTCCCTGGCTTGGTAGCCCCCAGAGTAGGTGTGTTAGACCGAACTGGGTAAACATATCGCTGTGTTATTTACTTTCTGCACTATTATTGTTAATTGTTATCTTGTTCATTGTGTTGGATATCAGTGTCTCAACATCCGTATAGGACATCTGATATCTGTGCCAGAATTTCAGTATCAAAACCAAATATGATCAAACAGTTGTTGTATCATATAAGGGCTTTCCAAAATGGCCAAGAACATCACCAAATTCAATTTGAGCTAAGATATATGACATTGGCAAGTTGCCTTGCTGAAAACTGCCAAGGCAAGGCAGAATTTTGGATTTTTGGTCGATTTGCCAAAATCATCCAATTTCAAGACTTGTCAACATCTTGGACACATCTGAGGATCAAATCTAAAGGGGACAATCACTGAGCCAAGCCTCCAAAGTCCTTAGAATAAGAAGTAGCATGCCAAACCTAGAATTGCCTAAAAGAGGGACAAGACTCCAATTTTGGATTGGAGCATTTAATAGATGCTTAGAGGTGGCATGGAATGACACATTTGCAACTGAATTTAGTCAAGATTCCTCCAACAAGTAGGGAACCAAAGCTCTGTGCTCTAACCTCTAGTCAATGGCTAGAGGAGACTTGGATTTTCATTTGTCAACATTGGCCAAACCTCTGCTGCAGTTGCCATTCACTATTGATCCCAAAACAAACTTGCTCTACTATAAATAGAGCTCATTTGTGCTCAGTTTGAGTACACCAAAGCCATCAAACAGATGCTTTCCTCAAATTCCCTTTCTCTTGGCAAAAATGCCTTCTTTAGCAAGGTAACTTTGAGTTTTTGAGTTTGAGAGCTTTTTCAATCAAACCAATCACACACACACCTCATAAACATCATATGTAGGTGATCCAAACTCTCACAAGTGACCTGTAATCACAAAATCACAAAGTCACCTCTCAAAACCTCAAAATAGGCTTTTTGTGCATTTTTAAGCCATGTCTTGATTCAGTCACTTTCCAAACCAGATAAAACCTCAAACACACTCCAAATATCATCCTTGAACTGTCCCAAATGGTTCCCCCCATCTGGAACACCATTTGAGAGAGTTGCTATTTTGGTCACTTTTAACCGCTTTTGCAAGAAAGAGCCCGTTTATGTTTTTGCAGGTACCAGCTGATTCCAAGCATCCTAAAAGCTTCTAAGGGATCATTTGAGTGTGTCTAAAGCATCAAATCATTTTTGGAACAAGAGGCTTGACAGATTGCACAAAAACTCCAAAAAGCTCAAAAAGAGGTAAGCCTCATGACTTGAACTTTCCAAAATATGCAATGCTTTGAAGTCCACTGATCATGCACACCTCATACATGTTATATATGTTGTGTTTGAACCAATTGATCATGTAATTCATGCCTGTATCAAAGTGTAGCATAGAACATGCAATTTTAGGCCTTTTTCAAAACCACTATCGGGTTTTGAGGAGGGAGTATGATCTGAAAAAACTACCACCACCATTGGATTCCTTGTGAAATTCTTGTCCAGATGCATATAAATTTTGTCTCAAACCATTAAGAATTGAGAAAGTTATGACCTTCACGTTTCTGAGCCAAAATTTGCCTTGTCTTGCCTTGGGCCAGGCCTAAAACCAAGGCATGACTTGTATATTTGTGTTTTCACTCAAAACAATGGATGTATCACCACCCCAGTGGTAAGACGCGCGCCTTGTGACCTTGAGGTCATGGGTTCAAACCCCACCCATGCCATTTTGTGTTTTTTCACATTTTGCCATTTTTTCCAATATTCCATGTTTTATTAATTAATTGGAAAATTAATAACTCACTCAATTTTAATTATTTTTTATTGGTTCTTTTTGCAAAAAATCACAAAAATGTTAAAATATTTTATTCCACAAAAAATTAAGTTTATATTATTTATTTAATATAATTAGTATTTTTGTGAATAAATTCATTTTTATTTGTTTTTAAACATTTTAAAATGAACATTCATCTTGAAAAATCAAGACTAAATGGGTTTTAATATCTCTTGTGATTAAAACTTCATTTTTCAAACCTTAAACAAAAATCACAAGTGGTTTATTCAAATTCATTTGGTATTTTTCATTGATTTTCTTTTAATATTTACTTTTAAAAGAAAACAAATTAGGGTTTCTTTGATTTTCACCCTCACAAATCATTTTCAAACACTCATGGGCCTCTAATAGAGTGTAAAACCCAATCCCCTTTTAACCAAAACAATTTTGGGCCTCAGATATTGTATAAGTCCCTCTGCGTTAAAAGAAAAGTTCGGCGCGGTCGTCGCCCGTTTAAAAATAAACCATTTTGGGCCTCTCCTCGAGCTATAAGACCCATTCAAAACTTTTGGGTCTCTATTAGAGTGTAAGACCCAACCCCCTTTGAAAACCAAACCATTTTGGGCCTCAATCATTGTATAAGACCCATTGCGTTTTCAAAAATCTCGGCGCGATCGCCATTTCAAACGAAAAATCATCTAGGCCTACCCTCGTGTTATATGCCCCACTCTTTTTCTTTAAACCTTTTGGGCCTCTTGAGAGAGTGTAAGACCCATCCCTTTGTACAGAAAATCTTTCTCGGGCCTCAGTCACTGGTATAAGTCCCTCTGTATAAAACGATAGTGCAATCACTGATAAAAACCTGGGCCTCTCCTCGAGCTGTAAGCCCCAATCTTTCATTTCAAAGCACCTTCTCCTTTGATCTTGAATATACTGTTGTTTTCAATCTTTCTTTATTGAACAACTAACCAAACAGCATGGAAGCTCTACAACTGAGTAAGTGGTTATATGCTTTATTTATCCGCTTTCATATACATATAATTGTATTATGGGGGCTGTTTCACTGTAAGTCTTCTTTCATAAACTCATATCGACTGTGTAATAATAGTATAGATATTTAGAGTTTCCCCGGCAACTACGTCTAGCACTAAGCCCTGTTGATTACTCTCAAAATAGACAAACCTAGATCCTCATAGGATTACCAGATACATTCTTCCCTCCTCTTGGGGTTAAACAATATGGAGATGTGAAAGGCAGCATTCTCGGTGAACCCTTTCACAGACTGTCACCTTTAGAAATCGTCAAAGAAACTCTATTCCCCAGAGATGATCTTTTCTCCGTGAATGGCATCTCTTGAGTTTCTTCCAAATTCTTGAACTTTCCTGGCTTGATCTATTCTATGTGAATATCATGTCTTGAATTTCTCGGGGTTTGGGGACCCACAGACTTCTTAAAAGCATCCCCGTCGGCTTCTTAGAAGTATTCACAGCCTCCTCTTAGGCTTCGTATAAATGATTTCTTCCTCCGGGAATGATAGCCTCCTCTTGGGCTTCGTACAAATTGTCCCTCAGCTTCTTAAAAGTTTCCAGCCTCCTCTTGGGCTTCGTACAAATTGTCCCGACGACCTCCTAGAGGTATAGGAACAGAAATTAGTCATCCTAATAGAACAGTCTTTCAAAAAGTCTAGATCTTGCTACTGCTATTTTTTAAACGTAGTACATAAGATGAAACTCTAGACTTGGACAGTCTAATTCCCTTGAGTCTCAAAGACATTCTCAAGTTCCTTTCAAAACTAGGAGATGAAACCCGTAGACTCGGACAATCTCAATACCCTTTGGATTTCCCATTTCCTTAAAGAACATGAAATAACCCTGATCCTCGAATCAAATCCCTGAGTGCAAACAATACTCATATAAGAACTGATTTTCTCTTTATCCAATATACTGGACCTGTCACTAAACTGAAACAGTTACAGTAGCCTCCTCTTGGGCTTGATACAACGATTCTCCCCAGCGGAGCTAACCTATTCACACTCTCTTGTTGAGTATAAAAGACTCTCTTGTTGAGTCAAACTTTTAGCCTTCATCCCGGGCTTTGTACGAGATACAAAAACACTTTCTTGTTGAGTATAAACGACTCTCTTGTTGAGTCAAAACCTGTTTAGCCTCCATCTTGGGCTTTGTACGAGATACAAAAACACTCTCTTGTTGAGTATAAAAGACTCTCTTGTTGAGTCAAAACCTGTTTAGCCTCCCTCTCGAGCTTTGTACAAGATACAAAACACTCTATTGTTGAGTATAAAAGACTCTCTTGTTGAGTTCAACCTTTAGCCTCCGTCTTGGGCTTCGTACAAGACACATATAAAAGATTCTCCTGTAGAGTAAACCCTTTTAGCCTCTCTCTCAGGTTTCGTACGAGACGCACAAAAATCACCCTCTTGTTGGGTCGACAGCCTCCTCTTAGGCTTTGTATAAGGAAACCCCGATTGAACCAATCAACCTTTTAGCATCAAAGTTGTGCATCGTTCACAGTAAACAAACATCAACAACTCCTTTTCCTTCATCTAATTGCTGTAAGCGGCAAGCCTCTGGATCATCTACATCCATGCCACTGTCCCTCTTTTAGCATGAGAAATTCCTAAGGAGGGATGGCATTGCTCTACACTGAGTTAAAGTCTTCTCCTTCAGGTTAAAAAACCCCTATAAAGGAAATTATGGCATTACCAGATTCACATGTCCCGTTAAAGTAATCCTCCTTTATAACCAGTCACCCAACAGTTGTGACAAACAAACCCCTCTTTAGAGATGACAAATTCTCTCTAAAGACGACACTTTTAGCTTCACATATTGGGCTTCGAACAAGATACAAATAGACCATTCAGCTTCACATCTTGGGCTTTGAACAAGATACAAACCACCTTTAGCTTCATGTCTTGGGCTTTGAACAAGACACCAAAACACCATTTCCTCCCATAGAATAGGAGGAACTACGATCGCTCTGATTTCCCTGTTTCGGTAAATGGGAATACGTAGGCATAAAATTGAAAGAAAAATCTTAGCGAGCACACTCAACAAAAACCCACAATCCCATACCCACATACGTCAATTAAAAAGTATCAACCCTAACCCCCTACCCATGAACATTCCCAGTGTTCCGTTCTAAACAAAGTAAGAAGAAAGAGGCCCCACTTCTATATCGCATCCGTAACCTAACAGACCACTGTTTAAACTCAGTATGCAAGCTGGGTTAATTGGAGAAATCTATTTCCCTTCCTTAGTAAGCTCAATAGGATAAAAAATGAATCGACCTGTAGTACCCCCAAAAGAGCGGCAGTGCTTAAGAAACACGTCCAATTTCGTTCGCTGCAGTAATCCACTATCATTGATCATAGTCCTTCCAAGTTCCTCCAAAACTCTATTTTTACGTTCCACTACCCCATTTTGTTGAGGGGTACGTGGTGCGGAAAAATTATGCTCAATTCCGTTGGAATCACAAAATGCTTCAAACAAATGATTTTCAAACTCACCCCCATTGTCACTTCTAATTGACCCAATGTTTGTGTTTAGCTTATTCTGAGATAACTTAGAAAATCGTTCAAAGGCCGAAAAGGTATCACTCTTATTTGCTAAGAATATAGTCCAGCAAAACCTAGAAAAGTCATCGACTATTACAAAACCATAATAGTTACCACCTAGGCTTTTAACCCTAGATGGTGCAAAGAGGTCCATATGGAGGAGCTCAAGAGGTCTCATAGTTGAAACGATGTTTTTAGATTTGAATGAGATCCTTGTTTGCTTCCCCATTTGGCACGCATCACAAAGATGATCCTTTGTGAATTTGATTTTGGGCAAACCGATGACTAGGTCTTTTGAGACTATTTTGTTGAGTAAATCAAAGTTGATGTGAGCCAACTGTCTATGCCACAACCATGAATCTTCATTCAAAGTGACTAGACATTTTTCTCCATTCAATGATACTCCATCTAAGTCTAGCATATAGACGTTGTTCACCCTCAAGCCCTTCAACACATTCTTTTTGTCACTATTTTCAACTATGCAACAATCCTTTGAAAAAGATACTTTATAATTCTTGTCACATAGTTGAATAATGCTTAAAAGGTTGTGTCTAAGGCCTTCCACAAGAAGTACATCAGAGATAGTAGTAGATGAGGGGTTACCTACACTACCTTTACCAAGTATCTGTCCCTTGTTGTTGTCTCTGTAGGTGACAAACCCCCTTTTTCTTCGCCACAAAGTCGATAAAAAGAGATATGTCTCTGGTCATATGTCTCGAGCAGCCACTATCCAGAACCATTCTTTTTTCGGTGGTCTCAAGACTTTGTACCTATAAAAACAATCAAGGGAGAGTAGGTACCCAATTCTCATTGGGTCCTTTAACGTGAGTGAAACCAAGACCGCACTTGGCCAACCATTGGTAGATTCCTTTCGGAACAAGAAACCTCCTGAAGCGGCATTTTGTAATAGTATGACCAGGCTTACAACAGTAAAGACAATTACGGTTCATTTGGAATTTACCTTTGTTATCGCTATCTCGAATCACATAGGTATACTTTTGATATGGATTATTCATGCTCTCACGAAAACGTGCTCGATCGATAGCAAACGTAACTTTTGGCTTAAGAGCCTTGTCCAATTTGGCCTTGAGGGTTCTCACCTCTCGTTGCTAAATGTGACAAGTGTCACAGCCCTAATTGAACCAAGAGGTAGGGTCCTCTTCAACCTTGGCTTTTGATGTGTCCACTATAGAGTTTTTGAGGGCTTCCAATTCCTTTTCGGAATCGGAAACCTTCTTCTCCAAATACGAGAAAATCTTTTTATTTGAGGCTAAGCGTTGAAATGCTTCCTTAGCCTCATAGTGTAACATGTCAAAAGCCTTTTGTAACTCTAAATGCGACATAGTATTAACATGATCGTATTTAGAATGCTTTACCTCTTTTGCATTGTTGTGGCGTGCCATAAGACAAAAGTTAACGGATTCACTTTCGTCGCTTGATGAATCATCTTTCTCTGACTCACTATCGCTTTCCCAAGTGATGTATGCTCGTCGAGACTTGTTGGACTTTTTGTTTGAGCGACTCTTGTCATTATCATTATCTTTGTCTTTCTTTAGAGATGGACAATCTGTCTCGTAGTGCCCGAATTTTCCACAGTTGTAGTGCATCCCTTTTACCTTGCCATTCTTATTTCCTTAGCTTCTAGATTGTTTCCTAAACTTGACTAGATTTATGTCCGAGTGTTGAATCTCGTTCTTACGAACGTATCTATTGTACCTCTTCACAAATAAGCCCATATCATCACCAGATTCTCCATCTTTGTCATTATTGGCTTCATCATCACTTAGCTCTTGATGTGTGGACTTTGAACAAGAAGCCTTAAGAGCTATCGACTTCTTCTCCGTATTTTTTGCCTTCTCTTTCTTGATACTTTTTCATGTTTATCCAAGCTAATGAGCACTTGCTCATGCTCATCGAGTTTGCCAAAAAGTGTTGTGAGGTCTAGTGTAGCAAGATTGTTGGCCTCCTTGATAGCGGTGACCTTCGGTTGCCATTCCCTGTTTAAACACCTCAAAATCTTGTTAGTAGCAACCTCATTTGGAATTGGTTTACCAGGAACATGCAATTTGTTGATAATGTGAGTAAATCGTTTTTGCATATCCGCAATGGTTTCCCCTTGCTTCATGTAAAACAAATCAAACTCTTGCGTTAGTGTATTAATACGAACCAACTTAACATCATTAGTGCCTTCGTGGGCTACTTGTAAAGCATCCCACATAGCTTTGGTTGTTTCACAATGAGAGACTCGATAATACTCGTCAACTCCCAAGGAGGAGATGATCATATTACGAGCCTTCCAATCATAGTTGTACTTTTTCTCGTCCTCCTCATTCCATTGAGCTTCGGTTTTAGGAACGACAATGCCTTCCGCATTTGTCATAGTAATTTCCATGGGACCGTTTAAAATAACATTTCAAACCTTTCGATCTATGGAATTAATATGGACACGCATACAATCCTTCCAGTAGCTGTAATTCTCGCCTGTAAAAATTGGAGCTCTATTATAAGCCCCTTTAGGTTCGTTCGCCATGATCCAAGAAGTTTTACCGAAGCACCAGAATTAACCGGAGCTCGTGATACCACTTGTTAGAAGATGGCTATGGATCTAGAAGGGGGGTTGAATAGATCCCTAGAGTTTTACACGCAAATGGTTACCAAAAATTTAGTTTTACAATGTTTAACGGAAGCAACCACTGGATTGTACGTCTACCACGAACTTTCTACTAAAAGGATCGAATATGCACGAATATATTGAGAATGAGTACGGAAGAGAAAAATTCAGTTCAATTACTACACTTATAACGCAATCAACAAAATATCACTTGCTTGATGATTAATCCAAACCAATGAGGTAAAACAATAAACAATTAAAAGCAATGCGTTCGATTTTTGCTTTGAGACAAACTATCAAACACCTGGTGTGCGTAAACACACTAAGTGCAGAATTTCTATGGAAGGTAATGTAAAGCTGCTCCAAGATACAATTCAAGGAATTGTATCAATTTAACAAAACAGTTTCTCAGCTTACGATTACACTACGACAGAAATTTCGATAACTTGCGACTTCACAAATTCGAATAAACTGAAATGTAAAAGAGTTAAAGGAAAAAGAGAACAAACGAGATTTGATTAGGCAGTTCCCCAATCGTCCACGCATTGGGCACGTCTGCCCCCAATTCCACAATTTGGATTTGAGATATATATATATATGTAGCTGTTGCAAATTGTTTATTACAAGAGAAGAACAATGAACATCCAAACCCTCGAACGTCTTCGATCATTGATGCAAAGTCTTCTCTCCCCTTGATTCAAGATGAATCAAGTGCTTCGAATATGGTTGATCCAATTACTGTCCCACACTACTAAACCGAAAGAACCCTCCGTTCTTCAGTTACCTTCACTCGATCAATTGTGATCTACCATAAATTCGAACCCAAACCTCTCTTCTACAATCCTCTGATTACAGCTACTAAACCGAACAATTGCTCCAATCTTCGGTTACCTTCGCCCGGCTGAATCCCTGTAGAATGAAACGGTTTGTGCAAAAACCCCCAAAATCTACTCGATTCTTGGAGGATAAAACCAACTGGTTTTATTCAAGAAACACCTACCAAGCTCTCAACCCAGAAAATGAAGATCATACACTTCCTAAATTCTGAACGTTATCACTTCGATCAATGGGCGACACAAACAAATATGATTATGTGTGATTGTTAGTTTACGTAATGAACAAGATGAAGATGAAGAGAAAAATGGTATCTATTTTCACGTTTCTTGTATTATTTACTAATGAGAGGACCAAACTATTTATAGAGAATAAATTGACCCACCAAAGTTGTTACAGAAATAACAGAAAAAAAAATTTAAGTGAAAAAATCAGGTCAGGCAAGTTATGGGTCGACTCATGTTTTAATGAGGATCAACGTGCGCTGACCCGTGGAAAACACTGCGAAAAAATGACTAGAATGCGTCGACTCAAAGTCACCATGCGTCGACGCATGAATACAATTTCTGCATTCCCAGAGTTATGCGCTTTCCCGTTTATTTCACACGTCTTGCATCAGTAATCATGCGTCGACGCATGCACATAATAGGTCAGCGCATAACTTGTATTTTTACATAAAACGCATTTTTTCACATTGTAACTGACTAAGACCCAGAAAAAACATACTAGACACTAGTATAATGATCATTCACATATATTAATGGATAAGACAAAGTCCTATATGTCTAGACACATGAACAACAATGACTAGATGCAGTTTTCCCGACAAGAGAAGTGATACCGCTCAAATTACAATCTAATACTCATATATTTGTTGACATCATTAAAACGAAAAAGGTGAAAGACCATAGCCCTCACACACACATGTTAATCTCGAAGTCTTTTATTGAAAAGATGTCGCAAGGCCACGTGAGTGAATCACTGCTTAGAATACGACATTGATTTTTGAATGCATATGCAATACCAACAAGATCTTTTAGCACCACTCATGGGAGTCAGGAACGCTATCTCATCGGAGTAAGCTCTCGAAATAAACCCTGTTTCAATTAGGACTTTTGAGGGTTGTATCTTGGCCTGGTTCACGGTTTTGAGAAAAAGGATTTAAGGCTCAAAATTTTGTTTGTACCCACCCACTCTTCGTGATGTTCTCCAGTCCTACGTTCAGCTAACCTGGCACAAGCACTCATCTCTCAAAAAGATGTTATGATCTTTAAGGAACCCATGCAACTGATGGTTTGACACCTAATGAGGTTTTGGATTGACAGTCACCCCTTTTGTCTTTTGTTCGTAGTCACATGACTTTGTTCTTGCTCGAGGATTTTATTTTGTAATCCTTTTGTTTTTCACTTTCTCATTCTTTTGCTTTTTGATCCCTAATTTTTGCTTGGACCGATTCTTTTGAATCTTTAGATTTTGAAGTCTAGCGGGATGCCCTAACTTTTGCCTAAGTCGCTTGTTTTCAAGTGTCGACTCAGCGGGCCTTTTTCTTTTTCTTTTGATTCTTTTTTTTGAACAAATCGTGTGACACGGGCTAGTCTGACTTGTTTGAAAGGGCTGTGACCGCCTCACTCCTTGATTGTTGATGGATAACCATTGTGGTTTCACATCTCTTGACCTCTTGATGGTGGAATAAAAGGTAATGGATCTTCAGATGCACACTCCTTTCGAATTTTGAACGCTCGGTCAAATTAACTGACGCCTACCCTGCCCCTGGATTAAATGTGAGGGTTTTTTCATACGAAAAGAAACTCCTACTTCAAGGCTCAAAAGGGTTAACGAAGGTCTATCTCCCTTATATCTCCAGTGTTTGGGGAGTTGAAACAATGCTTGTACATCGTTAACAGGGCTCTATTCAAAAGCACACCCCTAGAGATTTTTGTGTTTTCAAATCATCATCCTCCCTCAAAGAGTTTAAGCAAGAAAGTCAGTATTGCAATGCACATGAACATTTAAGAATGATCATGAATGGATTACTTCAAAACAAACATGTTTATTGTATTATGATTGTCATTCAAAAAACAAACAGGTTTCTACATGCAGACAATGTTTAAACAAACAAATGAACGCTACATATGAAGATGCAGTAAAGAAACTGATGATTGCCATTGTTGAGGAGACTTGACTCTGTTTGGACTTATTACTTCTGACGACATACTCGTAGTCTGAGTACCCACCAGGGAGGCTTCAGTTGATGTGCAAACCATCTACAGTGAATGTAATGACCCCAGCCTCGATCAAATCTTGCACATTATGATGAAAGGTTCGACACCTCTCAATAGTATGTCCAGGGCCACCTGAATGAAATTCACACCAGGCACTAACATCATATCCAGCTGGGAGCTTTACCGGAGGGGGATCCATTGCACGAGGTTCTACTAGATTCAGTTTGAGCAACTGTTAAAACAACATGGTATAAGACATAGGCAGTGGATCAAAATGCCGGTCAGGCTTCTTCAGCTTCTGTGCGTACTTCTTAGCCTTGGGATTGTCTTGGGAGACAGGAGGTAGTTGCCAATAAGGAAACTTCGGGGCCCCCAGGTTGTGCAGAAAATTCGTGAAGTAGATCACACTTTGGGATAGATTCCCCAAGCAATGGTGGAACTACAATTTCTGCCGCAGCCTCGGGCATACGATTATCATCCTTTCTCAACACGTTTCTTAGGACTTCAATAATCAAGCCCATCTGAGCCTTCATTTGATTGACCTCTTCCTTCAGCATTTCCTGGTCTTGAGTCAAAGCTTGCATGTCCCCCATAAACTGCCCGATTTGGCTTCGCATTTCCCTCAGCTCCGCTTGAACTTGATCCATGGTCAACTTCCAGCTTCTTTGAAAAGTTAAGTCCGAAATTTTGAAAAAGAACAGATCAGGATGAGAATAACTAGCTTCAAGCACCTGTTATGCAAATGAGTATGAAAATGCTATGCAAATGCCATGTTCAAATATTTCCAAGGAATCCTTCTGCTTTGATTCAAGTTTTTCACATAAGAACAACAAGAAATAGATGGAAATGATCAGCAAAGAGTCTCAAAGTTAAGATCCTTGGAAATACTAGAACATGTATGCAAACATGTTATGATGGTACAGATGCAGAGACATGGGATTAAGGCTTCCACAAATTCTGGATAAGTGTTGTGCTACTATCTGAATATGTTCACAGGTATGCTCTGACGAGAATACCGGAACACCGGAATATCCGAATAATCAGAATACCAGAAGGCCAGCATATCAGCATAATCAGAATACCAGAATAATCAAAACACTGAAATAATCAGGATGCCAGAATAATCGGAATACCAGAATATCTGAATAATCATAATACCAGAAGGCCAGGCTGATAAGTCCACACTAATAAGAAAACCAGAATACCGGGTAGGTTGAAGGTCAAGGTTACCTGCAAACTTGTAAACACCCGCCCATTCTCACGTGTGGGTACTAAAACCAAGGTTCCTCAGTTTCAGATTCTCGATTTGAGAAGCAATAGTACATTCATCCCTCGGGGTACAATACCATCGCCAAACAAAGAGGTCGTCCACTGATTCCCCCAAAAATAAGGTAATCCTATGGCAAGTTCTCAGCTTCGGGTCATCGGATCGAGAAACGTAATGGGTTTGCCATTTATGGTCTGCCATTATCGCCCCTCGGGAGGAGTGCCTTAACTGAGTCCTCGGGAATGGTCACCAGAGTCGACAGCTCATAAAAGAATATCCAATGGTCTGCATCAACATGCAGTATCGGACATCTCCTATATGTACCTCGTCTGGCTGTGTATCTCGCGAACACTCCATGTGGTCACCACCACGCGAGCGACACGACTGTCCACTCTAAAACCTATGTGTATGCTCAAGCCTGGTTAGTGGGCTTATCTCTCAGAACACATATCCTACAAAACAGGAAAATCCAGCACAGTCCAGCATATAATATATGGCAACAGTAAAATGAAAAGCAAGTAGATGTAATAAAATAGTAAACATGCAACAATGCCATAAATAAAGCGAGTAAAGTAAATAGATAAAACACCCTAAAATCGAAAACAAACAGGCACTAGGATTGACTCGCATAGGGGATGGACCAGCAAGAGGTCAATTTGTCCCCATCAGAGTTGCCAGTTGTCGCATCTGCGAAAATCAACCGGCGGAAAAGAATAGAAGAGTCGTCACCGAACGTTATTTATCTTGACGCAAGAAAGGAAACGATCGAAGAAAACCTCGACAAATGGAAATGAATGGTCGTCGTAACCATAGCCTGGGTTCGGGAGTCGGTTACGCGAGAGGAAGGTATTAGCACCCCCTCGCCTCCATCGTACTCGATGGGATCCATGCTTGTTGTTATCGATCAAATGGTGTAGGTTATCTGAAACTCAACTGCCATTGGAACGGAAAGAACGGGAAACGGAGAAACGGGGGGAAAAAGAAAAGAAATGACTCGATAGGACATGGCCGTCCTAGGCCTACGTATTCCCTCGGGAGCGGGAAAGTCAGAGTGAACGTAGTTCGGAGACTACGGGATTGTGGGGGAAGTTTGCTCGCCAGGTGTCGCGCCTGTGCCTACATATCCTCAATCTAACTAGAGAGAGGAAGTCATAGCAGTCATAGTTTGACCCACGGGTCGGTTTTGATTTGTTTGGTGAAAGAGTCTCGATTGCACTCTGGCAAGAGAAAAAGGGTTTGATAAATAAGGTTGTGCTCGCAAAGATCTCGTACGATCTCCTGCCTACGTATCTCCATTAACCAATGAAGAATCAGAGCGGCGTAGTTCCCCTCACTAAGGGTGACAATTGCTTTGTTTGTGTTTTTTAGTGGAATACGCCAACGCTCACGTTCCAGCAGTTTAGGTGTTACTGCTCATTGTACGGAGTCTTACGCGTTTACCTGTTTGCGGTAGAACGAAAATGAAGTTTCCTTTACGAATAGAGTGAGGGAGATGAGGAGAGAATGATTGTTTGTTTTATGTTTTTTAGAAGAAAGTGTTTTGGTTTATTGTTTGTAACTCATATTGCACTAAAGTCTATGACATAGGAACGAATGCGTCGCATGGTCGTCCCCAACAAAACGTATGCTAAACACTCTAGAAAGGTGAAGGGAGACCCTCCCCCTTTCATTTCCCGTGTACTTAAGGCTCATGGCGTACAATACCCGTTGCCTTTATTACATGTTTTCAATTTTTTTTTGAGATGAGATGAGAAGGACTCAAAGTTGAAATAAAAAACAACTAAGGGGAGACTAAATGAATTCCTAATGTTATCATGCATTGATGGCCTTATGGTTGAGTTAAGAAAAGGAAATATACCTAATAGACAAGGAGGGATTGCACTACCTAATGCTTATCTTACCTTACCTTAATAAAAAATTAAGGTTAAGCTAAGATCCCAAAGGGGTGTGAAAGAGTTGTTCAAACAAGCATTATATCACACAATCCACAAGTAAATGAATAAGAGTAAGCAAAAGAAATTAAGAGATGAAAGAAGGATGAGTACTCATGTACTCAATTGCCTTACCTTGTAAGCAACCTAAGCAACATTGATTAAAGAATGTAAAGCATAAGCATTAGTTGCTAATTGACTAGAAAAGTTAAGCATACAACTCCTAAACTAAGACTAGTTAGTTTCCATTGATGTTTAAAGCAACATACATGAGCAAACAAATCAAAGTGAGTCCTAAAGGTTAAGGATCTCATACAAGTTATTAGCTATGTCTAAGTGACTTTTATTTAGTTAGCTTGTTAAAATAAGTTAAACTATGTCAAACTATGTGCTAAAACATCATACAAATGCAAGTTGTGCACAAACTAGAAGACATGAGTACTTAAGAGTTATGCAAGTGAATTATAACATGATTTTACATCTAGATCAGAAGTGTGTAACATGGAAGAATGTATTCAAATGTCATCTGATTAGTATAGGAACCATGTATTAAAGTATTCTCAATGATTAAGCAAGTTAAGTGCAAAAGTAATCAACTAGTATGCATCATATGATTCAAGTTTAAGTAAAAGACATGCAAGGATGGATGTATGCTATGGAAAAGTTCAAAGTCATAAATTGTTCTGGACTGGACCAATGGCTAGAATTGGCCCAATCCGCCTCTGCTCCAGAGCGGCCCAAATTGCCTAAGTCCAATCCACAGAGGGGCAAAAGTGACCTTTATGCCCCTCCAACCGGGCAAGGAATGCAGAGTTCCTCCCCGGGATTGATGCCCGTTACGCACGACTTTCTCACTGCCCGAACAGCAAAGGACATATGCCCGGAACTGCGTTATGCCCGACATAACAGCTAGTTTCGGGCACCATGCCCGACATAACGGCTAGTTTAGGCAGTTACCTATTCTTTGGGGAAAACGGTTATTTTGCCCCGAAAATAGGACCGTTGGCCACGCGCTGGGGGCTCTATATAAACCCTCTCGCTTGAGGGTCAGGTATCCAATATTCACCCTAAGAATTCACTCTTTGTACTTGCCCCTTTTTCTCTGACCTTTACTTACTTGAGCGTCGAAGTGCCTTGCAGGTACACCCCATCCTCCTCTCCATATGACCAGCATCCCTGACGCACTTGGCGACCTGATTCTACAGGATCTGATCAAGCCTTCACGATCAGTGGCGCCGTCTGTGGGAAACTTTGTTCTCCCCTTCTTTCTTTAACCGAAGATCAAAACAACTTTCGAACATCATCACAATTATGGCCACCCAAGATCGCACCCAGGATGCTCTTCATTCCACCATCCTCCCCGTCAACAAATCTGACATTGACGGCCAATCATCTCTCCTCCGAGATGCCTGTTTCCTTAGGGACGAAGCCACCGCTTCTCCTTCCCCAACTCCTGCTGATCGCCACAACGATCAACCGTCTCTCGACCTCCAGCCCGTTCTTGTTCCGCCCAGCGCCGACCCGGCCGTGGCAGCCCTCCTGGAGGCCCTCAACAAAACCAACACCCTGATCCTACAGCAAAACGAGAGGATCGGGGCACTGGAAGAGTCCCGCCGTCCGAGATCCCCTCCTACGCGGAGGAACCAGCGATGATCAAGAAGCCCGCAGCCCCGGAGAGAAATTGACCGAAGACTGCGCCAAGAACCTGAGCCTCGCATAGCCCGGAAGCGCGACCAGATCTCCCCGCGTGACCAGCATGCTCATGACCACAAAAGGACTCGAAGGAACGAGGAGTCTCCAATCAAGTCCAAGGGACGGCCACACTCACCTTCCCCGCGAAGGAACCACTCACCTTCTCCTCGAAGGAACCGCTCACCTTCTCCACGAAGGAACCGCCGACGCGAGCAGCCCGTCCGGTCACCATCATACACCAGTTCCAGTGACGACGACGAGCCTCGCGGCCCGTTGTCCCAGGAGATCCTGACCACCCGTCTCCCGAAAGGCTTGGAGAAGCCCCCGTCACTTGGTACATACGACGGGACCACTGACCCAGACGAGCACATCGAGAATATCGATGCCCTCTTAGACTACCACGGCGTACGGGGCGCAATCAAATGCAGATTGTTCCTGACCACGCTTCGGAAAGGAGCAATGACATGGTATAAACAACTGCCTGAGGAGTCCATTACCTCGTGGAAACAGCTCGACAGGATGTTCTCGTGGCACTTCACAGCATCTCGCTGCCACCCCCAAAACTGAGGCCTCCCTCGGAGCCATAATCCAGAGGAAAGACGAACCTCTCTGAGCATACATCGAGAGGTTCAACAAGGAAGCAGTGCAGGTTCCGACGACGGACAAAATGAAGAAGTTCCTGCTCGAACAAGGGGTCCTCCCGGACTCCGATTTCGCTAAAGCCATCGGCCTCGCCCCACCGAGGAATTTAGACGCCCTCCTCCTCAAAGCCCAAACTCATATCCAGTATGAGGAGAAGATTGCGGCCTGCAACGTCCGGGCATCGCGCCGCCAGGAGAATGCCCTGGGCGCCAAATGAAAAGAAGCCTCGACGTCTCGTCGGGGTGAACGAAGACACGAGGACCACCCGAGGGACTCCCGCGACAGCAAGGGACCCTCCGGGCGCTTCCACGACTACACTCCCCTGACCGTTTCCAGGGAAAAGATTCTGTCCGAATGTGCCAATTCGGAGTTCAAACAAGCCGGGGTCCATTTCCCCAAATAGCTGCCGAACAGACCAAACGTGGATAAGTCGAAGTACTGCCGCTTCCACAAAAGTCACAGCCATACTACAGAGGATTGCATCCACCTGAAGGATGCCATAGAGATACTGATCAGGGACGGGCACCTGAAACAGTTCGCAAAGAAGAAGGACACTCCTCGGCAAGACGCCCAGGAGTCCAAGAAGGTCGAGGAAGAGGTACCCTCCTTGGATGACACCAACGTACAGGTAGCGATGTCCATATCCCGGCCAGAGGACTTCTACGTCCCAGACGGGCTCAACGCCCCTGCTTGTTTCGCGGCCCACAGCCCGTGGGAGACTTTTCCTTCCGCCATGGTCATTTCTGGCGGGGGATTCAACAAAGTCACTGTGGGCTCCGTGAAACGGAATTTCGACCACCTGATCAACACCAGCTGCAACAAAGTGACGACGCTTGATCAGGCCCAAAAGGGCTCTGTCCCAATCTCCTTCTACAAGGAGGAACTCCTCGGCGGATCCCCGAACTCCAGCATACCTCTGCTCGTCAGAGCCCGGATGGCGAACTTCGACATTCGCAGGATACTTGTCGACCAAGGCAGCTCGGTCGACATCATGTACTCCCAGCTGTTCTCAACACTTCAGCTGGACGAATCTCACCTCACTCTCTACGTGGGATCTGACTTGCAGGGATTCAACGGGTCCGTAACAAAGCCGTGGGGTTACGTCGAGCTGATCGTGACCTTCGGGTCAGCGGAAACGGCCAGATCCATCAAGGTACAGTTCTTGGTAATCGACTGCCCTCGCTTTACCAGTGCATTTTCGGAAGGCCAACGCTGGCCGAGTTAGTAGCAGTGCCCTCAACCGTCCACCTGAAGATGAAGTATTACACTTCGAAAGGGAAGGTCGCCACCCTCCACGGCGATATAGAAGCTGTTCGACGGTGTTTCGAAGCAGCCACAAAGGGACTCAACACCATTACGCCCAAGCCAAAGGTGTCGAGCAAGCCAACACTGCTAAGCAGCTCCGAGGAAGCCAAGCCTCTGCCCCAGGTCGACTCTATCGACCTCGACAGCCGCTTCCCCGAGGACCATCAGGAGGAACGAGCAGCATCAGTCGGCCCGTCTACAGCATCCAGCAGCGGCTCCCATCTGATGCGCCCAATCCCGTATGGCGACTTCGAGATAGTTCTGTTCGGCAAAGATCCCCAACGGGGAGTGAAGAACGGAGCAGACCTACCAGACATCGCGAGGAAGCAGCTCAAAGCGTGCCTCCGGGAGAACGCTGACCTCTTCGCTTGGAGCGCCGCAGAGATGCCCGGTTTAGACCCGTCCACTGCATGTCACCAGCTGACCATTGACCCGGCCATTAAGGCCGCACAACATAGGAGAAAGCAGTCTCCGGAGAAAACAGAGTCTGCTGAAAAAGCTGTAAAGGACATCCTCGAGGCCAAATTTATTTCGGAAGCCAAGTACACCACTTGGTTGTCCAAAGTTGTATTGGTAAAAAAATCTAATGGAAAATGGCGTATGTGCATTGATTATACCGATCTCAATAAGGCATGTCCGAAGGATGCCTACCCCCTCCCCAATATTGACAAACTTGTTGATAATTCCGCTGGTTTTAAACTTTTATCGTTCATGGACGCCTACTCGGGCTACAATCAAATCCCAATGGCAATGTCCGACAAAAAATATACGGCCTTCATGACCGAATCAGGGAATTATTACTACAACGTAATGCCCTTCGGCCTGAAGAACGCCGGAGCAACATACCAACGAATGATGAATAAAGTATTTCGGGGAGAAATAGGCGACATGCTCGAAGTATACATGGACGACATGATCGTAAAGTCCCACGAGGAAACCGATCATACTGCCCACTTGCGAAAGGTCTTCGAACAGGCCAGGAAATACAAAATGTGCTTTAATCAGGAGAAGTGCATGTTCGGCGTCTGGGCAGGCAAATTCCTCGGCTTCTACTTGACGGAATGAGGAATCGAAGCCAATCCCGACAAATGCCGGGCATTCTCCGAGTTTCCTACGCCCAAGTCCAAAAAATCCATCCAGTCCCTCAACGGGATGCTCGCATCACTATCTCGTTTCGTTGCCAAGTCCGCCCAGCACGCCCTACCGTTCTTCAAGCTCCTCCGCAAAGAGGTCGCGTTCGAATAGACCGAGGAGTGCGACAAGGCCCTTATCCATCTGAAACGTGCACTCTCAGAGCCACCGGTTCTCTCTCGCCCGGACAATGGCGAAACGCTATACCTATACATGGTCATAGCAGCCGAAGCAGTGAGCGCCGCTCTCATCCGCGAGACACTTGATGGGCAGAAGCCCATTTATTTCACGAGCAAGGCGCTACAAGGACCAGAGTTACGATACCAGCAGATAGAGAAGGTGGCATTGGCCTTCATCAATGCTGCCAGGAGATTAAGGCACTACTTCCTAGCCCACACGATCGTGGTTCGAACATATCAGCCCATAAAGCAGCTGCTTAGACGACCAGACATGGCCGGACGAATGCTTAAATGGTCGCTAGAACTGTCCGAATTTGACATCCGGTACGAAGGCAGAAAAGCCCTTAAGGCCCAAGCTCTGGCCGATTTCGTCGCGGAGATGACATTCGCGGACTCCCCCGCGAGCGAGACACATAAGTGGACCATCTTTGTCGACGGTGCCTCAAGCTCGGCAGGTAGCGATGCGGGCATTATACTGGAGAGCAACTAAGGGACTATCGTCGAGGTATCACTCACACTGTCTTTCCCAACTTCCAATAACCAGGCTGAGTACGAAGCCTTCCTCGCTGGGTTACGCCTGACTGAGGATCTGGGAGCGGAAGAAGTCGTCATCTGCACGGATTCACAACTCGTGGCCCTCCAGGTCCGAGGTGAATACCAAGCCAAAAACGACAACCTAACCGAATACCTGGCCCTGGTAAAGAGGGAAATGGCAAAGTTCACAACAGTAGAAGTGAAACACGTTCCCCGCGAACATAACGTACGAGCGGACGTGCTGTCCAAATTGGTCAGCACGAAGAAGAAAGGTGGAAACAAATCCGTCATACAAGAAGTACTTCCTCGACCCAGCATCGAGAAGGCCTCCCCGACACTTGACGTGCAGGCGATCGGCGACAACAACTGCTGGATGACCCCAGTCTACAACTACCTCGCCAAAGACGAACTCCCGTCCGACCCAAAGGAGGCCGGCATAGTCAGGCGAAGGGCCTGCTCTTATGTCCTGGTCGAGGACAAACTATACAGACGGGGATTCTCCATTCCGCTGCTCAAATGTGTCGAAGAAGAAATGGTCACGCACATCCTGCACGAAATCCACGAAGGAATCAACGCCCAACATCTCGGCGGAAGATCCCTTGCTCGAAAGGCCCTCCGAGCAGGATACTACTGGCCGACTATGCAAAACGACGCAAAAGAGCACGTAAAGAAGTGCGATAAATGCTAACGGCACATGGACATGCACCTAGCCCCGCCTAACGAGCTCAAGACTATGTCCTCCCAGTGGCCATTCGCCTGGTGGGGCCTAGACATCCTAGGACCCTTCGTGGTAGGATCAAGTCAGAACAAGTACCTCATAGTGGGCGTGGATTATTTCACAAAGTGGATAGAAGCAGAACCTCTAGCCAAAATAACTGCCCTCAACATCCTGCGTTTCTATAAACGAAACATCCTTGCATGATTCGGCATTCCCCAAGCGATAGTAACGGACAACGGGATGCAGTTCACGGACAAAAAGTTTCAGGACTTCGTCGCCCAACTGGGTACGAAGCAACACTTCGCATCCGTCGAACACCCCCAAACAAACGGACAGGCTGAGGCAGCTAACCGAGTCATCCTTTGAGGCCTCAAGCGAAGGCTAGACGAAACAAAGAAGGCGTGGGTAGATGAGCTACACAGCGTGCTCTGGGCTTACCGTACAACTCCCCATTCAACGACCGGGGAAACACCTTTCCGTTTAGCATACGGAACCGAGGCTATAATTCCTGTCGAAGTTCACGTACCCTCTAGGCGGACAGAGTCACCCCTAGACGAGGAAATGAACGACTAATCTCTAAGGGAAGAGCTCGACCTCGTCGAGGAAATCAGAACCGGGGCAGCTCTCCGCGAGGCCTCACTGAAGCAAAAGATCACCATCAGGCACAACACCAAAGTGATACGACGAGAGTTCGACGTGGGAAGCCTTGTCCTAAGAAGAAACCACAAAGACTCTCGCGAAGGCAAGCTAGCAGCCAATTGGGAGGGACCTTATCGCATCCGGGCAAAAACGGAAAATGGGGCCTACTACCTAGAACATCTCACTGGGGAAAAACTCGCTCGACCATGGAACGCCGAAAAGCTAAAACAATAATACAACTAAATCCTCGGTTCGATTCGTCGCAACAACGAACATCTACTACCGACCACTATGCGCGTCTAGGTACAAGCGTCGCATATGATTAAAGCACAACCCCGCTCAGTAACGAGCTGGGTAGTTGCTCGACAGCGGTCCTCGATCGAGCATCGTCGTCGCCAAAGTACCATGATTGGCAGAACCCCAGCTCGCGATGGGACATTCACGCCGCAAACTCAGGCCTCAAACGCGACCTGAGCTCCGCTCCCCAGCCAGGACATTCCCCGGCCGTTCGACCAGTTCCCCACACTGTCGAACACATCTACAACGAGCAATCCCCCATAAATATTCGCACAAGTCAAAAGCTCCCAAACACGGGCAGACATACGTTCACAGCAAGCATGCATACAACACTTAGCAAAAATAAACGCAAGTAAAATCATGCACGCGAAGAAGACAAAAATATAATTAATATAACAGATGGCCACAAGGGCCACGATTGTGCGTTATTACATGAAACGGGGCCATGCCCCCAAAAATAAAATTACAAATAATTCAACGGCGCGCAGGCCGGATAAGATACAACAAGGATGCACGGAGGCAACTCAAACTTCCCTTTCTCCGGCACACGGGTAAGGTCCACAGCATCTAATGTCCTTGGCCGCTTCGTCCGCCCGGTCAAAGGTAGTGGAGATCCCCGTGGAGCAGGAGAAGGGGAAGAAGAGGTCCCCACGACAGTTTGAACAAGGGGAGGAGCACGGGCACCTGCAGGCCGGGACTTAGGAGGAGCCGCTCCAGCTTTATTCCTCGCCATAACATTCCTCACCACGCGATCGCGAGCCTGAGGCATCTCACCTGCACAAATGAAAAGACGATCATGTTAGATACGTGGAAAAGAGATAACACAAACAAAATCTAAATAACCAAGACTACCGAGCAGCTTCTCCGCATCCGTGGGAGTCTTGCACTCCAGCAGTGCCTTAACATTGACGAATCTGCGCTCAACTCTCTGGCTCCCATCCTCCTCGAAGATAGGGTTGCCCTTGCTCGTCCAGCAACTTGCAAGACTGAAGGAGTTACCCAGTTCACCAGCTTCTCGTAAGCCACGGTGTCCTACCCGCGCAGCTCGCTCGGCTGGAAGACATAAGCGCTGGGCTTCTTGGAGAAATGGTCGGGTGCCCATCGGATGGGAAACATGTACAGCCTCCGCCCAATATACTTTCCCTCCTCGTTGAGCAGCTCATTCCCATCTTCGTCAACCTCTATCTCCCCGACATATGTGTTATCCTGGGCAACCTCGGACACGGGTTCTACGATGAAATATCGTTCCTTAAACGTTCGGATCGACTCCGAGAACGGCTTAAATAACTTTTTGGGCTGCTTCAAGGAAACCTATCCGTACTTCTTCCCCGTCGGCTGCCTTTGGAGATGGAAAACAGCGAAGAACAGAGGGAGAGTAGTCCCTAGAGTGAGATGCTCGCACACCAATTCAAAAGCCCGGATGAAGGCCAGCGAATTAGGGTGAAGTTGAGAGGGCGCCAACTTCAGATGCTCGAACACCAACCGTTGGAAATCAGTAAAAGGCAGCCTCAGTCCCAGCTCTTTGAAGGCATACTCGTACATCGTAAAGGGGTCCCCGAAATCCGAGCAGACCCGCTCGTCCAAGGTAGGGAAGTGCACCTTCCACTTCCCTTCTGGTCCTACCTCCGTAAAGACGTCTGCCAAAGACTTTGCAAACGTAGAAATATGCTCGGAAGGTTCTGCCATCTCCCACTCTTCTGCACAGAACCCTTCAACGTCTTCCTCCATGACATCCAATTCTTCTTCCTCCGCGACATTGCTCGAGGAGCTCGATGTTGCCGAGCTCGAAGCCGCGGAGCTCGAAGCCGTCGAGCTACTATTCTCCTCGGAGCCAGTTTCCTCCTCGGACGTGTCTAGAATAACTTCTCTGTCTGGCCCCGTCGCCATTATGATCACCTGAAAAGTAGAGAAAGACAATGAATTCGACAGGAAATCAAATCCACCCTTCCACTGCCAAGTCAAGTGAAAGGGCGCGCAAAAGGCTGAGGACAACGTCGCCGACCTAAGCCCTAACATCGAAAGAAAAACTAGAAAAAACTAAAACCTCCCCGCGAGGAGATGCTCGAAATGTATCATCCTCCCCCGAGGAGCTTCCCCGTACTCATGCCCAGATTCCGTCTGAAACTCCACCGGAAACCGCAAAGCTTCACCGGAATCTGGAAACGTTCTACCAGAAAATTCATCGCTTTATCAGAAGATGATCAGACATGGTGGTCACGCACGCACAACTACCGCAACCACGCCGTGGACCATCCTACTCGCCGAACGCACTACCTACTCCGGCGAAGTGCTAGAGGCAGCAAAATGGCAGAACCACCGTCCACCACCAACACTCGCCAGAAATCCACCTATTTTGTCGTCTAACGCTAACCCTAACCACATACAATCTACCACTAACAACAAAAGGAAGTAAAACAAGCTACAAATCAGAAAACTTACTTGATATGAGTAGAAGAAAGAGATTGCTCGAAGCTTGGCACGGTGGTCGGAGGCACTGAAGACGGTGACGGGCAAGAACGCAGAAGAGGCGAAGAGAAATCAGAAAGAAAAAGTGCAAAATGGGACAATCTTCCCCCTTTTATACTGAGGGGCACGTGCACACACGCGCCCGTAGGCCATAATGACTACCCACTAGCCATCATTACCTATTAACTGCTACACGGGGCTCGAAGCACACGTGGCATCCCAACGTTTCCAATTCTGTCTGACGCTCAATCTCCCCGGATACCAGGCAATTGGGTCACGACCACGAATATCACGGACACAGAGAGCCACAAGCACTTCGAGACAATCATCCTCGTCTCCAAACGACGACTCTATGCTAGCTCCCTGGAGCAACGAGCGGTAATTAAGTCATCACTCCCATGCTCGGGAGCAACGACTTGGGGGGCTCCTGTTCTGGACTGGACCAATGGCTAGAATTGGCCCAATCCGCCTCTGCTCTAGAGCGGCCCAAATTGCCTAAGTCCAATCCACAGAGGGGGCAAAAGTGACCTTTATGCCCCTCCAACCGGGCAAGGAATGCAGAGTTCCTCCCCGCGATTGATGCCCGTTACGCACAGCTTTCTCACTGCCCGAACAGCAAAGGACATATGCCCGGAACTGCGTTATGCCCGACATAACGGCTAGTTTCGGGCACCATGCCCGACATAACGACTAGTTTAGGCAGTTACCTATTCTTTGGGGAAAACGGTTATTTCGCCCCGAAAATAGGACCGTTGGCCACGCGCTGGGGGCTCTATATAAACCCTCTCGCTTGAGAGGGTCAGGTATCCAATATTCACCCTAAGAATTCACTCTTTGTACTTACCCCTTTTTCTCTGACCTTTACTTACTTGAGCATCAGAGTGCCTTGCAGGTACACCCCCTCCTCCTCTCCATACGACCAGCATCCATGACGCACTTGGCGGCCTGATTCTACAGGATCTGATCCAGCCTCCACGATCAGAAATAATGTCATGTTAAATATGCCTTAAACAACTTTCAATTAGCATTGGGAGTTCATAACATTTCAAGTTTAGACGCAAAAGTGAAACAAACACCAAACAATGTCATTTAAGTTCTTAGAAATTAGCATACTTGTAACATAAGCAAAAGAGAAACATGAAAGGAGTATACACATGTTGGATGGGTCAAAGTCAGTACCTAATGACCTCTAATAGGTCCTATCTAAGTCCTAAAAGAGTTAGAAGAACAAGGAACATACAAAGATTAGGCAACTAGACAAACAATGTTCAAGTAGAAAGTGTAAAACAAGTTTATGTTCCATGAGGTATGAAATGCAATTAGAGGTTATTATGCATCATGAAAATAGGGATGTATATTATGGGTCATGTATGATGAGGTGAGAGGCAAATTGGAAGCATCATGCTAAGGCATACTACACAAGCACACAAGTAGATATAAGTTTATGCATTAATGTCATATTTACAAGTCATGCAGCTTTAAAAAGAGTAAAATGAGATTAGAAGTCAAGTGGGAATGATTAATGATGTTCAAGGTCAGTAAGCATGTCATACTTCATTTGGTTCTCATGTCTCAAAAGAATTAGGGAAGAGATGTCATTAAAAGAACCACAAAGGAAGTGCAAACCAATAGGGCAAGTTTAGGTTCAAACAAGCATACACAATTCAAGAAATATGCATCAATGAATGACCTATAATTGAATTCTAAAGACCTATAATCCCTATCATACATGTCCCCAAGTATCTTAATCAATTTAGCAATGAATGGCATAGAGAAAATCACAAAACCCTAAGGTATAGTCTTGAATCACATCCATGAACAAAGGTGCATTTAAACAATCCAAAAGAAAATGATTAAAGGCCCTAAAAATTAAATGGAGTCAAGCAAATTTATGTGAAATCAGTGGCCAAACATGACCCAAAATATGGGACCAAAACTCCTTTTCATCAAGCTTAAACAATGCTAAAACAACTCATCATGGTCAATTAACAATCATGTACAAAATGGCGTCAAGCATGCCATCAAAAGTAGCCTAACAATTTAGAAAAAATTGCATAAGGCTCTCCAATGTGTGCCTAATACATGCACCAAATGGCCTGTAAAAAATCAGTTCTTAACTAGTTACAAAAAATCAAGTATGCAACAAGTATTGCAAAGTATGATCACATGAATATACTTCAAAGAAAATTTAATAAAAAAATCAAAACAAACCAAAATGCAAAGTAAAAAATTACCAAAAATTAAAAGACATGTTTAAGATCTACCATGAATTTATCCATAATTTTTTAGTGATCACAAGTATTTTTAAAATTGGCGTTTTGAAACGGATAGAAAAATAAAATAAACACTAGCAATATGGCCAGGGGGTGCGCCATTAGCAATCACGTAGTTCACCTAATACTGGGCCCAACAAATGGGGGCGCAAAAAGCATTTTCTGCCGGGCCCATACGTTCATAAATCCTTGTACCAAAATTTGAAAAAAAAAAGAAAAGAGTGGGAAACATGGCCATGTGCTCAGCATGTGAGCTCATATTCAGTGGCACAATCCTAGCCACACGATAAATCCTAAAGCTGCAATGCTCTCTCACTCTCAACACTCCTACATGCAAAGTCAAACCCTAGCAACACATGTCCATCCACCAGCGGTGTCGTCAGTAATAATTATTACAACCCTTTTCAATCATTAGCACTCAAATTTGCAATTATTGCCAGATTATGACTTAATTATGAGGATGAAAAAGAGAATATTCCACGCATGACTCCCCATCTCATTAATACAGTGGCAGTTTCTCATTGGCTATCATAAAAAGAAGAAAAATAACCACTCGCACGATGACACATCATCGTCATCAACCTCTCACCACCATAAAACCAAAAAAATAACACGCATAAACCGTATTTTTCCTCAATCTTTGATCCAACATAACTCCCTCAATTCTTGATAAAATTCAACGAAATTTGAACCAAAATTATAGTACTAAATGAGACGAACACAACCATAACAAATATAGTTCAAAACAAAGCCTTAATCACACAAATAAGTGAACACAAAGTCACGGTTTCCATAACACAACCATCAAAATTTCACGTTTCTTCTTAATTTTCTAACCAGCACGCATTGCCTACACTCCATAGGACTTCAATATGCACTCCTCCATCATCCTAATCTCATAATACTACAATGGATGCTATGAGATTCAGAAAATGGTACCTTGCTGAAATGTGAGCCTTGCGACTTGATGAATCTTAGAAGCCTTATGCAGAGTCAGTTGAAGCGAAATAAACGCTTTTTGAAACCGTTAACCGTGCAAAACAGATTATTGATGATGAAGATGAAGAACTCCAAAACCTTCAATGGTGGAGTTAAGCCTCAAACGATGCAAACAGAAAGAAGCTTCTATCGTGGTGATGAAGAATCAAAGAGAAATTCGTGGAAATCTTCAAGAACCAGAGAGAAATCCAGGGCTGAAACTTGAGAGTGAGAGAGAGAGTTTCGTTTGTGTGGTGAAAATTGGATCTAACTAACTCGGTTAGAGGCAGTTAGAAGCTTATATATGCTGTTAGAGGGAGTTAACCGGGGTTAGAGTGTGGTTAGGACCTTGGTTAGTGAAAATGAGAAAATGGAAAATGAATATTAATGGGAGTGTTGGCACGGGTCAATTTTGGTTTCATGGATATGCATGATGATGATTATGATGGCATAGTGATATTTAATGTTAGTACAAGTCTGAGTTTTTCTGTTCACACGATAAGTTTCTCCTTTTTTGTTTTTTCATGGCTATATAGAGTATGGTTATGTGTATATGCATGAAGGGTAAGGCTTGGTTTGGTTGTTAAGGGCAAGATGTGATAAGCATGGAGTATCATAGGGGTTATACGCATGCTGGAGCAAGAATAGAAAGTTTTGGTTTGAATTTTCACTTACTTAATGGTGAAGGAAACATATGGCAAGGTGATAATTTTCAACAAGCATCTCTCAATGAATTTTGGACCAAATTACACAAACTTGGTGTCTTTGGAAAGCTCTCACATGGTACAACAAATCTCATGTTCAATGCGACTTGAATTAAGGCTTAGAATGTATTTGAAATTAGCCTTAAAATCAAGACCATATAACTGACTTTTAACATTAAAATTTTCTAAGTGTTTTTGTGTCATGACCAACTTTGAGATGTCAACTTTGAAGCTCCATAATTTTTTATTGGTAAATCCAAATGACAAGTTCTTGGCATATTTGGAAAGCTTGAAAAACACTCTACAACTCTCATGTTTAACCAAAATTGGATTGAAGCTTGCATCATGGTTGAATTTGGCTTGGAAGTTAACACATTATTACTTGAAACTTACTATAAAAGGAAAGTTCTAAAAAGAGAATTTCCAAAAATAGTAAGATTTCCACAAATGGCAACTTTCCACAAAATCTTAATTTTTTTATGATTCTTTTGACATTTCTTGACCAAATTTCACCCATTGGACATATTTGACATGATGAAAATTAATTTGACCCGAAAAGGTCAGGAGTTGACTTTTTCCTTGATCAATTGACTTTAAATCCAGTGCATCTGATTTTCGATCATCTGGCCAATTAAAACCCTTGTAAAAGACATTGACGGCTCAAATTTCATTCATAGACACTTAAAGGCATGTGGAGTATCATGGAATCAAGTTTCGTCCAAAAATCAGAAATAAACTGACTTTTATGCAAAACCCTAATTTGGTCCCTAAAAGTCAGGAGAAACTGATAGGTCTTCAAAATTCAAATTCCCTTGACTATGTTGTGGATTACCTCAGACCAAGAAGACTCATGTGATGAGATGATGTCAATGACGCAAGCTCCCTACTTATGGGGTGTCTCTAGCTCAGATGGTCAAAACCTTAATTGATGATCAACCATTATGCAAGTACATTCTCCATTCATTCCCTTGCCAGATTCAAATTCTTGATGACATGATGGGCCATATGAATTACCTTGGGGATATGGCAAGCTTCTATGGATTGATGAATTGTTCCTCATTCTCCTTGCCTTGCATAATACAGAGATGGTGACACCCCTGATACCATGCCTTATGAAAGCTAATGATGCATATGCAAATGTTTATGTCCTAGATGTAAATGAAATATGAAGCACAAGCCATTTATTGGGAATAAATAAGAGGGCAAATTTTGAGATGTTACAATGGGGAAACACACTAACATTCAAGCTCTCCAGCATGTTTTCCAAAACTACTCCATCGTCTTTGGTAAAACTTTCAATCTTTCAAAATCCTTTGTTTACTCGGGTTCTACCACCAATTCCCATATTGAATGGATCATTTCCAACATTGGGTTCACAAAAGGATTTCTCCCTTTTGATTATTTAGGCATTCCGATTTTCAAGGGGCGGCCAAAGTCCATTTATTTATCTCCAATTTTGGACATAATCATTCAAAAACTTGCAGCTTGGAAGGGTGTTTTGCTTTCAATGGCTGAGAGATTAACTCTTGTTAAATCCATAGTTCACAGCATAATTTCCTATTATATCAATATCTACTCTTGGTCGATATCATTACTTTAAAAAATCGATTGTGCTTGCAGAAATTTTATATGGATTCGAGATATCCACAAAAGATCTCTCTTCATGGTCTCATGGAAGACGACTTACAGGCCTTATGTTCAAGGAGGTTTATGTATTCATTTCTTGGTTCGATCGAATAAGGCTACTAACCTCCGACTCTTGTGGTAGATGAGATCCAGCAAGGAGGATTAGGCGATTCTCCTTCGAAACTGAGTCTTGAAGAGAAATGGTGTCATTAAGTATCATATATTTTCGTTGTTTTGGATTGGAATTAAAGCTCAGGCTTCAGTTCTTGATAATCATTCGACGTGGTCTTTGGGAAATGGCCAGGATATTCATTTTTTGACTGATACTTTGGTGTGATTATCCTCTCATTCTTGATACCTCCGTTGAATTCTTGCGCTCTAAAGGTATCATGGTTAACTCATTTGTTGTTGGTTTTATAATCAATGAACATTGGTCGTTTCCTACTGATTGGGATTTGTGGTTCCCTTTTCTGCATGATTTGCTTCTTGCTGTTCTTGATAATTCCATTCTGCTGCAAGATCTGCTTGTGTGGGAGAATAATGTTATGTGACTGTTATCTTGTAAAAAGGCTTATCTTTTTAAAGAGGGTCCTACAACTGATTATCTGTGGGCTAAAAATCTTTTGTGTAGTGATATTCCTCCCAACGAGACTTTGTTGGTCTGGAGGCTGCTTCATGACGAAATTCCTACTGAAGTTATGGTTCGGTCGAGGGGCATTCCTTTGGCATCTTCTTGCTGTTTCTACTATGCTTGTGAGGAAAGTACTAAGCACTTATTCTTCCAATGTCCTTTTGCGAAATCTCTTTGGTTTTGGATTTTATGGAAAACCAGGACCACTTCTAATCCTAATAATCTGGCTGAGTGGTTACTTATTTGCAAGCCTAATTTCCCCAAGCAATCTGATCTTGTGGTGAAAGTTGCCTTCATTTTTACGATTAATCAAATTTGGGCTGCTAGGAACAAACTCAATCATGATAACTTGAAGCCAAACAAAATAAACTCTATCACAATAATTCAAAACTAAACTCTGCTGACCAGTAACAGAGTTTCTAATCGCTCCTCCATTTCGATTGTGGATTTTGTCTTGATAAAAGCTTTTGGTGTTATAATTCGTCATCCTTGTGCTCCTAATATAACTAAAGTTTTATGGTGTCCTCATAACTCGGGGTAGGTTAAAGTTAATTGTGATGATGCTTATTGTTCGAATACCAATGACAGTGGATGTGATGGTATATTTAGAAACAACATTGAGGATTTTATGCTAGTTTTACGGAGAATTTACAAACAAGGTCTTCGGTTACTTCTGAGTTCCTAGTTGTTCTGAGAGCGCTTGATATTGCAAAGTCTCGTTGGTGAAAGTTTTGGATTGAAATAGATTGTTTATTGGTTATCAAAGCATGCTCCAACCATAGATTGATTCTTATTGGTCTTCAAAATAGATGGCTGGAGAGTACTAGCCATACTAACTTTACAAATATTATTTTCACGCACATATTTAAGAAAGATAATTCTTACGCTAATTTTTTTTGCTAATATGGGTATCAGTACAAATTCCTTAATTATTTTTGTTTCTATCTGTAACACCCTTTTCTACCCCACAATTATCGCAGCGGAATAAACATAAAATCATAGTCAAATCAGAATCACCTCAAAGGGTGCACATTTCTCAATAAAATCAAATCAACAAAATATGCTCTGTAAACAACGAGTTTTCCTCAAAATAACTCAAAATACCTTCAAAGGGCAGCAGAACCACCATAACCACAAAAATCTCACAAAAAGGGTTTATTAAAATAAACCATAGTCATCAAATAATCAATAAAATAACAGCCAAATAAAACTCAACATGGTTCGACTCAATGACCCAACCCGATGTTACACTATCAGAGCAAGACCCTCTACATCGACCAAAATGAAAATAACTTCAAAAGGTCCTCAAAAGCATCCACAGCTAATCCTGATCACCTGCACGTTACCCACGTGGAGGCAACATTCAAACAGGCAGGGTGAATAATACAATTCATTATAATCAATATAAAATAAGATATGCATAAAAATGGCGTCATCATCATATACAACATCATCAGAGTCATCACAGAGGATCAACAATCACAACATCATAAAATCACATCAATAATGCCACATAAATGCAATGCACAACAAGACTCATGCATGTGGTACCAATCGTCACAGTCGATGGACACTTAGGCCATCACCCTCCAAAGATCCCCGTCATTAGGATCGGTTCCACACAAGAACCGGAGCACGTCATAAACCACTTCACATCCATGCAATGGGATGGAAGCCAAAATAGACCAAAGTCTAACATCATCATCACTGGACCGAAGTCCTAACATCCTCACCAAAATATGTTATGAATGCATGATGCACAACGTCATAATCATCATCATCAATAAAAGTCATCACGTGCATCATCATTCATCATAATCTCATATTCGTCATATAGTCATTTATTCATCAAAACATCATGCATCATCATCTTATAATCATCAATATAGCTCATGATAATTCACATCAGTATTTAATCATCAAACATCAGGTATAAACAACTCATAATCATCAATACACTTGGGTAATTCATATCATCACTTAATCATCCTACATCGTATATAAACAACTCATAATCATCAATATACATCACAGTAAATCATATCATCAAATATTCCCTCAAAACATCACGAAATCATCATCTCATAATCATCAATAACATCATGGTAAATCGTCAGAAAAATCACAGCATCAAAACATCAAGACAGTACAACATCATAAAACAAAATTTGCGAACAGCAGGTGTTCGCTTCAGAGTTCGCCGTGCGAACTCATTCGCTGGGATGTTCGCTTTGCGAGCTCCAGCGAATCCCCCAACTCCCACACAAAACCAGAGGAATCCCCCCTCACTCTGTCTCCCTCGCTACACTCATTCGCTGTGCAAAGCCATTCGCTAGGACGTTCGCTTTGCGAACTTTACGTCATTTAATATTTCATCTTAGTATCATCAAACAAAGTCATCGCGCATTCGCTGCGCTACTCGCCTTGCGAGCCTGGGCGAGTATTCGTCTTGCGAAGGAATTGTTCGCTTTGCAAACTCGCGATTTCAGGAAAACGCTGCTACACATCAGTAGCATAACAGACCCAAAACACCTTACGAATTCAACATCAGTTCACCCAAAACATCCCTAAGGCATCATGGCAAATCAAAGGCGTACAACTTACGACATTTTGGTCGATTAATTCCATTATCCTAACTCAAAATCACCTAAACCTTCACAAACTATCAAGGTTCCCATAAACCCCATAAATCTCTTTCTCATACAAGATCCCACATATCATAAAAAAGGTTTAGCCTCGAAGGCTTATTTTTAGCTGAATCAGTTCAACCCTTAATAATCCATCATCGATCCTCAGAAATACCCCTAAATCATCAATAACTCATAAACCCTTCAAAAACCCTAAAACCCTCAAAATCAACTTTAAAATTACATCGAATCTCTATATTGAAAACAATGAAAGGTAATACTCCCCGTACCTTAGATTGTCGATTCAGAGCTTTCTCTATTGAGTCTTTGGAAACCTTATCGAATCCCCGCCTTTCCCTTTTTTCCTCAGAGCTCTCGCCTTTTTTCCTTCTTTTCACGGTCTAACACAAAAATGAATCCTAATCTTCTCAATTCCTCCTTTTTGGTTAAACTTAACCTTTGGGCCTCTAAATGGGCTTTTCCCATAATACCCTTACTAATCCTCCTCAAAAGTCCATCTTACCCTTAATTCCTCTAATATTATTTAAATTAATAATAATACTAATATATTCCATATTATATACTATTATTTGATTAAATAACCAAAATTCCACACAATGCCCAAAACACCAGAATTCGCCAAAAATCGCAAATATTATATTTAAATAAATTAAATAAATATTCTTATAAATTTGAGGTGTTACAACTCTCCCCCACTTAAAGAATTTTCGTCCTCGAAAATTACCTCAAGGAAATAGAGTCGGATACGACTCCCTCATCTGATCTTCACGTTCCCAAGTCCAACTTTCGCCAGCTGGTCCGCCCCACAACACCTTCACCAAAGTTATGCCTTTACCCCGCAGTTGCTTCATATCTCGATCGTCAATCTGCACAGGTAAAGCTTTCACCGTCAGGTTATCCCTTACTTATACATCATCCATCTGAATCACATGTGACAGATCAGAAATGTACCTCCTCAACTGAGACACATGGAACACGTCGTGCAAATTCGCATGTGACGGTGGTAAAGCAATTCGATAGGCTACCTCTCCTATCCTCTATAAAATTTGATATGGACCAACAAAACGTGGAGTGAGCTTCCTAGACTTCAAAGTTCGATCCACACCAGTCACTGGCGTCACCCTAAAAAAACACGTAACCTCCCTCTTGGAATTCAAGTGTCTTTCTTCTCTTATCATGGTAGCTCTTCTGGCGACTCCGCGACGCTCTCATCCTTTCTTGGATCATCTTAATCTTCTCGGTCGTCTCTTGCACAATCTCAGGTCCGAGTACAACACTCTCGCCCGACTCATACCAACACTAAGGAGTCCTACATCTTCTCCCATACAAAGCTTCATAGGGCGCCATTCCAATACTAGTATGAAAACTATTATTGTACGTGAACTCAATCAACGGCAAATGGCTATCCCAAGATCCTCCATGATACAACACACAAGCTCTCAGCAAATCCTCTAAGGATTGGATAGTCCTTTCTGTCTGTCCGTCCGTCTGCGGATGATAAGCAGAACTCATCCTCAACTTAGTACCCAAAGCATCTTGCAAACTCTTCCAGAATCTAAATGTAAATCTTGGATCTCTATCCGACACAATGCTTGAAGGTATCCCATGCAACTTCACAATCTCCTCAATGTACATCTCGGCTAACCTCTGCATAGAATGATTAATCCTCATCGGCAAGAAATGAGCCGATTTAGTTAATCTATCCACAATCACCCAAATAGAATCATTTCCCTTAGCAGTCCTCGGCAATCCCGACACAAACTCCATGGAAATACCCTCCCATTTCCATTCTGGAATATTCAACGACTACATCATACCTAAAGGCTTCTGATGCTCAAACTTCGACTTCTGACAAGTCAAACACACGTAAACAAACTCTGCAATATCCTTCTTCATACCTGGCCATCAAAATAGCTTCTTCAAATTCTGGTACATCTTCATAGCACCGGGATGAATACTCAATCTACTTCGATGTCCTTCCTCAAGAATGCTCTTCTTAATTCCTGGAATATCTGGAACACACACTCTATCTCGAAACCTCATCACACCATCCTCGTCGATCCAGAATTTTCCTCCGTTACCTTGGTTGCTCAAAATCAACTGGTCAACTAACTTCAAGTCAGATCGTTGTCCCACCCTGATCTCTTCCAAGATACCACTAGTCAACTTCTACATTCCCAACTTCACACTGCCAGGAGTCTCTTCACACACAAAACTCAAATCTTGGAATTTCTCAATTAATTCCAATTCTTTCACCATAAGCATTGACATATGCAATGACTTCCTGCTCAATGCATCAGCCACTACATTTGCTTTGCCCGGATGATAGCTCAAGTCAAAATCGAAATCCTTCAACAGCTCTAACCACCTTCTCTGCCTCATATTCAATTCTTTCTGATCAAATAAGTACTTCAGACTTTTATGATCACTGAACACTTCAAACTTAGAGCCAAACAGATAATGTCTCCAAATCTTCAACACAAACACCACAGCGGACAATTCCAAGTCATGTGTAGGATAATTCCTCTCATGAGCTCACAATTGTCTCGAAGCATAGGTAACAACTTGACCATTCTGCATCAGCACTCCACCAAGACCCATCTTCGACGCATCACAATACACCACAAATGATTCGCTCGAATTAGGCAAAATCAACACTGGAGCGGTCGTCAACCTCTTCTTCAATTCCACAAAACTCTCTTCGCAAGCTACATCCCACACAAACGATTGACCCTTTCGAGTCAACTGAGTCAAAAGTAATACCGACTTAGAAAAACCCTCGATAAACTTGCGGTAATAACCCGCCAATCCCAGAAAAATTCGTATCTCAGTAGCAGACTCCAGAGTCTCTCACTGTAACACAACATCAATCTTAGAAGGAGCTACAACAATTCCACCACTTGAAATCACATGGCCAAGAAAATTCACTTCCTTCAACCAAAACTCACACTTCGACAGTTTCACATACAACTTCTTCTCTTTCAGCACTTGCAACACAGTCCTCAGAATATCGTCAATAAAAACCACCACAAACTTATCCAAATACTCATGAAAAATCCGATTCATATACTCCATGAACACCAGGTGCATTAGATACGCCAACCGACATCACAACATACTCATAGTCATCATACCTCATCCTGAAAGTTGTCTTTGGAATATCATCAGGCTTAACACGAATCTGACAATAACCAGACCTTAATTCAATCTTGCTAAACACACAGGCACCTACCAATTAATCCATCAAATCATCAATCCTCAGAAATGGATACTTATTCTTGATCGTTACTTTATTCAACTATCTATAATCCACACACCATCTCATAGTACCATCTTTCTTCTTCATCGATAACACAGGAGCACCCCACAGAGAGACACTCGGTCGAACAAATTTCATCCCAAGCAACTCTTCCAATTATTTCTTCAATTCTCCTAACTCAGATGCAGACATCTGGTAAGGAGCTATTGACACCGGACTCATACCTGGTATCAAATCCGCCGCAACCTCTACCTCACGCTCTGGAGGCCAATCACTTACGCCATCAGGAAACACTTCCGAAATTTCACAAACAAAAGGTAAAACACCAACTTCTCCACGTTCACTAATACTCAAAATTACCCTCAACATAAACGTTTCGGCACCATCCTGCATCGACTCATCAAAACCATCTGTAAGCAGTTGGCTTAACTTCAAACAATTCACTGCGCACACCACTTAAGCTCGCAAGACACGTCTATCCCATCCAACATGATCCCGTCTATTATCAACAAGAGATTAAGGGTGATCAGTTCCTCAATTTGTCAATAACAGCCGACTATCATGAGGCGGTACAAACTATCCTACCAAACCATCGTAGCGTCCAAGACCACACTTAGCCATTGTTCCACGCTTGAAGCATCTTGGAGAAACACCATCTTCTCCCCCACTTGTTTCATTCCCAACCTGTAAATGGAAAACAAAATAAGCATCGATAATGTTTTCACACACATGTCGTACACTAGGGAATATACAACATTAGACAACCTGGCCGGACGGACCGACCTGCTCTGATACCACTAATGTAACACCCTTTCCTACCCCACAATTACCGCAGCGAAATAAACATAAAATCACAGTCAAATCAGAATCACCTCAAAGGATGCACATTTCTCAATAAAATCAAATCAACAAAAGATGCTCTGTAAACAACAGGTTTTCCTCAAAATAACTCAAAATGCCTTCAAAGGGCAGCAGAACCACCATAACCACAAAAATCCCACAAAAGGGTTTATTAAAATAAACCATAGTCATCAAATAATCAATAAAATAACAGCCAAATAAAACTCAACATGGTTCGACTCAACGACCCAACCCGATGTTACACTATCAGAGCAAGACCCTCTACATCGACCAAAATGCAAATAACTTCAAAAGGTCCTCAAAAGCATCCACAACTAATCCTGATCACCTGCACGTTACCCACGTGGAGGCAACATTCAAACAGGCAGGGTGAGTAATACAATTCATTATAATCAATATAAAATAAGATATGCATAAAAATGACGTCATCATCATATACAACATCATCAGAGTCATCACAGAGGATCAACAGTCACAACATCATAAAATCACATCAATAATGCCATATAAATGCAATGCACAACAAGACTCATGCATGTGGTACCAATCGTCACAGTCGATGGACACTTAGGCCATCACCCTCCAAAGATCCCCGTCATTAGGATCGATTCCACACAAGAACCGGAGCACGTCATAAACCACTTCACATCCACACAATGGGATGGAAGCCACAATAGACCGAAGTCTAACATCATCATCACTGGACCGAAGTCCTAACATCTTCACCAAAATATGCTATGAATGCATGATGTACAACGTCATAATCATCATCATCAATAAAAGTCATCACGTGCATCATCATTCATCATAATCTCATATTCATCATATCGTCATTTATTCATCAAAACATCATGCATCATCATCTTATAATCATCAATATAGCTCATGATAATTCACATCAGTATTTAATCATCAAACATCAGGTATAAACAACTCATAATCATCAATACACTCGTGATAATTCATATAATCACTTAATCATCCTACATTATATATAAATAGCTCATAATCATCAATATACATCACAGTAAATCATATCATCAAATTTCCCTCAAAACATCACGAAATCATCATCTCATAATCATCAATAACATCATGGTAAATCGTCAGAAAAATCACAGCATCAAAACATCAAGACAACACAACATCATAAAACAAAATTCGCGAACAGCAGGCGTTCGCTTCAGAGTTCGCCGTGCGAACTCATTCGCTGTGATGTTTGCTTTGCGAGCTCCAGCGAATCCCCCAACTCCCACACAAAACCAGAGGAATCCCCCCTCACTCTGTCTCCCTCACTACACTCATTCGCTGGGACGTTCGCTTTGCCAACTTTACGTCATTTAATATTTCATCTCAGTATCATCAAACAAAGTCATCGCGCATTCGCTGTGCTGCTCGCCTTGCGAGCTTGGGCGAGTGTTCGCCTTGCAAAGGAATTGTTCGCTTTGCGAACTCGCGATTTCAGAAAAGCGCTGCTACACATCAGTAGCACAACAGACCAAAACACCTTACGAATTCAACCTCAGTTGACCCAAAACATCCCTAAGGCATCATGGCAAATCAAAGGCGTACAACTTACGACATTTAGGTCGATTAATTCCACTATCCTAACTCAAAATCACATAAACCTTCACAAACTCTCAAGGTTCCCATAAACCCTATAAATCCCTTTCTCATACAAGATCCCACATATCATAAAAAAGGTTTAGCCTCGAAGGCTTATTTTGACCCGAATCAATTCAACCCTTAATAATCCATCATCGATCCTCAGAAATACCCCTAAATCATCAATAACTCATAAACCCTTCAAAAACCCCAAAACCCTCAAAATCCACTTTAAAAAACATCGAATCTCTATATTGAAAACAATGAAAGGTAATACTCCCCATACCTTAGAATGTCGATTCAGAGCTTTCTCTATTGAGTCTTTGGAAACCTTCTCGAATCCTCGCCTTTTCCTTTTTTCCTCAGAGCTCTCGCATTCTTTCCTTCTTTTCACGGTCTAACACAAAAATGAATCCTAATCTTCTCAATTCCTCATTTTTGGTTAAACTTAACCTTTGGGCCTCTAAATGGGCTTTTCCCATAATACCCTCACTAATCCTCCTCAAAAGTCCATCTTACACTTAATTCCTCTAATATTATTTAAATTAATAATAATACTAATATATTCCATATTATATACTATTATTTGATTAAATAACCAAAACTCCACAAAATTCCACACAATGCCCAAAACACTAGAATTCGCCAAAAATATCGCGAATATTATATTTAAATAAATTAAATAAATATTCTTATAAATTTGAGGTGTTACACTATCCCTACTGGAATTAGAGGAAATTTTATAAAAATTAAGTTAAATATACTTTTCTTTAAATTTTCTCGCTTTTGATGGGGATTTTTTCGTTCCTCTTTTTACAGTCCCTTGGCTGTTCAACATTTTTCTTTTAATATTATAAAGCTTTATTAAAAAAGATTATCAACTATATAAGAAGTTCTTACATTATTGCAAATTTTATGTGAGCTACAATTTTTCTACTTATACAAAAAGAGATTGATAGGATCGATCTACCACAAATTATCAATATGACATTGAAAACAACAACAATTATCATTGGACTATTATTGACAATTACTCCAAATTAAAAATAATTTTGATTTTTCAAAACTCAATTAAAAATAGTTTTGCTTTTTGAGCATTTTAAAACACAAAAAACATGACCAATGGAGTTTTTCATCATAAAAATTGTGGACCGTTGTGAAATGTGTGGTTTTTTTTTTTTTTTTTTTTATCTTTTACAAATATCACCAAAATATAATAGAGTCATTTTAACATTTCTCACCATTCATCTTTCTCGTGCACTGTTGAGGTTTAAAGCTTCCACCTTTTGAACCATTTCATTCTCTCTCTCTCTCTCTCTCTCTCTCTCAAATGGAAGGAGGAGGAGGACAAAACTGCACCAGCTTCAAATCATGGCAGGAAGAGATTTACTGGACCCATTTCCAGTTCATCCATTTCACCCAATTTCTGCATAACGATTTTCAACAACAACTTGTAAGTAAACCCCTTTTCATTTTTTCTTTCTTTCCATGCTCTTAATTCAATAAAAATCAAACCTTTATTAGGTTTTCATATTTGGGTGTTTCAGAACATGCACTTCATATTCATACTATTTTCAACTTTTTTTTTTCTCTTTCACTTTCATAATTTGAACTTGCCCATTTTTTAAATTGTGTATATTTTTACAATTCCTTTTATTGCAATTAGTTCTGTTGTAGAAAGTTTTGAGCTTTTCATTATTGGATACATGTTAAAGTTTTCCTTTTTTTGCCATTATAATGATGATGTTCTACAGAAATAAATTTGCTTGTTTTTGAATAATGGGTTTGGAACTGTGGCATTAGCTCTAGATCTGTTGTGCTTTTGAGCTTTCATTGCGATGAAATCATGCTTTTGTGTCTGTAAAGGAAATTAAAAAAACCCATTAGATCTTGAAGTTTTAGGTGGAGACGTGTCGTATGTGATAATGGAGCATTGGTCTGTTGTTATTCTCGGCGATCTCCCTAACCATTTTTATTGGTTTATTATTCTTTTCAGCTGAATGTGCCTCAATCTCAAATGGAAATTTTATATTTTGATTGCAGGCACTTCCCAAAACATTTTCGAACAATGCAAAGAAGAAGTTGCCAGGAAATGTGACCCTTAAAAGTCATAGTGGAGTTGTGTGGAATATAGGGCTGACAACTAGAGATGATTCTGTTTACTTCACGAACGGTTGGCAAAGATTTGTGAAAGATCACTCTTTGAAGGAGAATGACTTCCTTGTCATTAAGTACAATGGTAAATCACACTTTGAGGTTTTAATCTTTGATGGAGAATGCTTTTGTGAGAAAGCAGCTTCTTACTTTGTCGGAAAATGTGGAGATGCTCAAACTGCAACGGGAGGAGGACAGAAAGGCAACGGCTTCAAATCATGGGAGGAAGACATTTACTGGACTCATTTCCAGTTCATCCGTTTCACACAATTTCTGAGCAACCATTTTGAACAACAACTTGTAAGTAACTGCTTTCCTCTTTTTCTTTCCTTCCATGTTCGAAAATAAACAAAATGAAACCTTTCTAACGTGTTCATATTTGGGTATTGTCTACATGCACTTCACGTTCATTCTATTTTTGACAGGTTTTTTCTTCATTATTTGAACTTGCCTATGTATCGTAATCTCAAACGGAAGTTTTATATTTTTGTTGCAGGCACTTCCTAAAACATTTTCAAACAATGTAAAGAAGAAGTTGCCAGAAAATGTGACCCTTAAAGGTCCTAGTGGAGTTGTGTATGATGTAGGGCTGACAACTAGAGACGATACTTTGTACTTCACGAACGGTTGGCAGCAATTCGTGAAAGACTACTCTTTGAAAGAGAATGATTTCCTTGTCTTTAAGTACAATGGTAGATCACATTTTGAGGTTTTAATCTTTGATGGAGAAAGCTTTTGCGAGAAAGCTGCTTCTTATTTTGTCGGAAAATACAGACATGCTCAAACAGAACAAGGGGGCGGTGACAAGGCAAAGGAGACAAACAATTCTGTTGAAGAAGCCAATATGGCTTATAATGGTGACGTTGAATGTGGTTTGCATGAGAAATTTCGGCATCTTAACAATATAGGAAAACCATTAGCAGCACCTTTTGGAACTACCAATGAAAAATCTTTTAATGCTGGTGTTGAATTTGCTTCACCTGAGCATGTCATGGCTGATGCAGTCACTAAGACCGCATCAGCAGCGTTTCCCTCTCAACCAACGGGTAAAAGAACCAAGAGACCTGATAATGAGGCTACAGCTGTCCAGAATAATCGGCAAGGAACATCACCAATAGCAGGTAATTCTTGTGAGAAAGAACTTGATTGTGTGTATCTATCTGGATTCTGGACATGAATCTCATTTTGAATCCTGATGCACTAGGATATATTATGTTTTACTCTTAACGAATCACGACCTAAACTTGTTGGCTATAATGCCAGGTTGGAAAACTAACTTTTTTAGTATGCTTAGCGCAAAACATGGTGTCGCTAGCCATGAGACTTCTAAAGATACGCCAATGAATCCTAAAGTCAGCTCAAAACCCAAAAACAAAGCTGGTCTGTCGGATAAAAAGTTGTCAAAGATTGGTCAAGAAGCTGTTTTATCCACAGACATGAATAACCTTGGTGGAACTTCAAATACTCCGAAGAAGATGGGGATTTGCTCCATGTCAAAAACTGCCCATAAAAAGTTGGGTAAGGTTTTTTTCTTTATTTGATCACTAGATGGTAAATTATATTGCACTGTTGATCTATTTCTTAAGTTTCTGCCACAAGTTTCTATAAGTATTTTGTTTCTACCTTCCAAATTATGACTACAGTCTTGTTTGAACTGTAAACTAAGACAGCTACACCGAAGAGACATCGTGTTGACGATGAACTAAGCTCCCAGGCTAAAGCTGATTTGAAAATGTTGGCTTCACTCGAAAAACAAAAAGCAGCCGAAGCTCTTAATTCCCCATTTCCTAATTTTGTGACAATCATGAAGAAGTTAAACGTCAGTGGATCACGCACTTTGGTGAGTAATACACATTTCACAACTCACGTGTGTTTAAAATCGATATCATTGCTAAATTATTTACGCTGCAGAGAATCCCACAAGAGTTCGCTTCTGCACATCTCCCCGACAACAAAACAGAAATTACGCTTCGCAATGCAAGAGGCGAATGTTGGACAGTGAACTCCATCCCGGATAGTAAAGGGGGAAAAGCTCACACCTTGTGTGGGGGATGGATGTCCTTTGTTCGTGCTAATGGCATAAATATTGGCGATACTTGCGTTTTCGAGCTCGTTTCTCATCTTGTCATACAGGTTCATGTATCTGGAGTTGGAAAGGAAGGTCTTGACCATCAAAATGCGAATTTGAATCTTAATGATGCTCCATCTACCTGCTAAACTTTTCTTGTTGGTTAGACAGATAAATGAGTCTCCAATGAAGGTTTTTGTGTGGCAAGAGTATCAAAAGACTTGGTTGTTTCATGCTGTCTCTTACCATTCAAATTCCAATTAGTTGTATAATTGCTAATCTAGATCATAGACTGCATGCATTAATTATCTATGCTGCTTTGTAGTTCATATCATTGTTAATTTGTGATTGTTTTCTACTGTAACATTAAGTAAGCTCCTTAAATGTTGGTCTTGAACATATATTAAGAAAATTATAGTGTACTAAATTTTATGATAGAGTAAGTTTTCTACTGTAACATTAATTGAAGTTGGTGCAGTTACTTTTAGTTAATAGTGCTACAAATAAAGAATACAAGTAAAATGTTAAAATGTCCACTTCTATTGAACCTGATTGAATCTTAACAACTTGACTTGTGTGGACCTCAAGAGACTTGAAAAAGGTTTTACTATCTCATATTTGACTGTCTTTGTATCCGCTTAACCTTCCTTCGACTGAGGAAAAACTCGATTAACCCTAAATTTGATTGCGTTCAACTTCAGCTAACGAAATATTTATTTTTATGTATAAACAAATCCCCATTTGTGTTATATATCGGTTGGTCATGAGTTGTGAGATGATGCAACATAAAAATTAATGATTCTAAAGACAGATGATCTTAAGGTTAGATGATGGTCCCCTGGCTGAAGTAAGGTCAAGTGAGGATAAACACAATCAAGTTAACAAAATCTTTCTCAAGCCTATCAAAGTCTATCATGATTTATAAGGCTTTATATTTAGTCAAAAACATAGTATGACTTGATAATTTAAGTTTATTGGTCATGTTCCATGTTTATATTGTCATTAAACTAAATAACATGAAAATTATGGAACCACATGCTTCGAAAGTTATGGACTTATGGATAGAGTCAATATAACACATCTAGAAGCAGAAGACAAAAGTCAAACGTTAGATGTCATGTATCTAAAAATGGAGGAAAAAATCACACATTACCTGCATAAATAGTTGAATAAGACAATATTTTTTGTAGGTTACAATGTTATGGCTAGTAAAATAATTTCCTCTTTAAATACCACACTTTGTAAAATTTTCGCAACAATCAACCATTTCTATTTTACACATTTTAACCTCTTTAATTTACTTTATTTTTATACATTTTAAGGCTAGTAGTTCAATTTTCCAAGTCAATACTTAAAGCTCTTTGGAGTAGTTAAGGAACTCATAAGTGAGAGACAAAGTTTCTCTCAATGTAACCGTTTGAAGACAAAAGGGTCATTGTTGAGACCTATCGACAAATTTCGCCTAAGCTTTTATAGTCTGAAAACAAATTTGGCATATCTATTGTGACACTTCGACCAATAACACTAAAAATTTTCAATTACCAAGTCACAACTAGGCTTTGTGCATGCATATGTTTTAGAAGAACCTCGACAACATGGATCAACGATCATCAACGAGGAGGTCATGTCAATAACAATTCATAATCATTGGGAATTGCTAACGCATGTACCTTTTCCCACTATTTATGGGATTGCGACGACTGTCCATCTGAGGAACCAATGTTAGTGATTATGTGTTTTATTAATCAAACAATTAGACTTGAGGATCCATAATATCATGTATCAGGTCTCTCAATAACGTGTTAATATTGTACGACATATGGTTAATAATGATAACAATTCAGGTGACAATTTTGTCATGTCAACTAAACAAGAAGTTCAAGGAAGGCAGGTCTAGGAAAATATTGTTCCTCAAATTCAACTAGCTTAGACGACGATAGAGCCCTCCTAGGTTTAACCAAGTCCTACAATATAGTACCTTTTACTCATTATTATTTCAAAATTAGTAATTTTTTGTGTCGTCAAATTCTAGGAGACACCCAATGACAAATGATATGTTTAATTTAGATAATTTTAAATTTGGAAGCGTACATGAGGAAAGGAGACCGCTTGAGGAAGTAGGTAAAATTGGTATGCGACAAGCATATCCTTATGTCAATGTGGTGCAAACATATGTCATACAACATATATGCCATGACATGAGGTGCTTTTAAAACCCTTGGTGGGATCAGCAATACCTCGGCCAACCTTTGATTACATTGGTGAACTACATAATGGGGAGGTGTCATGTTTGAATTGGGGAAGCCATAGGAGGCATCGTTGTCGATCCTAAAGAAACTTTGAATTGCTTCCTTTTGGGCCAACAATGGCTTCGATTCAACATTCAATTTGGTTGACTTGTTGTATAATTCAACTATCTGCATGTCAGTTAATGACAAGAACTTGGGTTCCAACAAACTTATCTCCGCTATAATTGTAGCCCTCTCCTGCTTCACAAATGTCATCATATCCATGACAAATTTCTACCATTTGAGGGTGGTCTCATTGTCTACGGCTATGTCAGAGTAAGTTAGCGTGAACACTATTTTGGTATCATGCAATGTATACATCTTCTCTTGATCAAGTGAAATGAGACCATGTTGTCATTTAAAGCCCATGTAGTGATTCATAATTAAAATACATGCAAAAACTAAAGGTTCATTACAGTAGTATTTTTTTTGGAATAAGGGCCGAAGTCCAAAAAAAGAGAAAAACTAAAGATCTACCACACGGGGGATAGAAATCCCTATAACATCATTAGCAAGTAAAACTAGCTATATCATCTAGGTAATCATGATAGATTCTTAAGCATATACTATCATGCTGAAGAATTATGTTTGACATGGCATAAGCGCAATAATTAGCTTCTCTATGTATATTTTTGATTCTCACATCCCAATCTTCATTCAACCTGATGTTAATTTGATGCAAAATGCCAATGCCTTCTTTGGTGCTTAGAGGTCTCTTATTGATAGTCTCCGTCATTGTTTTGTTGTTGGTTTGAATCTTAATCTTCTTATGACTCTTATTCCAAGCAAATTGAAGCCCTTAAAAAATCCCCCCACAACTCAACTGAGAAACTATTCTACACTCCAATGTTTTTGGAGTAACCTTGTATCCAATTATCTCTTATCACGACTCAAACCTCCACAAGCAGCTTTCCCATTATGGTAGTACTTAGAATGATATAATGTGCTTAAAAATTATAAGAATTAGCATTAAAGTAATCAAAGCGAAACATCATAAATAAGTTAAAAGAATCAAAGTGAAATATTTTAAATAAGTTAAATGGTTAAATTTTTTTTTTCTCTTATCTTTGACTCAGGGTCCAATTTAGACCCTTTAATTTTTAAAAAGACTGTTATAGTTCTTCAACTTTTCAAAATGTATCACGTTAGTTATTTCTGTCTAAATGTATGCTACAACGTCAATTTTTGTTAACGTGTAACTTTAGACTTTTGTGATCTATTTAGCGACGAGAAAATTTCTCAGTAAAAGAAGTTTTCTAAATTTTCAATGTCTTCTTCATCTTCTTCGTTAAATCCAAGAACACTGAGTATGCCAATGGGAACTTGAATTTGGATTTGGAATTTCAATGTCATGGGTGTTTATTGATAAGGTTGGATTTAGAATGCAAAACAAAAACTCGTTTGAAATTTATTATTTTTTGTGAAGGAAATAAAAAATAGATTAAAAGAGAAATTGTTGAAGACGATTTTGTCAGTCATAGAAAATCTTTCTCTGGTTTTGTTCAAAGACAAGATATGTTTACATTTGGTTATTATTCCTCAGTCTCTTATATATGGTGGTGGAATTGCAAATAATCCAATCATTGTGTTGGATAGGCAACATACATTAACCTTCCTGAAAACTACATTTGCACATGTCCAAAAGGATATGAAGAGATGAAAGTGTCATAGCACTACTAATTGAAAGCTTTTATGCATATTGGACATTGAAGAAAAGAAATCTCATAAAACTTAAACAACATTTCTTTGAACAAAATGGTGCTTGTTTTCTACCTTTTGAGTTTTGGGCAGATTATGCCTTTAATTTGTGGTTAGCTCTGCCTCTATCCAAGAGACATAGAGGCAGCTTCATCATCATTTGGCTTTGGTCTCTTCACATTTTTGGTCTATAACAAAATATTGTTTTTAGTCACTTGTTAGAGCATAATTTAATATTAATTAATCTACACAAATATGTTTTTCCTATCATTAAAATCAACTTTTTAATTTTACAAAGATTGAAAATTTAACTACTATTTATATCAATGGACTCTTTATTGTTTTTAATAAGCTTTCTAGGTAAGTTTATAAACCTATTGATGTATTCTTGTCCATAATTGTATTATTCAAGCACGAGAATTCACTCAATCTCTATCAACATAAATGTAAATAGTCCTTGCTAAAAATCAGTTGTTAAGTGTATGTATTGAAAGTTGAAACCATGAGAAGGTGAAAAGTCATTGAAATATAGTGTGAGGTGAAAGGCCATGGCATCTGAAGCTCTCAAAGCAATATAGTCAGAACAATCTTTGCCCTTGAAGTCATTCCCTGCATATTTGGAGTATAGAATTGTATTCCTGGGTGCAATGGATAGTAGTTTTTTGTTGCCTTCATCATTCACAAACCCTGGACCAATTGTTATCACCTATAACATCCAAAACAAAGCAGAAATATTTTAAGTAATCTCACTAAAACTACTGGAGCAAATCAATGTTGAGATACTCACGGTGATAATGGATGGTTTATCCTTGGTTGTTTCCTAAATACCCTGAAAAATGCACCGTAGATCTACCAAGAAAAATCCAATGCAAAAAAGAGTTTGATGAAATGCCACAATGAAATTTGGTTGTGACAAATTTAGAGACCAACATTTTGGAATTGGTCATTAAAAGTTGACGTTCCAGTTGACATATACAATCCAGTTGGCATATCCATATGACATTCACATAAGCGCCATACAGACTACCTCATTGACTTTGACTAATAGATTACATAGAAAAGACTAACGTGATATATTTTTAAAATTTGAGAGATCAAAACGATTTTTTAAAAGTTAAAGGATCAAACCGGACACCAAGTCAAAGATAAGAGACAAAAATTGTTATTTAGCCTAAATTAAAGTCATGACTTACAAAATAATATAGATTTTCAAGAGCCTAAAATTGAAGCAAGCAAGGCTAAACCCATAAAAACCATCACTCATCAATTAAAAAAAAAAGCCAGACGCATAGTTCATATATCCTCCACAATTCCAGAAGAGTCTTTATTTTGACATTAATATCTTCCACCATACTGCAATAATAAAACATAAACATTTATTCATGTACAAATTCATTGATATACCTAAAAAAGAGTTGATTTCAACATTAATATTTTCCACCAAACTGCAATAATAAAACATAAACATTAATTCATATACAAATTCATTAATAGACCTAAACAAAAAAATATATAGCAGTGCCAGTGAGTGTTAGAATTTGTGGGTTTCATGGGTTGAGCGAGTTTTATGAGTTCTGAAACTCGATTTTAATAAATGATTTTTCATTTTTTAAAATCATGTTCACCAACCCAACCCATTTTCTCAAGTCAATTTCGAAGAGAGTTTGTCGGGTTTGCCCAAATCATGTACGCCCATGTTTCAACCCACTAATTGTACAACAATGGATGTAGATAATACAATTTCTCACACTAAACCTGTCACCGAGGAGAGGTCTCCTCAACTTTAAACTTGATGAAACTTTTCAAAGCTCATGACTCTGCTGAGTAGGAATGACAAAAAAATTCGTAATATTGGACATCTGCGGATAAAACCTGTCACGAGTATAAATTTGATGGCTTATTGGATATCCACAAATAAAATTAGTGGGTATTTAATTACATTTAGACTTGTTCCTTCTAAAAGGATGCCTCATTTTGCTATTTGACTTGTAGGGATTGAATCTCAAACAATCTCAAAGGAAATGTCATGGATTTGCATAAAGACAAGGTCAATATTTATGATTTTGTGTTGGTATTTATGGAAGTAGAGGAACAAAACTTTGTTAGAATAAGGCTTTCAGAGATGGTCAACCCAACTGAAATGATCATGCATTTGGTTTAGGAGATCGAGACTAGTATTTAGGTATAGAAAAATGTTAGATTCTCAGTGTCAGAAATCTAGCATTGTCCAATGATATCACCCCAAAGGAAACTCTATCAATTTCTCCACCAACAAGCAGCCTCTCATATCCCATCTTATGTTTCTTGATGATGTCCTCTTATTTTCCAGGCTAGAAATCTCTAATTCAATATTTATATCGTTTTTTAGCACTTGAGTCATGCCTCAAGTTTGAAGATCAACCTTACAAAGTCTGTGATTTCTTCTCCTTTTTCATCACGCGACCCGAAATCAATTCACTCAAAGCTATCCTAAGCATCCGCAACACTACCTCCCGGGATAAATACCCGGAGTTTCCTATCCTAAAAGGTATATTAATGAGTAATGACATCAATTGCATATTTGAGAATATGAAAACTCATTTGGCCTATTGGAAAAACAAAATTCTTAACAAGATTAGAAGATTGGCTTAAGCCTCATCACTCCCCACTTCCTCCCCTTCTTACTATATCAAAACATATATATGGATCCCCTAGAGCTCTTATGATACCATATACAAAATGACTAAAAACTTCACCGAGAAGGGTAAATATAGACAAACTAACTAGCTTGGAAAACTTGTATGAGACGTGCTCCAAGTTAACGTCCTCTCCAAAAGATAAATGCATGTGCATCCATTCTCTCTCATTTTATCAGTGCAGGTTCCCTACTTAGAATTCCATTTTCAAAGCCAAGAATATGTTCAATGACAATTTGGATTGGAGGGTTAGATATGACTTGTCATCCTTCTGGTTCAGCCATTGGACCTCACTTGGTCCCCTTGCAGCCATTTTATTATTTATGCATGGGAACAACTTCATTACCCATCACAAAAAGTTGGGTAGTGTACCTTCAACCAATCCAGTAATGCCATATCATTTTATTATACTTAATTATTTATTTAATAATTTAAATTTTGTAGATTTCTAATACAATGTAGTCTAATTTACTTTATGGGTAACTCTACCCAACTTTTTGAGGTGGATAGATAAGAATTCACCTTTATGCATATCCATTATCTTTCTATAATTAACGTCTTCACAACTAGGTCATCTAGACTTAACCATTATTCTACCCAACTTCCTCTAGATTTTATTATAGATGTTAGCAACAAAAACATTAGCTTCAACAATCCCATTAAAGACGTCTTTATTTGGTATGATCACTTAACTGCTAACTAACTGCATAGGAGTCTGTTATAGTTGATTATGCCCAAGGCTACTGTCATTTCTCCTTTTAACCCTTAGGGATCATCTCTTTTGTATTATAATTTTCCAATCTATATTGTAATCTAGGACAATTTATTTTTATTAAACTCGACAATGTAATGTTGTACTTGTCAATGTTCAAATAATGAAATAATATATAACATTTTTTATTCATTGCTAATATTTATCTAGTTCAAATATATTTTCCAAGTATTTACCATCAATTGACAACATTTATAAATTTAAATTGATGTCGACCAACGAGTAAGCATTTCGGTAGCTCAATTTTCTTTCCATTTGGGTGACCAATTCTCATAGTCTTGACCCGCCTTTGTTTGGAAAATATATCCTTTTTCATTTGGGTGACCATTTCTCATACTCTTCAACTTGGAACAACTTTAATTTTACTTTATTATGGAAGAATATAACAACTTTTTTCCTTTATTATGATTTAGTGTTCTAATGACACAATTCTTTTGTCTAATAAATAATTTAATTAGTAAAAAATTGAATTCCGATATTCCTCTCTGAGCAAGTCGTTTTGCTTCTGGATTCCGAGGGAATCTAAATTCATCTCCACATGAAGTACAATATATATTCCATACATCAAGTTGTATATAGAAGTGCTTGTTGACTCCCTTGACGAATTCCTATATGCTATCATAACACCTAATCTAATGTGTTATGAGGGTTTCTTGGTCTTTAACTAATATGTTTCTCTTGAGTCAAAAAAAAAAAAAAACTAATATGTTTCTTAATATCAATTTCATCCGAGACCTCTTTTTGGCCAATGGCTTAAGCATAATATGAATATGATCTCAATAGTTTTATCTTTATAGATTCAAGAACTAGAAAATTTTGAATGTACAAATCCCCAAGTTAATTAAATAACACCTTGGCTTGGCATATTAGGTAACAAGATAGGGTGTGTTTGGATAACACTCTCCGGACAATTCCCTGAGACAAGCCATAACATGCAAGTGTAAGAGTTATCAAAGCATGATGTGTTCAGAAAATACTTTAGACAAATACTTAAAACTAGACGAAGCAGGCAAGTGTAAGAGTTTTAAAAGAAACGTGTGTCTGGAAAATATTCTCTGAAAAAAAAAAACCTAAGACAATATGTAGTACGCAAGCATAAAACTTTACAAAGCAGAGTGTGTATAGATAAAACTCTCCAAACAAATCCATGAGACAAGACATAACATGCTGGTGTAAGGGTTTTGCAAAGAAGAGTGTTTACAAACAACACTGTTAGGACAAACCCCTGAGACATGATGTGTCCAGATAACACTCTCCTAATAAATCCCTGAGACTATGTATAACACTCAATTATATGAGTTTACAAAGAAGGGTACATTATTCAGACAAACCCCTGAGTCAATTAACTCTATTACTTTTTACATTTTTACATACATAATAATGTGTTTAGTTTTACCATGTTCTTTTCACACCAATATAGTTACCATACACGTTGCATATTTTTAACACAAAACAAAATCAAATACAAAATCATGACTCATACATAATTCACATATATATTTATAACAAGATATCCATATCCCAAGAGAAATATCATAAAATACAAGTCAAAATGTTTACAAAAAAAATGCAATACAAGTCAAAATGTTTAAAAAAATGCAACTGATATATATATATATATATATATATATATATATATATATATATATATATATATATATATATATATATATATTGATCGTACCTGGATCAGACAGTTGATAGTGGCCAACGGCGTCTGGAACGGCAGCTCCGGTGATGGTGAGAGACGGCGGGGGGTGTACCTGCAAGGTACTCCGACGCTCAAGTGAGAGAGTGCACAGAATAACCGCAAATACAGAAAGAGTAAAGTGGTAGAAGAATGTGTCTAACCTGACCCTCTCAAATGAGAGGGTATTTATAGAGAGCCCCCAGCGCGGGGCCAACGGTTACCTGCAGTGGGCTGGATCAACTAGACCCACTCAAAGCAACTGCTAGGGCTTACATGTAGTAGTGAAGACCAGCACGTGGTCTTCGCCCTAGAGTAACCGCCCCTAGATATCCGGAAGTAGGGCAGACCGAATCTTTCGGACGTGGGAGGTTACTTGGAACGTGTCCACGTGGCATGGACCGTTGGGCACTCCTCGCGGGGGAGGAGCCTTCTGTGGTCGAGGAGATGTGAATCCGGGGTACTCCTCGCGGGGAGGAGCCTTATGCGTCGAGGAGAGATGAAGCCCGTAGAACGGACGTGGCCTCGCGGGGAGGGGCCATGTTCGTCGAGGAGTGACGTGTAGCATTCTCGCGGGGAGAAGCTAGTCTGTCGGAGAGACACATCTCAGCAGGGTGTGATGTCCTCCTTCCCTATTGTCCCAAGTGCCCGACATTGCCCACGTGCCCGGCGAAACTGTGGCTAGCACGTGGCAGTCGCGTGTCTTGCAGAAGGACCTTATTGGGCCTCACCTGGCTGTATGGGTTGGGCCTGCTCGACTGTTGGGCAGCCTCGGCCCAGTCCAGAACAGGAGCCCCCTCAAGTCGTTGCTCTGAGATGTCGGAGTAATGACTTAAGGGTTATTGGCATGTCGGGGGTACGCCAAGAGAGGAACCGAGGAGGCCCTTCTCGTGCTCGACGTTCCTCCAGTCGCACATAAGTCGGGCATCAGACAGCTACGTCTGGTCGTAACGCCGGGGAGATGAGGGGTTTCAGATTCGAATGTTGGGGAAAATTGAAACGACACGCGTGGGAGGATGAACGACTGCATGTGTGCCACGTGTCGTCTATCATTATTACCTAGGGAGGCTGGCTAGGGTAGCGCACTCAAGTGCCCTATGTCCCTCGAGTCTCGCGAGAGCCACTATAAAAACCCCTCCCCTCGTTCATTTTGCACTTTTTTCGCTTCTCTCTCAACGATCTCTCTCCTTCTCTCCCTATTGTCTACAGCAGCCGTTCGCCGCCGTCAACTGCCAGAACTCCGCGCCGGAAGCCTACATCGTCGCCTATAAGGTATTTGTTCAAAAACTAGCCTTTTTCTTGCGTTTCCTCTTGATTTTGACTAGCGTATAACACTTCCTTGGTGAACTGATGAAGTTCCCATGAGAAATGAAAGGGTTCCTGGCGAATACGGCGGGAATCTTTCGTTGTTGAGAGAGGGAGTGTTAAGAACTTCTCTTGTTTTTGTTGAATGTCTTGGGGACAGGGGATGAATATCTCGGGGACGCGATGAATGTCCCGGGGTCCCCAAGGGTCACTCTTTTCGTCAACGCTATGGGAAAAAGGGGCAGAATTTTCCGGGGAGGCGATGAGTTCCCAGGTGACCATGTTGTTCCTCGGCCCGATATGTCGGGGAAACGAGAAAGCCTTGCCCCTTCCTCGCCCGTTCGCTTGAACAACGGTGGAGGGGTGAATTTGATATGACCCATCGAATTCACCGTTTCCTTCTGCTTTTCAGGTAAATGGACGGTTTGGCTGCGAAGGTGGCCGTAGGATCCTTCGAAGAAGACGACCACCCAGAGTCTCTTATGGCTCACATGGCTTTCGCACAAGAGCGCCCGCTCGAGGAGTGAGTTTGCGACGAAGCCCTAGAGATGTCGTCCATCTTTGTCTACCGAGACGTGGAGGATGCGTTATGTACCGTCGAGCATCAGCTAATCGGGTCCGATAAATCATGGAAGGTTTTCCCCCCAAAAGAGCATCACTGGATATGTTCGCCGTACCGAGGAATGCGCATCCCGTTATACGAGTTCATGTTCGACGCAGCGGGGTGGAGGCTGCCCTTCACGGATTTCCAAGAGGGGGTCTTCGCCTGGTTGAAGCTGGCACCCTCGCAGATTCACCCGAATTCGCTGGCCTTTATCCGAGCTTTTGAGCTCGTTTGTAAACACCTGAAAATCGTGCCTACAATGTCCCTCTTCTTCAGAATATTCCATCTTCAAAGGTCGTCGGCCGGTGGACGACACGGTTGGGTGTCCTTTAAGCAAAGCAAAGCTTTGTTCCACACGTATTTGGATTCCGTCCGGGATTTCAAGTACCGTTACTACTTTGTGAAGCCGGTCACCCTTGGGGCTATCAACTCGCTGTACCGGAGAGTTACCCGTAAAGTAGACGGTCGCTCCGAGAAGGTTCTGGAGCCGAAGTTCCCCTTGTACTGGACGGAGGAACACTTTAAAAAAGGGGTTAATAAATACAAGGTGAAACACAATCAGTTGGACGTCGACGACCGGGCAGCTTATGATAAAATCGTTGCTTTCGTCGAAAGCTTCAATGAAGCTCGGTACAAAACACTGGACGACGAGCCTGTAATGGGAGCAGACGGACAGGTGATGAAGCAACATCGCCTGATCAATACCCGTGTTCTGCTCGAGACCTTCTCTGACGAAGAAGCAGATGAGTTGTTAGGTGGTGAAAACATCCTCGACCTAAGCCTTCCTCGCATCCATATATCTTGCCTTACTAACGTTTTCTTTCTTTTTGCAGGGAAAATGGCCGGAGCAGAGGAGAGGCTCAAGAAGTTGAAGGCGAAGCGGGCTCGGGAAGAACAAGCTCGAGGAGAGTCATCTCGTTCAAAGGGTCAAGGTGTTGCTTCTTCTGGGGCCATGCCCGAGGGTGTTCCTTCTGCCGCGATGCCCGAAGGTTCTAGCCAATCCTAGCCTGCTTTGACGGCGTCGGGGCTCTCAGGTGTGCGCACACCTCCTGCTGGGAGTCAGTCCCCGGGCACTCAAGGGACGCCGAAATGACAACGGGTTTCAAATGCGGAGTTTGTCGACCTGGCCCACGATGAAAGTCCCCCACCTCCTTCAAGCTTCGAACTCCCACCATGCCATCTCAAGCCCCGCTTCTTCTCCGAAGTCACCTATCCTCGCGTCCCTCCCTCTGAAATCCAAGCTGTGCTGGGGACTGCTGCGGAAGCGAGGAGGAGGACGATCTTTGAGGACATGTCTGCCGTTATGCGGGTCTGTTCGACCGCTATTGTCCTGAACGATGAGACCCGCCCCGCTGCCGAACTTTCTCGACTGCAAGAAAAGCTCGAGACCTAGGATGCTGAGCTGCTAGACCTGCGCAAAGAGTTGAAGGAATGAAGGGACCTGAATAAAGAACAGAGCGAGCAGCAACAGCGGGCGGAGACAAAGCTGAAGGAAGCTGAGGAAGCGGAGAAAGGTCATCTTGCCCGGATCACCGAGCTGGAGGCAGAGGAGAAGCGGCTCAAGGAGAGGGTTTCCGAGTTAGAGGATGTTGTTCGGCCAGCTGAAGGCGAAACTGAAGAGGATAAGCTCCTAACCACTCGAGCGGCGCTGGTGGCTCAACTCAGGAGACTCGAGCAGGATCTCCGGCTAGCCGAGGACGATGCTCTTGAAACTGCGGGCATAGGGTTCTGAAATGCAGTGGCGCAGCTTCGGATCCTAAATCCCGACCTGGTGACCGACGGGGCGGACGCTGACTGCGAGGTGGTCGATGGCCGGATAGTGCTGCCCGGGCAAGAAGGAAATGCCAACGAGGGAGGTGGGCCAGACGCCGCTGAGACTGCTGCAGAGTAGGAATATAGTTTGCCTGGCCTGCGTGCCATTTTATTGTTTTTGCCCGACTTGTGGGCTTACTTGATGTAATACTCGTACAATGGTTATTTTTGCCCGGCTTGTGAGCTTATTGATGTAATATTCGTACAATGGGCTTTGCCCAATTCTTATACTTCGCTTTGCCTCTTTATTTACTTTGCTTGTGTGTGATACTTTATACATTACTTATTTTTGCCTAAGTAGTTGAGATCGCTGGCGCCTTGGGAGTTTGCTCGACTCTGAGGATCCTCGACTGTGTAGAGAGCTAGTCGAGTGGTCGGGGTTGTACTCCGACCTTCAACGAGGCTAAGAAGTCGGTCGAGGTCTTAGCTTCGTGGCGTGAATTTCCCATCGCGAGCTGGGTGTTCCGCCTATCTGGTACGTCAACGATGGAGCTCGGTTGAGGTCTCTTCGTCGGGCCAAAAAGTCTCACACACACACTTCATGGTTTTTGGCCGTCGTGTGTTATATAGAGGTGTCGCGCGTGTACCGTCGCACGCCCCCGTGGTCGCGACGTCGTACTGTCCTGAGCAGTGTCTAACTGTAATATTGTTTGAGCTTCTCAGCATTCCATGGTCGAGCAAGTTGTTCACTGTGGAGGTTTTCGAGGTAATAGGCACCCGTCCCCGTCTTTGCGAAGACGCGGTATGGGCCCTCCAGTTTGCGGCCAGCTTTCCTTCGCGTGAATCTTTCTGATTTCTCCGTAGGACAAGACTGCCAACTTGGAAGTCTCGTTTGATAACTTTGTCATTATAACGCAAAGTTATTTTTTGTTTTAAAGAGGCTTTTTGTAGGGAAGCCCCGGTCCTTATCTCTTCGACAAGGTCGAGCTCCCCCGCGAGGAGTGCCCAACGGTCCATGCCACGTGGGAGGTTCCAAGTAACCTCCCACGTCCGAAAGATTCGGTCTGCCCTACTTCCGGATATCTAGGGGCGGTTACTCTAGGGCGAAGACCACGTGCTGGTCTTCACTACTACACGTAAGCCCTAGCAGTTGCTTGGAGTGGGCCTAGTTGATCCAGCCCACTGCAGGTAACCGTTGGCCCCGCGTTGGGGGCTCTCTATAAATACCCTCTCATTTGAGAGGGTCAGGTTAGACACATTCTTCTACCACTTTACTCTTTCTGTATTTGCAGTTATTTTGTGCACTCTCTCACTTGAGCGTCGGAGTACCTTGCAGGTACACCCCCCCCCCCCCGCCGTCTCTCACCATCACCGGAGCTGCCGTTCCAGACGCCGTTGGCCACTATCAACTGTCTGATCCAGGTACGATCAGTATATATATATATATATATATATATATAAGTCTAACTATTGAGTATGTCGCACACCCTTTTACCTCGTATGTCTCCTATACTGAAGAGCACCTCGTGCATGTGTTAATGTCTCCTCCTAGATATAGGTGATTTCTTGTACCTCTCCTCTAGCGATGACACCCTTGAGTATAATGACAATATGATGACATTTTGACAAGTCATCCACGACAATGTCATCATTATCTTGTTCCTTATCTAATATCTCTTAATGAACTAGCTTTTGGAGATATCTCACTGGCACTAGCGCCAGATAAGGATGTGAAACTCTTAAAACCATTAGATATAATTTATATTATACTCTATGGACTAGAAACTTGCACACTACGTACATCCTATGGTACCAAATACTCATGGTACTCCGCAAATAAGTCATTAATATCTCTACGACAAACTATGGAAGGCGCGTCCAATGTAGGGTCCCTAGGCACATGCTACAGATACCCAAATTTCATAAGTACTCACTCAAGTATGTGTGGGTACTTAAGTTAAGACCCATAAGTCAACCATTCAGAGTACCAGCAAATCTCCTTTAAAGGTCATGTCTGAGGTGCTTACCATATAGTGTAAAACGTGTATTATTTTCTTGAGTGTCGTCAATAGAATGTTTGTATGATTCAGTTGTCAAATTCCCCCTGTGTGGATTAATCATACAGGCGCAGGCAAATCTTCGTTGTACTCGGTAGCATACTACCACTCGGCGATACCTATAAAATGTTGGAGGATTTATGCTTGGAAATGTTTTAGATGAAAATTAGTAATATCTACTTATACGTACTATGAAATTAATACTTTACATGTATGTATATTACCCGAAATAGACAGTTGTTTCTTGTCATTTGTCTCGTCCTCCACTGACTAGATTCATATAGCTTGGAGTATAAATAAACCAAACAAGATACCTCCAAATTATACTCGCGAATCCTCTTAAAGTATAAGAAGTCATTAATATAAACAACATCGATATTAGTCACACATGTGTCCATAAATATGATTGTGTCAACCTAATACAAAAAATATATACACTATTTAATCTCAACACATGTGATAAAATGGACATATCTAATGTCCAGATAACAGTGTATGGATGGGTCCGAATATAACTATCTATACGATTTTACACCAATAACATATGAGTAGAACTAAAACCATAAGTATATATAAAAACTTACCAGTTACAAGCAAGCAATATATGGGATATTGAGAAAGAAATAGTTGGGATATCAAGCAGGTATTAGATGGGATTTCAAAACTAAAAATAAAATGAATTTATCATACTCACCAAAAGTAATGTAAGGATGACAAGTGGTTAATGTTATCAAATGTCCTTCAAATGTCATAACCTCGATCAGATAAATGCCTAGAATCGATTAATGAAGTTAATTAGAATGAATAAAAGTAGAAATAGATATGTTTTTTGTGTTGGGAAAAAAACAAACAAAACATAGAGAAAAAGATAAACACAATCACAACACAACATAAGAACATAACGTAGAAACTCCAAAACCGGAGAAAAAAACCACGGCCGTTGTCAATAGACAACCAGAGAATAACACTATGTGAAAATTATTACAACACATAATATACCATCAACTAACCAAGATCCCCAGTACACTCACACCCTCCAAAACAAATATTTAACTACATCTCACAACACTCTAATACAAGAGCATAAGAGAACAAAGAAAGTCAAATACAGGCTTAAAGTGCTTTTGACTGGTGCATCTTGGAATGAAGAACTTGAATCCTATATATAGCCTTGGACCCCTCTTCCTTCATAAAACTAAGCGATGTCAGACTTCAAAAAACTTGTATCCTATATATAGCCTTGGAATCCCTCTTCATTCACAAAACTAAGCGATGTGAGACTTCTTCAACATGTATATTTTCAACCAACCCCAACAATCTCCACCTTGATTAAAAATAATACATATGTTTTCATTGTCTTCATCGATAATCATACTCCACCATAAAGAGTATCAACATGTATGTTTTCAACCAACCCCGACAATCTCCACCTTGATTGAAAATAATACATAAACTTTCATTGTCTTCATCGACAGTCATACTCCACCATAAAGAGTATAGTCACTTGAAGCTACACCACTCCAAGAATTTTCACATTGTCTTCACTGACAGTCATAGTTTTAGAAACTATCATACTCTCTCGTGAAAAATATATTTCACTTGAAGATAAACCACTTCAAAAATTTCACATTGTCATCACCGACAATCATATACTTTATCATGAAGAATAAATTTCACTTGAAGTAAACCACTGCAAGAATTTCACATTGTCTTCACCGACAATCATAGTTTTAAAAAACTATCATACTCCACCTAAAGAAGAGTATACTTCACTTAAAGCTAAACCACTTCAAAAACTTTCACATGTCGAAAATCAGGTTGAAACATTATGGTGCAACTTCCTTGTTGGCAGGAAACTCTTCAACCACCAACATAATCTTGCACCTTGTGTAATCTTGATTGTATCAACACATCTTTGACTTGAACTTTCCATAAGTCAAAAAAATTCTTCCATCAATTTTCTCTAACCCAAACTGCACAACGAAATTTGTGACTGCAGCTCAACAACTCTTTCACAACACTACCTTTCTTTACAGATGTGGAAGATCAGACAAAACTGCAACCATAGAGCATACTAAGAACACTTATCCCCGGATCGAACCAGACTCTTATACCTGTTGTTGGGAAAAAAATAAACAAAGCATAGAGAAAAAGATGAACACAATCACAACGCAAGAACGTAACATGGAAACTCTAAAACCGGAGAAAAAATCACGGTCGTTGTCAATAGACAACCAGAGAATAAAATTATGTGAAAGTTGTTACAACATATAGTATACCCTCAACTAACCCAGATCCCTAGTACACTCACACCATCCAAAACAAATATTTAACTACATCTCACAACACTCTAATGCAAGAGCATAAGATAACAAAGAAAGTCAAATACAAGCTTAAAGTGCTTTTGACTGGTGCATCTTAGAATGAAGAATTTGAATCCTATATATAGCCTTTGGTTCCCTCTTCCTTCAGAAAACTAAGCAATGTGGGACTTCAAAAAACTTGTATTCTATATATAGTCGTGGACACCTTCTTCATTCACAAAACTAACCGATGTGAGACTTCTTCAACATGTATATTTTCAACCAACCCCAGCAATCTCCACCTTAATTGAAAATAATACATAAGTTTTCATTGTCTTCACCGACAATCATACTCCACCATAAAAAGTATCAACATGTATATTTTCAACCATCCCCAACATTTTGAAGATATATATTTCACGATAACACTTGTGGAAATATCCTCTTTTTTTTTCCAAGTTACTGATTAAGGAGGGAAAACATGGTGCAATTTATAATAAAGAGTATGTTCAAATAACTCTATCTGAATGGTGTGTCAGAATATCGTTCCTTGGAAAATTTATTTGTTTTCTTCAAACTAGTCATTCCAAATAAATGATGTGGCCTTGAGTGAATTAGGTGCGTCTAAATTGTATTATCCATACGAGACGTGAGAGGTAAATTTGGAAATTCATAGTGTTTCAGAGAATCATTAAGGGTGTAATCAACAACCCCTTCATATAATTCAATTTTGTAACATCTGAATTGAGTCCAATTAATAGTATAATGGTATTGTCCAATAAAAAGTTATGAAAATAAACTCTTAGCACTACTCGCAAATTGAATCCTCAAATGTAGTTTTACATGGATCTTAATGTATGTTTAGTTTCATTATCGAAGAATCTGTAATTAATTCTAAGTGTGTAAAATTGATTTTGACATGTTTGGTTAATTATGAGTAAAATTAATTATACTTTCCATAATTTATTCTACTTGAAGTTAGAATTTGTAGCCTTTAAGTCTATACATAATTTTTACATTGAAATTTATTGCTTAACTCATTTTTTAAAAATATTTATCCAAATATAAATTATTTTACCTTCAACTCACTTTTAGAAATAATCAATTTTACAGAATTAATACACTTGTTATGTTCAAGGTGGTAGCACACAAGCAGATCCTCTTTGGCACCAGTAGCAGTCGCAACAATAGTATCCCCCTTACCAGCAGTAGGGTTGGACACCTCTACTGTGGGCCATGCCTTAGTGTTTGTATCCTACTTCTCAATGAACTCACCCTTTTGCTCCAACCCATCAACAGGGTATTCTAGGCCAACATCCTCAAGCTTATGCTACCACGACTTCACCAACACCCACTAGCATCGCAACTGCTATGCACACCATGTCTTTCACTCCTTAGAATAACACATGGTACATGGACATAGGCACCTCTTCCCACATAGCAGTGTCACAAGATAATGTCTCACCTTATTCTAATTTGAGTCACTTATGTAACACCCTTTTCTACCCAACAAACATCACGAATAAAAACAACAATTTAATCAGAGTAAAGTCCCAAAAGGGCGCCACATTTCGTCACAAAACATCAAATAACCACCTGCTCCGTAACACGGGTTTTACCATCATGAATTTCTTTAAACATCACACAGCGGAAATCCAAAATTTAAAACAATTTTATAATCCAAAACTTCTTAAAACAAAACATCATAAAACATCCTCGTGTCAACAAAATCAAAGAATATAAATCGTTCGACTCAAACGTCCCGACCTGATGTTACATATCAGAGCAAGACCCTCTAATCGACGGAGAAATCAAAATACTTCAAAAGCTAAATCTTCGAGCACCAAGAGAGCTAAACATGATCAACTGCACCTTACCCACGTGGAGGAAACATTCAAACAGGCAGGGTGAGTAATCACGAATTAATATATAAGATATAAGTAAAAGATAAAGCATAAGCACAAACATCATCAAATCATTCACAAACGTCATTAATTCATCAATTACATAAATAGTACGCAATGTCACACAATATGCAAATGCAACATCATAGACTCATGCATGTGGTACCAATTCGTCATAATTGATGGACACTGGCCATCACCCTCCAAAGAACCCTACCAATAGGATCGATTCTACACAAGAACCGGAGCACGTCATAAAACACTTCAATCCACACAATGGGATTGAAGCCACCAAATGGACCAGAGTCCTAAATATGCCATGAATGCATGATACAAATCGTCATAATAATCATTATCATAAAATCGTCATAATTGCATCATCATTCATGAATCATCATCAAACAAACATCATTATACAACACCAATTCACACTCGTCATAGTACGTCACTATACCCCTACAATTTGTCATATATACTCGTCACATAAAAATTCCCGATTTTATCCCATTCATCTTCATTACTAGTTTACTCATATTTTATTACCTCATCACAGCCTTACGTCTCAAAGAAAACGTATCACAAGCGAAATCGGGACAGAAATCGCAAAAACGGGAAAATCTGCCAACAGCCTTGTCCATACGCATATGACCATGCCCCATACGTGTATGGCTCAATTTCCTCGCCCACTGGCCTGCGTATCATACTCGTAGGGCCACCTGTCCAGGTCTCCCATACGCGTACCACCATGGGTGTTACACGTATCACCAAAGAGGTTTCCCTATCAAAATTCCCCTTTAGGCTCCCATTACGCGTAGTGGCTAGCCCATGTGCGTAATGCTCTCTTCCCAAGAGTTCCCTATGCATAATGGCTTCCCATACGTGTATCCCTCTTCATTCCCAGCTTCTCATACACGTAATGGCATCTCATACGCGTATTGCCACCATTCTCATACGCGTACCTTACGCGTACTGGCAGAGGACCGTGCTGGCCCTTGGGACGGGTACGTATGCTACGCGTATCACCCTGGGTATGTTCCCCATTATGCGTAATACTTCCCCTGTTACGCGTATTGCCAGAAAACACTCCAAAACTCAGATTTCGCATCTGAACGAAAAACTCCCCATTTCAGCATCTTCAATCTTCCAAAATCAGACTCAAAACAATTTTGATTCATCACAAATTTATGTTTTTATCCTACTTCATTTGCTTACATCAATTCTTCCTAATTGTTAAGTCCCAATTCGTTAAACCCATCTTCGATTACAGATCTGGTTTTCGTTCACATGTTCATCACAGCAACAATAATCATTCACACGATTTTTCACAGAATTTACAGCAACACATACCCGATTCATCACAGAAAATCGACCAACACAGATGCACAAAAATTCACCACAGATTCGTCATACGAAAAATTCATCATAAAACACAGAACACACACAAACTACTCTACCTTAAACCCATATCAAACGTATTAACCCGGATTAACCCCTCATACCTCGAATTTTCCAGCAAAAAGGTTCTTCGTTTGGGGTTCTACGGTCAGTTCCTCGTTCTATGTGCTCTAACCTCCTTTCCTCAGCTCTCTCTTCACTTCTTAGGGTTGCACAGAATAACCCTCCTAATTTCCTATTTTCTTTTTGTTAAACCTATCTTTTGGACCATAATCATGATTTGCCCATATTGTCCTCAATTAACCTTCTCAATAGTTCCACCTTACCCTTAATGGTTCTCCTAATTATTTTAAATAACAAGAATAATAATAATCTAAATAATATTCTAAATATTCAAATTATTCTATTATTATTACTAATAAAATAATTCTAATTAATTTACTAACTCTAAATGCCTCAATATTCCCTTAACCCAAAGCTACCCCACAACCCCACACAAAGTCACCAAGCGTCATAATATTCACCAAAATTCACCAAAACACCGAATAATCATAATAATTCAATTAAATAAATATTATAGTTATTTTGGGGTGTTACAACTCTCCCCCACTTAAAGAATTTTCGCCCTCGAAAATTACCTGAAGGAAACAGAGTCGGATACGACTCCTTCATCTGATCTTCACGCTCCTAAGTCCAACTTTCGCCAGCTGGTCCACCCCATAACAGCTTTACCAAGGCTGTGTCTTTACCCCTTAGTTGCTTCATTTCACGACCATCAATCCGCACAGGTAATGCTTCCACAGTCAGATCATCCCTCACTTGCACATCATCCATCTGAATCACATGTGATGGATCTGGAATGTACTTCCTCAACTGAGACACATGGAACACATCATGCAAATTCGCAAGCGACGGCGGTAAAGCGATCTGATAGGCTACCTCTCCTATCCTCTGCAAGATCTTATATGGAACAACAAAACGTGGAGTGAGTTTTCTAGACTTTAAAGCTCGACCTACACCAGTCACTGGCGTCACCCTCAGAAACACGTGGTCTCCCTCTTGGAACTCGAGTGCTTTCCTCCTCTTATCATGATAACTCTTCTGACGACTCTGCAAAGTTCTCATCCTTTCTTGGATCATCTTAATCTTCTCAGTCGTCTCTTGCACAATTTCAGGTCCGAGTACAACATTCTCTCCTGATTCATACCAACACAATGGAGTTCTACACCTTCTCCCATACAAAGCTTCATAGGGCGCCATCCCAATACTAGCATGAAAACTATTGTTGTATGTGAACTCAATCAACGGTAAATGGCTATCCCAAGATCCTTCGTGATCCAACACACAAGCCCTCAGTAAATCCTCTAAAGATTGGATAGTCATCTCCGTCTGACTGTTCGTCTGCGGATGATAGGCAGAAATCATCCTCAACTTAGTACCCAAAGCATCTTCCAAACTCTTCCAAAACCTCGATATAAATCTCGGGTATCTATCCGACACAATACTCGAAGGTATCCATGTAACTTCACAATCTCCTCGATGTACATCTCAGCCTACTTCTGTATAGAATGATTAATCTTCATCGACAAGAAATGAGTCGATTTAGTTAATCTATCCACAATCACCCAAATCGAATCATTTCCCTTAGGAGTTCTTGGCAACCCTGACACAAAATCCATGGAAATGCTATCCCATTTCCACTCTGGAATATTCAACGGCTGCATCATACCTAAAGGCTTCTGATGCTCAACCTTTAACTTCTGACAAGTCAAACACGCATAAACAAACTCCGCAATATCCTTCTTCATACCCGGCCACCAAAACAACTTTTTCAAATCCTGGTACATCTTCGTAGCACCGGGATAAATACTCAATCTACTTCGATGTCCTTCTTCAAGAATGCTCCTCTTAATTTCTGGAACATCTGGTACACACACCCTGTCTCTGAACCTCATCACACCACTCTCATCAATCCGAAATTCACCTCCGTTACCTTGGTTGATCAATGTCAACTGGTCAACCAACTTCAAGTCAGATTGTTGTCCTATTCTGATCTCATCCAGAATACCACTAGTCAACTTCAACATGCCCAACCTCACACTGCCAGGAGTCTCTTCACACACCAAACTCAAATCTCGGAATTGATCAATTAATTCCAACTCTTTCACCATAAGCATCGACATATGCAATGACTTCCTACTCAATGCATCATCCACTACATTTGCTTTACCAGGATGGTAATTCAAATCAAAGTCAAAATCCTTCAACAATTCCAACCACCTTCTCTGCCTCATATTCAACTTTTTCTGATCAAACAAGTACTTCAAACTCTTATGATCGCTGAACACTTTGAATTTAGAGCCAAAAAGGTAATGTCTCCAAATTTTCAACACAAACACCACATTTGCCAACTCTAAGTCATGGGTAGGGTAATTCACTTCATGAACCCTCAACTGCCTGGAAGCATAGGCAACAACTTGACCATTCTGCATCAACACCCCACCAAGACCCATCTTCGACGCATCACAATACACTACAAAAGATTCATTCGGATTAGGCAAAATCAACATTGGAGCAGTCGTCAACCTCTTCTTCAATTCTTCAAAACTCTCCTCACAAGCTACATCCCACACAAAAGCTTGACCCTTTCGAGTTAGCTGAGTCAAAGGTAATGCCAACTTAGAAAAGCCCTCGATAAACTTACGGTAATATCCTGCTAATCCCAGGAAACTCCATACCTCAGTAGGAGGCTTCAGAGCCTCCCACTGCAACACAACATCAATCTTGGAAGGATCAACAACAATTCCACCACTTGAAATCACATGGCCAAGGAAACTCACTTCCTTCAACCAAAACTCACACTTTGACAGATTTGCATACAACTTCTTCTCCATCAATACTTGCAACATAGTTCTCAAATACTCAGCATGCTCTCCTTTAGATTTAGAGTATATCAGAATATCATCAATGAAGACCACAATAAACTGATCCAAATACTCATGAAAAATCCGATTCATATACTCCATGAACACACCAGGTGCATTGGACACTCCAAACGACATCACAGTGTATTCATAGTGACCATACCTCGTCTTAAAAGCTGTCTTTGGAATATCACCAGGCTTAACATGAATCTGATGATAACCCGACCTTAAATCAATCTTGCTAAACACACAAGCACCTACTAACTGATCCATCAAATCGTCGATTCTCAGAAATGGATATTTATTCTTAATAGTCACTTTATTCAACTGCCGATAATCAACACACAACCTCATACTTCCGTCCTTCTTCTTTACTAACAGCACAGGAGCACCCCACAGAGAAACACTTGGTCGAACAAACCTCTTCTCGAGTAATTCTTCTAATTGTTTCTTCAATTCACTTAACTCAGAAGTGGACATCCGGTAAGGAGCCATTGACACCGGACTCGTGCCTGGTATCAAGTCCACGGCAAACTCCACTTCACGTTCTGGAGGAAAATTACTTATTTCATCTGGAAACACATCTGGAAATTCACAGACAACAGGTAATTCAACACTCGCAGCTTCACGATCAACCTGCAACGAAGCAAACATTGCAAACACCAAGGCTTCGTCTTCCAGGAGTTAGTCCACTTGCTTAGCACACAAGAACATTAACTCGCCATTATCACCAAACTCAGGAAACTTTACGGTTTTGTTATAATAATTGATATGAACATGGTTGAACTCCAACCAGTTCATTCCAAAGATTACATCGATTTGGTGCAAGGGTAAACACACCAAATCCATCACAAAACTCTTCCCAAAAATCGTCAAAGGACATCTCAAACACACAAAAGTAGTAGTAACAGAACCATTAGCTGGAGTTTCTATTACCATATTACCATTCATATTAGACAATTTCAAACCCAATCTATTAACACATTCAAGTGAGATAAACTAATGAGTAGCACCAGTATCAATAATAACGACCAACTCAACATTATTAATAAAACAAGTACCTCGATTCAAGTTGTCCTTCTCTGGAACTTCCGCACCACTCAAAGCAAACACTCTGCCATTGGTCTGAGCCGCAGTAGCAGTCTTCTTCGGTTTCTGACACTGGGTACTGATGTGACCCTTCTCACCATAATTAAAACAAGTTGAACCATCATCCTTGCAGTCATTAGCTCTATGACCCTTCTTGCCACATCTGTAACATCTCAACACATTATTGGTGCAAGCCTCAACATGGTGGCCTTGCTCGCCACACCTGTAACACTTCCCAGAAGTGGGAGCTGCTCCCCCACTTGTCTTCTTCCCATCTGAAGCATTCTGCTTCCCTTTGTTAGCCGAAGTCGTATAAGGCTTCTCCCTATAGTGCCCCTTCTCTTTCTTCTCACTCAGCTGCTTGTAGTGAGCCGATCGAGCTCGGCTATCTTCATTGTAGATCCTACTCTTATCCACCAGCTCAGCATACCTGCGAATATGTTGGTACCCAATACCCTACTTGATTTCTGGTCTCAGCCCATTCTCAAACTTAAGACACTTGGACACCTCAGCATTAACATAGTTGTAGTGAGGACAGAACTTCACCAACGCCTCGAACTTCGCAGCATACTCTGCCACAGTCATGTTTCCTTGCTTCAGCTCAAGGAATTCCACCTCTCTCTTGCCACGAGCATCCTCTGGAAAATACTTTCCCAAAAATTCCTGCTTGAACACAACCCAGGTTATCACGGTACCAACGTCTTCCAGTCTCTGGCGGGTGTTATCCCACCAATCCTTAGCCTCTTCTGACAGCATATAAGTTCCAAACTGAACTTGTTGAGCTTCAGTACACCCCATCATCCAGAAGATCTTCTCAATCACCTTCAGCCACTTATGTGCACTCTCTGAATCATGAGTACCCACAAAAGTCGGCGGATTGTTCCTCCGGAACTTCCCAAAGCACAAAACTCATCCGGAACTCCCCCATTCTGATTGTTCTGAGCCATTACTTGAGCAAGCGACTCCAACGCATCAGCGATAACACGACCATTTCTTCCAGCCATCCTGCATACCACCAAAAGGTTAGGAGAAGCAAAACATTGATAGTGTACACACACTCGTCGACTGACAAGGGACTAACATCATGTAAAACCTGGCTGGACAGACCGACCTACTCTGATACCACTAATGTAACACCCTTTTCTACCCAACGAACACAACGAATAAAAACAATAATTTAATCAGAGTAAAGTCCCAAAAGGGCGCCACATTTCGTCACAAAATATCAAATAACCACCTTGTTGCACCCCAAAATTTACCCTCCTTACTTTATTTACTAACTGGCTTATGTTGCATTGCATTTTGCATTATCATGTGTGCATATCATTGGTTCTTAGCATGGGGTTAAGGTGCCTGAGGCAGTGCTTCAGAGGGTCAAGCATGAGTTCACAAGTGGCAAGGGAGCTCAGGTGGATCATCCTCTCCTAACCAGTGCATAGATTAGAGTTTTGAGATTCTTGGGTTTATTGCTTCAATGGGTAAGCTCCTTGGGTTTTTATCATCATCAAATGACATATATTATCTTTGTTGGAGAGGATACACATCATATTCAGAGGAATTTGGATTTGGAGACTGTGTTATTTCCTCCTAGACTGAGGGTACCACAACTAGGGTTTGCTATAAAGTCAATTTATTTCTGATTTTTTGGGCAAGACTTGATTCCATGGTACTCCTTGGGTCCCTAAGTACCTAGGGATGAGAGGTTGTCCATCAGTTTGGTTAAGGAGAGACTTAATTGATCAGAAGATTGAAAATCAGTTGAATTGGGTAAAAGTCAACAGTAAGAGGAGAAGTCAACTGTGGAACTTTGAGGGTCTCTCCAAGGTTTTCAAGGTCTCACATCCTCATATGGTCTTCAAGGGTCAAGTTTCATACATATTTGTCAGGAATCAGAAGTTGGTGCAAAGTTTCTAAATTTGGAAAGTGACCTATAATGAAAAGTTTCCATTTTTGGCAAGTTCCTGCACTTCATTCAACTTGAGTTTTCATCATCAAGAAAGCTTCAAATGAATTTTTATCCAACATTAAAGTTGAAGGTCTTTTTCTCCTCTTTCCAACAAGTACTAGTGGGTCTCCATATCATTTGTGAAGCTCCAGTTATGATCCAAATAAGGCGAGGTGGTTTTTAGGGTTTCATTTTCACAACTTTTAGGTTTTGGGACATATGGACCTATGATTAATTCCATTGCTTCAAGACATGTTCCAACATCCAAAAACAATTCCTAAGAAACATTTTTGGCTTCTTAATCAAGTGATTCCATGGTTTATTCTTCACTTATTTTTTATTATTCAAAAAGCCAAGTCATCAAAAAACTCATGAATCATTTGTTTTCAAGGCCCAATTTAAATATGGTGTGATTAGCAATCCAAATGAAGGTGATCCATCTTGGAATTTTTAAGAGAACATGCATGGAGAGAGGTGTATTCCATATTATGCTATTTTCCAAAATAATTCAAAAAATCATTAAACATGGAATTCCCCAAGCCCAAGTCATATTCAGCAGAAAACCCTAGTCTATTTAAACCTATCCATGCACTGGTTAGGGTTCATTCACGTGCATTTGGAGGAGAACCACAATTCGGAACCCTAAAACTTTCTTTCCTTGGATCTCACGAATTACAAGGTCTTTCTTCAAAGTTCTTCCACAAATCTCTTCCTGGTGATTTCTAGGACACAACCCAACCACCATTCGCAGCCAAAAGCAAGGATTGGAGCTGTGCCATCTCAGGTTGGTGAATTTTTCGTGCTCCTAAAACTCTCTTTTTTTATGTCTATATTGAAGTGTGATGAATGGTGATTATCTTGATATAATTATTTTTAATTATGGACGTGTGGTTTGCTTGGAATGTTGATTTAAAGTTTTGTGCCCTAACATAATTCCATGCGTTTTTTATTATACGTTGGTCATTTGAAATTTTTTATGCCATATTTGAGATCCTGACGAAATTCTGGTCAGAACGGTATACCCCTTTGCATTTTCTGGAAAAATATAGGTTGCAGGGTGGCGGCCGGAGCTAGGGCTCCGGCGAGGGACGGTGGTCCGGCGAAGCATGTGGCTGGAGGAAGAAGAGATAATCTGAGCCATCCATGTTGCTGATCGGACGGTCCACACGAGGCCACGTTTTTTTATTTTGGTTTTTATTTTATTTAATCTCATGTTCATGACCCCATGGCCCTTACCGTGTACACCCATTCAATTCATTCCAATTTAATTACTTTTTGGTTCCGTTGACTTATGCACGACCGTTTGATGGATCGCGTGGATGAGATTGTGCCAGCAATTAAAAAGGGCATGTGCTAGGCACATGGCACGAGCACGGTGGACCCCTTTTTTATTTTTGCTTTTTTTTTTCTGATAAATATGGGCGGGCCTTTGCTATGCGCACCCTCCCTGTCAGCCCATTTCCTCTTTTTCAACGCATATTCTTGTTGTCTACACCCCCAGCCCATTAATTCATTTTATTTTATTTTAATTTCACATTTTCATATTTTAATTATTAAAATTATGTAATTGCATTAAAAAATTACTAAAAAATTTCATACATCATATTTATCATTTTAATAATTTTTATTATATTTTTATCATTTAAATTAATTGTTTAATCTATTTTCTTCTTGAACTATCCATCTCATGCATACCCTAAATTGTTTATTTTATTTCTCTACAACCATAAAATATTTTTTACCCGTTCTTTTTGCATCTGTTAGATAACATCCTAAAATGCATTAAAATATTTTTCTTTCATTTTCAAATTTATTTCATATTGCATTTTGGTCCTTCCCTTTGGCACACTGAGCCCTAATTCCCACCTGAACTCTGCCTAATTATTTGAATGACTAATATCTTGATTTTTTGCAGGGACTTTTGATGTGTTGTTTGCCTCTGGTTGAGGAACATTAATGTTTAATTCAGGAATTTTAGGAGTTATTTTTCTAATTATCTGATTTGTTTTCACTTGAGATTTTTTTGCAGGCGCATCTTTGACCTTGTATGATTATCTGTTTGAAAGGCACTTGTGCCATTTGCTTTGGGGTTGCTCCTTTGATTTCTGAATTCATGTTTGGATTATTATCATTGTTGTTGGCCATTGTTTGATTTTCATTCACCTCATTTCTCTTACTTATGTTTGTTTCTCACTAATCTTTTATGCAGGGACTAAGGTAAGTTCTTTAAGGGTGGAAAAGTATCCCTCTTCACCTTTGTTCTTTCTTTCTCTCCTATCTTCATTATTTAGGGTTTAGGTTGAACCTCACTAACCGTAGGTCACCCATGCATGATGACTTTAGGATTCATAGTCTCCCTTTAGAGTTACCCTAGTGTCTTCTCTCTTCTCATCTCAAATTTCTTTAAAACACTTAATAATAATAAGGTGTATTGCGCACGAGCCTTAAGTATGGGGAATGAGAAATGAGGGGCTTCCTCTCATCTTTTTAGAGTGCTTAGCGAGCGTCCTGTCTTGGGACGATGCATTAAGTATTCGCCCCTCTGCCCTAGACTTTGGTGCAATGCAACTTAAGAACTAACTTAAGCCACTTCTGTCCTAAAAAACACAAACCTACTTCAAACCTTTTTGTCCTTCGGGATCTTCAACTTAAAGGTTATTTTCAAAAAGGGCACGTTACCTTCCGTCTGAGTCGCAAACAGGCATCGACCCTAACTGCCGGACGCGAACTTAACGTCGCTCATAAAAAACACAAAAAGAACTTGGTCCGAACTACGTTGACTCTGAATTCCCCATTGCACAAGGGGGGTACGTAGGCCTAGGACGTCGACGTCCTACCGAGTCTGTCTTTGTCTTTCCCTCTCCGTCTTAGTACAGCCCTAGATGATAGTAACTTACCCTTATAATAGACAACAAGCATGGATCCCATCGAGTACGATGGACGCGTGGGGTGCTAGCACCTTCCCCTTGCGTAACCGACTCCCGAACCCAGGCTATGGTTACGATGACCATTCCTTTCCCTCTTCCTCAGGTTTATGCGGTGTTCCCTTTCCCTCTCTTGGGATAAATTTACACGGCTGGCGACTCTGTTTTTCCGCGCCACTCTCGCGTTTGTACCTGGATGAAAATCCTTGGAGCGACAGCTGGCGACTCTGCTTGGGAAACTGGTTAACCTATGTTGGTCCATCCCTAAGCGAGTCAATCCTAGCGCTTGCTTGTCTTTGTTCTCTTTGGGGTGCTTTGTCTTTGTTTTACTTTATGTATTGTATTTTATTTTTATTTTTACCGCATTTTCTGCATTTCATTTTTTTATTACTGTCATGCTGCTGTGCTGTGCTGGCTGTCTTTGTTTTGCAGGTTGGGTGGGTCCGAGAGATAAGCCCATTACCAAGGCTTGAGAATACCCTAGGACTGGAGTGGAAAGTAGTGGGACCTACGTGCCCGCTTGGTACGTTTGTGTGTTCACAAAATTCACAACCAGACGAGGCTATCTTGGGATGCATTCTAACGTGTGTGTCTTGCGCATGTTGGGGTGTTCATCTAGAGAATTGTCGACTCTGGTGACCGATCATTGAGGACCTTAGTGGAAACATCCCTCTTTAGTGGTGACAGTGGCAGACCACATCCTGTGGCAAACCCATTCGCACCCGAGGGCCCGCTTTGGAACTCGCATAGGATGGCCCCTACGTTTTGAAGAGAATCAGTGGAGGCACTCCTCGATTGACTTTAGTACTATACCCCGAGGGATGAATGTACTATTGTTTCTCGACCTCAGTGCCAAAGCTGAGGACCTTCCGCTTTGGAGAATCAGTTGAGGCCTCCTCGATTGATGATGATGCCAAACCAGAAATGGTGAACGTGTCATCATTTCTCGACCTGAGAGCCCAGGATACTGAACATCCTAGTACCCACACGTGAGAGGGGATGGGCATTTGCAGGTTTGCAGGTAACCGAAACCTTCAACCTACCCTATTTTTCTGGATTTCTCATCAATGTCTGATTATTTGGGTCTTGGTTATCTTAGTGGTTCAGAATTCTGGTTTTCTGGGTTGTGGTTCACGTTCAGTTAACAGCAGCACGTCCAGCAGTGTGCCTTGACCCCATGTTTGCATGAGCATATCGTTTTTCTTGCATTCTGACATGTTTGACATTTTTCAGGGCTCGCATCTTACTCTTGATTCCGGTTTTCTGAGGTTACTTCAGCATGGATGTTCAGAGAAAGAAGACTGTTGCCTATTCGTTCCCAGAATCGACTTTGACACTGATTCACAAACTGATTAATATGGCTGGTTCCGGAGTTCGTACAAAGTTCAGTGGAAGGTATGGAAGACTTCTGAAATTTGTCTATAATATCTCCCAGTATGAGAAGGATGCCATTCACACACTTCTTCAGTTTTACGACCCGTCTTTGCGTTGCTTCACTTTCCCGGACTACATACTGGCTCCAACGTTGGAGGAGTTCTCATTTATTTTGGGAATTCCTATCAGGCATGATATAGTTTTCTTTTCTGAAGAACACCCCGGGGTAAAAGAAATGGTTGTTGCTCTTCATATTAGTGAGCCTATTCTGAACAGTAATATTGCAGAAAAACAAGGAGTTAAGGGTTTCTTGTTGAAGTTCTTGTTTGATCAGGCTTGCATACATGTCAAAGAGAAGAACTGGACTACTTTCCAAGTTATCCTAGCTATGTGCATCTATGGGATTGTTCTGTTTCCGAATATTCCTGATCTGGTGGATATGCATGCCGTCAGAATCTTTATTTCGAAGAATCCTATACCTACCTTGCTAGGTGATGTGTACCATTCAGTTCACTACAAGAATGAGAATAGGCGTGGAAAAACTGTAAGTTGCTGTGCACCGCTTTTAGCTACTTGGTTTCTGAGTCGTCTCCCTGAATCTGGCGTTTTCGTTGATACGAAAGATTCCCTGAAATGGTCAAAGAGGGTTATGGGCTTGACTGCTGACAACATTGTTTGGATCAATCATGATTTGCTAGGAATGGAGATTATTTACAAATGCGGAGAATTCCTTAATGTTCCCTTGATAGGGAGGAAAGATGGAATTAATTATAATCCCTCCCTAGCTATCAGACAGTTTGGCTATCCTTTGAAAGGTCCACCCGAAGAGCTAGATGTCCGTGAGTCCTTGTTCTTCAATGGTATTGAGGATCAAGGGTTGATAAGGAAAGTTGTGAATGCTTGGAAACAGGTGACTAAGAAGGGTAAGATTCCATTCGGGAAAAGTAACAATCGGGCTTTCCCTTCCTATAAAGAGTGGATTAAGAAGAGAGCAGAAGAGGAGCTTCTTCCATTCCCGGTGGAACCACCTTTGTACCCTTTGGTGATCGAGCCTCCTACCACCGTTGAGTTGAAGAAGTATAACAAATTATGGGCTGAAAAGGAAAGGTTGCGGGAAGAAAATAGTGAGCTAAAGAGAGAGATTTATCAGTGGAAGCATGAGCGGGGTGAAACTGTTCATACCGCCAAGTTGAAGACAGAGCTCCTTGCTAAAGCAGAAAGAGAGCTTGCTGACATGACCGCATCCAGAGAAAGGATGAAACAAGCTCTGGATGGTATCAGTAACGTTCTCAGGTCCAAGGAGGAGGAATTAGGCAAGGCTTTGTTGAAGATTCACAGGTTCGATGATCACCGAGAAACTGCCATGGCTGAGAATAAGAGAAAGGAAGACGACTACATAGCTAAGATTGATCAGTTGAAGTCGACGCTCAAGAAGAAAAACACTGAGATTCTGTCAGGGATATTCAAGAGACAAGCAGTCGAGGGTCGACTTAATCAGGCCATAGCCTCCATAGAAGAACTGAAGGTTCAGGCTGAAGTGAAGAGATCTAGACATGAGGGGCCTAGCATGGAGGGTGTTTCTGGAGAAGACGCTTGGGAATTACATTGCAGATACTTGGATGGGATCATACATAGGAGAGATCTTCTCATTCAATGACTAATTCAGAGACCCAAGCATCCCGACACCAGAAAGCTGTTCGAGGAAATTCAAGACTGGTGCAGAAAGCATAGTGGATGGGGAGGATTGACGCTTGTAAACTTTGATGATATGCCATAGTTTTCTGTTTTCTTTTATTGTATGTGGATCACCACCAGGCTTGTTGGTTGGGACCTATGGTTTTTATATTCAGACTTGTTATCTCGGATTCGTGATTGTTGACGTTTGGCTTTTCTCTGGTTTTCTTAATATATGAGCAGAAGTTCCATTATATCTTATTATTAAACCGGAATCAAGGGGTGGATCGCCTTGTGAATTTTCAAACATGTCCATTTGCAGTTGCATACTCATAATCATTTTGGATGATCATTTTGCATAACAGGTGTTTATCTCTGGTGTTCTTATCTTGTTATAATCTCATAATTGCAGATTTAACTCCTCAGGCCATTCAAGAGTTGATCATGGAGCAAGTTCAAGCTGAGTTGAGGGAAATGCGAAGCCAGATGGGGCAATTTGGGGAAGACATGCTCCAGGAACAGAGGATGCTGAGGGAGGAGATCAACCAGATGAAGACTCAGATGGGTTTGGTCATGGAGATTTTGAAAACGGTGTTGAAGAAGGAAGACAGTCCTGTGCCCGCTTCCGCAACAGAGATCCGTACTCCTCCCATCTCTTTGGAATTTGATTTAAATCATGGATTACCTCGTGAGTCTCTTCCACAAGCGGAAGTTCCAGAACTTTCCCAGCAGCAGCTAGGTCTTGGCTCCCAAGAGAAGCCCAAGGGCAAAAAGTGTACACAGGGGCAGAAAAAGTCTGAAAGAGTTTTTCATCCGCTCCCTATACCATATTCTCAACTATTGTCGTATCTCCTTCAGTTTCAACTGGTACGGAAAAGGACTTTGGCTCCTCTCACTAGTAATCCTCCACCAGGATATGATGCAAGAGCCCATTGTGATTTCCATTCTGGGGCACCAGGGCATACTGTGGAGGAATGTAGGGCTTTTCAACACCGAGTCCAGGATTTGATTGAGGCAGGGGCAATTGAGTTCACGTCGGGCGACGTGAATATGCAAGGTGATTCTACCCCAACTATTGCAAAAGAAATGAAGGCTCCTCCCCTCTTTGCAGGAGAAGCGCTACGTCAGCAGCCTTTGTTTGTGCCTCAGCCAAATGTGGAAAGGAAAGTGCAAGCGCAGGTGAGGCACCCAAATCAGCACCGACAGCAAAATTATCAGCAGCAGGGGCAACCGAGACCAAGAGGGCCCAAGAGGATATTTGATCCTATTCCTATCCCTTATAGTCAGCTGTTTACTCGTCTGCTCAAGAACTCTCTGATTCAAACGAGGGGTACCGCGCCAGTACCGTACCCTATTCCTCCGAAATATGACATGACTGCTAGGTGCGAGTTCCACTCGGGAACGTTTGGGCACACAATTGATGAGTGTAACGTGTTCAAGCACAAGGTGCAAGACCTGGTAGACTCAGAGATCATTGTATTCACTGAAGATGATATGTACATCAATGGAAGCCTCCTTTCTCAAATGAACACTCAGTCTGCAAGTACGTCCAGACAGAATTAAGCTTCCTCAGCAATGGCAGTCTTCAGCTTCTTTACTGCATTTTCATTTGTAGTTTTTTTTCATTTCTTGTTAAAGCATCGTATGTATGCAAGACTTGTTTGTTTTTTATGATGATATTAATGCAATGAGTATGTTTTCCTTGAAGTAATCCATTCGTATTCACTCTTAAATGTTTATATGCACTGCAATACCAATCTTCTTTGTTTAGAACTCTTGAGGGAGGATGATGAAGTAAAAACGCAAAATCTTTGGTTGTATGCTTTCGGATAAAACCCTGTTGAGGATGTACAGGCATTGTTTCAAACCCCTAAACACTGGAGAGATAAGGAGATAAACCCTCGTTAACCCCTTTGAGCCTTGAAGTAGGAGTTTCTTTCGTACGAAAAAACCTTCATACTTAACCCAGGGGCAGGGTAGGCGTCAGTTAGTTTGACCGAGCGTTCAAATTCCAAGGAGAGTGTGCATCCGAGGATCCATTACCTTCTATCCCACCGTCAAGAGGTCAAGAGATGTGAAACCACGATGGTTATCCTTCAACAATCAAGGAGTGAGGCAGTTATAACCCTTTTAAGTAAGTAAGACAACCAGTGTCACACGCTTTGTTCAAGAGGGGAATAAAAAAAAAGAGAAAGCCCGCTAAGTCGAAACTTGAAAATAAGCGACTTAGGCAAAAGTTAGGGCATCTCGCTGGACTTCAAAATCGAAAAAACTCAAGAGAATTAGTCCAGGAAAAATCAGGGAAATAAAAAAGGGGCGAAAAACAAAAGAAAAGATCAAAAGAAAAAATCCTCGATAAGAATAAATCTGTGTGATTACAGACACAGAAGATAAGAAGGGGTGACCGTCATTCCAAAACTCCCTTAGGTGCCAAACCATTAGTGGCATAGGTTCCTTAAAGATCATAAACCTTTGGAGAGATGAGCGTTTGTGTCAGATTAACTGAACATAGGACTGGAGAACATCACGAAGAGTGGGTGGGTACCGATAAATTTTGAGCCATAAATCCTTTCTCTGAAACCGCGAACCAGACCACGTTACAACCCTTAAAAGTCCTAATCAAAACAGGGTTTATTCCGAAAGCGTACTTTAACATGATAGCGTTTCTGACTCCTATGAGTTGTGCTAATAAGATTCGTTGGTATTGCATGTGCGCATTGTTTTTGCCATTCAAAAATCAAGGTCGCATCCCAGCAAGTGATTCGTTCACAGGGCTTTGCGACACATTTTCATAAAAAACTTCAAGGTCAACATGAATGTTGCATTAGGATTATCATTCTCATAAATAACTTGTTCTGTTTGCATACATGTGCCTAAACATCAATGCAGCTTACACAGTGAAAGTCAGTCAAGAAGCTTGATCCTACCAAGTTGGGTTGTTTGGAAATTATGAAGGACAATCATGTCAAGTGGCGTGCTGCCAAGAGACTCAGTGTAGAGTGGGGTCTCCTCAGTAAGTCGTGTTAAGATGTAGCCAATCAGGGGCGGCCACGTCAAGAAATCTCTCCGAAATTCAGTTATTCAGGGGCATTCATTCTGAGATCAAGGGCAAAGTCACTTCAAAGCTCATAGTGGGGCAGGCCACCTCTAGAGCATGGGAGATCGTCCACTCCTGAAAATGAAAACACCTCCTCAAGGTTTAAGATGCTAAAGCAGAGTATTGTCAAGTCATTACGATCCCTTTCGAGGTAATGTACTTCATGGATTATGAAGACTGGGGCAGTTATGTCGAGATATGATAAATCTCTCCAAGAGTTTGAAGACCCTGGGGCAGTGCGAACGCCCGATCTTCTGTAAAATCCTCTTGAGATGAAAAGTTCAAAGAGCCGCTTATGACCATAAAGACAAGTCAGGTTGCAGGGCGACAGATTGTACATCCCCAGCAGTTGGCTCTCCCCAGCATTGAGATTGCTCCTTCCCCAGCAGGACAAAACTTTCCTCATTAGAGCATACTTTCCCCAATAGAAGACTTGGAAAGTATTTCCTCCGGATCAAGACGTTATTTCCCCACAGAATCATGGTGCTCACTTCCCCCATCCAGTCAGGAAGTGTACTTTCACCAACAATGTCATATTCTAATCCCCAGCAAGGTGGGGGTAAGGGCATTCTCCCCTTCAGCAGGTTAAGTTCAGCAGTATCCCTAAGCAGGATGGTATTATGGGTTGGTGTCCCCCAGCAGGTCCTAAGCCCGTCTGTTATTGGCAATCCTCGGCAACAAACTTTCGGTTCCGTTAATGGCACTCATTCTCAACTCCTCCAGCAGAGAAGAAATCTCAGGTTTTGGGTGTTACCTTCAGTAGAAGACATGTGTAATCCTCGGTGGTATGGATGTTCTTTCGGGATTTCGTCCCCTGCAAAAACTGTTGATCCAAGGAGTCGATCAATGTGATCCTTCTCAGCAGAGTTCCTAGGTTCAGAGGACAATTTATTTTTGTCATCCCCGGCTAAATTGATCTTTTCTCTCCGACATTTATTTTGCTGGAGGGACCCTTTTTACATTTCATAAGCATTGCATCCTCAAAACGCGTAGCATTTCCACTTCGTGTGGAGCATTACGGCAAAATTCAAACATTTGCATTCCAAAGCATAACCCAGGTCTGATACTTTCCTTGCCAGTTCTCTTTCTCAGCAGAGATGGCATAACTTAGGAGATTTTGGAGGGATGTGTTCCTCATACTTGTGCTCCCCGGCAGAGTCTTTTATTTAGACTTCACCTTCCCCAACGGAGTCATCTTATCTGTGGATCAGGAGTCCGTTAGAAGTTTGTCTTTGCCTCATTTTGGCCTTTTTCTTTTGTGAGTCTTGTTTCAAGTTATCCCCAGTGAAGTCCACTTTATGTTGGTTATCCTTTGTGGGTACGATTGAGGTCGTATTCGTGTTTTCTTTGTGGGTAGAGTGATTGAGGTCAGTCTTCCTTTGCGGGTATAACTGAGGTTGTATTCGTTTTGTGGGTGCGATTGAGGTCGTATTCGTATTTTCTTTGTGGGTAGAGTGATTGAGGTCAGTCTTCCTTTGTGGGTATAATTGAGGTTGTATTTGTTTTGTAGGTGCGATTGAGGTCGTATTCGTATTTTCTTTGTGGGTAGAGTGATTGAGGTCAGTCTTCCTTTGTGGGTGCAATTGAGGTTGTATTCGTTTTGTGGGTGCGATTGAGGTCGTATTCGTATTTTCTTTGTGGGTAGAGTGATTGGGGTCAGTCTTTCTTTGCGGGTATAATTGAGGTTGTATTCGTTTTGTGGGTGCGATTGAGGTCGTATTCGTATTTTCTTTGTGGGTAGAGTGATTGAGGTCAGTCTTCCTTTGCGGGTATAATTGAGGTTGTATTCGTTTTGTGGGTGCGATTGAGGTCGTATTCGTATTTTCTTTGTGGGTAGAGTGATTGAGGTCAGTCTTCCTTTGAGGGTATAATTGAGGTTGTATTTGTTTTGTGGGTGCGATTGAGGTCGTATTCGTATTTTCTTTATGGGTAGAGTGATTGAGGTTAGTCTTCCTTTGTAGGTATAATTGAGGTTGTATTCGTTTTGTGGGTGCGATTGAGGTCGTATTCGTATTTTCTTTGTGGGTAGAGTGATTGAGGTCAGTCTTCCTTTGAGGGTACAATTGAGGTTGTATTCGTTTTGTGGGTGCGATTGAGGTCGTATTCGTATTTTCTTTGTGGGTAGAGTGATTGAGGCCAGTCTTCCTTTGCGGGTATAATTGAGGTTGTATTCGTTTTGTGGGTGCGATTGAGGTCGTATTCGTATTTTCTTTGTGGGTAGAGTGATTGAGGTCAGTCTTCCTTTGCGGGTATAATTGAGGTTGTATTCGTTTTGTGGGTGCGATTGAGGTCGTATTCGTATTTTCTTTGTGGGTAGAGTGATTGAGGTCAGTCTTCCTTTGCGGGTATAATTGAGGTTGTATTCGTTTTGTGGGTGCGATTGAGGTCGTATTCGTATTTTCTTTGTGGGTAGAGTGATTGAGGCCAGTCTTCCTTTGCGGGTATAATTGAGGTTGTACTCGTTTTGTGGGTGCGATTGAGGTCGTATTCGTATTTTCTTTGTGGGTAGAATGATTGAGGTCAGTCTTCCTTTGCGGGTATAATTGAGGTTGTATTCGTTTTGTGGGTGCGATTGAGGTCGTATTCGTATTTTCTTTGTGGGTAGAGTGATTGAGGTCAGTCTTCCTTTGCGGGTATAATTGAGGTTGTATTCGTTTTGTGGGTGCGATTGAGGTCGTATTCGTTTTTTCTTTGTGGGTAGAGTGATAGAGGTCAGTCTTCCTTTGTGGGTACAATTGAGGTTGTATTCGTTTTGTGGGTGCGACTGAGGTCGTATTCGTATTTTCTTTGTGGGTAGAGTGATTGAGGTCAGTCTTCCTTTGCGGGTATAATTGAGGTTGTATTTGTTTTGTGGGTGCGATTGAGGTCGTATTCGTATTTTCTTTATGGGTAGAGTGATTGAGGTTAGTCTTCCTTTGTAGGTATAATTGAGGTTGTATTCGTTTTGTGGGTGCGATTGAGGTCGTATTCGTATTTTCTTTGTGGGTAGAGTGATTGAGGTCAGTCTTCCTTTGAGGGTACAATTGAGGTTGTATTCGTTTTGTGGGTGCGATTGAGGTCGTATTCGTATTTTCTTTGTGGGTAGAGTGATTGAGGCCAGTCTTCCTTTGCGGGTATAATTGAGGTTGTATTCGTTTTGTGGGTGTGATTGAGGTCGTATTCGTATTTTCTTTGTGGGTAGAGTGATTGAGGTCAGTCTTCCTTTGCGGGTATAATTGAGGTTGTATTCGTTTTGTGGGTGCGATTGAGGTCGTATTCGTATTTTCTTTGTGGGTAGAGTGATTGAGGTCAGTCTTCCTTTGCGGGTATAATTGAGGTTGTATTCGTTTTGTGGGTGCGATTGAGGTCGTATTCGTATTTTCTTTGTGGGTAGAGTGATTGAGGCCAGTCTTCCTTTGCGGGTATAATTGAGGTTGTACTCGTTTTGTGGGTGCGATTGAGGTCGTATTCGTATTTTCTTTGTGGGTAGAGTGATTGAGGTCAGTCTTCCTTTGCGGGTATAATTGAGGTTGTATTCGTTTTGTGGGTGCGATTGAGGTCGTATTCGTATTTTCTTTGTGGGTAGAGTGATTGAGGTCAGTCTTCCTTTGCGGGTATAATTGAGGTTGTATTCGTTTTGTGGGTGCGATTGAGGTCGTATTCGTTTTTTCTTTGTGGGTAGAGTGATCGAGGCCAGTCTTCCTTTGTGGGTACAATTGAGGTAGTATTCGTTTTGTGGGTGCGACTGAGGTCGAATTCGTATTTTCTTTGTGGGTAGAGTGATTGAGGTCAGTCTTCCTTTGCGGGTATAATTGAGGTTGTATTCGTTTTGTGGGTGCGATTGAGGTCGTATTCATTTTTTCTTTATGGGTAGAGTGATCGAGGTCAGTCTTCCTTTGTGGGTGCAATTGAGGTTGTATTCGTTTTGTGGGTGCGATTAAGGTCGTATTCGTATTTTCTTTGTGGGTAGAGTGATCGAGGTCAGTCTTCCTTTGCGGGTATAATTGAGGTTGTATTCGTTTTGTGGGTGCGATTGAGGTCGTATTCGTATTTTCTTTGTGGGTAGAGTGATCGAGGTCACTCTTCCTTTGTGGGTGCAATTGAGGTTGTATTCGTTTGCGGGTGCAAGTGAGGTTGTATTCGTTTTTTGGGTACGATTGAGGTCGTATTTGTTTTTTTCTTGTGGATGTGGTTGAGGTCATATTCCTTATTGTTCAACACACTCTTCTTACCATAGCAAATTTCCGGGGCTCTTTCGGTATTCAATCCTCGTGTACCCTGGAATGTCTGAGAGTCTTTGCTATCATACCTTCAGGACCAAGTTGATTGAATAGGGGCAGTTGTTGCACCCCAAAATTTGCCCTCCTAACTTTATTTACTAACTGGATTATGTTGCATTGCATTTTGCATTATCATGTGTGCATATCATTGGTTCTTAGCATGGGGTTAAGGTGCCTGAGGCAGTGCTTCAGAGGGTCAAGCAAGAGTTCACAAGTGGCAAGGGAGCTCAGGTGGATCATCCTCTCCTAACCAGTGCATAGATTAGAGTTTTGAGATTCTTGGGTTTATTGCTTCAATGGGAAAGCTCCTTGGGTTTTTATCATCATCAAATGGCATATCTTATCTTTGTTGGAGATGATACACATCATATTCAAAGGAATTTGGATTTTGAGACTGTGTTATTTCCTCCTAGACTGAGGGTACCACAACTAGGGTTTGCTATAAAGTCAGTTTATTTCTGATTTTTTGGGCAAGACTTGATTCCATGGTACTCCTTGGGTCCCTAAGTACCTAGGGATGAGAGGTTGTCCATCAGTTTGGTTAAGGAGAGACTTAATTGATCAGAAGATTGAAAATCAGTTGAATTGGGTAAAAGTCAACAGTAAGAGGAGAAGTCAACTGTGGAACTTTGAGGGTCTCTCCAAGGTTTTCAAGGTCTCACATCCTCATATGGTCTTCAAGGGTCAAGTTTCATACATATTTGTCAGGAATCAGGAGTTGGTGCAAAGTTTCTAAATTTGGAAAGTGACCTATAATGAAAAGTTTCCATTTTTGGCAAGTTCCTGCACTGCATTCAACTTGACTTTTCATCATCATGAAAGCTTCAAATGAATTTTTCCTTAACATGAAAGTTTAAGGTCTTTTTCTCCTCTTTCCAACAAGTACTAGTGGGTCTCCATATCATTTGTGAAGCTCCAGTTATGATCCAAAGAAGGCGAGGTGGTTTTTAGGGTTTCATTTTCACAACTTTTAGGTTTTGGGACATATGGACCTATGATTAATTCCATTGCTTCAAGACATGTTCCAACATCCAAAAACAATTCCTAAGAAGCATTTTTGGATTTTTAATCAAGTGATTCCATAGTTTATTCTTCACTTATTTTTTATTATTCAAAAAAGCCAAGTCATCAAAAAACTCATGAATCATTTGTTTTCAAGGCCCAATTTAAATATGGTGTGATTAGCAATCCAAATGAAGGTGATCTATCTTGGAATTTTTAAGAGAACATGCATGGAGAGAGGTGTATTCCATATTATGCTATTTTCCAAAATAATTCAAAAAATCATTAAACATGGAATTACCCAAGCCCAAGTCATATTCAGCAGAAAACCCTAGTCTATTTAAACCTATCCATGCACTGGTTAGGGTTCATTCACGTGCATTTGGAGGAGAACCACAATTCGGAACCCTAAAACTTTCTTTCCTTGGATCTCACGAATTACAAGGTATTTCTTCAAAGTTCTTCCACAAATCTCTTCCTGGTGATTTCTAGGACACAACCCAGCCACCATTCGCAGCCAAAAGCAAGGATTGGAGCTGTGCCATCTCAGGTTGGTGAATTTTTCGTGCTCCTAAAACTCTCTTTTTTTATGTCTATATTGAAGTGTGATGAATGGTGATTATCCTGATATAATTATTTTTAATTATGGACGTGTGGTTTGCTTGGAATGTTGATTTAAAGTTTTGTGCCCTAACATAATTCCATGCGTTTTTTATTATACGTTAGTCATTTGAAATTTTTGATGCCATATTTGAGATCCTGACGAAATTCTGGTCAGAATGGTATACCCCTTTGCATTTTCTGGAAAAATATAGGTTGCAGGGTGGCGGCCGGAGCTAGGGCTCCGGCGAGGGACGGTGGTCCGGCGAAGCATGTGGCTGGAGGAAGAAGAGATAATCTGAGCCATCCATGTTGCTGATCGGACGGTCCACACGAGGCCACGTTTTTTTATTTTGGTTTTTATTTTATTTAATATCATGTTCATGACCCCATGGCCCTTACCGTGTACACCCATTCAATTCATTCCAATTTAATTACTTTTTGGTTCCGTTGACTTATGCACGGCCGTTTGATGGATCGCGTGGATGAGATTGTGCCGGCAATTAAAAAGGGCATGTGCTAGGCACATGGCACGAGCACGGTGGACCCCTTTTTTATTTTTGCTTTTTTTTTTCTGATATATATGGGCGGGCCTTTGCTATGCGCACCCTCCCTGTCAGCCCATTTCCTCTTTTTCAACGCATATTCTTGCTGTCTACACCCCCCAGCCCATTAATTCATTTTATTTTATTTTAATTTCACATTTTCATATTTTAATTATTAAAATTATGTAATTGCATTAAAAAATTACTAAAAAATTTCATACATCATATTTATCATTTTAATAATTTTTAATAATTTAATTTTTTATTTTTATTTTATTTTTATCATTTAAATTAATTGTTTAATCTATTTTCTTCTTGAACTATCCATCTCATGCATACCCTAAATTGTTTATTTTATTTCTCTACAACCATAAAATATTTTTTACCTGTTCTTTTTGCATCTGTTAGATAACATCCTAAAATGCATTAAAATATTTTTCTTTCATTTTTAAATTTATTTCATATTGCATTTTGGTCCTTCGCTTTGGCACACTGAGCCCTAATTCCCACCTGAACTCTGCCTAATTATTTGAATGACTAATATCTTGATTTTTTGTAGGGACTTTTGATGTATTGTTTGCCTCTGGTTGAGGAACCTTAATGTTTAATTCGGGAATTTTAGGAGTTATTTTTCTAATTATCTGATTTGTTTTCACTTGAGATTTTCTTGCAGGCGCATCTTTGACCTTGTATGATTATCTGTTTGAAAGGCACTTGTGCCATTTGCTTTGGGGTTGCTCCTTTGATTTCTGAATTCATGTTTGGATTATTATCATTGTTGTTGGCCATTGTTTGATTTCCATTCACCTCATTTCTCTTACTTATGTTTGTTTCTCACTAATCTTTTATGCAGGGACTAAGGTAAGTTCTTTAAGGGTGGAAAAGTATCCCTCTTCACCTTTGTTCTTTCTTTCTCTCCTATCTTCATTCTTTAGGGTTTAGGTTGAACCTCACTAACCGTAGGTCACCCATGCATGATGACTTTAGGATTCATAGTCTCCCTTTAGAGTTACCCTGGTGTCTTCTCTCTTCTCATCTCAAATTTCTTTAAAACACTTAATAATAATAAGGTGTATTGCGCACGAGCCTTAAGTATGGGGAATGAGAAATGAGGGGCTTCCTCTCATCTTTCTAGAGTGCTTAGCGAGCGTTCTGTCTTGGGACGATGCATTAAGTATTCGCCCCTCTGCCCTAGACTTTGGTGCAATGCAACTTAAGAACTAACTTAAGCCACTTCTGTCCTAAAAAACACAAACCTACTTCAAACCTTTTTGTCCTTCGAGATCTTCAACTTAAAGGCTATTTTCAAAAAGGGCACGTTACCTTCCGTCTGAGTCGCAAACAGGCATCGACCCTAACTGCCGGACGCGAACTTAACGTCGCTCATAAAAAACACAAAAAGAACTTGGTCCGAACTACGTTGACTCTGAATTCCCCATTGCACAAGGGGGGTACGTAGGCCTAGGACGTCGACGTCCTACCGAGTCTGTCTTTGTCTTTCCCTCTCCATCTTAGTACAGCCCTAGATGATAGTAACTTACCCTTAGAATAGACAACAAGCGTGGATCCCATCGAGTACGATGGACGCGTGGGGTGCTGGCACCTTCCCCTCGCGTAACCGACTCCCGAACCCAGGCTATGGTTGCGATGACCATTCCTTTCCCTCTTCCTCAAGTTTATGTGGTGTTCCCTTTCCCTCTCTTGGGATAAATTTACACGGCTGGCGACTCTGTTTTTCCGCGCCACTCTCGCGTTTGTACCTGGATGAAAATCATGGGAGGGACACACCTGCTCTGTAACACGAGTTTTACCATCATGAATTTATTTAAACATCACGCAGCGGAAATCCAAAATTTAAAATAATTTTATAATCCAAAACTTCTTAAAACAAAAGATCATAAAACATCCTCGTGTCAACAAAATCAAAGAACGTAAATCGTTCGACTCAAACGCCCGACCCGATGTTACATATCAGAGCAAGACCCTCTAATCGACGGAGAAATCAAAATTCTTCAAAAGCTAAATCTTCGAGCACCAAGAGAGTTAAGCCTGATCACCTGCACGTTACCCACGTGGAGGCAACATTCAAATAGGCAGGGTGAGTAATCACGAATCAATATAGGGTTAAAAATGTTTTTGGTCCCTATAAAATTATCAAATTTAGTTTTTGGTCCCTATTAAAAAAATAGCGTGTTTTGGTCCCTACAAAATAATTATGCACGTAGTTTTAGTCCCTACTGTTAAACCAATATGTATTTTTGAATGATTATTTTATAGATATGTTTAGAATGTTATAAAAAGTTCCTCAAAAAAAAGGATCTTAAAATTTGATTTATAAGTCAAAATTTTCATTACTTTTATCATTATGTTTTGAAATTTAAAAAATTTATATTTAATTCTTCTCATTTTAAAAAATTATATAATTTGGTAAAGAAACATTTTATAGTAATCTAAACACATATGAAAACAATTATTCAATAATTTAAAAGTTTAGGGGTAATTAAATAGTTTTCAAAATTTTAAAAAATAGCAAGGACTAAAACTGCATGTATAAAAATTTTGTAGGGATCAAAATATGTTATTTTTTTTATAGGGACTAAAACTGAAAAGTGAGATATTTATAGGGACCAAAAACATATTTAACCCATCAATATATAAGATATAAGTAAAAGATAAAGCATAAGCACAAACATCATCAAATCATTCACAAACGTCATTAATTCATCAATTACATCAATAGTATGCAATGCCACACTATATGCAAATGCAACATCATAAACTCATGCATGTGGTACCAATTCGTCATAAGTGATGGACACTGGCCCATCACCCTCCAAAGATCCCCACCAATAGGATCGATTCTACACAAGAACCGGAACACGTCATAAAACACTTCAATCCACACAATGGGATTGAAGCCACCAAATGGACCGGAGTCCTAACTATGCCATGAATGCATGATGCAAATCGTCATAATAATAATCATCATAAAATCGTCATAATTGCATCATCATTCATGAATCATCATCAAACAAACATCATTATACAACATTAATTTGCACTCGTCACAGTACATCACTATACCCCCACAATTCGTCATATATACTCGTCACATAAAAATTCTCGATTTTATCCCATTCATCTTTATTACTAGTTTACTCATATTTTATTACCTCATCACGGCCTTACGTCTCAAAGAAAACATATCACAAGCGAAATCAGGACAACAACCGCAAAAACGGAAAAATCTGCCAACAGTCCTGTCCATACGCGTATGACCATGCCCAATACGCGTATGGCTCAATTTCCTCGCCCACTGGCCTGCGTATCATACGCGTAGGGCCACCTGGCCAGGCCTCCATACACGTACCACCATGAGTGTTACGCGTATCACCAGTGAGGTTTCCCTATCAAAATTCCCCTTCAGGCTCCCATTAAGCATAGTGGCAAGCTCATACGCGTAATGCTCTCTTCCCAAGAATTCCCTACGCGTAATGGCTTCCCATATATGTATCCCTCTTCATTCCCAGCTTCCCATACGCGTAATGGAATCACATATGCGTATTGCCACCATTCCCATACGCATACTGGTAGAGGGTCGTGCTGGCCCTAGGGACGGGTACGTATGCTACGCGAATCACCCTGGGTATGTCCCCCATTACGCGTTATACTTCCCCTGTTACTCGTATTGCCAGAAAACACTCCAAAACTCAGATTTCGTATCTGAACGAAAAACTCCCTATTCCAGCACCTTCGATCTTCCAAAATCAGACTCAAAACAATTTCGATTCATCACATATCTATGTTTTTATCCTACTTCATTTGTTTACATCAATTCTTCCTAATTGTTAAGTCCCAATTCGTTAAACCCACCTTCGATTACAGATCTGGTTTTTGTTCACATGTTCATCGCAGCAACAATAATCATTCACACGATTTTTCACAAAATTTACAGCAACACATACCAGATTCATCACAGAAAATCGACCAACACAGATGCACGAAAATTCACCACAGATTCGTCATACGAAAATTCATCATAAAACACAGAACACACACAAACTACTCTATCTTAAACCCATATCAAACGTATTAACCCAGATTAACCCCTCATACCTCGAATTTTCCAGCAAAAAGGTTCTTTATTTGGGGTTCTACGGTTGATTCCTCGTTCTATGTGCTCTAGCCTCCTTTCCTCAGCTCTCTCTTCACTTCTTAGGGTTGCACAGAATAACCGTCCTAATTTCCTATTTTCTTTTTGTTAAACCTATCTTTTGGACCCTAATCATGATTTGCCCATATTGTCTTCAATTAACCTTCTCAATATTACCGCCTTACCCTTAATGGTTCTCCTAATTATTTTAAATAACAAGAATAATAATAATCTAAATAATATTCTAAATATTCAAATTATTCTATTATTATTACTAATAATATAATTCTAATTAATTTACTAACTCTAAATGCCTCAATTTTCCCTTAACCCAAAGCTACCCCACAACCTCACACAAAGTCACCAAGCGTCATAATATTCACCAAAACACCGAATAATCATAATAATTTAATTAAATAAATATTATAATTATTTTGGGGTGTTACAACTTAAATCAGAAACTGTTTGTTGGTGTAGACAAGGCATTCCAATTCAGAGTTATGGACTCATAAACCTGCCCACCTCCCATAAGCACAAGCCAATGAACCTTACTCATGTTTTTCACATACAATAAGTTTTCAAAATTTTGATTTTTGTGCTACAACTCACTACTTACAATATTGTTTCTATTTCTTTTGATCCTTTTGGTTTTTCAGTGAATGACTTTTAGACGGGGATTCCACTCATGAGATGTGATAGCCTTTGCGATCTCTATCCAGTCACTACTTCCTATCCATTTGGTGTTCTTGCGTACAGTCTTTGGCACAGTCATCTCGGACATCCCAATTCTTTAGCTTTGCATTCTCTTCATAACAATAAGTTCATTAGTTATAAACCTTTGCATTCTACGACAATTTGTGCTTCTTGTGTGCTTGGCAAGCATGTTCAATTGCCTTTTGGTTCATCCAATAATGTTAATGTGACACCCTTTGATATTTTACCTAGTGATTTATGGACATCGCCAATTTTGAGTTCAGTGGGTCATCGCTATTATGTTTTATTTTTGGATGATTTTTTTTTTCCGTGGACGTTTCCTCTAACAAATGAATCTATTTGAAATGTTCACTTCTCTCTCAAATCAAATTCACACACAATTTTCTCAAACTGTAAAATGTTTTCAATGTGATAATGAGCAAGAATATGACAATATATATTTTCATAATTATTGTACTACTAATGGTCTCTTTTTTCACTTCTCTTGCCCTCACACTTCATCACAAAATGGCAAGGCGGAACAAAAAATATGCACCATTAACAACAGGATTCACACACTTATCGCTCATGCATCCATTCCTCCCTCATTTTGGCATCACACGCTTCAAATGGCTACATGTCTTTTTATATTCTTCCACGGAAAACTATGTATAAACTTTCTCCTACCCAACTTCTATATCATTGTGATTCCTTTTACACACATCTTCGCATCTTTGGTTGTCTTTGTTATCTATTGATTCCCCCCACTACCATTAACAAACTACAACCTCGCCCTACTTCATGTGCTTTCTTAGGGTATATAATCATAGAGGTTATAAATGTTTTGATTTATCACAAAAAAAAATCATCATCTCGCGGCAATGTCATCTTTGATGAGACTTAGTTTCCTTTGCCCATATGTCCTCCACACCTGCCTCTACTTACGACTGTTTCACTTATGCTTTACACCCTCTATTATACATAAGTGGACTCACCCATATTTAGAGTCTCCATCTAATGACCTCTCAGATAGTCACCTATATCTAACCCTCACCATATATCATCAGCCTCCTCAGCCACTCCCCTCTCTTCCTCGTCAAATCACATGGATACCTCTCCCTCACCTACACCATCGGCCAAGCCCATACCTTCTACCTGGACCATGGTCAATCGCAGCATGAGGGGCATTTACAAACCTATGAAACTCTTTAATATGTCTATTAACATTAATGATCCAACAATTTCCCATCTTCCCCAAAATCATAAACTTATCCTTTTCTACCCTGATTGGGAATCTTCAATGCATTTTGAATTTAATGCTCTTATTAGAAATAATACGCGAGATTTAGTTCCTCGACCTTAGGATGTTAACATTATTTGTTGTATGTGAGTCTTTAGGCTTAAAAAGAAATCTAATGGTATTTTGAATGTTACAAAGCTCGTCTTATAGGTGATGGAATGTCTTAAATTGCAGGAGTGAATTATGATGAGACTCATTCACATTATTGCCACCAAATATCTCTCCAAGTCCTGGGCCATTCATTAGTTAGATGTTCAGAATGCCTTTCTATATGACGATCTTCATAAATAGTCTATATGCATCAGCCACTGGGTTTTTATGATCCTCATCACCCATATTATGTGTGTCGCTTGCCAAAATATCTCTATGGTTTGAAGCAAGCGCCTCATGCCTGGTACCAGCATTTCCCTGACTATGTCTCCACCATTGGATTTCAGCACAACGCCTCATATCTCTCTCTCTCTCTCTCTCTCTCTTCATCTACCGGCGTGGCTCTAACATGGCTTACATCTTACTTTATGTTGATGACATCATCCTCATTAGTTCCTCTCATGACTTACACAAATCTATCATGGTGTTTCTTGCCTTCGAGTTTACCATGAAATATTTGGGACCGCTGAGCTATTTTATGGGTATTGCAGTGACCAGACATGTATATGGTCTTTTTCTTAGTCAGAGTACCTACGCTAACGACATTATTACTCGAGCTAGAATGACATCATGCAAACCTTTTAATACCCTAGCTGACACCAAGTAGAAGCTTAGTACCTCTGCTCACACCCCATATGACGATCCTACATTATATCGAATTCTTGTTGGTGCTTTGCAGTATCTCACATTTACCTGTCCTGACATCTCTTATGTTGTCCAACAAGTGTTTCTTGACATGCATTCTTGATAAGTTCCAAAATATGGTAAATGAACACATTGAATTTAGGCACTTATTGATTTGTTTCGCAAGTTTCTGTTATCAAAACAACTATAGTGTAAATACTAGCTTTATTTGGATAAAGTTAATTTATGAGTTTTACACCTAAGTACAACACATTTTGTAGGTGTTTATGCAAAGGACGAGATTGGTTCAACAAAGCAAGGAACAAAGTATCAACAGTCTCGCTAAGTACAACCTATCAAGGTCCAAGCAAGCAGCCTCACTTAGCCAGGTCCCAGCAAGCTCTAGGCGAGGTAAAACAAAAAGAAAAAGTTATGAAAAATCATCACCCTTGCTCAGCCAAGTCCAAGCGAGCTCTAAGTGAGGCCAGGCAGAATGTCAACAACTTCCAAAATCAGCAGTTTCGCCTAACATAACTTAGTGAGGTCAAAGTGAGAAAACTTTCTAAGCGAGCCAAAACTTTAGTGAGGACAAAACAATTTAGTGACAAATTGCAGGGCCGACCCAACGAATTTGGAGGCCTAAGGCAAAATTTAGAATAAAAGTTTTTAAAATAAAAAATATATAATTAAATTTATAATAATTTTATTTTAATTAAAAGAAACTATCAATAAATTCCTTAAATTATTATTTTCTTTAATTGAATCTCAAAATAATATAAAATTAAATATATTAATTTTATTAACTTAATCCTTAATTAATGTTAAAATTTATATTACTTTTTATCTTTTTAATATTGTGAATTAAATTTATTAATTTTATATATTTTTTGAGTTACATAATAAAAATAATTACTTATTATATTTATATATTTTAAGAATTATATTAAAAAGAGAGTAGTATTTTATAAATTAATTTAAAATTATCGAAAATAGATAAGATGTTAAAATCAAAATTACATTTAAATTTCTTTAATAAAAAATAAAATTTTAATGACCAAATGATAAATATATTATTAGATTAATGACCAATGTCATTAAATGAATGAGAATGCAAACCTAATAATTTTTATTAATCATTATTAAAATTGATTAAGAAAAGAAAAATGCACCCTGAATGAATGAAAATATTTAAGAAAAGAAAAAAATAAGACTCAAAAACTTCCACTATTAAATACCGAACAACTTTGACTACAACAAATATTTAATTAAGACATGCTTTCAATTATATATAATTGTTGTTCAATTCAATTGGAGGCCTAATTTATTATGAGGCCCAAGGCAATGGCCTTGCCTGTCTTGCCCTTGGGCCGGGTTGACAAATTTAATAACGTATCAATTTTCGTTCCAAATTTAAATGTTACAAAATGTTAGTGAGAAATTTATCATTCCACCACAAATTGAAACAAAATAAATTTGTCACTAATTGTTGTATTTCGTCACTAAATATCGAGAAGATAATCACTTCATTACATATTACATATATTTTTATCAGTAGTTAGTGATGGATAATAAAATTCTCAATAATTACCATGTATTTATTCCGTCACTATGACAAACCCTGTTTCTGTCACTTATTTACAAGATGATGATTTAGTGACAATTATTTATTTTCTGTCACTATTTTTCAAGATGATGATTTAGTGACAATTATTTATTTTCCGTCATTAATTAGTGAAAACCCATTTAATGTAATAAATATTGTACATTTCCAGCGTAGTTAAATTCATTATATCAAATGGGGGTATACATACTGAATATGGTAAATACAAAATGTATTATTGTAACTTGCTAGAGGTGAATTATACAGAACTTATGAGCACAAACATTGTGAAATTCATTCAGCAAAACAAAGATGTACGAAAGAAGAAACTCAATGAACAATTTGTGCATAAAGAATATAATTTTTTGGCTCTTTGGCTCCATGTTTTGATACCACCCAAAAAGGCCATTTGAGGTGAAAGCTGAGCTAGCAAGTTTGTTAGAGAGTGTGAGATAAAATACATGTGAGAGTGAGAGACAAAAAAAAAAATTAACTAAAATAAGAATTAAGTCGAAAGACAATCATATAAGTAGTTTAGAAGATATCTGTACACAGTGTCTTAGGAAACTATGCTAGAAAAACACTGCACCATTTCAAAAAAGTATAGTCAAAACAACATGTGAAATTAGTAATGTATAATTCGTATCACATGAAGGACAAAGAGAAAGTGCTAGAAATGATACGACATAAACAACCTAAAGATACATCATCAAAAGCAAATGTTTGAATTCTATTTTCACTGACAAAAATAAATTACACCACTTAAAGTTCCAAACTAAAATAGTTATTATTGTTGGATGATTAGAATAAGTCAAATGCAGTGTAATTGGCTTTTGAAGTGTTTTTGGAGAATAGCTTATTTGAGAAGCTATTTTGGAAGGCCTCTTGTTTACTGCAGAAATAGCAATTTCCTGAAGCCAAAACAGAAAAACAGTTTTGTTTTATTAGGCAGTTTTGGATGCTTTGTTTAGTTTGTTTGTTTGTTTAGTGGTTTGTACACTATAAATAGACCTAAATTGTAATATTGGAGGTTAATGCCTTTAGATAATGCCATTCAATATTCTCATCTCAATTTTCTATATTTTTTCATCATCTTCCTCAATTAACCTTTCTGCCACCACAATAACAACTTCCACCATTGATTCACCTTGAACAAGTTTGTTCTTGTTCCAACATTTGGCATCAAGAGCTCTGGTTATTGATCCCAATCCGCTGCAACAACAATGGCTACCGTTTGATCGAATTCCCACCAATCTCCCAATTCTTGATTCGAAGAACTACGACAAATGGGCGAAACAAATGAAGGATGAGGTGTTTGAAGTGTTCAAACGGTTCAAATCCATGGTTGAGCGACAAAGAGGTCACAAACTCAAAATTCTCAAAACCGACGGTGGAGGCGAATTTACTTCGGGTGAATTTAGGAGTTATTGTGATGACGAGGGTATAGTACGTGAGGTTGTACCACCTTATACGCCTCAGTAAAATGGTGTTGCCGAGAGGAAAAATCGGACGATTATGAACATGGTGCGTAGCATGTTGAAAGCGAAGAATTTACTGAAAGAGCTTTGGGGTGAAGCCGTTTCTACTGCCGCCTATTTGCTGAATAGGTGTCCTACAAAGAAGCTTGAAAAGGTTACTCCAGAAGAGGTATGGTTCGGATTCAAACCGAATTTGAGTCATTTGCGTGTTTTCGGTTCGGTAGCGTTTCGACATATTCCGGGTCAACTTCGAAAGAAGTTAGATGACAAGGGTGAAAAAATGTTGCTTGTTGGTTATCATCCTACCGGAGGCTACAAGTTGTTTGATATGAGTAGCAAGAAGATCGTGATTAGTCGAGACGTGATCGTGGATGAAATTCGGACTTTTGACAGCAGAATTTCTGCTATACCAGTCCAGGAAATTGATTCCCAGAAAGGGGAAATCGATTTCCAGCCCGAAATTTCACTTCCCGAAACTGCTGAGATTCGAAATGCAGGCCCAGAAATGGATTTACCACATGGGGAAATCGATTTCCTGGGAGGAAATTTGAATTTTCAGCCTGTTAATGATGCTGGACAGCAACCGTTTGAAACGGAGAATGGTGAATCGAGTAGACGACCAACGAGGCAGGGAGGTATGCCTCAAAGACTCCGAGATTGTGAGGTATTCCGTGACAGTGATATCAATAACGATGGTGATCTCATTCATTTCACTTTAATGGCCGAATCCGAACCGGTAGATATGGAGGAGGCTTTAAGCGATCCAAAGTGGATGAATGCAATGAAGGAAGAGCTTGAATCGATTGAGAAAAACAATACTTGGATGTTGGTTGACTTACCGAAAGGTAAAAAGGCAATTGGTGTGAAGTGGGTCTTCAAAGTGAAAGCGAATCTGAAAGGCGAGATAATCAAGCATAAGGCTCGATTAGTTGCAAAGGGATTTTTGCAAAAGGAAGGCATAGACTTTGATGAGGTATTTGCTCCGGTTGCTCGACATGAAACCATCCGGTTAGTTGTTGCGATAGCAAATAACAATAGCTGGCCATTATATCAAATGGACGTCAAATCGGCATTTTTGAATGGTCCATTGGATGAGGAGGTGTATGTTGGACAGCCCCCTGGTTTTGTTGTTCAAAATCAAGAGGCAAGGGTCTACAAGTTGAGGAAGGCACTCTATGGTTTGAAACAAGCTCCAAGAGCTTGGAACAAACGCATAGATGGTTTTCTTAACGACATTGGTTTCAAAAAGTGTGTGTCCGAGCATGGTGTTTATGTGAAATCGGGTGCAAGCGAAGGAGTAATCATACTTTGTCTATATGTGGATGATTTGTTGATTACTGGAAGTTGTGAAAAGTATATTTCAAGCTTCAAAGAAGAGCTTATGAAGGAGTTTGAAATGAGTGACCTTGGGTATGTGAAGTACTTCCTAGGCATAGAGTTCCAAAAGACAAAGTTGGGGCTGCTCATGCATCAAAGTAGGTATGCTTTGAAGATCTTAAAGTGGTGTGATATGAAGCATTGTAATGCTGCCATAACTCCAGCCGAGGCACAGTCACAACTATCCAAAAGCGAGGAAGAGCAAGATGTGGATCCGACTCAATACCGGAGATTGATTGGATCATTGCGTTATTTGTCCAATACGCGGCCAGATTTAGCATTTAGTGTCGGTATTGCTAGTAGGTTCATGGAGAGGCCAAAGGTATCACACTTGGCAGCGGTTAAGAGGATCCTTCGTTATGTGAAAGGTACTCTTGGCTGTGGAATTTTGTTTCCGGCAAGTGACACGGGCAGAAGGTGCAATTTACTTGGATACACCGACTCCAATTGGTGCGGAGATAAAGATGATCGAAAGTCTACGGCTGGTTATGTCTTTATGTTCGGCGGAGCACCAATCTCTTGGTGTTCTAAAAAGGAGTCGGTGGTTGCTCTCTCTTCTTGCGAGGCGGAGTACATTGCAGCGTCATTGTGTGTATGCCAAGCTGTGTGGCTTGTGAACTTACTGCGTGAGCTGGACAGCAGCACGAGAGAAGCTGTTTTGTTGTTGGTGGACAACGTTTCAGCCATCAATCTTGCTAAGAATCCCATAGCACATGGGAGGAGCAAGCACATTGAGATGAGATTCCATTACTTGAGAGATTTAGTGAGTTCTGGACAGTTACGTTTGAGCTACTGCAGAAGTGAAGAACAAGTCGCGGACTTGTTGACGAAAGCCGTTACGAATGATGTTTTCAAGCGACTCGTGGTGAGGTTGGGCATGAAGAACATTGAGCATTTGACTTAAGGTGGTGTGTTGGATGATTAGAATAAGTCAAATGCAGTGTAATTGGCTTTTGAAGTGTTTTTGGAGAATAGCTTATTTGAGAAGCTATTTTGGAAGGCCTCTTGTTTACTGCAGAAATAGCAATTTCCTGAAGCCAAAACAGAAAAACAGTTTTGTTTTATTAGGCAGTTTTGGATGCTTTGTTTAGTTTGTTTGTTTGTTTAGTGGTTTGTACACTATAAATAGACCTAAATTGTAATATTGGAGGTTAATGCCCTTAGATAATGTCATTCAATATTCTCATCTCAATTTTCTATATTTTTTCATCATCTTCCTCAATTAACCTTTCTGCCACTACAATAACAACTTCCATCATTGATTCACCTTGAACAAGTTTGATCTTGTTCCAACAATTATTATAAGATGAAATTCTCATAATGTCAACTGCATTTAATTCATAAAAAGACTAGTTATCATATAACTAAATATAATTAAAAGAAAAGATAATATTGAATGGTATTAAATATCATTATCAAATCTTTCCAATTAAGCTATCAATTTTGAATTTCTATTAATGTGATGTCCTAGACAACTCATGCGACAAATTGAACTAGAACTACCACAATGAACATATATTCAATTATACAAGATGATGGAGCTCAAAAGCAATAAAGAACATGATGATTGATAACCTAGTTCGATGCAACAATGCATACGTATGAAGGGTTGACTTCCGACCTAAGAAATAAAATTTATTATTAATAATTTAGTACAATTAGTCTTACAAGTAACAACAAATTATATCTTGTTCAATGCTCTTTCTAACACTATCCAATGACTTTCTATTTAGATCTCCCTCTAAATATGAGAACCTCTCTCACTTTCTCTCAATCACTAAACTCTAGTGATCCGTGTTTAACCCAATAATCAATGTTGAATATTTCAACTCAACTAAGACAAACTAACTATGTCAAGTTAATGAAACATGATGGTGTATACATACAACAATAACAAGGACTCTAAACCCTCGAACTCTAATATCTTCAATATATTGTATGTTTTTCAGTGTAGGTTTTGAGCTACTTATATAGCAAAAGTATTCAGGGTCTTTCTCTTTATATCTTAGCTTTAATTTCGTCCAAAATCTTTGCACAATCAGTTGAATATTATTTGTTCCATAAGTATCTCCAACAGAAAAAATATGATTTGGTTTGATTTAAATTCAAATCTAAATCATATTTTAATCTTATTAATCTTCACAATTGTCCAACAAATCATATAACCATATTTCTAAATAAACCAAATAAAATATAATTGAATCTTAATCAGAAAATCTTTCAAAAACACAGGACTGGTATGTTAAGCAAGACCCAGATATTTCTTCTGCACCAAAAAATAATCTTGAAGCAGTTTGACAAAAATTTTAACACTTCTACATGAATTTATTTTGTAACATACAGTCAATTCAAAAGAAACAAAAAAAATTGGAAACAAAAAATTTAATGTAGTCTAATAAAATTCTTCTGCTCTTAAATTCCATATTATTTACTTATCAAATAAAGTTATGGCATGATATATTGAGCTTGGTTAGACTCAAGACAATTCATCACAAAGTAAATGAATAAGAAGTATGACAAAGTAATATAGAAATTACAACACATAATGAAGTAGTCCCTGCCCCAAAAATGGCACAGATATAGGAAGTATCTCATGTCAAAGATTGTGGTCATGGTCAAATATTGTGGTCATGGTAAAAGATTATGGTCAAAGATTGTGGTTGAATAAAGTCACAATTTGTGGACCAAAGAAAAGCAACACCCATAGTTTTGTAATAACTCCCATGATTTTGTGAAGATGAACACCTATAAATAGAAGTGTATTTCTCATTCATAACACACAAAAAAAAATGTTGCAACATAACATAAAAGAAAAATTTAGAGAGAAATAATATATTGTATTTTCTCCTATAAGGTTCTTTAGTGAGTGTTTTCCATTACAAGAGAGAGTGTAATTTGTTTTCTCCTTGTATTTAGAGAGAAGTGTTGTAATTTCTTACACTTAGTGAAAATTTTTTCTACTGGTGCTCGTGGTTTTTTTCTTATTTGTTGAGGGTTTTCCACGTAAATATTCTGTGTCAATTTCCTACTCCTTGATCTCTTATTTTTGTGATATTTATCTTGCTACTCTGATACCCAACAGTGGTATCAGAGCTGTTGATGTCGGTCTCTATTTTCGCTGCGGCGTACAGTTACTATTCACATGTGTGGTTGTATACTTTTGTAGTGATTGTTAATGTATACTAGATTTATTCTAGTGTACAGTAAAAATATACAATATTGCTCATGTATATTGTGTTATTCACGGTGAAATTGTGTAAACCAGTTCAGTGGAAAAAAATGGCTGCAAAATTTGAGATTGAAAAATTCAGTGGGAGTAATTTCTCCCTGTGAAAATTGAAGATGCAGGCAATCCTGAGGAAGGATAATTGCTCACCAGCAATTAAAGGTAGACCTACAGATATAACTGATAAAAAGTGGAGAGAGATGGATGACAATATTATTGCCAATTTGCACTTAGCAATGGCAGATTCAGTTTTGTCAAGTATAGCAGAAAAGAAAAATGCACAGGAGATCTGGGATACTCTTATCTAACTGTACGAGGTCAAGTCACTTCATAGCAGAATTTTCTTAAAGAGGAGACTTTACACTCTTCGAATGAGTGAATCCACTTCGGTGTTGGATCACATCAACAATTTGAATACATTATTTGCTCAGCTATCTGCATCAGATTTCACAATAGTGGAAAATGAACGAGCAGAGCTTCTTCTTCATAGTTTACCAGATTCGTATGATCAACTCGTCATCAATATTACAAACAATAATATTGTTGACTGTCTATCCTTTAATGATGTCGTCAGAGTTGTTCTTGAAGAAGAATTCAGGCGTAAAAATAAGGAAGATCGACAAGAAAGCTAAAAACAAATAGAAGTTTTGACGATTACAAAAGGTAGATCAATAGAATGTAGTCCCAGTGGGAGTCAAAATCACGGTAGATCAAAATCTCAAAGAAGAGAAAACCTTAAATGCTACAACTATGGCAAGATAGGGCACTTGAAGAAAGAATGTTGGTTCAATAAGAAGAATGGTGAGAAGTCTTCTGAAGCAAGTACATCTCAAGGATGTATTTCTAGTACCTCCGATGATGGAGAAATTCTTTACAGCAGAGCATCAGTTAGTACCAAGGGAGAAATTCAACTCACTGATGGTTGGATAGTAGGTTCAGGAGTAACATGGCACATGACTCCACGATGAGACTGGTTTTACACTTATGAACCTATCTCGAAAGGACATGTATTGATGGGGAATGACCATGCTTTGGAAATTGTTGGAGTTGGTACAGTCAAAATAAAAATGTATGATGGTACTTTCTGCACACTTCAAGGGTACGACATGTGAAAGGATTGACGAAGAATTTGTTATCTATTAGGCAACTAGATGGCCTCGGATGCAAGACCTATGTTCAAGGTGGGATATTGAAAGTGGTGAAAGGTTCGCTAGTAGTGATGAAAACAGAGAAGGTCGCTGCAAATCTATACATGCTTTTAGGAGACACGGTGAAAATAGTAGCAGTTGGAAGCCAGGAAGAAACAATGATGATATGGCATCACAGACTAGGCCATATGTCAGAACGAGGCTTGAAAGTTCTTGCAGAACGTATCTCATACTCGGGCTTAAGTCAGTACATTTACCTTTTTGCGAGCATTGTGTGATAAGCAAGCAGCATAGACTAAGGTTTGCTAAGTCAACTGCTAGAAGTAAACACATGCTAGACTTGATTAATTCTGATGTGTGGGAGTAACTAGAAATGTTCATTGGAGGAGCAAAATATTTTGTATCATTCATTGATGATTACTCCAGGAGACTATGGGTGTACCCAATCAAGAAGAAGTCAGATGTGTATTTAGTATTCAATGAGTTCAAAGCACAAGTGAAACTTGAAATTAGGAAAAGGATTAAGTGCTTAAGGACAAATAATGGAGGAGAATATACAGATGGTGATTTCCTGACATTCTGCAAGCAAGAAGGTATTAAATGGCAGTTTACTGTTGCTCACACACCTCAGCAAAATTCTGTAACAGAGCGGATGAATATAACTCTCTTAGAGAGGACAAAAACTATGTTGAAAACAACAGGATTGGCAAAGTCTTTCTGGGCAAAAGCTGTCAAAACTGCCTGTTATGTGATAAACCGATCGCCATCAACTGCGATTGATTTAAAGACACCAATGGAGATGTGGAAGGAAAAACCGGGTGATTATTCTTATTTTCATGTATTTGGATGTCCTGTGTACGTGATGTACAACTCCCAAGAAAGAATAAAGCTGGATCCAAAATCCAGGAAATACATATTCTTGGGTTTCACTGACAATGTGAAGGGGTATCGTCTGTGGGATCCCGCTGCCCACAAGATTATTGTTAGGAGAGATGTAATCTTTGTAGAAAATGAGCTACAAAAGGAGCAAAAAGATGACAACACTATAAAGGAGACTACTATAGTGGAGATAGGGGAAAAGTCATGAGAAAATGATTATTCTGAAGCAGAGCCAGAGCACGAAGAACAAGAACCAAATGAGGTCAGTAATGTAGATCCCAGAAGAACCACACGTCGGATAAGAAAACCATTCTGACACTCAGAATATGTGATGGCAAGTCATGATGCATACTGTCTTCTACCAGAAGATAGAGAACCATCAACCTTTCATAAGGCATTAAATGGTTGAGATGATTCTCTGTGGATGGGAGCAATGCAAGAGGAAATTGAAGCCTTACATAGAAATAACACATGGGAACTTGTTGAACTTCCTAAAGGTCGGAAAGTCATCGGCAAAAAATGGGTGCTCAAAATTAAGCAAGATGGTAATGATCAGGTGGAACGATATCGTGCAAGATTGGTGTTCAAAGGATATGCTCAGAAAGAAGGTATTGATTCAATGATATATTTTCTATAGTGGTAAGACTCACTACAATTAGAGTGGTCTTGGCGATATGTGCTGCATTTGATCTAAACCTAGAGCAGCTTGATGTAAAGACTGTGTTTCTTCACGGAGAACTTGAAGAGGAAATATATATGCTCCAACCCGAAGGCTTTGAAGAACAAGGAAATGAAAACTTGATTTGTAGGTTGACCAAATCTCTGTACGGTTTAAAACAGGTGCCAAGGTGTTGGTACAAGAGATTTGATTCCTTCATCATAAACCTTGGATACAACAAATTAAGTTCAGACCATTGTATGTATTACAAAAGGTTTGATGATAATGATGATTTTATCATTTTGTTGTTGTATGTGGATGACATGTTGGTGGTAGGACCCAACAAAGACCGAGTCCAAGAATTGAAGGAAAAATGGGCTAGGGAGTTTGATATGAAGGACTTGGGACCAGCAAACAAGATTTTAGGGATGCAAATTCACTGAGACAGAAAAGACATAAAGATTTGGCTTTCTAAGAAAAATTATTTTCAGAAAGTATTGCACCGCTTTATCATGAAAGACTGTAAGCCAATCTCTACCCCACTTCTTGTCAATTATAAATTATTCTCAAGTATGAATCCTAGCACCCATGGATTGTGGTTGAATAAAGTCGCAATTTGTGGACCAAAGAAAAACAACACTCATGATTTTGCACCCATGGTTTTGTAACAACTCTCATGGTTTTGTGAAGATGAACACCTATAAATAGAAGTACATTTGTCATTCATAACACAACACACAAAAAAAAGATTGCAACTAACATAAAACAAAAACTTAGAGAGAAAAAATATATTGTATTTTCTCTTATAAGGTTCTTTTAGTGAGTGAATTCCTATTACAAGAGAGAGTGTAATTTGTTCTCTCCTTGTATTTAGAGAGAAGTGTTGTAATTTCTTCTACTTAGTGAAAATCTTTTCTACCGGTGTCTGTGGTTTTTCACTTATTTGTTGAGGGTTTTTCATGTAAATATTATGTGTCAATTTCCTACGTACTCCTTGATCTCTTAATTTTGTGATATTTATCTTACTACTCTGATACCCAACATCTCAAAATTATAGCTCCTGCAATAGGGAACTACACAATTATTAAAAACATGTAAAAGACCTTACTGTTGAATTAAACAAATTAATCTCTAAACTTTCAACTGCCATCCTAACGAGCTGACGACAGGTGACTTACACCACCATAGAGGGTTTGATCCTTGGAAAAAACTATATCACTAGGAATGTCAAACCACACTAAAATACAAACATCACAGTTTGAATATAATCAATTTTCATCCAAATTCATGGCCGACCCAACACATCTCGAGGCCTGAGACGAAGTTTGAAATTAAATTTTTTTAATATAATAAAAAAATTTAAAATTAATATATTTTAAATTTTTTTAGGATGCAAATCATTAAATTTTTATAATCAATTTCTTTTAACATTTTATTTTCAATTGATAATAAAATAAACTCATATAAACACTCATTTCATTATTTAAAAAAAATCATAATTGAAAAATAATGTCAAAATTCAAAAACAAAAAACTTAAATATTAAATCTCTTATTACGTTAAAGAATTGAAAAATTTATTATTCATGTGTTGTTTTTAAGTTAACCAATCAAAAAATACATATTATAAATAAATAAATAAATTTTACTATTATATATTTTAAATAGGCATTATTATTTAAGTAACATATAAAATAATTTAAAAAATTAATTTTTTGAAAAAAATCAATTAACTAAAGCCATTTAAATATTATTAAAAACTTGAGGCCCTAGGCGGTAGCCTTGGTGGCCTACCCCTAGGACCGGCCCTGTCCAAATTTATAAATTGCATAAGAAGTTCCAAACAATTGGAAATGCAAGATTATCTTTAGATATGTTGCAAAGCTGGAAAGAAGACAGTCTACTACAGAAAAATATATTATGCAAGAACAAGATTAACCACTAACCCTGAACTTTTCAATTATTGCTAGCAACCTATCTAGCTTTTCGTGTTTGACATAACACCTCACAGAGTTCATAAATAAATTCATTGACAACATGCTACCATGTTTCAAAATTAAATCAATATATTTGACATTGAAAGTTCCAATCATTCGTTCCAAGTTTCTCGCAAGTTGCGTTCATTCATTCTGAGGTTTCTCACAACCTGTATTCCTTTTAGGTTTCTCGCATTCTACATTGTGTTTGAGGGTTCAAGGATTTTTTTTCGTAGTGTACTAGGTGTGGGTATGGGGTAAGGAGTGAGAGGAAAATTTTCTAAAATGTTATTAGATTTAAAATGAAATTGGTTCGTAAGTGGGAGGAAGATATGAGAGAGAAAATTAAATTGGTTTGAGAGTTTTTTTTTATAATCAATAATTCATTAAATAGGGACTAGAATTGAAGTCCCAACACCACCATACACAAACCTGCTAGAATGCAGGAAAGAAGAAAAAAACACACCTAGATTGGTTCTAGCCAAACATACAATAACTAACTACCTATAAAAAATCCAAAGGCATCTTATGCCACTCATATATATTACAATTGGATTTCTTCTTGTTGTTCATATCCTTCCACCTCCAAGAAAAATAGATAACCAAATGAAAGATTTCTTTTGGGACAGCCACAATATCATTGAATAAAACTTCATTCCTGCACCGCCAAATGCACCAACACGAAACCAGCCAAATTAAGCGCGAAGAGGATCCGAACACAAGTAATTCAGCCCAACAAAGAAAGGAGTCGATACAGTTAGATCCTACAGGAAATTGAACACCAAGCCAAGATTTGACTTCCCGCCAAACAAGTTTAGTCTTAGCACATGATACAAAGAGATGAAATATGTCTTCAACAACCTGAAAGCAAAAAACGCAAACCATCTCATGTGGATTAGAAATAATTCCTCTCTTAGTGAGGTTCTCATGAGTTGGCAGTCGGTTTAAAAAGAGTCTCCAACCCAAAATCTTAACTTTAAGTGGAATCCTTGAATTCCACAAAAAGATTCAAAGCTTCCATCATTTTACCATCTAATTCCTCCTTCGCCGTATTTTGAATAAAAGTCGCATAACATGAATTTACACTGAATAATTTATCTATACCCCTGGGCCATTGAACAAAATCTTCAACGAGAAGGTTTAGAGCAACATCTAACAGAATCTGGTGTAGCTCCAACGCTGACTCCAAACCTTTATCAAACCGAATCACATTTTTGCCATATAGATCCCAAACCAAGTTGTTCTCTAACCAGCTTCCACACTCCTTAATCAAAATATCCTGACTTGGGGACGCAGCAAATAGATCAGGAAACGGAACCTCCAAGACAACGAGAATGCCAAAACAGAGAATTTCTACCATTTCCCACTTTCCAAGTTAAAAGATTGAATATCCCCAGCTCGTTGGACGGATCGGCCAAGCATAAAAGATCTTTCCACCACATAGACCACTGCTTTGAACTGGTTGAAGATTGTCTTAACATGATGCTTTATTTAACACAACCATACTTAGCCTTGAGGACTCCACTCCATAAAGCACTAGGTTTATTAATCACCCTCCATAATCATTTCACAACTAAAGCTCGATTGAATACCGCTACATCTTTAATTCGCAAACCACCATGTTTTCTTGGTTTGCACACTTGAGACCACTTCACCCAAGATATACAATTCTTGTCCAAATCACCAGCCCATAAAAATTTCCTTTGAATAGCTTTAATCTCCCTCAAAACTTTTATCGGAGCCAAGTAGAAAAATAAGAAATCAATTGGAAGATTAGTTAGGACCGTATTAATCATCGTTATTCGACCACCAATAGATAGAAACATTCCCGTCCAAGATGACAGTCGAGCTTTAAGAGATGCAACAATCGACTTCCAAAAAGAAACACTCTTATGTTTACCACTAACAATTAGGCCCAAGAATTTGAATGGAAAAACACCAACTTTACATGACAAAAAAGAGGATGCAGCTTCGATCCTAAAATCATCCATTCCCAGGCTAATTAAATTACTTTACAAAAGTTAACCTTCATCCCAGAGATAACTTCAAAACCTCTCAGGATAGATTTTATTGCCCAATGGTTAGACCAAGAATCGTCACACAAAATCAGGGTGTCATCTGCAAACTGGAGTAAACTTACTGAAGTTTCGTCATCAATCTTCAATCCTCTCAGAATATTGCAGTTTTCTGCTTTCTTCATCAGTAATGCAAGGCATTCTATAACAAGAACGAAAAGGAAGTGAGATAACGGGTCCCCTTGTTTGAGACCCCTATTAACCTTGAAATCCTTTGATGAACTCCCATTCACTAAAATCGAAGCATAGTTGTTACATATTAAACCCTTAATCCAGTCTCGCCATTTAGAACCAAAATGCTTAGCCTCTAAAACTTTAAGAAGGAAACTCCAACTCACGCAATCATATGCTTGCGAGAAATAAACTTTGAACAAATAACCTCTTTTCTTTTTCTTTATTACAAAATCAAGAACTTAATTAGCCATAAGAACACCATCAAGTAACTGTCTGCCTGGGATAAAGGCAGGTTGGGAAGATGATACAAGTTTCCCAATCACACGGATCAATCTTGCAGCTAGGATTTTTGACACAATTTTATGTATACTGCCTATCAAAGCTATTGGTCTAAACTCATTCAAAGATTGAGGGTTGTCTATCTTTGGAACCAAGACTAAAAAATATGAGCAGAATGCTTTAGGGAAGAAAGTTTTCTCATGAAATTCTGTTATGCAGTTGATAATGTTACCTCCAATAATCTCCCAAGTATTCTTAATGAACTTCAAGTTAAAATCGTTAGGACCAGGACTTTTATTGTCGTCACAAGAATTGATAGCCTCAATAATATCCTCAATTGAAAAAGGCTCAGACAACATGGAATTATCCTTCTCAGAAAGTTTTTCCACTTCACCTAAATCCATGTTAAAACCTCCAAGGAACCTGTTCTGATATTTGTCAGCAAAATGGTCATGAAAAGCTTGTTTAACATTTTCCACCTTATCTTCCACATTCAATCCAACATTCAGAGTTGATACAGAATTTACCCTCCTCCTATAATTAATCAAGGAATGGAAATACTTAGTATTATTATCACCTTCCATAACGCACCTTAATCTTGCCTTTTGATTTAACAAACTCTCTTTAAGGTGCAATTTATTCCAAATGTCCTCTTGAGCCTCACTTCTAACTTTCAATAAACTTTCTGGTATGTCAGTATCTGATTCTGCCATCACACCTTCAATATCATTAAGTTTCTCTATTCCCTCTTCCACTTTAAGATTTAAAATGCCAAATACATTGATATTCCACCATTTCAGTCTGATTTTGAGAGCCTTCAATTTTTGAATAAGAATACTACTCGTACTACCAGAGACTTCAAACGAATCTCATGATTCTTTGACAAATTTGAGAAACTCCGGATGATCAAACCAAGCATTGATGGATTTGAATGGTTTAGGCCCCCAGTTCTTATCATTAAAAACAAGAGACACCGACCTGTGGTCAGAAACGTCCCTATCTCCCACCTTCTGATTAACAACCTTCCAGTCTCAACTTAATTATTCTGATATGAGAAACCGATCCAATCTACTCTTGCAAGAGCCACTTGAATTAAACTAGGTAAATCTATTACCAACTACTGGTAAGTCCAATAATTTAATTTCATCTATGAACAACCCAAATTCCTCCATCTCAGTGAGGTTATATCTCCCCATTCCTTTCCTCTCACCATTAGATTTAACAGCATTAAAATCTCCCCCAAGAATCCATTCCCCCAGCAGAAATTTAGATTTCAACTTAATAAGATCCTCCCATAATTTCCTTTTCTCGCTCAAAATACATGAAGAATAGATATTGACAATGTAAATAGACCTATCTCTACATATGCCATTTATCCCAAGGTAACCTACACCAGAAAAACTGAAAACAAGACAAAAAGGATTTCTTATTCCAAATCCATAACATACCTCCAGACTGGCCAATAGACCCAGTAGCAGACCAATCGAAGTCATCACCTCCCCATAAACTTTTGACAAAATTATCATCAATGTTTTGTCGTTTCGTTTCTTGTAACAAACAAAACCCAACCTTTTCCTTCAATATCAAATGTTTCACTCTCCTTTTTTTAATTAAAGAGTTGCATCCATGAATATTAAAAGAAATAATATTCATGAAACTCTTGTAATTGCCTCCTTCAAATCCTCAAATCTAACTCTGTCCCTCTTTTCCAAGCCTCTTATGATACTTTCAAGAGCTTCATCGTCCTCTTCCCCCTCAATTCTCAAATCTTTCAAAATCGCCCAAACCTTTCCTGGAACATCATCAAGATTTCTCTTCACCCTCTCGTTTCCTTGCTCCACATCCTTATCAGATAGAGATTCACAACATAAGACAGAACCGCCCGAAAATCTTGATTCACTATCACCAATCAAAGAGGATAAGGAAATAGGATCCTCAGAATGCCCATTAACAGAGTTATTTGGTTTTAAATGAATTGAAGAGTTAATTAAAGCTGAATAATAAGATGGGGCAAAAGGGATCTGAATCTTTTCATATATCTCACTCAACGTTTTCTTTTTTCTAGAAAGAATGATAGAAGAAGGCCCATTAGCTTTAGATGGAGACAACGGGTATGGGTTGGGCCTTATCCCCTCTTCTTCTGAAACATGGTCCTAATTCAAATTAAGGCCCACATCAACACGAGTATCAAACGACAACCCACTAATAACTCTCAAGTCCTTGTTTCTTATTCCAAGATCAAGATCAACACTCCTAGGATTCTCCAGCCTATCAGACCTATCCTCCACTTCCTGTCCCATCTGATCCCCACTCGATACGCAAACATTAAATGCTTCCTTTTCTTTTGACTTTTCATCAGTATCACATACCCCTCTACAACCTCCAAAATTCAACTTTTTGGCATGGGATAAAGGACAAATACTCAGGTTTCCCTTATCATTAACCTCTTTTTTTCCCAATATATTCACCCAAATCCATGCCACATAACCGCTCATTTCCCACGTCCGTAGCATTATTTTGTCTGGTTGCAGGCTTTTCCATATTTTCTTGGGTTTCGTTCTCCGCTAAACCTTCAACGTTTACGTCTCCGAAACCTCTAACAAAATCATCTCTAGGATTGTTAGGGTCATCTTCTTCCCCATCTTCGTCTCCATTAACAACAACATCATCATCATCCCTATCCGAATTAAAGAAATATGTGGGAGGGAAACTGAAATTAATTTTGAATGAGAGCAAAGTTGAAAAAAATTAAGTTAATTATTATTGTAAATAAAGTTTTTTTTAAAGTAAGGATTTACTAGGGGTACTAGGATTTCATTCAAGCAGGTTAATGATTTTATTGTAAATAAAGTTAATTATATTTTTAACTCAATTAATATGTAAAACAATTCATTTTATTAGACTTTGATTTTCTATCACTTAAATTTATTATTACTTTATGTTAGTTCTTACCTTAGTTATGTGTAATTTTGGTCAACAAATTTTTATCTTCTTTTCTTTTGAATATTTACATTCAATATAAGATATTAAATAAACTATATATTATTGAAATTAAATAATTTTTATTTTATTTTTATAGAATTTCATAGTTATAAATAATGTAATTATTTTAAAAAAACTATTTTTAATTTTTATTAAACTATGGATTTTTTTTAATTTAATTTCTATACAATTTTTTAAGACTTTTATTTTGAATGAAATTTAAATAATCATATGATAAAATAAATTTTATTAAAAATGATTAAAGTATAATGTCATTAAAAATAATAATTCTTTTCATAATCAATTAAAATCATCATTAGAGAAGGATTATTTTTACGATAGAATAATTATTTATTTTAAAATATTTTTATTGTGAATCTTGTTGTGAATTACGACAAAATTCAATATCAATTTGTGAGGCAAAGAACAATATCAACCAAAATAAATGATCTTTAGCAATAATAATCTGTACACGGATAATATAACAGAATAAGGCAAGGAAAAATCGAAGGTTTGTTTACCCAGTTTGATGAAACGATCTACTCTAGGGGAAAGAGCAACTCTCCAATTCACTATACTCAAAAAGTTGTTAGAAGAGATTACAGATGAGTTACAAGAAAATAGCATTCGCCTTCAGGTACCCAAGAACAACCCTATTTTCTACCAAAGTGTTTCCCAACCTCTCCAACTCTCAATATATGAATCACTCAAACCCAAGGTGTAACAGTGTTTCACAATAACCTTAAACAACTCCAAAGGTTTCCCTAAACCTTTGCTTTTCTTAGGTTTTTCTTGTGAATAGTTGAAACCCTATGCTATGCCTTTAAACCCTTGCTCTCCCTTGCTGGTGTAAACTCTAAGATTGTCACACACCAACCATATAAGAGATACATATTTATAAAATCAAATGCCCAACTAACAAAGCCCAAAATTACATGGATCCATGGACTGAATCGAAAAAGCCCGAAAACTCAAAAACACTATTCACCACCCGGACAATACTATTCACCGTACGGACACCACTATTCATCTGTACGGGCGTCACTATTCCTCGACCGATTTTTTTTTCTCGACTTTTCGTCCGACTTTCTAAAACTTCCGATTTTCGCGGTAAATGCAATCTCCAAAATATGTTTTCTTTCTCTTCATCAACAAAGGTTTTAAGACACATTTACAACAATCTCCATCTTGACTTTAAACAGTGTTAATACCAATTTAACAATCAACAACATTGCTACTCTCTACCAAGTTGAAACTTTAGTCAATAACTTTGATCAAATTCAAGCAACCCTTGAATCTTGATCTCGCAACTTGCCTCCACTTGTTCCCAATTACCCTTTTATGCCTAGGTAATTTAACAAGCCTACAAGTATGATTTTTCAACCACCCTTGACTCCACCTGTTTTCAAATGTCTCCCTGAAGGTTTTTCTTCTTTTATTTTGTAGTTTTTCAGCCACATTAAAAACATAATATCCAAGGCTAGCATAACCGTCCCTTTGAGATGCTACAATAACCCTCCATACCTTATCATGAGTCAAATAATAATCAGAGATCTCTGTAACCGTTCCTTCACTACTGCTAGCATCCATAGTAAGAAACTCCACCTCAAACTGAGTTTTCTCCGTTATAGTTTCTCCCAGGTTTCTCCCTTAGTTTTCACTATTCTTCTTCTGAAGAAATTCTCTACCAACCAAGTAAGTTATTTAAACCTCAACTCTTCCCCAAAAACTCAATAACAACTCGGCGGTAACATGCATTTTTATCCCTTGATTTCTGCAAAATTCATTGTACTCCTCTGAAACTTTCTCAAGGCATTCATAACGCCTTAAACTCAAATCTCATAGCTCTTCCTTGTCATGAAATCCTCCACTAGTTAACGATGAATGAATAATAACATTTGAACCTTTTAAAATATATAGACCACATATTTTAGACCCTTTAGTAATAATCAATTCATCACGCAAAATCTTCAACACTCCATGTTCAACTCTAGTACAATAGCCTAGATCATCAAACATACTTATAGATAACAAATTTAGCTTGAGTTCTGGAACATACCTCACATTGTGAATAAGAAGTTCACGATCATTAAACATTTTAAATCTGGCCGTACCAATACCATGAACCTTGCATGCCTTATTATTACCAAGGCGAACTACTCCACCTTGCACCATCTTCAAAGTTTCAAAGTATTCTATTCTTGGACACATGTGATAAGAGAAACCTGAGTCAATGACCCAACTATCTTTAGTTTCCAAACTCGATACTACTAGTGCTTCGGCATCCTCATAACTTTCCTCACCTAATGTAACTACAGCTTAAACAGAACCTTCATTAACCTTCTTTCAGGACAATCCCTTTTAAAGTGACCGATTTTCTGACAATTAAAACATTTTACCTTTGACTTGTCAGACCTCTTTGATTTGGATCTCCCTTTACGCTCACCTCCTCCTCTTGACACATGTAAGCCTTCACCACTATCTTCAATCTTCAAATCTTTCGACTTTGAAAATTCTTTGGATTTCACCGCCGTCTGGACTTCATCCAAAGTAATAGATAGTACCTTCCTTACCATAAAGAAGGGCATCCTTAAAGTGCTCAAAGGATCTGTGTAATGAACTCAACGGGAGCAAAGCCATGTCCTTATCATCAATCTTCACTTCAATATTCTAAAGATCATCGATAATCTTGTGAAATTCTATGAGCTGCTCAACTATGGATTTGTTCTCCACCATTAAGAATGAATAGAGTTGTTGTTTCAAATACAACTTGTGAGCCAAAGACTTTGTCATATACAATGATTCAAGTTTTGCCCACATAGCAACCGCAGTTTGCTCCCTGGCGACTTCTCTTAAAACTTTATCCCCGAGACACAAGATAATGACCCTCCTGGCCTATTCCACCATCTCGGTCTTCTGTACCTGTGTAAGCCCTGCAGGCATCAATGCTTCACTCTTCAAAGCATCGATACACTTCTCTTGAATTAAAATTGCTTGCATCTTAATTTTTCCACAACCCGAAGTCGTTGTTACCGAAAAATTTCTTGATCTTCCATCTACTAACCATGGTGCTCACTTGTCAACAATATCTCTTTGCTCCACGCTCATCGCACCACTTGTTTTGAATCTTGTTGTGAATTACGACAAAATCCAATATCAATTTGTGAGGCAAAGAACAATGGCAACCAAAATAAATGGTCTTCAGCAATAATAATCTGTACACAGATAATATAACAGAATAAGGCAAGGAAAACTGAAGGTTTGTTTACCCAGTTTGATCAAACGATCTACTCTGGGGGAGAGAGAAGCTCTCCAATTCAATATACTCAGAAAGTTGTTACAAGAGATTACAGATGAGTTACAAGAAAATAGCCTTCGGCTTCAGGTTCTCAAGAAACCTTTGCTTTTCTAAGATTTTCCTTGTGAATAGCTGAAACCCTATGCTATGCCTTTAAACTCTTCCTCTCCCTTGCTGGTGTAAACTCTAAGATTGTCACACACCAACCATATAAGAGATACATATTTATAATAGCAAATGCCCAACAAACAAAGCCCAAAATCACATGGACCTATGGACTGAATCAGAAAAGCCCGAAAACTCAAAACACTATTCACCATACGAACAATTCAATTCACCGTACGGACGTCACTATTCATCCGTACGGACACCACTATTCACCGACCGATATTTTTCCTCGACTTTTCGTCCGACTTTCTAAAACTTCTAATTTTCGCGATAAATGTAATCTTCAAAATATGTTTTCTTTCTCTTCATCAACAAAGGTTTTAAGGCACATTTACAACAAATTTTAATATTATTGTTAATTAAAATTTATGTTGTAATGTATACTAGAGAGAGAATATATCTCTCGCAAAAATATATAACATGTTTATGAGGGAATTGTGACATAAATATTGGTGAAGAATAACATTCATCTCAAATTCCTTACTTTTTATCAATTTTGTAAGGAATTTTATAAAGACTTGTTTGTGACGGAAAAAATACTTCACAAATTTCTTCACTATTTTTATTTATTTATGATTTATCATCTATATAATTTTTTTCTCACTAAACTCATCGCGATTAGTGAAGGATTTACTTCCCTCACAAATTTTCATCTCTGGTTTACATTTTTTAGTAGTGTTATTTTATGTATCAATTATAAATATAATTTTTATTTTTATTATACTTATTAATGACAATTTATTTTTTATATTTGGTGAATATTTGTTTTATACTTTATATATAATTATTAAAAACAAATATTTCTCCCTAATTATTTTATATTAATGTGTGACACATATTTTGTCTTTTATTTTGATTAAAATGGAGAAGAATTAAAAAATGAAACCATAAGGCAAAACATCCTTTGTACATGAAGCGTGTGAGGTATTGTCCAAACTCTAAAGTAGAATGTAATAATAAGTAATGCGCCCTTGACAATAATGGTGAACAAAAATATAGTTAATTTAACTATATACTCAAAATGCATCTAACTAAAATAACTTGAATTATTTAAGTCAATTTCTTACCACACCACCCAACCTTCTTAGGCACCATGCGCGCTGACGAAAATACTCTTGCGTTCCGGATGTGCAAATCTGAACGAACCGTTTTTTTTTTAAATTTTTCAGTTTTTCCCGGATGTGCACATCCGGTAAACATTCGTATTTGCTAATCTAAAATAAACCTTGATGCAGAACACCAAAAATCCAACAATGTTTCTCACATTCATAAAATAAAATCGGGATTACATTGAGAAAATCGTCATGACATCGACAGAAATTTAAATATTACAAGATCAATAGCCCGGTGGACGCTTGCACATCTTTAAGATGTCATCGACAGTTCTTTGGATTTTGACGGTCGCCTCGAACTCGAGCGAGAATCGTTCTTCGTAGCCGAAAAAAGTTTGCCACATCGCTCTAATATCCTCTTGATTCTTGAGCTCAACAAGGTTGTAAGCGACGTTCCCTTCGTTGTCAACGGAAGGTGACCGATACTGAAGCTTCGCAACCTTCCATTTGTCTCCGTAAGATAGGAGATGTTCGATGTCGTCAATAATCTCGTCGATGGAGATGTCCCTCGTTAGCTTATACTTGCGACCGCATGTTGTGTCGTCGGTATAGGAGACACTTGCGACATACCAATGGATCTTGATATCATACAATTGAGACATTTAGTGTTTGTGTGAATGATATCAAATGAAACTCCTAATTTATAGAAAAGTTAGGGTAAAGTTATTTCTGCAAATGAAACCCGCGAGTTGTCATTTGGTGTAGGCTTCAACTTCTTCGGAGCACCCTTTGTCTTAACCGGTTGAGACGGCGGTATCATTGCGGTTGTTTCGGGGAAGACAAACTTCCTCAACTCTTCTTTGATGTGTAGCTTCATATTGTCATCGGCCTTCGAAAATCTCGCTTGAATCGCTTCTAATTCGGCCAAAATAGAGATATCTGGTTTATCTCCTTCCTTACAACCATCATCAACAAAACTAAGTCTCATCCAATAAGGGCAAACTTCGTCAATTTGTATTGGCTCACCTAGTTTCAACTTTTTAGCAATGGTACAAGCACAAGGAAGACCATAGGTTTTCACAATAGTGCAACCACACTTTGCGCTATCGGAACCTACCGTTTCAGCTCGGTTGGCCTCGTGAAAAATATAGCCCAACCCCGCCCGAGACATGTTGTCGATCAATTGAGAGTAGAGGAAGTTACCTTTAAACCGATGTTCCAAAATCGTAATGCTTCGACCGAAAGTCGTTTGTATCTCATTGTGTTGGTTTTTAATCATTAGATGCACGGAGTCCCAATCTCGACATAAATCCCCCTTGCTATTCCCCAACCAATTCTTCAAAGTGGCATGTGCCGACTCAACTCTATTGGTGGTAGTGTTTCCAAGATGTCGTATGTTATCGGTCCACGCGCAAACAATCTTTTCTTTCACTTGATCAAGAATGGTGGATTCAACATATTTCAACAAAGCAGGGTACCGTTCGCACACTTTCCGGAATTTCATGACCGAATCGGCATATAATTCCGTTATGGAAGAATTTAGAATATGAGTCCATGCATCCATTATTTTCTCTACAATGACACCCGACTTAACCACTTTTCTGTCTTCCGACTCCACTTGTCTCGCACCCACCGCGGTCTTAACCCGACTTCGCACGTTCTTTTGTTATGTGAAATCGACAAAGTAATGCATTGGAAGAAGGAAAGACCTTTGCAACCGCATTCATCAAGGCGTTATCGCGGTCCGTAACAATTACTTTTGGCATTTGAACATGTTTCTTCAAAAGTGACTGACACGTCTCCAACGCCCACGTAAAATTATCCTCTTTCTCACACTCCAAAAAGGCAAAGCCGACGACATATGTCTTATCTGTAGACGTAACGCCAACCATCTCAAACAATGGAAGACGATACTTGTTTGTCTTGTAGGTGTTATCGAGAATGAGCACTGTCGAGAACGTGTTGAATAACTTGATAGAATCCGGATGAGTCCAAAAAATATCTCGGACCGTAATTCCATCATCACGATATTTGTACCGAGACACGTAATCGTTGTCCTCCAACACTTTCAACAGTTGTTGCATCTCACTCATATCTCCTCTAATCGTCTTGTTCGTTTAATATCGAATGTTATACACTTGCTTTATGTTTGCAACATTTTCGGGTTCTTTCCGTTTCAACGTCGCAAGTATATTTTTCGATTGGACAAGGTTCAAGGTCATGTCGGCTATACATGTCTTCTCTTCTGCCTTGAGGCGACATACACTTGGATGGCCTTGAAACTTTGAGCACATTTCGTGGTTATGTATACCACAACGAACGGTAAATCTCCATTTATTGGAAGCTAACATGTAACCACCAATCTTAAAAGGGCACTCACATCTTCTAGTACCGGTCTCGTCTTTCTTTAACTTCCATAGAGGTGCTTGATATTTGCCGCTTCTTTCGCAACCCAAAATTACAAAAGCTTTTCTTCTATCCGACCCATTATCTGATCTCCCGATATATACACCGAAGCCAAGCTCAATAGTCGTCCTACGAATGTATGCGATCATGCTTTCACGATCATCAAAGTCTTGCTTGTTGTTAAAGTCACCGCCGACATCAACCGACTTTACGAGCATGCCTTCATCTTTCGGGGAAATCGGCCAACTAATTCTTTTGACATGTTATCGGGGTGCACCATATCTATTTATAAACAAGAATATAATAATTAATATGTATAAATAAAATATATTCAAAATTGCTGAAAATTTAAATTAATTAGGTTCAGGCATTTTTCCGGATGTGCACATCCGGAAATGTTCATGCTCAATTCGTTTCGGATGTGCAGATCCGGAAGTAGCGTAACTAGTTTTTTCAAAAATGTAGATTGATAATGTGAGCAATGTAGTCGATGAAGTTGAATATTTACCTGAAATTCAGTTTTTTCTTGCTCCCTTTGATTTGTTGCACCAAAAACTTGAACTTTTTGAGTGAGAAATGGGATTGATGAAGTATGGTTTTTTGAGTTGGTGAAAGTGAGTGTAGTAGAAGAAATGTTGAGAATGGAAAAAGGGGAGTGATCACGCAGCTTCAAATATATCAGTCATGCTTCCGGATATATAGATCCGGAGGCCTACCGGATATGCATATCCGGAACAACTTTTTTTTTATAAGGTTACGGTGCGTCCGATCTGCACATCCGGAATCAGGGGGCAAAAAAGAAATTTCACGTGGTGTCTAAGAAACTTGGGTGGTGTATTAAGAAATCCTCTTATTTAAAGGGTTAATAGCTAATTTGGCCTCAAGTTACCACTAGAGTAGTTTGTTTTCTTTGATATATTTCTCTACTGAAATGTATATATTGTATAATTGTATTCATATTTCATATTTCCATTATATTTTTTGTTTAAACTATTGTATATTTAATATTTCAATTCAAATTTAATACTAAATATACTTTAATACTATAATATAATTACTAAATATATTATAATACTATAATATAATTCAATACTAAATGTGATTGTATAAATACTATAATACTATAAGAGTTTAATGGTGGTGAACTGACAGTGTAAAAATATTTTACACTATTATCCAATGGAAATATATTATTTTGCCATATCATGCAAGTATTTTAAAATTTACAGGGTGACTTGGCGGGATGCATCGTCGTCATTGATTGACAGTGTAAAATTAATTTACACTGTCAGTGCACCACCCATTTTCTCATACTATAAACATTGAAAATTAATTGTATAATTGTATAATATTTACTGTTATAAATTATTAATAATAATTATTATTATTATGGGTGTGTTTCAAAATGACAAGAAAATATTCAAGTGGATATTAATTTTTGAATTCGAAAAGAAACAACATTTCGTGAAAGGTTGCTGCAGAATGAACATAGGCAATGGTTGGAAACATGACAACTTTTGGTTAAAATGTGTTGTTTCATCAAGGGTCGCTACCTTGTGAAACAACACATGCATGACCTATAAATACCTCATTTGCGATTTCAGAAAATCATATCACAAACAGAATATCCTCTTGTATAAAATTTTAGACACTCTTCGCTACATAATCGAGTTTTCGTCGGTCTTGCGCAAATTCGATATAAGGCTGAATTATCTTGGGTATTCCTGCGTTCCAACTCTAAGACAAATTTGAGAGTGCTTGAAATACTTTTAAGGAAAGTGATTCCGTTCACGATTCTAGCCTCGATCCATTCGATTTATATTAAATTTTCAACAATCTTAAAAGTAATGCAAATAATGGCAACTGAGGCTTCCGTATCAAGAATTAACATTCGTCATTATGAATTCGGGTACGTTTTCATTATTTTTCGTAGAAATTAGAGCAACGTAAAAATCATGATATCAAAATTAAAATATGAAATTTTCTAACCATTGCTATGTGATGCTATTGATATTATAATTATTCTGTAATAAATAATAAGATAATATTTTGAATTAAGAATAATCAATTATATATCTTACTGGCATGCATTTTATTATGATACTTAATTTCTTTTATGGCATGCGTTGTTACAGTAATGGTTACTAACTGAAATCCTATGTGTATAGTAATTTTTTTTATGTTTTCATATGATTTTCTGTTGAAAACAAAAATTGCATTCTCGTATCCCACACGTGTTGCCGTACACATAATTTCTTTTTCTGTATGCATAAATATTTTATATGTTATGAGATGTATATATTGCATTCTAGAGAATTTATTGATTAGAGTTTTCATATATTTGGAATTCACGTTAACAAGTTATTTATATACATACAACCTAACGTTAACGAAATTTGATTGAGTAAATAATTTTGCATATGAAAATATTCTACAGTAACGATTCTTTTCTTTCCTTGGATTCTATATAAAAGTTAATGTGAAATTATGTATAGAATGAAACTTTAAAATGGCAATCACATTACTATATGATATTGATGTAAGTATCGTAAGTAGTGCAACATAAAAACATTATATATATGTATTTGTATATATGTATTTAAGAATATATATCTACCATATAAGAAATGTTTATACCACCACTTTTACCAATCTACCATTTCTTCCACATGTCACTTTTTCAACCACTCTACCAACAACTCTTTTTCTTACATCTTAATTTTTTATGTTATTTTATTCTGAACCCCTCTTCTTTCAAAAAAGACACTATAATTTTTTAATTTCAAATTCATACCATTTTGATTAACAATTTTCTCTCTCTCCTCATTTTTCCGTCTGTTTCTCCCTCTCTCTGTTTTCTCTTTCTCTGTTTCCAGTGTGAGACTTAGGTCAAAAATTTGACCTCACCGTCAACCGTCTCGTCTTTCTTCTTCGTATTCGTCATCCTTCAGTCTGTAACAACATCATCAGCATCCTATTCTCCCTCTTCTGGTTTAATTGGATCAACCCGGAACAATAATGGTGTCTGGATCAGTTTACGTGTGATTTTAGGGTTTCCTAAATTTTTTGTGATTTCTTCCGATGTAGTGTTTATTGTTTCAGGTTTGGTTGTCTTGGGTCACGCTGGCTGATGGAGATTCGCGGAAAACTGAATCGGATCGAAATTTCAATGGTGGACAAACGATTCTCTATGCGTGGTTTCGCCGTTGAGACAAAGGGGTAGACAAAGATGGAGGTTGTGTATGTATGATTGTTAGCCCTTTCACTTTGTATATATGAAACTGATAATGTCTAATCCCAAATTATTTCCTTCATTTCGATGACACAGATATGGTTGTTGAGGTCAGTGATGAGTTATACACAATGTTCAATAAGGTACTATATGTTTAGTAGATTTATTTTGGTTATTTGTGCCAATTCAAACTGATAAACCCTAATCCCTAATTTTTTTTGTTAATTTCGTTGAAACTTATAGTAACATGTTCTTGAATCAATGCAGCGCGTTCTTCATTCGTGTGGGTTACCTGTAGAAGGCGTCGACATCAAAAAATATGATGGAACAAGTAGCTGCTACATGTTGGCTGTTTGATACGTATTTTGTCACTCAAACATTGATTCTGAGAAGCTGATATTATTGCTGAAACATTACTCATTCAGTTTATGATTATATTTCAAGAAAAACTTACTTTTCAACTCATTCTGTTATTTGATTGTCTCATATTGTCTTTTGAGCTACAGACTATATGCCTACAAGTTCCATTTATTATGATGTTTGATCAACAACTGGAATTTTATCTACCATATAACAAAATATTAAATGAGCTTTGAGGTTTGGTTGAACTATTGGCAGATCCACTTTCGCTCTATCGTCAATGTTCGTTATATTTCTCTCTCGTTGTCGACTTCCTCGCCGTCAACATCTCTGTTCTCTATTTAAATCTGGTTTTTGTTAAATGTTTTGTTATTTTACTATTACTTCTTCATCAATTTACTAACATAGCAACACTATCGATACTGTCTCCATTTGTTTTAACTTTGTTCTAATTTTGTTTTTTAGGTTCAGAAGACTTTGATATCTGGCTTTTTCATCAACAACAACTAAGGATTTGTAGGTAAAATACCAATATATTGTTATATGTGTAGGTTACTGACTTCCCTTATGTCATGGATTTTATGGGTACTGTCATGGATTTTATGGGTACTATCATGGATTTTATGTCTTTTTTGTCTCTTTGTTGTAGGAGGTGATAAAACAGCTGGTTGGTTGTTTCGAGATGTTTATGATATCAAATTATGTCATTCGCCCCCCTGTTGTGACGGTTCCGTTGGGCACGTGGAATAATTTACCATTTGCATTTGGCTGGGTACGAAATCATATTCTTCTGTGCTATTGTGTTGTAATGTCATTTTAGCTGTTATTTCACAGCACTATACTAAATGGATTATTGAGGACACAATTACATTTTTGTTGCTTGATTTGGAAGCATCAACTGGGTTCTTACTGTAATTTATAATATCTTTATAAGACTATTTACGAGTGGTTTTACTTATTATGTTTAATGATATTTTCTATTTTTTATGGGTTCACGGGAGAATGTCGGAAGCTGAGGCAGGAATGACACCTGAAAGAGGACGCTGATAGAAGAGATTCTCTAAAGTTTAACATTATTCAGGTAGACATTTGCGGGAAATACAGTTGCTTACGAGCAGGTTAACAACGCAAGAGGTCGACATACATCTGGTGGAACAAAGTTTTGAAACATTATCTGATATGGATTGGATGGGAAAGTGAATAATGTTGGCGCATACTTTAACTTTGGTCATGAAGAATTGAATAAAGATGATTTTTCTTATGGATACGAAAGCATTTTTCAACAGGGCTCAACCTATAGTGCAAAGGTATGCTGAGTATCAAGCCATAACTTCGTAACTTATCACTGTGTTCGTATTACGTAATACATCCATTGTATATATGTCATGCGGTTCTTCTATTTTTAAGTTTGTTTGACATGAAGGAAGCTTATAGTTTTTCTCTTATTTGATTTTTAGATGTGGTGAATCTAAACAGTTGGCGGGTAGGAAAAATTCCTGAATGCGTCAAGAATTCTCAATACCCCATATAGCGAAAGGTGAAGAAATGGTATCATCCAAAATGATTATCAGGTAGAAACTCAAATCATTTGGTTTACAGTTCAAAACTGTCTGAATAATTCTTATATTGTCTCTCGTCATCATAACTTGCAGTTATACTCAAGTACCACACTCAAAATTGTTCCTTCATGTTTTGGGACAAATATATTGTCTTGATTATTGAAATCACGGATGCCAAGTTGAGAAGTATCATGGAGGAAGTGAGTACACAATTTCATATCAACTCTTCTATTATTTAAAACAGGTACCGCGGGTCGCTGCTGTGCGACAAAGACGAAAGAGGAGAAGATTCAGCAGATCAGGAACAATGGGTAAAAGGTTTAACAAAAAGCATTCAGATGATGATGAAGAACCGGAGTATGATATGTTTGATTCTGATGACAACGATGAGCACATCTACAACTGGGACAACTTTATGACATCGAGGAGTTTCAGATTCGATGATTAAGTTTGCAAATTTTAGTTCTAATTGTTCTAATTGTTGTCGCATAACTTTACATGATTTTTGTCTTCTTGATGTACTGCAGTACCAAGGTTTCTTAATTTTAATGTGTTGTTTATGGACACATAACTTCAAGTTTTTTTAATAATTTACTTTAAGCTTAATTTCATACTTATTGAAGACTAAAAAATTAGTATTTTTTTTCATAAAATCATTTATATCTTACGTTATACATTATTTAGAGTTTTTTTCTTAAAGTTAATTGATTGGTAAAAAAGTTTAATGGCAGATTTTGTATAACTAAATTAATTCTTACTACAATTTTTTTTCAACTCATTTATTTTTACAAAATATATAACATATCTTGATTCACATATTTTTATAAAAATTGTCATCAACTATAAACATTCAGTTTAATATATTTACTAACGGAAAAAACTTTAATATTCATTAGAATATTATAATAAATTTTGTCAAAATAAAACTTTTTATTTTCATTTGAATTTTTGTTGACTCTCATACTCTTACATATTATTTTTATAAACATAACTTATAAATATTGTCAAAACAAACGGGAAAAACATTTTATATACTGGAAAAAAAACACTATTGTTATAAAAGGAATCAACGTTATTACTTATTCAAATACTGTTATAAATGGAATCAACGTTGCTACGTATCCGCAGTCCACACCAGATTCAAATTTTTTTACAATTTAACATACATTTTCTGATTCAAATTTTTGATAAACATTCTCACAAACTAAAAACATTCATTCTCATATTTTTACAAATGGGAAAAACTTTACAATTGATTATAATATTTTTATAAATAATATCAACACAAAACTTATTATTTTAATTTGAATTTTTTTTTAAACGAAATCAGCTTTACTATTGATTCAAATTTATTTCTAAATAGTGGCAAAACAAAAAAAAAAAATTTCATAACCTAACTGGTGACGTATGCGCGGTCCACACCAGAACTCGTGCGGACGCACGGGTTTCCTACTAGTTACATCTTAAATGATTTCACAGCTATTTATATTGTCACTGTGGGTTCTTTAAATATGCACATTGTGTTGAGTTTTCAAGTTTATTGCATTAAAGTAACAATGAATCAATTATACATAGTTGTTTTTGTATTGATGATAACACACCCATTTTACATAGTTGTTTAAGTAAATATTACTTTTTAATTGCAAACATAATTGGTATGAGAATAACATTATATATGTCCCGCTGCTTGAAGTATACAGAATAAACTATAAGGCTCTGAAGAGATTCTTAGAATTGTAACGTTTAATATTTGCTAAGATGATATTAAAACATTTCACATATGTTTTAACATACTTTTAACAGAAATACAATTTAAATTTGAATTGTACTCTAATTTTAAACCTTATTAAATTTGTCATTTAAATGTATGTATAGATATTTGATATTTAATTTGATGCTAACGTATTATTATAAAACATATAAAGATCATTTAAAGAGGGATGATGACTTATATAGACTTTTGAATTTGGAGTCTAATATATCTATTGAATCTTGAGATGTGGAATTTTGAACACCTTATCATAGATGACACTACAAGAAAATTTAGGATTAGCTACCATTATTTAACTACAAATTTAATTTATAGTTAATTCCAATTTTAAAAACAACACTTCAATTAAATTACACATATAAACTAAATAATTGTGTTTAGACAGTGTAATGTTGACATTATTTTAAAAATCAGTTTCTGCTAATGAGCTTAAGATTTATAATTTAGCATTTTAACAGATTGGAAAAGGTAGGAGATTGATTGAAGGGGAAAGAGTGGCCCTTTTGGGTTTTGGAACAGCAGTACAGAACTGTGTAGCTGCAGCTTCTATGTTGGAACAACATGGCTTGCATGTAACGGTAGCCGATGCACGTTTCTGCAAGCCGTTGGACCATTCTCTTATTCGCAGCCTAGCTAAATCACATGATGTTTTGATCACAGTGGAAGAAGGATCAGTAGGAGGATTTGGATCTCATGTTGCTCATTTGATGGCCCTTGATGGTCTTCTTGATGGAAAATTGAAGGTATGAATTCTTTTTCTTTATCTAACTTACCTTAAATATTGAGCTAGATGCTGAAAGTTGAAATGTGTTTGATATCATGCAGTGGAGGCCAATGGTTATTCCTGATGTTTATATTGACCATGGTTCACCTGCTGAGTAACTGGCTGTAGCTGGTCTCACATCATCTCACATAGCAGCAACTGTATTCAACATTTTTGGACAAACAAGAGAGGCACTAGAGATGGATACTATGACATGAAAGAAACGGAAAAGGATTTTAATACATTATTTTAGTTAATCAAATGAGTTTATATCCCATTTGTAGGAGGAGGTTTGTTCCTCAAAACGTGACTCGTGATATTATATCTAGGGTGATCAAGAGGATGCCTATTCCAGCTGAAAAGTGGAAAAATTATCCGATTGAAGTAAAGGATGAGTTATTTAAGGATTTTATGGTAAGTATTTATAATTTATAGTATTATACTTTTTAATTATATATAAAATTCTTCGTATTTATATTATAATAATGGTGTAGGATAAATATAAGTTCCCATCATATTATGATCGTAATATGGCAAGAACTGTGTGGGAGAGAACATGCTTGGAGCGGTATCCTGATCATTTAAAAAATGCAAGAAAAATAGCTTTACGAGAAGTGACCTCAACGAATTTGGTCGACACTAAAGGCCACGGTCCCAAAGGAAAGAAGGCAAAAGTATCAGACGGTTTGGTTGACATTTGGTTGAAACCAGAGTGGAAGAAGAAATCCGATGCAAATCATTGTAACAGGGCTGCCTTACCTGATGCAGTGTTGCACAAGGGAGGTTCTATAAACTTAGGTGAACATAAGAAAAGGATGGTAAGTTTTGTATCTAACATGTTTTATCTACTAGTAAAATTTCATATGCATCATGCTGTTAACATGAATTTATAACATGCTGAATTAAACTATTAGACATCCTTAAGTGTAGCAGTCCCAGAGGGGACTGGTCTCACCTATATCACTGAATTCAACTATTAGACATGTTATTGATGCTAACACGTAGAATACATTAATAATTTGACAATTTAATGATTTACTGTGTATTTAGAATTTTAGATATTGTATTATTATTATGGGCATTCTTTTTTGTTTTTGTGTATATTATGTGTGGACATTTTGGGTGGGTGGTGAATCTTTTAGGTTGAATTGAATGGTATAAAAGTAATATAAAAACAACACAATTTTATATAGGACTTTTGACCTGAGCTGCTATTCTTTATGGACTCTTTTAAATAATAATTCGGATCTGAGTAAATTGATGTTGTTGTTTGTTTTGGTGACTGGTGGTGATGGTGATTACTTTGATCAAGGTCAATGATGAATGATGATCATCAAATTTGCATAGATCTGGTTCTTAGATTTTGAGTGGTAATGTGTCACTGTCACTGGTAACAATAAATTATGCACTTCATTTTAGCAATAAAGTGGATCATCACTTGCCAAACAAAAATAGTGGATTTTACTTCAGTGTACAGAAAAAACAAATCAGACCTAAACCAACTGTGAACTGTTTCGTCAAAATAAACCAGTTTAACTCAAATGCTCTTAAAAAACCAAACTGTAGTCTTTATATTATATTTATTCATTTAGGTTTGGTTAGCTACACTATGATCACCCCTGAAATATGAGAGGCTAATTTTCTTTATGATGCTTTTATGTTGTTTCAATAATAACATTTTGCATCACCATGTTCAAAATATTTGCTTTAGGGACTTCAAGTGTATCTTGAGAAGTCGGGGGCAGCTAATCGTTATCTATGAATATTATTTCTTACAACATTAGAGGAGGTAGTTCTTTAAAAAGAAGAAGAATTAGGAAGACTCTTATGGAAAGGAAACCGGATTTGTGTTTCATTCAAGAATCAAAAATTGGGGCTATGATGAAAGAGTTGGTTAGAAGTTTATGGGGCAAAGGGGAATGTGGTTGGTCAGCCTTGAATGCCATTGGGAGAGCAAGGGGGTTACTCACGATTTGGAATACAGATTGCATAAAGCCAATTTTCAGCTTCAAAGGTTGTGGTTTCTTGGGTATCAATGCGTCGTGGAAGGAGGTAAATTGTTATTTCGTTAACATTTACGCGCCGTGTGATGCGGTTGGAAGACTAGATCTTTGGGAAGAGTTATTAGTCCTTAAAAACAGGTATGTTGGTGGAGAATGGATTTTAGCAGGGGATTTTAACGCCATCAAGTTGCCTGAAGAGAGGGTTGGATTGGGGAGAATTAGGTGGGCGGAGTTAGAAGATTTTTCCGTTTTCATTGAAGATATGGATTTGATTGATTTGCCGGTGGTTGGGAACAGTTTCACTTGGTTCAAAGACAATGTGTGTAAAAGCATAATCGATAGACTCCTCATTTTTTGTGGTATTATTGATAGATGGAACCTGGTTGCTCAGCAGGTGGGCAAGAAAGATGTGTCTGATCACAGGGCAATATGGATCAGGGCGAATTTCAAGAATTGGGGGGCAAAACCTTTCAAGTTCTTTACTTGTTGGTTGGATCATCCTGAGTTCTTTAAGTTTATTAGGATTGAATGGGAGTCTTGCAAAGTGAAAGGGAAGGCGGCTTACATCTTAAGTGAGAAACTGAAACATTTAAGAGGGAGATTAAGATGGTGGAATAAGACTGTTTCTGGTATCGTGGAGTTGGAAATCGATGAGAAGTGTCGGGCTATAGAGAAGTTGGATGATGTGGTGGACTTTTGTGGAGGCTGTGACGCTTTGAAGTTTGCTGAGAGTTATAGGATAGCTAAAGAAGCTTTGTGGGACAAGTTGATTACTCAGGAAAGTATGTTGAATCAGAAGGCTAGAGTGGTTTGGATGAGAAACGGTGACATTAATTCGCGTTACTTCCATACTCTGATGAAATCTCGCAGCCGTAGAAACGCAATTTTTGTATTACAAACTGAGGATGGTATGATTGAAGAAGTGCAGGAGGTGAAGAACAGGATCAAGGACTATTATCAGTCCAGATTTACCAAAGTTGAAGAGAGGAGACCAAGATTAAAGATGGATGACTTACCAAAGCTAAACTCAGATGACAGAAGATTTTTAGAAAAAGAGTTTTCAGTAGAAGAAATTCGCAAGGCTGTTTTCAATTGTGACAGAACGAAGATCCCTGGTCCGGACGGTTTTAGCCTCGAATTTATCAAAAGGAGTTGGGACATTATTTCATTATATTGCTAAGTTACCCAAGTCCATGGCTTCTTCTTTCTTAGCTCTGATAGCGAAAGTGGAGAATCCTCAAGGGCTAAAAGATTACAGGCCGATTTGTTTGATTGGGTGTATTCATAAAATCCTTTCGAAAATTTTAGCTGATCTTTTGAAGAAGGTTATTGGTAAAATAGTTGCCCATTCTCAGACTGCTTTTATTCCAGGTCGAAACATTCTTGATGGGGTGTTAGTTCTCAATGAGTTAATTGATTTGGTGAAGCGGAAGAAAGAATCTTCTCTTATGTTGAAGTTGGATTTTGAGCAGGCGTATGATTGCGTCGACTGGGAATTCCTAATCTCATTGATGAAAGCCACGGGCTTTGGTTCTACATGGATTAAATGGATGAAAGGTAGCGTTTTAAACAGTTTTCTTTCGATTCTGGTGAATGGGGGAACCACAGCAGATTTTAAGGCATCGAAGGGATTACGTCAAGGGGATCCTTTGTCTCCGTTTTTATTTGCTTTGGTAGTTGAAGGTCTGGCCCTATTGGTACGCAGAAGTAGCAGGTTGGGCAAACTAACAGGTTTTTCGGTTAGTAACAATATCAATTACAATTTGTTACAGTTTACGGATGATACCATGATTTTATGTGATGCATCTGGGGCTAACTTATGGGGGTTGAAGACAGTTATTCGGGGTTTCGAGTTGGTCTCGGGCCTTAAAATTAATGCCTGGAAAAGCAGTATGATTGGGATTGGAGTCAATTCTGATTTCATGAGTGCAACATCCCAGTTTCTTTCTTGCAGGATAGGCGTTACTCCCTTCAAATTCCTCAGTTTATCAGTAGGAGGAAATCATAAGAAGGAGGCATTTTGGAGGCCTTTAATTGATATTTTTAGAAGCAGATTAGCAACTGGGGTGACTCTCATCAATTCGGTTCTTGCGAATTTACCAATCCATTGGTTTTCGTTTTTTCTGGCGCCTAAGGTTATTATTAATAAGATTCGTGTGATTCAGAGAAATTTCTTATGGTCGGGAACAACTGATAAAGGATCTATTTCGTGGGTGAGTTGGAAGACCGTTTGCAGAGCGAAAGAGAATGGTGGCCTTGGCATTCGGGACATTAGTGCGTTCAACAAAGCTTTGATAGCAAAATGGCTTTGGCGTTTAATAAAAGATAAAGATGCTATATGGTCTGGAATTATTAGAGAGAAATATAGTGATGTCAGTTCAGATCTGCTGGTTAGGGAAACACCGTCGGATAACAGGTTTCACTCGCTTTGGTGGCGAGATATTCTCAGGATAAAGGATGACACGCACAGGGGCATTTTCCTTGACGGTGTCAGGATTAAATTGGGAAAAGGAAATTCATGTCAGTTTTGGAAGCATGGTTGGTCGGAAGTAGGCCCGTTATGTACTTCTTTTCCGCTGTTGTTCGAGGCTACTGTTGACAAACATATTTTGGTTAATCAGGCGGGTCATTGGAGGGATTCGGGGTGGATCTGGAACGATGTTGCTTCGTTTTCAGGTCGTTCTGATTTATCAGCGGCTGAGACTATTGAGTGGCATCAGTTATTGAAGGGTTTGGATGCTTTGAGGCCTGTCAGGGAAGGGGACGACGACATAATCTGGAGGTGGAGCTCTTCAAAAGTGTACACTGTCGATTCTTTTTATCGTAGGTATAAGGATGAAGAAATCTCATTTGACGTGAATCAAAATATGAGTTTTGCTTTAGACATTTTGTGGAAAACGTCGATTCCGCTGAAAGTCAAGATTTTTGGATGGCGGTTATTAGTGGATATACTTCCTACTAGGGCCAATTTGTTTAGTAGAAGCATTATTTCCAACCCACATGACTGTGTATGTGTGTTTTGTTTCCTAGTTATGGAAGATAATAATCATGTCTTTTGCCAATGTCTGAAAACTCTGCAAATTTGGAACAGAGTTGGGAATTGGATTGGTATTAAGCCGTTCGTTCAAGGCGATTATATCGAATTTGTGTTGGAATGGTTTGGTAGGATTTCCAAGTTCTGTTCTGTCAACAACGCAAGCATGCTGTGGTATGCAACTTGCTAGGTTATTTGGCAGACAAGAAATAGCATTATTTTTAATGGATAATTTTTTGATTTAGATTCAATTTTCCTTAGAATTGTTTTTATATCTTGGTGGTGGCTGGCCTTGGGTAAGAAAAAGAGGAATGTAGGGTGTAGTTACTATGATTGGGCTTCGCACCCTTTGGATTTCTTGTAATGTTAGTGTCTTGTTTGTTTGTTTTTGTATTTGGGTTGGAGTACCCCTAGTACTCCCATCTATTCAATTTGCTTATAAAAAAAACTTCAAGTGTATTTGCTGGGAGAACACAATTTTTTAATCATTTCTAAGTTGTTAATTAGCAGTCATTGTGAATGTTGCTTTTGTATTTTATATAGAAGGACTTTATTTTGTTGTTGAAGAGTAGTATTGTGGTTGTTAGATGTTTTGTTTGTCTGTTTGAGGTAAATATTGTGTAAAGTTTTATATAACACATGATTGGGATCATGTATTCACTTTTTTCTTTCACTCACTTTATAAACATGAATTGCAGGAGGAGTTTAAACATGCAGTTTCATTTAGAGATGTGTATGCTCGTGTCCATAAGAAAAAAGATGGAGAATATGTCTCTCAGCGATCGAAGTTATTTGTTATAAGTTATTAAATTTTAACAATTAAATGTGTAATTTTTAGCATGAATGTAAGTTACATAATTATTATATTCTTTGTCTGTTTTTCAAGAGTCATATGACACAACTATATTGGAAAAGTATGGAGAATAACTATGTCTGCCCCATTTACTGATGTCACTGGTCCTTCCAGAACCATAGTTACAGAGGAAGATATCAAAAAAGTCGTGGATAAAGCAATGACCTCTTTTGTTCAAACACATTTGGCTCCGATGTTGGAGCCAATCCTTTCAATGATTTGATCCATGCCAAAAGCACCCATGCAAAGTGAAGTACCTGAAAAAGACCATGGAGATACAAGGTGAAACAATGTTTTCCAATCTATTTTGGAAACAGGAATTAAAATGAAACATGAGTTGTGATTTCTGAATTCAAAATAAAATAGAATATCATTGTGATTGTTTTAGTGTTATTAAAGATATTACAAAATTGATGTTTTGGTTATTGACCAGTGGATTGGTCCAACAAGATGAAGATATATGAATATAAAAATACTTTTTAATTGCATTTTCATTTTAGTAACAAAGTAAAAATTATATTATTTTTTAAAAGTTTCATTTAATTTATTTAAATAAATATAAAAAATTACAATACTTAAAAAATATTTTTTACGAATAATCTTTTACAAATAGTCTAATTAGTTTTGATTTTAAATAATTATAAAAAATACGAATTAGTCAAATTAAGATTTATTAAAAAAGTCAAAATAAAAAAAAAAATAGTTATAAAATTGTTTCATATATTTAGCTTGAAATTTGTTATGATATTTTCCTAGCCATACTGTAGTTGTATAGTTGGGAAATATAAATTCAACCTGGATATTTTGATATAGTTTTGTTGTGGCTTAGCTAAATTGTTTTTAATATTAGTTGGAATTTTGCTAGGAAAATTTGCCAAGATAATTAGCCACTCAATTCATGCTACGACATATATTGTAGTTAATCTCCAATCAATCTACAACTAATTTTTTTAATAGAGATTAGCTACAAACTAGCTAGTGTATTTGTCGTAGCTAATAGAAGATTTTCTTGTTGTGTGATATGGAATTTGAGATTCCCAAAAATGAAGAACCTAGTGAGGAAGGCTCTCCATAAATTGGTAAAACACAAACTGAAAGTTCGTCACTAATGAAGAACCTCGTAAGGAAGATTCTTCATGGATTGTTGAAAAACAACCCGAACTTAGAATAAGAAAGAGACTCCGAATGGCTAAGGATCTAGGACCAAACAAAATTGGAATTTTATTCATAAGATTCCTATTATTCTTCAAGTGAAAGATGATCCTAAAATTTATATGGAAGCAATAGCTTCAGGGGACTCCTCGTTTTAGAAGGATGTTATCCAAGATCAAATGGATTCAACAATGTCATACCTAAACTTGGAAATTTGTCAATCTGCCTAAAGAATTAAGATTCATTGGTTGCAAATGGTTGTTTAGAAGGAATTATCATAGTGTGATGGTACACTAAACACATACAAGTCTAGATTAATGACCAAGGGTTTTAGACAAAAAGAATGTGTTAATTATTTCAACACATATGCACTAGTAGCAAGCACAATAAAATTAGAGTATCGTTTGTATTAGCTTATTTGCATGACCTCAAAGAGTTTGTCGTCATAAAAAAGGGGAGATTGTGAAGAATATATCCTATATCAAGTTCAGTTTTGATGAAGACAAAGATTATCAAAGAAGAAAGGATCAAAAGTGTCATGCACATCAATGATGAAGTCGGTCAAAAAGGTTCAACATAGAAATTCAAGTGAAGATTTGAGAAAAGTAACTAAGGTACTCATTGCAATTTATACTATACTACTTTAAATTGCTCATAATTTCATCTCTCACTTCATCTAAAAATCTTCTTGCATGATTATCTAAAAACTTTCTTCATCTAATTCTTGTTACAAGTATTTGTACACAAAGTTGTGTGAGAATATTGTGATATTCATTTGTATCCATGTTGTTTATATGATTGATCATTAGCAACGAGATGAATAGAATTTTAGAATACAAAGAGGTTTCTAACTTCCACATTCACGATGAATGATCTTGGACTAGTGGACACACTTTTGGGGATCAAAGTAAAGAGAAATAATGGGGGTTATGAACTTAGTCAAACACATTATATTGAGAAAGTGCTCGATAAGTTCAAACACTTAAGCTTTAAGGAAGTGAGCATTCCATTTGATCCTAGTGTCAAACTTCAAAAAATGATGAAAGAGTTGTGCCTCAATTGTAATATGCAAGTACATGCAATTTACTATACCCGACATAGCTTTGCAATTGTAAAATGAGTAGATTTTACTAGTAATCTAAATTGTGAGTACTGGAAGTCATCATTAGGAATTTCAACTATCTTATGAAAACCAAAAATCTTGATCTCCATTATGGTAGATTTCCTGCGATAATTAGAAGGATATACCGATGTGAGTTGGATATCGAGTGTTGAATATCAAAAATATGCATTTGGGTGGATATTTACACTAGCAGATGGTGCAATTTCTTGGAAGAGCAAGAAATAAATGTGGATCACTCTCTCAACCATAGAATCGAAGTTCGAGGCTCTTACTTTTGCTTGTGAAGAAGTTGAATGGTTGAGGGACCCTCTGTTGAAAGTTTCATTGGTTAAAGACAATGTTTCAAAGGTGTTGATACATTGCGGTAGTCAAACCACTTTAACTAAAGCATACAAAAGTGTATAACAGAAAGTCTAGGCAAGTAGGACTTAGACATTCTTTTGTGAGAAAATTGATTAAGGATGTAATCATTCACATACATACGATCGAGTTATAATTTTCTTGATCCATTTACTAAGCCACTGGCCAGAAACTTAGTAAAAATAACCTCGAGGGGCATGGGGTTGAAACTCCTTGAGTAAGAGTTCCGACAACGGCGGCAACCCAATCTTACGTTAGTAACATTAACCTCAAGATTCAATGGATAACAATAAGTCGTTGAATTGGATGTTTGTCAAACATTTCGTGATAATGTTGACCTTAAAACGAGGGTTGAGTTTTATTTAAACTCTTAATGAAGTTCAATACCGAGGGTATGTGTCTCATGGAAAAGGATATAATATGAACTTCACTTATGTGAATTTCGAGATGGTGTCGTCTCAAAGTGAGAGTTGGAGTTTCTCTCATGAAAAATTTATGAAAACAGGAAAAGCACATGGCCATAAATAGTGCTAGGCGAGAGATGTAGGCGAAGAACCATTAAAGAGTGTGTGTATGGTAATGTCGGTCTAATCACATGGGGTAACAGTTCAAAGCATAGCTACCTAACGTTCCGATTAGGCTTTGCGTTGTCTTTACTAAGGTTAAGTTCAAATCGAAAGATACTTAACTGTATTAACATTCTTTTGTTTCCTTTTATTTCTGGAATTGATCTTGTCATTATTAGAACAAGTGGGGGATTGTTATAAATTATTAATAATAATTATTATTATGGGTGTGTTCCAAAATGACAAGAAAATATTCAAGTGGATATTAATTTTTGAATTCGAAAAGAAGCAACATTTCGTGAAGGGTTGCTGCAGAATGAACATAGACAATGGTTGGAAACATGACAACTTTTGGTTAAAAGGTGTTGTTTCATCAAGGGTCGCAACCTTATTGTGAAACAACACATGCATGGCCTATAAATACCTCATTTGGGAATTCAGAAAATCATATCACAAACAGAATATCCTCTTGTACAAAATTTCCGACACTCTTCGCTACATAATCGAGTTTTCGTCGGTCTTGCGCAAATTCGATATAAGGCTGAATTATCTTGGGTATTCATGCGTTCCAACTCTAAGACAAATTTGAGAGTGCTTGAAATACTTTTAAGGAAAGTGATTCCGTTCATGATTCTAGCATCGATCCATTCGATTTATATTAAATTTCCAACATTTACTATAATTGTATATAATTGGATAATTGAATTAATTGGATAAGTATTTAGTTAAAATAATTGGATAATTGAAATAAGTATTTACTATAATATTTAGGGTTAATAGCTAATTTTCTTATGTCATATGAGCGAATTTTGAAAAACCTCCGTAAAATAAAAATTTAGATTCCCCTAACATTTGAAGATTCGACTATTTTGATCCCTCTTGAAATCTAGTTAGCAGAATCGTTACATGTATTGAAAGTTACCACTAGGCTAGCTTATTTCCTTTAATATATTCGTCTACTGAAATGTATATATTGTATAATTGTATTCATATTTCCATTATGTTTTTTGTTTAAACTATTGTATATTTAATATTTCAATTAATAAATATACTATAATACTAAATATACTATGATACTATAATATAATTACTAAATATATTATAATACTATAATATAATTCAATACTAAATATAATTGTATAAATACTATAATACTATAAATACTAAAAATTAATTGTATAATTGTATAATATTTACTATAATTGTATATAATTAGATAATTGAATTAATTGGATAAGTATTTAATTAAAATAATTGGATAATTGAAATAAGGATTTACTATAATATTTACTATAATATTTACTATAAATACTTATTAATACTGCATATAGTATAAATATTTACTATAATACTGTATAATATTTACTATAACTACTGTAAATTAATAGTTTGAATATTTACTATAAATACTATAAATACAATTATCCAATTATTTCAATTATTTCAATGGTTAATTTGTTCTTAGTGATGTTATACTGTAAATTATTTCAATTATCCAATTATTTTAATTAAATACTTATCCAATTAATTTACAGTATTTATAGTATTAATTAAATACTTATTTCAATTAATTCAATTATCCAATTATATACAATTAGTAAATATTATACAATTATACAATTAATTTTCAGTATTTATAGTATTATAGTATTTATACAATTATACTATTATTTCCAATATCTTACAGTATTTATAGTATTTATAGTATAATTCAATTAAACAACTATACTTATTTCCATTATATCTAATTATCCAATTAATTAATACTTAGTAAATATTAAATACTTATCCAATTAATTAAATATTTACAGTATTTATAGTAAATATTCAAACTATTGTATATAAAATATTTACAGTAAATTATTATAAAAAACATCAATGAAATTTAGTTTGTAATTATTTTCTATAAGTTACAGATGCTTCTAATTCTCCCTACCAAACAGATTCTCTATGACCATACATTAATGAAGATTGAAGAGAGAAAAATTAGAAGTTTGTTTTATCTTAGACACGAGTTTTTCTTCATGTACTATGTTGGGTTCTTTGTTATCTTATTTGACTAGTTTTGGTGTCATATTACCAATTTTATTCTATTCTAAATTATTTAGTTTAGTTTCAATCCTAAAAGATTTATATGATGACATTGTTTGGCTATTTTAATATACTTTGTAAATTTGAGATGTTTGTGAGATTTATAGGTTTTTTTATGTAATTGAAATTTTCTTATAATTATTGTGGACGTGGTACACACAAAAAATATCAACAAATTTTTATTAATTTTAAAAAATGTAATTTTTATTATTAATAAGAAAATGTATAAAAAATATTATCAAAGTTATACCAACCGATAAATGTGTGGGTCAGTTAGTTTAGGAATGTGTTATAGATATAGGTAGAGGTGTTCAAAACCAAATCGATCCAAATAAAAATCGCAAATCAATTAAAAAAATGGAAAACCGCAAAAAACTGAAAATTATTGGATGTGGTTGAATGCTATTTTGCAAAAACCGATCGGTTCGGATCGAATTTCGGATTGATTTTTTAAAACCGACCCAAATCAAACCGAACCGTATATATGTATATATTTTTAAATTTATTTATTTTTTATTAATATAATATGTTGTGTTAATTTATTATTAGATGATACTTTTTTTATAAAATACTATTTATTAGTTTGATTTAATCTATTAATTTTTATTATTTCATTTGTTTCAATCATAACTGATTATAATAATTTTGTAATATTAACTTCTAATATAATATATGTTATATTTTATATAAAATTTATTATTTATTAGTGTTTTTATAATATTAATAAAATTATAATTTGTAATTTAAATATTAAAAAACCGATCCAAATCAAACCGCAAAAAATTGGATCGAATTGAATCGGATTTTTTAAATCAATCATCCAAAACCGAACCGAACCGCAAGTATATATATTTTTAGATCAAATAATATTTTACTTTAAAACTGATACAAACCAAACCGCAAAACGGCTAAATATAGGTTAATCAAATTACACGGAACAAAATATCTACTAGATAAGTATATATTTATAGTTTTGAGACTTTTAGCTACAGAATTGTGCTATCACTATAAGTTAAATTATCTTGTTGTAGTGTTTCTGTGATGTTGTCTAAGTTTTATTTCAGCTACATCTATAGTTACCTTGTGTTTAGAGCAATTAAAGTTGTTTGCAATTATATCGGATGATATGAAAGCCATGTGGTTAGGACTTAGAAACTTGTTTTGTTTATTACCAACTATATTCCTGACCAAGCTTCTCTATAATTTCATAACCTTCAATTTTTGGAAGCATCTCGAAATTCATATAGGTGAAATTTATTTTGTATCTATTTCTTAAGATATGTATTCTCGATATATAACTGCATGAAGAGTTTGAAAAAACTCAACCCTCAATATGTAATAGTCACGTAATGTTGCACAGACATCCAAATCAACGATTTGTTGTTACCCATTGAATCTTAAGTTAAGGTTTGTTAACTTCAGATTGGATTGCTACCGTTGTCGGAACCCTTCTTTGGATGATCTTTATGTCTTATAGTAAAAGGTCTTATTGAATACAAACATGTTATTCTCATAAAATCTGAATCAAAATTCAATTGTATAATTTGAAATCATGAACTTTAATAAATTTGATCACTTTATTGATTAACAAATTTTTAACATAATGATTGCAAAATAATAAATTATATTTAAAAAAAACAAAACTAATAAATTAATTCAATTTTATTTAAAGTCATGATAGAAATATGTTAAACGTTTTAATATTTCTAAGCATAGTACTCGCTCATATCAATTTAAATGTTAGCATCATGGATATAAAAAAGAAGGTATAAGTGCCTTCTGTATGCTTTTTAATAACAGGGAAAAAAAACTTGTAAACGAAAATTGAAATTGGCACTATTTTATCATATGAGTCATGATTTAATGATACTTTGATATTGTTTTGTTACTTCATTTACACACATAGGTCATGAATATATATATATATATATATATATATATATATATATATATATATATATATATATATATATATATAATCACATCAAAATTCAATGCAAACAACTGTGTGGTATATCACAATAACAATATATAACAACTATATAGTAACAATTGTTAGAAATTCGGGTATGATAATCCTGGATAACTTCGAAGAATCGTGTTCGTACACTTTCCGAACAAAGTATTTCGACCCTATTCTTGTCTGGGTTCACGAAATCTTTGTGGGGATAATTCTTGAAGAACAATCTGTTTCTGGCAAAAGAGAACTGATCAGGAATGTAGAGAGAAAGTATGGTTTTTTCCTGTAACCGAAACCGAGGCCAAATGACTCCTTATATAGGAGATCAATAACAGAAACCGAAAAGACACAACTGTTCAGAAAACGGTTATGTCGGTTGGGAAAGGGTTCAACTGTTCAAAAAAAATTCGAACGGGGCGCTGCCCCGCACCCCGCCAGGGGCTTCGCCCCTTGGAACCCCGTTTAAATTATTCGCATTCAATTATACGTTGGCTCGACGAGCGTGCACTCCGCACTACCCTAACTCGTTTCCAAGCTTAACGCATAATTGCATCGGCCTATAGTAAATCACATTACTACTAAAATACATTGATGATACTAAAATCACCAACAACAATTCATAACATATGTATTTATGTAAATAGTTCGAAACAATTCTAACATATATTAATGATCGTTATTACTACCTCCGATCCTTTTTATAAGGAACATTTCATTTTTGTAGATTTATTAAATAATTAATATATTTTGTCTATAATGCAGACCAGATACATTAATTATTAATGAATCTAAAAAGTGAAATTTTTCTTATAAAAAGGACCGGAGGGAGTAATTTATATTACAATTCGTATCAATTAATCTAAAATATTTTTATATATCAGTTAATCAGTACAGAAAATTCATAATTTCAATAATCTTACTTTAATACCGACTATTATAAAATATCAATTTGAATCTTGATATTATAATTTTTTACAACATTCTAATTTTTTTAATGAAAATAAATAAATTGTACCCGGATATATAATACTGACTTCTTTTTTGTGTTCTTTTTTTAGTATTCTTGATTTGAATTTTCTATCTTCTCTTCATTCTTCCATTTGATACTTGAAATGGAAGTCTCGGTTGCCATTATATAAAATACTATAAGATTACTAAAAAATTATTTGTAAATTAAATTAATCGAGGCTAGAATCGTGAACGAATCACTTTCCTTATAGTATTTCAAGCACTCTTAAATCGTATTAGAGTTTATATGCATAAATACCCATGATAATTCAGCCTATACTCGAGTTTGCACAAGACCGGTGAAAACTCGAATTAGGGAAGATGAAATCTGCAATTTTGTGTGAAGAATATAGGTTTTTTTAATGTGTTTTTCTGAATTTGAAATGCTCAATTTATAGGTCAAACTAGTGTTGTTTCATAAGATTGTGACCCTTGATGAAACACACACTTTTAGCAACACTTTTGCTAAATGTTGCATTGTTTTGCCTACATCAGCACTTTTCAAACGTTGCACTGCTTCGCGTACAATAAGTTTTTTTATCAAATGTTGCATTGTTTCGCCTACAACAACAGTTTCAAAGGTTGTATTGTTTCACATTTTACAATACTTCGTGCAACTTCACGAAGTGATGTCTATTTCTAAATTTAAAATACAAGCTGCCTACTGCAATACTTCACAAATGTTACTTATTTTTGAATTAAAAGATTAATTTTCACTTACATATTTTCTAATCATTTTATAACACATTCAAAATTATTAATTGTTAAAAATGTACAGCAGAAATCACATTTTAATGATATCACATAAGTATTTAAAGCTTATATAATAATAAAAGAAGGAAGAATTCATGATAAATTAGTTGGTTTTGGTTCATCACATGTGAGTATTTTATATAATTTTATGTTGAATACTAAGTTGTTATGTTATGTTTTTGTTAAAATAACTAATTTTTTTAAATAATAGTTTAAGATTTTGCATCTTTTTATATTTATGTATTTATAATTTGAGAGAATATTTACATTTTTATTATTCATTCACAAAGAAAAAAAATTAGTTTTTAAATTGTTTCAATAAATATTTAAGTTAAAATTTAAAATATTTTAATTAAGTTTTTTTCTAGACAACCAATATCACACGTGAGTCTAATTTGCTAATTAATGTAAGTGAGCATGATTCACGTGAGTCTCACTTGCCAATGAATGCAAGAGGTTCGTCTAGTGCTAGTAACATTTAATGTTCTGTATGTTTAGTATAAGATTTAGTTTGAGTTTTAAATTATATTAATATATTATGCATTTTGAGTTTTATTATAACTAGATTTAGACTCGTGCATGTCTATTAATTAATTTTTATTTGTTTTGTATCGAGTTTTAATTATATTAAAAAAATTATTTAATAAATATGGATAACAAATTTATATTATAATAATTTATCATGAATTATAATTGAGACAATAATATAAATTTATCACAAATAAAAAATGTATGTATGTAAGTTGAGAGTGGCATACAAAATTTTATTTTGCAAATTTAAATAATTTTAAAATATATCCCTAATGGTTTTATTTTTTATTTTGATTCTAATATTTTTTAAATATTTTTCTTGATTTTAGATATTTAATTATAAGTTGTTAAGGGCATGTATTCATTTTTAGTCTTAAATAAATACTCTCTCCGTTTTTTTATTATAAGTCTTTTTTTTTTCACACGTATTAAGAAATGTAATAATTATAGTATGAAAAAGAGAAATTATGAAAGATTTTACAAAATTGTCCTTTGTTAATGGTATTGGAAAGATAAATTTACATAATAGAAAGAGAGAGAATAATAAATATTTAAGGGTATAATAGGAAAAATAACATTAATGATTCATTGGTATTATAAAACAAATTATATTGTGGTAAATTTTTTTCCCAAAACGACTTATAATAAAAAACGGAGGTAGTATTTAACTTTATTTTCAATTATTATTGAATAAAGCATTCAATGTATAACACTCATATATAATACATGTCTAGAATATAAATATTATATATAGTAGTAAAGTTGGTACTGAAATACATAATTGCCTAGTGGCAACATTGTACATATTACATGCCTAAAATAGTACTACAACAATGGCATAATATATACAAAGGCGCCCAAAATATAAAAAATAAGAACTAGATCATTGCAAGATGATCTCCAAAATAACTGCACAGCGGATACGCCATCCAAAAAAACAAAAGAAGCAAGTACATCATGCTACTTTGTCCTTACCCTTCACCACCTGAAAATAATCAACAAATATGGGTGAGATGATAATCCTAGTGAGTTCCCTATCTTATGGGTCCACTATCCTCTACAAAGTTTTAAACATCATCCTAGCTCAAGTCACAAAAGGGAAAAAGACTTGAGTTCACAATTCTTGCACTATATGGAAACATGTTGTCTGAGCTCATCGACTCAAACCATCACTAATCGGAAATCATACCAAGGCATATTTCCCAGGCCAACCCTACGTCTAGAGTTATTGACACGGGTCACGGATCCTTGTATCATACTTTAACATACGCATGGATTTCGGATTCTAAGGATAACATCAACTTTAAAAATCGTCGCTTCCTATGGGACTCCAAACCCATTTTAAGCCTTTCACTTATATGGGACTCTAACCCACTTAAGCTTCCATCATTTTTGGGACTCAAACCCAGGTCAAAGTAATGGTGCGTACATCTCAATACTTACTCTATATACACATCATACTTGGGACGAATCAATGGGTCATTTTCGACTACATGATTAAATAAGGGACATCGTGATTGTATTCGACAACCACAAGGCGATCACATTACCTTAGTATTCACAACACCATCACATGTTCCATACAATGTCTAACATCCTAGTTAGACATCCACTTGGTTATGACACACACCTAGGTATCATACGTATAAGCATTGCCATCTATATTATTCATCATCTCTTAATTATCTTGCTAATTCATTCCATTAATTACTATTAAGTTTTCCTCACCAATCTTATAAATTTCCAATCATGTTATCAATTAATCATAAGTAATAATTCATAGATGGGAGACATGCATAATATCCACGGTCCATAGTAATTAATACTACCTCCGGTCCTTTTTATAAGAAACATTTCACTTTTTTAGATTTATTAAATAATTAATGTATTTGGTCTATAATGCAGACCAGATACATTAATCATTTAATGAATCTAAAAAAGTGAAATGTTCCTTATAAAAAGGACCGGAGAGAGTATTAGGTAACTTATAACATGGCTAAATATGCATATGGAACACCCCAAACAAGAGACAAAGCAATTCCCCAAAGTTCTGTCACAGTCGCACAGCGAGCAGCCAGCGAGGCTGGCTCGCTTTTGGTTCACCCTGCGAACCCCAGACAATGGAGAAATTGCATCATGGTCGCCTGGCGAGCAACCAGTGAGCAAGCTCGCTTTCAGTTTGCCAAAGCTCGCTCGATGACGCTGACAGAAAATAACTCACCTCGAGCTTGCCAAAACTCGCCCGACGAGAGCGTCGTTTTCTGTATAAACACAACAGAGGTTTGATGGCATGGAAGGGGGTTTTCACCAACAACTCATACATGCTTCATTCACAAGAGAACACCAACATACAATCACACCATTATACCACAATAAGCATGAACAACAACCAAAATTATAATATTCCTCATGGTAATGGAAGAAAACATATCAACAAATCAATATCATCAATTTCTATCCTATGATCTCAAATTCCTAACTTTTACAACTTAATGTTTCTATCTAGAATCCACCTTGCTAATGAGATGATGAATTGTTGGATGATGAAGGTGGAATGAGGTTGATGAAGTGATGATGATGATGAGCTTCAAGTTTTCTTCTTCTTCTTCTACTAGGTTTCCTTCTTCTTCCCCTCTTTCTATTCTAAGCTTTTTCCACAAAGTTGGAAATGAAAATGATACATAGAGATATCATGTGAAAAGAAAAAGTTGGTAAGAGTGGCACATGTGATAAAGAAGTGGTTACCAAACTTGTGGTAGAAAAATGATAAAATTAGTAGTAACATAAATATTAAGTGGTACAATACTTAATATTTGTTCTACTATAACAACTCACTCATTATTAATGTTATCAAAATGTCTCTATTGTACCAATTAATAAAATATCAGTATTGAAGAATATTAATTAAGTCAATCTGAGCTCACTAGTTACTCTAATTATCCCAACTAATAACTTTCAGAGCATATAGGAACTCAGTTGATCTCAATGATTTAGAGTATTTAAAGAAACTCGGGGTATTACACTATAACTTTACAAATTTATATGTCAAATTTTAGTTATATGTGAGAAATTGAGAATTTTGTTATTTGTTTTTAATTTATTTGCCTATTATTATAAGAAAAATATAGAGAAGAAATATATAGATTCGATTAAGAGCGTTGCATTCTCTATTTATATACAACCCTAATTGGGCTTGGGCTAACACAACTTGGATTATATTTAAATATTAAATCTAATCAAATCTAATCTAATCATATCAAATCAAATCTAATATTTCAACACACCCCCATAATCCAAGTTGTCGAGCCTACTCTAGTCATAGTCGATCTGAACTATTCCTAATTTCTTTCTCAAATTCAGGAATCTGTCGATCTTCAATCCTTTGGTGAAAATGTCAGCCAACTGTGCTTCACTTGAGCAATGCCTAACTTCAAGTTCACCTTGATTTACCTTTTCCCCCAAGAAGTGAAATCTGGCTTCGATATGCTTACTCCTTCTATGCAGAACTAGATTTTTCGCCAGATTTATAGCTGACTTGTTGTCGATTTGCAACACAAGAGGTTTCTTTACTTCGACCTCCATTTCTTCAAGTACTGATATGATCCAAATTGCTTGACATGCAGCATAAGATCCTTCTATGTATTCAGCTTCACACGATGACAATGCCACCACAGGTTGCTTCTTCGAACACCATGAGATTGGGGCACCAAATACTTGAAAGAAATAGCCAGATGTACTTCTTCGATCTTCCTTATCTCCACACCAATCAGCATCTGAAAAACAATTAACTATTGCTTCTTTTCCTTCAGACTCTCGTCGAAATATAATTCCACAATCTGTTGTTCCTTTTAAGTATCTTAGAATTCTTCTTGCAGCTTTCATGTGTGATAATCTTGGTTCGCTCATGAATCTGCTCACTAATCCGACTGCAAAACCTATATCAGGTCGACTATTGCACACATATCTGAGAGATCCAACTATTTGTTTGAACAGCATTACATCAACTTTGTCTTCCTCTCCATGTTTCTCCAACTTCAAGTTTGGTTCGACAGGTGAGGATGCAGGATTCGAATCATCCATTTTAAATATCTTGAGTATCTCTTTGACATACTTCCTTTGATGTAGCACCATACCATGCTTCGACATATGAAATTCCATGCCTAGGAAATAAGACAATTTTCCCAGATCCGACATTTCAAATTCTTTCTTCATCAGCTCTTTGAACTTCGACAAGTTCTTCAAGCTATTTCCAGTTACCAACAAGTCATCGACATATAAGCAGATGATTGTTATATCTTGTGTTATAACCTGAACATAGACACCATACTCATATTTGCATTTTACAAATCCCAATTCGACTAAGTATGAGTCGATCTTCTTGTTCCATGCCCTAGGTGCCTGCTTGAGACCATAGAGCGCTTTGTGCAACTTATATACTTTACTCGCTTCCTTCTGAATCACAAACCCAGGAGGTTGTGTGACATAAACGTCTTCGTCTAATGGACCATTCAGAAATGCTGACTTTACATCTAAGTGAAATATCGACCAACCTTGGTTACATGCCAATGCTACCACTAGTCGAACAGTCTCCAGTCTTGCTACTGGAGCAAATACTTCAGAGTAGTCAAGTCCTTCTCTTTGAAGAAACCCTCGAGCTACTAATCTTGCTTTATGTCTTGCTATCGACCCATCAGCATTGTGTTTCAACTTGAACACCCACTTTACTTCGATAGCTTTTGTATGTGCTGGCAATTCGACTAACTCCCATGTGTTGTTTCTTTCAATTGCCTGTAACTCTTTGACCATAGCTAACTTCCACTGTTGAATTTTTAAAGCTTCGTTATGGTTGATTGGTTCAGCACCTATAAGTAAATCAAACTGAACTAATTCTCCATCTGGTGTGACTTCATCATCACCAGTCACTTCATAATCATGAAGTCTTGTTGGAGGAACTCTATTTCGCCGAGGTCTTTGGCTTGTTTTAGCCACAACCTCTGTGTCGGGAATGTCAGCAACTGTTTCTACTTCGACTTCGACTTGATTCTCAGCAATTCCTTCAACTTCGATTTCATCAATTTCTTCGTCAAAATCAGAGCTCATCAAAGGCTTGTTAATTGAATTACTAGAATTCCAATCCCAGGCAGAATTTTCATCAATCATAATATCTCGACTCAACACAATCTTCTCATTAATTGGATTGAATAACTTGTATGCACCAGTCTTATGATATCCTACCAGAATCATAGGTTCACTATTGTCATCAAGCTTCCTTCTTCTTGCATCAGGAACATGCTTGTAACACATAGAGCCAAACACCTTCAGATGTCTCAATGATGGTCGTTTGCCACTCCATACTTCTTCAGGAACCTTGTTCTTCAATTTCTTAGTAGGGCACCTGTTCAGGATATAAACCGCAGTCGAAACAGCTTCACCCCATAGAGATTTTGGCAAATTCTTCTGCTTGATCATACATCTCGCCATATCCAATATGGTTATGTTTCTTGTTTCAGTAATTCCATTATGTTGAGGAGTATAAGGAGCAGTTACCTCATGATCAACACCATGTTCATCACAGAATTTTTCAAACATCTTTGAAGTGTATTCGCCACCTCCATCAGTTCGCAGAACTTTGATCCTCTTCTCACTCTGGTTTTCGACAAGCATCTTGAATCTCTTAAAGATTTCAAATACTTCATCCTTTCTCTTGATCACATAGATCCACAGCTTTCGACTAAACTCATCTACAAACGAAACAAAAATATTTGTTTCCACCAATGGTATGTTCTTCGAATGGACCACATCCATCTGAATGTACAACGTCGAGAATGCAGGATGATCTCATTGGCATAGTCGAAATGAAAGAATTTCTGGATTGCTTTCCGACTAAACAACCTTCACAGAGTTTGTCAGGCATCTCAAGACTTGGAATACCAGATACCATATCTTGATTAATCAGCTGAGTGAGTGATCAAAAATTCAAATGTCCAAACCTTAAATGCCACAACCAACTATCCTTGTGGTCGACAACAGTTTTTAGACATTGTACTTCAGTCGAACTTATCATGGTCTTAAACGTCCTGTTCTTCGACAACGGAGATTTCAAGACCAAATTGTTCTGGGTGTCGAACAATTTCAAAACTCCATCTTTCATGACAACTGAGAAGCCTTTTTCGACCAGTTGTCCAACACTTAGTAGGTTGCACTTCATTCCAGGTACATAGAATACATCTTTGATCATAGCTTTTCATCTCCATTACTCAGTTGAAAAACTATGTTGCCATTACCTTCTGCCTGCAACGAACTGTTATCAGCAAGTTTTATCTTGCTCTTCTTCGACTCATCAAACTCTGCCAACCACTCCTTTCGACCAGTCATGTGATTTGAGCAGCCTAAGTCGAGAAACCAGGTCTTGGATTCGACATGGTTATCTGCCATTGCAGCCATAACCACCATACTACCTTCAGAATAATCTGAATCTTGGCGTGCAAGGTTCGCTCATTCGTCCTTGCCTTTTTTCGATCCATTATCTTTCCTGTACCAATAATGTTTGGCCAAATGACCCATCTTTTCACAGTTATAACACCGTATACCTTTCCTATCTTCTTTGTCTTTTCGATAGTTCCCTCCTCCTCTTTTTGAGGATTCAAAGGCTCTATCTTCGACCTGATTCTTGTGAGGGTTCGACCAAGACTTCTTTCCTTGAGTCTTGTCAACTTTGCCATTGGATTTGTTGGAACCACCATTCCTTTTCCATGACTGAGCCTGCAGTGCTTGTATCGAATCCTGAACTCCCTTTCTTTAGACAATCCTCATCTCATGCGCCTCCAACGAACCAACCAAAATTTCCACTTTTAGGGTTTCAAGATTGTTGGATTCTTGAATAGCTACAATAGCGTGATCAAAGTGAGAGGTCAACGTTCTCATTACCTTCTCAATTATCATCTTATCAGTTATGGTTTCTCCACAACCCTTCATGAGATGGACGAGTTTATGAACCTTCGACACATATTCTGTAACTTTTTCGTCTTCTTCCATCGACAACAGCTCATATTGTCGACGCAAGGTTTGCAACTTGACAACCTTGACTTTCTCACCTCCTTCATAATTCTTCACCAGAATATCCCATGCCTCTTTCGCCGTTTTAGCATGAGATATTTTGTCGAAGTTAGCAACATCGACCGCCGTCTGAATGCAATAGGCAGCCTTGCAATCTTTCTTCTTGGCTTCGTTGTGGGCTTTTTTCTATTCTTCGGTTGCATTTTCAGCCAACACAGGAACGCCATCGTTAACCACTTCTAGGGTCTCATGGAAGCCAAATAAGGATTGCATCTGTTTTTTCCATCGGATCCAATTCTTGGCGTCAAGCATTGGAAAGGAACTCGGAATGCTCTTATCACCAGTCATCTTCACAGCGGTTGATTCACTTGTCCTGAAAACACGATCTCTGACGTGAAGTTCTTGAAACCTCGATCAAGAACAATAACCAGAAGCTCTGGATACCAATTTGTTAGTGCGCGAGGCACTTTTAGTGAGGAGAGAATAGAGAGAGAATAAGAAAATAAGGATTTGTATTATTGAATTGTGTGTAAATAATGATACAAGCTAGCTCTATTTATATACAACCCTAATTGGGTTTGGGCCAACACAGCTTGAATTATATTCAAATATTAAATCTAATCAAATCTAATCTAATCATATCAAATCAAATCTAATATTTCAACATGTTGAAAACGATTAGTTGAAATTTAATAAAAAAACTAATTATACCTGTCTTATAATGTATTTTATAAAAATAATAATAGTAATAATACATTTATTGTGAGTAAATCAATATGATATTTTTTGAAATAAACAAAGTTAATAATCAAATATTAGATTATTCTATTTTGCACTTGTCACGATTTGACCCTAAGACCATTTATAGAGAGTAACAATATATTTTGACATTTTGAAAGTTGAAGATGAATTTTGAAAGGTAATGATGTGACACAAAACAACTTCCAAAATTGTTTAATGTATTGGATTTAATAGATATAAATAAATGAAGTGACACAAAAGAACTTGAAGTGTTTCAAAATATTTTGATGCACTCGATTTAATAGCTATCTGAAAGATTATGAAATTATTTTAAAGACACTAAGTAAAAAATAATCAATTTTTTTTCATTTTTAAATTAATGAATTATTTTAAGACAAGTATGAATAGTATTATATATCATCTATGAAAATAATATATATATATATATGAGAAAATTAGTTGTATGTTGAAAAACAATTCGTTGAAATTTAATGAAGATTTAATTATATTTGTCTTGTAATATATTTTATAAAAAATAATAATAAATTTATTGTGAGTAAATCACTATGATATATTTTTTTTAAATAAACAAAGTTAATAATCAAATATCAGATTATTGTATTTTTGCATTTTTGAGGATTCGAACCCAGGACCTTTTATAAAGAGTAAAAATATGTTTTGCAGGTAGGCTTCAACTGATTAAAAGTACCCTTTTTGCTGTTACCAACTTTTGGATGCAGTGTATTCCCCTCCCCAAGAAAGTCTCAAGCAGGTGGAAATCATTTGTCGGTCTTTTCTCTGGTCTGGCAGTGGTGAAATCACTAGGAAGTCCCTCGTCTCTTGGAAAAAAGTTTGCAACAGTAAAAATCAGGGTGGTTTGAATGTGATTGCTATTTAGGATTGGAATAAAGTCAATCTTCTTAAGCTTATGTGGAATCTAAGTGGAAAGAGTGATAGTATTTCGATCAAGTGGATCCATTGTTACTATATTAAAGGAAAATATCTTATGGAAGTCTCTGTTAAAAGTAATTGGTCTTGGATAATTAAAATCATCTTCAAATAGAGACAAAGAATACAACACAACCAAGATTGGGAGAGAATTATGAATCAGCAAAGGACATCCACCAAACATATTTACAATGCTATTAAGTCTGATTCTACGTAGGTCTGCTGGCGCAAGTTATGGATGGCCAACCCAGCTAGGCCACGTGCTTTATTTGTATTGTGGATGGCGTGTAGTAGTAGACTCTCTACTAAGGAAAGATTGCATATGTTTGGAATGATTGAGCAAGTCAGTTGTTGCTTCTGCAATAGTGTATAAACTCTTCAGCATCTAATGTTTAATTGTCCTAGCATGAAGAGCATTTAGAATTATATTTTGTAGTGGCTTCAAATTAGACATACGCCTCTTTCTTGGGATAAAGAGGTGATGTGGGTAATGATCATTAAAGGTAAAGGTTGGAAATCTAAGCTTCTTAAGTGTGCTTTTGCAGGGACGGTGTATGAAGCTTGGAGGTTTAGAAATCAGTATTATCTTGGTAACATAATTGATGTTGTCACCATTGGTCCTAGGATCATTGATATTGTGCATATGTGTTGGACTAGGCCAAACCTTAGAAACCATATTAGCCAGTTCATGCTTCCCTAAGTTGTAGTTGTTGTGTTGTTTCTTTGGATTTCTAAGCTGGACCTTTGGATAGTCTTTCATGAGTTGTATTGTTTTTTTGGATTTAATAAAAATCTTTTTATTCAAAAAAAAAATTAAAGATGAATTTTGAGAGATGCCACGTGGAAAAATAAATGATGTGACACAAAAGTATATTTGAAGTACAATATGTTCCTATGAATATTAAGTTTTGTTGTGATATTATTACTGTTTTGTTTTGATTCTTTAATACAAAAATAAGTTTGAGTTTTAAATTGTATTAAAATATTATGAATTTTAGTATACATTTTATTAATGTTTTAAAATTAAAAAAATTATTATAACAATTATTTTAATATATATATATATATATATATATATATATAATAACATATATATTTCAAGTAATAAAATTTTAATATAAATATAAGTAACTAAATTTATATAATAGGTTAAAAATAAAAATAAAAAGCATGTGAAGTTTTAAGCCCCGCATCGGTAAAATAACTTCATACAATTGAAGTTTAAAACCACCACAAACGAACCCCTAAAAAATTACTAGTGTTCCTTAAAAATTCACGCAAATATATTGTGGCACCCGTAACTATGGCATTTTTGAAATCTTTCACAAGTCAATTTACGGACGTAAACACCTCCGTAAATTGAAAAAAAAAAACCACTTATACACACACACACACACACACAATTTGTTGTTTTTTTTATACTGATAAAATGTAAGTTGCGTCCTTAAGGATTAACCTGATTAATGGCTTAGAAATCTTATAAAAAGCTTTAATAAATTGACGGTAAAATCATGCGCCCCCATAAAACTTCTCCTTTATGGATGTAGGAGGTGCCAATTTTTCAATTGCATCTATTTTTTCCTTTTCCACCTCAATACCAGTCTTATAACTAGATGTCCAAGAACAATTCCTTCTCTTACCATAAAATGACATTTCCCAATTCAATACTAAGTTAACCTCTACACATATTTCAAGAACTTTTTCAATATTAGATAAACAATCATCATAGCTAAATCCATACACAGAAAAATCATCCATAAATACTTTCATTATGACTTCAGTAAAATCAGAAAACATAAACATCATACAATATTGGAAACTGGCAAGTGCATTACATAAACCAAAAAGCATCTTTCTATAAGCATAGGTGCTACAACAACAAGTAAAAGTGGTTTTCTCTTAGTCGATATGATGGACGGGAATTTGGAACAATCTAGAATAATCATTCAAATAGAAGAAGTGTGAATGCTTTGCCAATATTTCTAACATTTGGTCAGTAAATGGATGTGGGAAGTGGTCCCTCTGGGTTGCTTTGTTTAGTTTTCTTTATTTAATGCACATTCTCCAACTTGTGTCACTCATAGTAACAAATTTTTAATTTATCATTTTTAATAACTCTTATCCCACCATTCTTAAACACTACTTGAACAAAACTAAATCATTTAATATCAAATTTAGGATAAATTGCACATACATCTAGGAGTTTAAGTGCATATTATTTCACTACTTCTTTCATATTATGGTTCAATATCCTTTGATGGTTTATATAGTGTTTGTAGTCATTTGCAAGTAATATTCTAGGCAAGCAAATAAAAGTACTTATCCATTTTAGATCCTCAATAATGTACTCAATTTAGGGTGCCTTTTAAGGTCCTCAAGTAGTTTATCTGTCTCCTTAATATTTGATTCAACATTAACAATAACATGTAAGGTAAATTTTTTGCCAATAAATTTGTACCTGAGATTTATTAGCAAGGGTTTTAGTTCTACCTTTAGGGTTTTTCTTGGAGGGGTGTTAAATCTTTTATCATCAGCAATTTAAAATGTTGGCTTTGAATGGTAGGATTTTTATCCAACAGCTTGTCCATTATTTCTCTCTTAGGTTGTATTCCCAATCAAACATGTTTCTAATATGTCTAAAGGAGGTGATGTAAATGAATATTCTTTAACACAATGATCTATTATATCAAGCATGCAACAAGAAACCTCAACTAAAGGACTATTCATAAGGTTAGACATTATAAATTCAATATTTTCATCCCCTATATTAAAGGTAAGCCTTTCATGCTTAACATTTATAATTGCGCATGCAGTAGCAAGAAAAGATATCTCAGGGAGAATTAGGACTTGAGAGTTCTCATCCATTTCCATTACAACAAAATGAGTGGGTATAAATAACTTACATATCCATATATGAACATCCTCTAAAATTCCTACTAGGTATTTGATAGATCAATCATCTAATTGTAAAAATATGTTTGTAGATTTCATCTCGATCGAGATTTTTGCATACCTATAGAGGCATAATACTTACATTAGCCCCCAATATCCCATAGGGCACACTCAAAGCTTATACTTCTAATGGCACACAAAATTGAGAAAATGCATGAATCTTTGAGTGTGAGAGGATATTCATTTTGAATTATGGCACCACATTCTTTAGTTAGAGCCAGTGTTTCATTTCACCTAGCTTTCATTTATTTGACAAAATTTCTTTTAAAAATTTAGCATATGACGATATTTGAGACAGACTTCCGTGAAATAAATATTGATGTGTAGTTTTTTAACACCTCCACAAACTATTTAAATTGCTATTATATCTTAGGTTTTGAAAAATCTTTGTAGTAATGGAGTTGGTGGTTTGTATGGTGGAAGAAAGATGTAAGGTTTTTCTTTTTCATCCCTACAATCTCATTAGTTGGATTAACTTATTCGATCTCCTCATTATTATTACCATTTTTCCCATTAGGATCATCAAGTTGTTTTTCATTTCTCAAGGTGATAGAATCTAAGTGCCCTTTTGGATTTTGTTCAAGATACCATGGAAATGTTTAGGGAGGTTTAGAAGATGAAGCTTGTTGTTGTGCCACTTGAGAGATTTGAGTTTCCAATATTTTATTATGGTTGGATATTGAATCTACCTTAGATGCTAGTTGCATATGTATTTAATTTGAGTGTAGATTCTGATTATTAAATTCATCATCTTGTTTAGTTTGGATAATCACAAAATTTTCCATAACGATTTCTAGATTGAACTTTATGGAAGTGTTAGCACCCTTTTGTCCTTGTAAACCCGGAGGTCGAACTTCTTGTTGGGGGAAATGTATTATTGTAATAAAATTTAGGTGGAGAGGTGGTTTCTCCACCTTGTGTTATACGTATTAGAATGCATATTTCCTCTATGAGAATTGTTAAAGTAATCAGTATCCTGTAAGTTAGACTCTCTATTTGAAATCATTTTGGAATCAATACCAGTATGACCAATAATCCCACAAATTTCACAATGTGGAATGTTAGGGGTGACAATATTTACATTCAATTCATCAATTTTTTGAAACAAAGTATCAATCTTAGTAGCAAAATGATATAAATCATCAACTTCATACCTCCCCCTTTAGACGGGGTGAATGTTCAGTGAAGTTTCTATCACTTACCCATTGGTATTTGTTTTGTGTCATGTATTCAATTAGATCATAGGCTTTCTCTATATTATTGCTCATCAATGCTCCTCCTGCAATTGCATCTACTGTCATACTTGTGGTGTACAAAAGACCGTTGTAGAAGGTATGAACAACCAGACATTTCTCAAGCATATGACGAGGGCACTACATTAAAATTTTCTTAAATCCATCCCATGCTTCATAGAGAGATTTCCATTTCTCATGATTAAAACTTGTAATATTATTTCATAAATAAGTTATTTTACTATGAGAAAGATATTTAGCCAAAAAAGTGATATTTAGTTGATCTAGTGTAGTAATGGAGTTACATGATAGACAATGTAGTCAAGCTCTGACTCTATTCTTTAATGAAAAAAGGAAAAATCTGAGACTTAAGGAATCATTGGTTACTCCATTCAGTTTCAAGGTATCACTTATTCAAGAAAAATTGACAAATGGAAATTCGAGTCACCCATTGGTGAACAAAAAAAACCTAGTTATGTTATACCATGGACAATATAGAAGTATTTAGCTCGAAGTTATTAACATCCATAGTAAGACATGTGATACTAGAATGTAGTTTCGTATTGTTTGTGGGAGGCACAATCCTTTAAAGTGTGATTCTTGACCATCACTTATTTTTTGCGTCTCCTGTGAAAATATCTTTATATCTCATCATTTGGTTCAACAAGTTCACAAAGACTTCAGACTCTTCATAGACAATACATAACGAGTATATTTGGTAAAAAATAAATATCATAATTTTTTTGTCTAATCGATGGAAAAGAAAAATCAATATAAAAAAGTCTCATACAACGACACCAAAAACTTGATATGTCGCGAGTGCATGACTTATATCGTGTAATAAAATTACCGTTCCACTAGGAATAGTATTATTACCGATTCTTTTTTTCCTATTCGATTAGCTAAAAAGGAGTAATTTTATTGTGGTTTGTTATTTTGAATGTTTATAATTTTAATAAAAATTAGTTTTGGGATTATTATTCCTTATCTAAGATATATTACATAAAACCTCGTTCTTAGTGTGTTATGAGAATTTCATCTTTTATAGATTAAATAGAAATGTTATATTATATCTTCTTTCAAAGTATATAATCATATCTTAAATGTCCAACCCTTGATCCATTTGACGTCACTACATTGGGCAAGGAAGTCGTTGACCTTTGGGCGAGTGATTCATTAAAATGCTAAGCCTTTAATCCATTTGGAATCACTACTACAAAAAGTATTAATCACCTCAGCTGGGAAAAAGGTTTCACCGCAATTGGTTATTCGTGGTAACAAAGAGTGTCATAGAAAGTGCACTACTTTTTCCCTCAGGCTAATGGCCAATAATGGAGGCTTGAAGTTCTCTGGTGTCGTACCTCGAAAAATACGATCCTCGCGATGGATGCGGAAAAAACTGTTCGAAATAGAGTCGCCACCGAACTTTATTTATCCCAAAAGAGGGAGAGGAAAATATCGATAAAACCTTTAAAGGGGATAAGAAAATGGTCAACGCAACCAAATTCGGGTTAGGGAGTCGATTACGCAAAGGGAAGGTATTAGCACCCTCTACGTCCGTTGTACTCAACGGGAACCTCTTGATTCGATTCGTGAGAAAGTTAGTTACGTTTGTTTGTTTATCTTCTAAGGTAAAAGGATTTGTTTTTGAAAGGGAAAATGGGTGGTTTTTTATTAGTGTGCTCGGCAAGGATGAAGATCCTTGTGCCTACGTATTCCCTCGTGCAATGGGAAAGTCAGAGCATTCGTAGTTCGTGACTACGGGAGAAGAAAATGGAAGGGGGCTCGCCAAGATCGTTGCGATCTTATGCCTACGTATCTTACATTCGGACGAGAATGAAGAATCAGAGCTATCGTAGTTCGACCGACTACGGTTTGTTGGTGTTTTTTATGGACGATGCTAACGTGCGGGTTCTAGCAGTTAGGTGTTTAGCGGCTCGCTCGTGGAGTCTTATGTGTTACCTGTTTGCGGTAGAACGGACGTAACATGTCCTTTTTGAAAAGGTTGATTTTCGCCATCAAGGCAAGATGTCACATTTGATTTGTTGAGATTGTTTTTAGGGGTGAAATAAGTCCTCGGATAGGAACCCCTTCGGGTAGTACCCAATTCTTTATCTCAAAAGATTTATTGTGAAAGTTGTGTGGCGAATATAGTCACGTCTTCGTATTGAAAGACTAGTATCGAGACCACACACTCTAAAGTGAGCATCCTAATACTCGAAGAGGAAGAGGTCTTCACCCAATCCTCTCTCTTTAGTTCAATACAAAGAGAACTTTATTCTCTTATTAAAGGTGTTTTGAGTTAGATGGTAAGTGCTTTACGACAGTGAACCCTAAAGGTAATGTCAAGCACTCGGGATAGGAGAAGGCCTTCGCCTAACCACTCGACGACCATCTAAGTTTATTGAGAAAAAGAAGTTTTGAAAATGAGCACTTGGTACAAGACCAAGGTTTTTTTACTCAAGAAGAGAACGAAAATGAGAAATGAAATAGAAACCGAAATGAAATCGAAATGGAAATAAAATCGAAAAGTAAGAAAGGAAGTGGTCTCATATTGATCAAGAATTTGCAATCTATGATCTTTTGTTATATCATCGACCAAAGATAAAATCGAAAAGAAATCTGAAGATGAAAATCAAAGTAGAAGTGAAAAGTAAATCAACGTAATGAATCTAAACAAAGTGATAACCAAAATGGTCACAAAAACTATTGAAAATTATTAACAAATATTTAAAAATGATCTAATAAAAATATTTAACAAAAATATTATCAAAAAAATTTCTTTTTAGCAAAATGATATTAACAAAGATTTTTTAACAAAATAATTTTAAAGAAAAGTTTAATAAAAGTTGAAGGAAATAATTAACAAAATCCTAAATTAAAATTCTGTTAAAATTAAAATACTAAACTTAAAATTAAAACTTACTAATCTAAAGTTATAATATTAATCTTAAAATTACTAGTTAAAAAAGTTATAAAACTAATCTAAAGATAAGTTGCTAATCCTAAAATAAAAATTTACTAAACCCAATATTAAAAATAACTAAAATCCTAAAATGAAACAAGGGATTAGTTGGGCTAATAGCATGATAAGAGACCCAAAACCAAAATAACCCTATTACAAGTACACACGGTCAATCTCAGCCAGAAAATGGAAACCAATCCCGTCCAGAAAAAGAAAATCGCATAACACGATATATCTTACTCTCTCATTTTGACTCCCTCGCGTTCTCTAATCTCGTCTCTTCATGATTTCTCTCGCTGAGTCTCGCTCTCTCAGCGACGGCGGAAGCGCCATCGGAAGATGGTTGTCGTTGTTGGTCGGTTGTCGGCGTGAGTTTGTAAGAGGCGAAAGAGGTGTGGTTGTGTTTTCGATGAAGGTTTTGGTTCAGTTCAAACTCCCTCTTCTTCTCCTACTTCTTTTCCGAATCGATTTTGGTTTTGAGGTTTAGGGAATGAAAATAAGTTTTGGTTGTTGGGATTGAAATGAAATTTGTGTTGTTGTGGTTGGCGAAAGGATTGTGCGATGGAAATAGGTGGGTTAGCAGAGAGAGAGATGAGGTTATTTTGGCTGGGTTAGAAATATGTTAAGGGTGGAGGAACTCATCGTCACCAAGGGTAGTTTTAAGGGAGGGAGAAGTAGTTGTTGAGAGGGTGGTTTGAAGTTGATTTTGGAGGCGGTCCGATGGTTATAAAGAAGAGTGGTGGAGGGAGGTGCGAATGAATGGCGGAGGTACGTAGATGGTTATGGAGGGAAGATGGTGGTGGTGAAGCTGTTTGAGAGGTGAAGAGGGATGGGTTGATTGTCTACAACAAAGGAGGTTTTTTCCTTCCCTTAATTTCTCGCATCCTCTTTTTTTTTTATGTTGTTCCCCCCCCCCCCCCCCCTTTTTTAACTCAATCAAATTTGTTTATGCAGTTTTGATTCCTGTTGTTGCTGTCCTCTTTTTTCTTTTTAAAGCCAAATTCAAAACTTTGTTTTTTTTTGTTTTGTAAAAGATGCTTGTTGCTGAACTGTTGTTGTCAATGCTCAGGTTTTTAGGCTGTTGTTGATGCAGGTCTTAGGGGTGTATGGTTTGGTGTAGCAGACTATGTATGTTGTTGTTGTAGTAGTGAAGCGTCGTGGTCATTGTGCTTGTGGTGTTGGATGGTGCAAGTCTGGTACGGGTATTGTAGCAGATGGAAGGGAGAAATATCTCTGTTTTGCGCAGGAAGTGAAGAGAAAACAAACACAAGATGCCAACAACATGGTCCCCACTTGGGCTGCTCTTTTTTTTTGTAATTTTGTGTAATGGTGTTGTAATGGGCTTTAGAATGTAATGAACTAGTCCTTTTTTTTTGAATGATTTTATTTGAGTAAGAAAAGAAATAGATCTTTTTGTGAATAAATTGGATTGGAAAAATAAATGGAAAATGGCTTGAATAATTAGACAAAATGAAAAATGAAAAATGGATAGAAAATAAAAAATGAAAAATTATGGATATGGTTTTGAAATTTGAAAGTGGAATATGTAGTTGGATTTACAAATAAAAATGGATATGAGAAAAGGATAATAGTGGATTTAATGAATTTTGGGCAAATGAATTAGGATATGAATGAAATGGATTGGGTTTTAAAATGGACAATAATGGATGTGGACCAATATTTCCAACAACACCTCCACGAAATCTCGACTTTCAGCTCAAAATCAATCTTGTCTTTTTCCACAAACCTCTAATTAAATGAACACAACTGCAATGAATAACTCGCAACAACCATCTGAATCAATTTGAAACCTTACGGTGATTATTGAATCCACTCTGAGGAAAATAATTTAGCAGATGCACCACCAATGAACTGATGAACTTGATGAATGAACTAAACTCCACATGAATTAAAATTTGGTGACCTGGTGACCTCCACACCACATAACTCAGTCTTGGGTACACACCGGCTGAGAAATAGTCCACTTTATCTTTGAAGGCACACTGATACTCCTCTGAATACGGAAGACTCGAACCATAGGAAAACGCCTTGATCCCATGTCATAAAAGCTTATGCAAATGGATGAATGCAAAGATGAGTTGATGACCTCATGGAGATGCAGAGATGATGGAAATGCTATGAAAAGGGTAGGGTGAAAATGAGGGTGTGACAGATGCCCCTATTTAATCTTCTTGGACTTGAGGGTGATAGTGGCTAAGGCTTTCTTACAATCAAGGTACAAGGAGATTAAATATAAGAATACCCGGAATTTTCAGTCGGACAAGGAGTTGAATGAAGGTGATGAGTCGGTGGGATGGCTTGAAAAGGCATTTGTCAATAGGACGGGGTAATTGGTTATGAGGGATACGATGATATGCTTGAGATGCAATACGGGATGAACATGAGTGCTAATGATGCGGAAATGTATGCAAAATATTGGGGATATGAAAATGTGAGAGTCTGGACATTGCTGGGGATAATGGCATATCAACTCGGGGGTTGAGAAAAGCAAATATACCATCGACTCGGGGGTCAAGAACAAAAAATAAGGTATCAACTCAGGGGTTGTGAAAATAGTAAAACTGATATCGACTCGGAGGTCAAGAAAATAAAGACAAGATTGACTCAGGGGTTAAAAATAAAAATAAGGTATCAACTCAGGGGTTGTGAAAATAGTAACACTAATATCGACTCGGGGGTCAAGAAAATAAAGACAACATTGACTCAGGGGTCAAGAACAAATCAAAATATCAACGCAGGGGTTAAGGAAGGAAATGACAATAATATCGACTCGGGGGTCAAGAAAATAAAGACAAGTTTGACTCAGGGGTCAAAAACAAAAATAAGATATCAACTCAGGGGTTGAGGAAGGAAATGACAATGATATGTATGCATATGGTGCATGTTAATGGTATGCGATGCATATGTGAATGCAAGCAGGTGATTGGTTTTATGAAGGTGCCAACGGGGTGGGCTTTTGGATTTTGGGGTGCCAAGGAAGGTTGGGCTTTTGGTAGGTGCCAAACAGGGTTGGACTTTTGGTAGGTTGCCAAGTAAGGTTGGGCTTTATTTGGTGAAAGTATTTGACTTCCCGACACTCGGTATTTGACGGCGCGATGGTCAGAAGACAGATATGGATGTTTCTGGTGCCCCAAGTTTAATCCTTTGCAGATGTCGTGTGTTAGTTCTTGTGAGAACCTCACTTCTAGCTGATATGCCTTGATGACTTGCAGATGATTGTGTGAGCGTAGCGACTTATCCAATGCATGTTGATTATGCTTTTGCTCTGCCCCAAGGCTTTTTGACACTTGTTGAACTCCAAGGTTGCTTAGTGTATGACATGGTCAGCTTGACCAGATTGAAAGTATGAAGGGAATTTGATCCTTCTCAAAATGTTTGCCCCAGCCCGTAGGGTCTCTGAAGGAGTTCTTCCTGGAAAGGTTTATGCCATGACATAGTCAGAGATGATTTGCCTAAGTGTCTGAATCTTGCAGTGGTCTGCCCCCATTCTTGGCCTTTGAAAAACTTGCCCCAGATCCACAAGGTCACGAGAAAGTCTTGATTCATGTCAGCACCAACAGATGTTCAAGTTCCTCTTTGATTTCTCTTGGTTGGAATTTCCATAATGTCAAGTACTAATTTGCAGTTAAAATTGATCATTCAGAAATGGTAATTTTAATGCGACATTCATGCAGGTTTTGAAAAGTCATTTATTGAAATGATGTGAAAATGTGTGACAAGTGGACCATTAGTCCAGACGTGTGCTGATTTTGATGGTGTGAAAGATATATCACGGAGAATGACACCAATGCTGAAGATTAACAACTATGGGGAGTCAGTTTACGCACCATTGCTGTAGTATGCTTTCAGAATAAACCCCGCCTCAATTAGGTCTTTTAAGGGTTGTAACGTGGTCTAGTTTATGGTTTATGAAACAAAGGATATTAGGCTCAAAGTATGATTTGTACCCACCCCTTCTTCGTGATGATCTTCAGTCCTACGTTCAGTTAAAACGACACACATTCGTCTAGATTTTGATGGTATAAGAGTGACGATTAAGGCTCAAGGTTCGCTTGAAATGGCAATCACCTTATTTTGCTTTTGTGGATGGATATTAGTGACCTTTTGATGGTGATCACTGAATTTTATTTTGTTTTGCTCGAGGATTTGAGGGCCTCTCTTGCTTTATTAATTTTTTGATCCCTAACTTTTGCCTAAGTCGCCTCTTTGGGTGGTGGACTTAGCGAGCTTTTTATATTTTTTTTGTTTTGGAAAGGCTTATGACTGCCAAGTCTTTGGTCATTGATTGAAGAACAACCGCCATACAGGACGTTTTATCTTGAAAATATGTGTAATCAGGATAACTGAACACTACCCATGCCCCAGGTTAAGCGTAAGGGTTTGGAAATCCGAAGGAAACTCCTGCTTCTAGGCTCGAAGTGGTTAACTAGGGACTAACTCCTTATCTCTCCGGTGTTTAGGGGATTTAAAACAATTCCTGTACATCATCAGCGGGATTTTATCCGAAAGCATATAGTTTGCAATTATGGGTATTTTGTTTTCGTCATCCTCCCTCGAATCTTTGCTACAACAACAATGATAAAGGAAGTGAAATGGAGAAATATTTTTTGATTTTGATTTTTTTTTTTGCAATAAATGGGAAAAGATGAGTGAATACGAATGGACTTGTTCAAAACATGCATGATCATTACATTAATAATACCATTAATAAAGTACAATGTCTAGAAGCAAATAGCCTTTAACAAAAAGAAATTACAAATGCAAAGTAAATTACATAATCTAAAATTTCCATCATTGAGGAACTGGGATTTTCTCTCTTGATTCACTCTTGGGCTAGCATTCTTGCTCATCGAGACCAGTATTGTAGCCTTCTTCATACCTGCTCTCAGCAACTTCTTCCATAACATGGGCGGATGACGGACCTGCCTGACCAGATGAAGAATTGATATTGATTTGAAGACCTTGAGGCGTAAATGAGATTAGCTTGGACTCAATCAAATCTTGGATCTTGTTTCGGAGCTGTTTGCAATCTTCGGTTGAATGCCCCATCGCGCCAGCATGGTAACCACATCGTGCATTGGCGTCAAAGCCTGGTGGGTATGGAGGGATCATGTAACACCCCCTTTCTATACCCCCAAATAATCACATAATCATTTAGGCACATGTTAAAAATTTCGCCAGAGTACGATTAAAACATGGCATAAAAGAGGCATGTCACATCATACACAAATTTACAACATACAACACCTGCTCAACATTGATATGCAACAGTGGGGTAACTTGCAACAGAGGAACTTAGTCCTTACACCCACATCTCAATTTTTTAGAATAAAAGCGGAAAATCTAAACATTGAATAACAACAAACATATATACATAAATCATCAAATATTCTCCACCAGCATCATACATGTTTACATAAACATTCATCAGCAAGATACATATACAAATGTATCACAAAAGAATCATAGCCATCCTAGCTACCCGGTGCTACATATCAGAGCCGACCGACCAAAAGACTGAAGACACGCTCCACAAAAAGACCACCAACATACCTACTCTGCAATGCCTCATAGAGCATTATAAAACAGCAGAAGGGTGAGAAATATTATCATAATAACAATGCATATAATTATATATATCTTAGCATAAAAATACACACATTCCACATTCTCACCACAATTCATCAAAATTCACCAGTATACATCACAATGTATATATATATATATATATATATATCACCCAGCATATTCATCATGCACACTTTCACAATTCACAATCATTCCACATAAACATACACATTTATGTTCATTCACCAATATATCTTTATAAAGATGATAAATGCAAATCATAGAGACCTACTCACGACTCTATGCAAATGCAATGCGGTACCGACTCAATCCTCATTAGTTCTCTCAGGAACTCTGCTGGAACCATCGCTCGTTACCAATGTAACTCCCCGTCGGGCCTACGATGTTCACACATTGCTCACACCCGTCATGGGCACACAATGTTTATGGATCGCTCACACCCCACACGGGCACACGGCCCAATCGCTCACACCCCACATGGGCACACGATCGTCTATAATCATCGCTCACACCCCACATGGGCACACGAGGTTATAGCGGATTCCCTCTGGAACCAATCTGTCGCTCTCACCCCACACGGGCACACGACGTTTATGGATCGCTCACACCCCACATGCGGGCACACGATCCGACTGCTCACACCTCACCTAGGCACACAATCTTTTATAATCATCGCTCACACCTCACACAGGCACACGACGATGCAACGGATTCTCGTTAGAATCTCTCAACACAAGAATGTACTTCATTATGCCTCTCATGCAAAATGACTCAAGACATCCTTGAAATGCATACATATTCACAATATAATCATGCATACATCTCATACAATCACATACAATCTATATACATTCACATTAATGCACTATTGTACGATTCGCAATCAAACACACAGTCAACACGGTACAAGTCGCTAAATAGCACTATTCCCGACTTTCTGACATAATAAAATCGGCCAACAGTTTCCACATCATCATAATCACAAAGTACAGCTCAATAGCTTTCCAACGATATAAAGAACGCCTAATTCGGAATTACGGTTCGGGAATTATGAATTTTTAAAAGAAATGAAAATTATATATAAAAAAAAACGAAAGCGCCCGGCGACAGGAAAGTTTCGCCCGGCGACGCTCCCATTTCGCCTTCGCTTCGCCCGGCGAAGAAGGGGCGAAGGAAATTCCCCCAAACGTGAACCAAACCAGTAGCTTGGCACCCTCGCGCCTCTCAATTTCGCCCGGCGAAGGAATGAACTGCCCGGCGCTCTGGGCCTTTCGCCCGGCGCTCTGCACCAGAAGCAGAATTTCTGCTTCGTTTTCACTGTTCCAAAACTCCCAAAAACTCCATTTTCTCCCCCAAATCACTTCCAACAGCAAAACAATTCATAGCACCGATTCCTAAACATATGGAGATTATACAACACAAATTATATCGATTTCTATCCGCGAAAACATCGATTTCTACCATTTTCTACACCAATGGGTTTATACCCCAAAACTCATGAAAATTAACAAAATCAACAATACAATCATACATAATCATATACATTGCTAAGATAACAAGATTTCACACCCTTACCCGGATTCCAAACTCGCTAATTGATCGATCTTGATGATTTTCCTAGTTTTCCCAAACTTTCTCCTCTTCTTTTCTCTTCTTCCTTTTTCTTTCTCTTCTTTTTCTCTAATTCTCTTTTCTTACTATTTTTCCTTCTATTTTTCCTTTCTATCTCTTTTCTTTCTATTTCTTTCTTTTCTATTTCTTTTCTCTCATTTTCCAAACAATCAATTAATTCATTTTTCTCACAAATTCTAATTCCACTTAATTTCTAATTTATCATTAATTGAGAAAAGTCTAAAATACCCTCCATTCTAGTTTCCCCGAAAACTCTCAAAACGGTCAATTATCATAACACATCAACATAGCATATTAACATACCAATTCTACAAATAGAATAATTTATCACTCAATTTAAATAAAGGACTCCACAAAATGGGAATAATTGGAATCGGGGCGTTACAACTCTCCCCCACTTTAGAAATTTTCGTCCTCGAAAATATTACCTGATTCAAACAACTCCGGATACGACTCTCGCATCCTACTCTCTAGTTCCCAAGTCATATTGCCTTCCGCAGCGCCTCTCCACGCTACCTTTACAAGCACAATATCCTTGCCTCTGAGCTTCTTAACTTCACGATCCAGAATCCTAATCGGTAAAGCTTCCACCGTAAGGTTATCTCTCACTTCAACCTCGTCCATAGGAATAACATGTGACGGATCCGGAACATACTTCCGAAGTTGCGAAACATGGAATACATCATGCAAATTCGAAAGGTTCGGAGGCAACACCACACGGTAAGCCACAACACCAACTCGGGAAGTAATCTGATACGGACCAATAAAACGAGAAGTCAACTTCTTCGACTTCAAAGCACGACCCACACCCGTAACCGGTGTAACTCTCAAAAATACACGATCGCCTTCTTGAAATTCAAGATCTTTCCTTCTCTTGTCATGATAGCTCTTTTGCCTACTTTGAGAAGCTCTCATCTTCTCCCGAATAAACTTCACTTTCTCCGTCGTTTGTTGTACCATCTCCGGTCCAACTATTGTTCTCTCACCCGTTTCATGCCAACACAAAGGTGTTCGACATCTACGACCATACAAAGCCTCAAATGGTGCCATACTTATACTCGAATGAAAACTGTTATTGTAAGTGAATTCAATCAACGCCAAATAATCATCCCAAGCACCACCTTGCTCGAGCACACAAGCACGCAATAAATCCTCCAACGATTGAATCGTCCTCTCGGTTTGACCATCCGTTTGTGGATGATAAGCCGAACTCAATCTTAGCTTAGAACCCAGAGCCCTTTGTAAACTCTCCCAAAACCTCGATGTAAATCTAGGATCTCTATCCGATACAATACTCTTAGGAACTCCATGTAACTTCACCACCACAAGAATATAAATCTCGGCTAACCTCTCCAAAGGATAACTAATATCAATTGGAATGAAGTGAGCAGATTTAGTAAGTCTATCAACAATTACCCAAATAGCATTATGGCTTCTTTGCGTATTCGGCAATCCCGTAACAAAATCCATCGATATACTATCCCATTTCCATTCCGGAATATCCAACGGTTGCAAAAATCCACTAGGTTTTTGATGTTCCACCTTAGACTTTTGACAAGTTAAGCATGCATACACAAATTGAGCAACATCTCTCTTTAATCCGGCCCACCAAAAGATTTTCTTCAAATGTTGATACATTTTGTTCGCTCCCGGATGAATACTTAAGTTACTTCGGTGCCCTTCTTCCAATATCATCTTTTTCAACTCCGCATCATCGGGAATACAAATACGACCACGGAATCTCAAAACTCCAAAATTATCAACCTTGAAATCCTCATTCTCATTCAACATCAAATCAACGAATTTCAAATCCAACTTTTGCTTTTCATATACGGTTGCAAGAAAATCATTTGTCACATGTAGCATACCAAGTCTCACACTTCTCGACGTCATTTCACAAACCAAACTCAAGTCTATAAAATTCTCCAAAAGTTCCCATTCTCTCATCATCAATGAGGACATATGTAACGACTTCCGACTCAAAGCATCGGCCACCACGTTTGCTTTACCCGGATGGTAATTCAAACCAAAATCATAATCCTTCAAAATCTCCAACCACCTTCTTTGTCTCATGTTCAATTCTTTTTGATCAAATAAATATTTTAAGCTTTTGTGATCACTAAAAACTTCAAATCTCGCACCATAAAGATAATGCCTCCATATTTTCAAAACAAACACCACGGCCGCCAACTCCAAGTCATGCGTAGGATAATTCTTTTCATGCACTCTCAATTGTCTAGAAGCATACGCCACAACTTTTCCATCTTGCATCAAAACACCACCTAAACCAACCAATGAAGCATTACAATACACAACAAATGGTTCCGTAGGATTTGGCAAAATCAAGATCGGAGCCGTTGTCAATCTTCTTTTTAACTCATTGAAACTCTCTTCACAATGAATATCCCAAATGAAAGCCTTTTCCTTACAAGTCAATTGCGTTAACGGAAGTGCCAACTTTGAAAATCCCTCAATAAACCTCCGATAATAACCCGCCAATCCTAAAAGCTTCGAATCTCCGTAACCGATCTAGGAGCCTCCCATTGCATCACCGCATCAATCTTGGATGGATCAACACTAATACCACTACCGAAAATAACATGTCCAAGGAAACTTACTTCCGACAACCAAAATTCACATTTCGACAACTTAGCATATAATTGTTTCTCTTTCAAAATTTGTAACACAATCCTCAAATGCTCTTCATGCTCCTCTTGAGACTTAGAGTGAATTAAAATATCATCGATGAACACAACCACAAAACGATCCAACTATTCATGAAAAATACGATTCATGTATTCCATAAACACACCCGGCGCGTTAGAAACCCCGAATGGCATCACAGAATATTCGTAATGGTCATACCGTGTCCTGAAGGCCGTCTTTTGAATATCATCCTTTTTCACACGAATCTGGTGATATCCCGATCTCAAATCAATCTTGCTAAAAACATTCGCACCAACCAATTGGTCCATTAAATCGTCGATCCTTGGAAGCGGATACTTGTTCTTAATTGTCACCTTGTTCAATTGTCGATAATCAATGCACAACTGCATACTTCCATCCTTTTTCTTTACCAACAATACCGGAGCACCCCACGGAGAAACACTTGGTCTTACAAATCTCTTGTCCAACAAGTCATTCAATTGCTTTTTCAATTCTACTAACTCCGATGCCGACATACGATACGGTGCCATCGAAATCGGTCTCGTACCCGGAACTAGATCAATAGAAAACTCGACTTCTCTTTTCGGCGGTACATCCTTAATATCCTCAGGAAACACCTCAGGAAAATCACACACCACTGGAAACACATTGAGCTCAACTTTACTCTCCCCCGACAATGATGCAAACAAACTAAACAATTGAGCTTCGTCCGCTAAAAGTTTCTTCAATTCTTTAGTGGATAGGAAACTCTCATCTTCGTCATCTTCCAAATAAGAAAACCTTACTAACTTGTGATAGCAATCTATATGAACTCGATTAAATCGCAACCAGTTCATACCCAAGATTACGTCTAAACCTTCCAACGGCAAACACACTAAATCCATCTCGAAGTCTTTACCATAAATGGTCAAAGGACAACTTAAACAAACCAACGAAGCAGTTACTGACCCCATTGCTGGAGTATCAATAACCATCTTACCATCCATCAGAGACAACACAAGATTCAAACGCTTCGCGCACTCAGACGAAACAAACGAATGAGTCGCTCCCGTATCAATAATAGCAACTAAAGGCGTACTATTAATAAAGCATGTGCCTTTAATCAAACAGTCTGCACTAGTAGTTTGAGTCCCCGCCAATGCAAACACCTTTCCGCCCGCTTGAGCTTGTTTCGGCTTAGTACACTTAGTACTAATGTGACCAACTTCTCCACAATTATAGCACTTCACCATGTTCCTTCTACAATCTGTAGCAGCATGCCCAAGGCCTCCACAGTGAGAACATTTCACCACAGTCTTCCCACACTCAAATGATTTATGACCTATTTCTCCACACTTATAACACTTAATGGGACCAGAACCTCCTCCTCCAGATCTCTTCTCAAAGTTTCCCCTATGCTTGCCCTTATCAACAGGTGTCACATAAGGTCCACTTCTAGCTTGTTGCTTTCCCTTCCTCTCATTCAAACTTTTGTAATGTGTAGAACGAGCCTTACTATCTTCCTCGAAGATTCTACAACATTCCGTCAAATCGGAAAACCTTCTTATCCTTTGATATCCCACAGCCTGTTTAATCTCAGGACGCAAACCATTCTCATATTTAATACACTTTGAGAACTCAGCAGTGATTGCAGCATAGTGAGGATGGAATTGAACCAACTCCACGAACTTAGCAGTATAGTTCACCACGGACATACTACCTTGTTTCAATTCAAGGAACTTCATCTCCTTCTTCCCTTTCACACTTTCAGGGTAATACTTCCTTAAGAACTCAGTACGAAATAAATCCCAAGTGACCTCTTCATCATCCACCTCAAGAATTTAACGCATACCGACCCATCAATCGTCGGCTTCTTCCTTCAGCATGTGAGACCCAAGCCTTACTTTATTCTCTTCCGCACAGTCCATGACTCTGAAGATCCTTTCAATCTCTTTCAACCAAAGTTGAGCATCATCGGGATCAAATCTTCCTTTGAAAACCGGTGGTTGATTCTTCCTGAACTCGTCATTAGCATTCACATTTGGCGCACCTTGAACCGCCCTAGCCATTGCTTCCAAAGCAGCAGCCATCGCATTGTCGTTTCTACCAGCCATATTCTACTCCGGATTCCCAAAAATAACAACAAAGTTAAACAACAATTCAAACAATACGACAACAAGACAGACACAACTGACTCAACTCTGGCTCTAATACCACTTAATGTAACACCCCCTTTCTATACCCCCAAATAATCACATAATCATTTAGGCACATGTTAAAAATTTCGCCAGAGTACGATTAAAACATGGCATAAAAGAGGCATGTCACATCATACACAAATTTACAACATACAACACCTGCTCAACATTGATATGCAACAGTGGGGTAACTTGCAACAGAGGAACTTAGTCCTTACACCCACATCTCAATTTTTTAGAATAAAAGCGGAAAATCTAAACATTGAATAACAACAAACATATATACATAAATCATCAAATATTCTCCACCAGCATCATACATGTTTACATAAACATTCATCAGCAAGATACATATACAAATGTATCACAAAAGAATCATAGCCATCCTAGCTACCCGGTGCTACATATCAGAGCCGACCGACCAAAAGAATGAAGACAAGCTCCACAAAAAGACCACCAGCATACCTACTCTGCAATGCCTCATAGAGCATTATAAAACAGCAGAAGGGTGAGAAATATTATCATAATAACAATGCATATAATTATATATATCTTAGCATAAAAATACACATATTCCACATTCTCACCACAATTCATCAAAATTCACCAGTATACATCACAATGTATATATATATATATCACCCAGCATATTCATCATGCACACTTTCACAATTCACAATCATTCCACATAAACATACACATTTATGTTCATTCACCAATATATCTTTATAAAGATAATAAATGCAAATCATAGAGACCTACTCACGACTCTATGCAAATGCAATGCGGTACCGACTCAATCCTCATTAGTTCTCTCAGGAACTCTGCTGGAACCATCGCTCGTTACCAATGTAACTCCCCGGCGGGCCTACGATGTTCACCCATTGCTCACACCCCACATGGGCACACAATGTTTATGGATCGCTCACACCCCACACGGGCACACGACCCGATCGCTCACACCCCACATGGGCACACGATCGTCTATAATCATCGCTCACACCCCATATGGGCACACGAGGTTATAGCGGATTCCCTCTGTAACCAATCTGTCGCTCTCACCCCACACGGGCACACGACATTTATGGATCGCTCACACCCCATATGCGGGCACACGATCCGATTGCTCACACCTCACCTAGGCACACAATCTTTTATAATCATCGTCACACCTCACACAGGCACACGACGATGCAACAGATTCTCGTTAGAATCTCTCAACACAAGAATGTACTTCATTATGCCTCTCATGCAAAATGACTCAAGACATCCTTGAAATGCATACATATTCACAATATAATCATGCATACATCTCATACAATCACATACAATCTATATACATTCACATTAATGCACTATTGTACGATTCACATTCAAACACACAGTCAACACGGTACAAGTCGCTAAATAGCACTATTCCCGACTTTCTGACATAATAAAATCGGCCAACAGTTTCCACATCATCATAATCACAAAGTACAGCTCAATAGCTTTCCAACGATATAAAGAACGCCTAATTCGGAATTACGGTTCGGGAATTATGAATTTTTAAAAGAAATGAAAATTATATATAAAAAAAAACGAAAGCGCCCGGCGACAGGAAAGTTTCGCCCGGCGACGCTCCCATTTCGCCTTCGCTTCGCCCGGCGAAGAAGGGGCGAAGGAAATTCCCCCAAACGTGAACCAAACCAGTAGCTTGGCACCCTCGCGCCTCTCAATTTCGCCCGGCGAAGGAATGAACTGCCCGGCGCTCTGGGCCTTTCGCCCGGCGCTCTGCACCAGAAGCAGAATTTCTGCTTCGTTTTCACTGTTCCAAAACTCCCAAAAACTCCATTTTCTCCCCCAAATCACTTCCAACAGCAGAACAATTCATAGCACCGATTCCTAAACATATGGAGATTATACAACACAAATTATATCGATTTCTATCCGCGAAAACATCGATTTCTACCATTTTCTACACCAATGGGTTTATACCCCAAAACTCATGAAAATTAACAAAATCAACAATACAATCATACATAATCATATACATTGCTAAGATAACAAGATTTCACACCCTTACCCGGATTCCAAACTCGCTAATTGATCGATCTTGATGATTTTCCTAGTTTTCCCAAACTTTCTCCTCTTCTTTTCTCTTCTTCCTTTTTCTTTCTCTTCTTTTTCTCTAATTCTCTTTTCTTACTATTTTTCCTTCTATTTTTCCTTTCTATCTCTTTTCTTTCTATTTCTTTCTTTTCTATTTCTTTTCTCTCATTTTCCAAACAATCAATTAATTCATTTTTCTCACAAATTCTAATTCCACTTAATTTCTAATTTATCATTAATTGAGAAAAGTCTAAAATACCCTCCATTCTAGTTTCCCCGAAAACTCTCAAAACGGTCAATTATCATAACACATCAACATAGCATATTAACATACCAATTCTACAAATAGAATAATTTATCACTCAATTTAAATAAAGGACTCCACAAAATGGGAATAATTGGAATCAGGGCGTTACAGATCACAGGGTCCAAGTCCTTTGGCACTATCAGCCCACTATTGATTAAGCGTGGTAGTATATCACTGAATGGCATTGGCAATGAATCAAAATGCCTTTTTGGCTTTTTATTATAGTAGCGTCGGCGTTGCGAAGCATGCTGCTTTGCAATATGTTGTTGACGAGGGGGACCTCTATTGACAGGAGGATATTGACCATGTAGAGAGGATGGAGTCACACAGGTAGAACCATAGGATTGCTGACTTTGAACAGATGAGATGCTTGGGGGATAAGGTAATGGAGGTGAGACATGTGGAGCTTCCCAAATGGAGTTAATTTCACTATCCTCTTCTTCTTATTGGGAACTGGCAAATGATTCACTTTTGCTAGCTGGGATGTTCAAGGAGCCTTGGATCTTTCCACTCTTGAGGATGCACTCGAGGCATTCTCCAGCTATCACCAGGTCAGAGAAGTTTGATGTCCCAGTGCCAGCCATCTTTTCCAAGTATGGACCTTGCAAGGTATTCAAGAACAAATCAACCAATTCTCTATCTTAGATTGGTGGTTGAACACGAGCAGCTACCTCTCTCCATCTCTGAGCATATCCTCTAAAAGATTCGTCGTCCTCTTGAGATAAGCCTTGCAATTGCGTGCGACTGGGAGCCATGTCAAGATTGTATTGGTACTGCTTCACAAAGGCGTTACCTAGGTCTGACCATGATTTGATGTGGCTGCTCTCTAGATGCATATACCAACTCAGTGATGCCCCACTCAGACTGTCTTGGAAATAATGAATCATAAGTTTGTCGTCGTGGACATGCGAGGTCATTCTTCTGCAAAACATCACTAAATGTTGCTTTAGACAACTATCCCCTTTATACTTCTCAAAATTCGGTGTGTTGAACTTTGGAGGTATTACAAGGTTGGGTACCAAACACATGCTTGAAGCATTAAGATCCAAATTATCACGGCTCTTTATGGCGTTAAGCTTCTCTTCCAACACTCGACACTTTTCCATAAGCTCAACAGCTTGCGGATCCTTGGTTTTCATCACAGGGACTGCCCCTTGGGGATTTGACTCAGAGAATGCAAAACTGTGACATGGCATCAAGAGAAAAAGAATGTCCATCTCGGACAATGGTACGTTCGTGAATAATAGGATCCTCAACGGAGATCTGCACAGGCTGAGCTTGAGCAACATTGTTCACTTGAGGTGAAACGACATTCTCAGTGGCTGAAGTTCTTTGAATGTTGTCATCTCTCCTTGCCAAGGCTGTCATAGCTTCCACAAGTTAGTCAAATTGGCTCTTCATCAAATCAACATCCGCTCTTGTCACAAACCGGTTATGCTCTTCGGAGGCCATGATCCTTCAAAAGCTACTTCAAGTCCAATACGGGCTTCAGGAAGTCAACTGCGGGTTATGGACAAAGGATGGATGAGTTCTCTGGTTTAAGGTTGGAGAATGATATGCAAAATGATGCAAAGATGCTTATGCAAATGCAATGTTATGAGTGCAACAAGACATGGGATCAAAGATCACTGAATCCGAGGTTCAAACTACAGGTGTCAAGGTCACAGAATCTGCAGGACAACACAACAAGATATCTCTCACCTCGGGTAGGTTATCTATTGGCTTATAACAGGGCATTCCACGAGCTTTCAAACAAGGTCTCATGCACTAACCCTCAAAAGTTTTCCATCATAACGACGATTCGTAAGACGGTAACCCCTTCAAAGGATGAGCACAAAGTTATGTCTTAATAACCTTTGGAATTGGATTTTAAAAAGGTCCTCAGAATCACGGACTCCCATGTCGGAAACAAAGACGCCGTTACGACTAATCGTAAGACATAATCATTCCCAAAGGGGCCTCATCTGAGCGGTGGAAGTCAAACCAACTCGACGAGTCCTAAGTCTCGCAAGTCAGTAAGCAACCACCTTCTAGCTTAGTGTATACTCGAAAAGCTCGGGTAGAAAGCCTTTCTCCTCACAAACCAACCCCAATAAACCCAACAGATAATAAGAACACAAGATAACAAAGCAATAAAAGCAAACAAATTACACATATGATAAACAAACTAGGCTTGGCTTGCCAGGGTGAACCACGTCCCCAGCAGAGTCGCCAGCTGTCGTACCTCAAAAAATACGATCCTCGCGATAGACGCAGAAAAAACTGTTCGAAACAGAGTCGCCACCGAACTTTATTTATCCCAAAAGAGGGAGCGGAAAATATCGATAAACCCTTTAAAGGGGATAAGAAAATGGTCATCGCAACCAAATTCGGGTTCGGGAGTCGATTACGCAAAGGGAAGGTATTAGCACCCTTTACGTCCGTTGTACTCAACGGGAACCTCTTGATTTGATTCGTGAGAAAGTTAGTTACGTTTGTTTGTTTATCTTCTAAGGTAAAAGGATTTGTTTTTGAAAGGGAAAATGGGTGGTTTTTTATTAGTGTGCTCGGCAAGGATGGAGATCCTTGTGCCTACGTATTCCCTCGTGCAATGGGAAAGTCAGAGCATTCGTAGTTCGTGACTACGGGAGAAGAAAATGGAAGGGGGCTCGCCAAGATCGTTGCGATCTTGTGCCTATGTATCTTACATTCGGACGAGAATGAAGAATCAGAGCGATCGTAGTTCGACCGACTACGGTTTGTTGGTGTTTTTTATGGACGATGTTAACGTGCGGGTTCTAGCAGTTAGGTGTTTAGCGGCTCGCTCGTGGAGTCTTATGCGTTACCTATTTGCGGTAGAACGGACGTAACATGTCCTTTTTGAAAAGGTTGATTTTCGCCATCAAGGCAAGATGTCACATTTGATTTGTTGAGATTGTTTTTAGGGGTGAAATAAGTTCTCGGATAGGAACCCCTTCGGGTAGTACCCAATTCTTTATCTCAAAAGATTTATTGTGAAAGTTGTGTGGCGAATATAGTCACGTCTTCGTATTGAAAGACAAGTATCGAGACCACACACTCTAAAGTGAGCATCCTAATACTCGAAGAGGAAGAGGTCTTCACCCAATCCTCTCTCTTTAGTTCAATACAAAGAGAACTTTATTCTCTTATTAAAGGTGTTTTGAGTTAGATGGTAAGTGCTTTACGACAGTGAACCCTAAAGGTAATGTCAAGCACTCGGGATAGGAGAAGGCCTTCGCCTAACCACTCGACGACCATCTAAGTTTATTGAGAAAAAGAAGTTTTGAAAATGAGCACTTGGTACAAGACCAAGGTTTTTTTACTCAAGAAGAGAACGAAAATGAGAAATGAAATAGAAACCGAAATGAAATCAAAATGGAAATAAAATCGAAAAGTAAGAAAGGAAGTGGTCTCATATTGATCAAGAATTTGCAATCTATGATCTTTTGTTATATCATCGACCAAAGATAAAATCGAAAAGAAATCTGAAGATGAAAATCAAAGTAGAAGTGAAAAGTAAATCAACGTAATGAATCTAAACAAAGTGATAACCAAAATGGTCACAAAAACTATTGAAAATTATTAACAAATATTTAAAAATGATCTAATAAAAATATTTAACAAAAATATTATCAAAAAAATTTCTTTTTAGCAAAATGATATTAACAAAGATTTTTTAACAAAATAATTTTAAAGAAAAGTTTAATAAAAGTTGAAGGAAATAATTAACAAAATCCTAAATTAAAATTCTGTTAAAATTAAAATACTAAACTTAAAATTAAAACTTACTAATCTAAAGTTATAATATTAATCTTAAAATTACTAGTTAAAAAAGTTATAAAACTAATCTAAAGATAAGTTACTAATCCTAAAATAAAAATTTACTAAACCCAATATTAAAAATAACTAAAATCCTAAAATGAAACAAGGGATTAGTTGGGCTAATAGCATGATAAGAGACCCAAACCCAAAATAACCCGGGTCGGACCACCTAGGGTCCAAACCCGGTTGGATCTACACAATAGAAAAGGGTTGATGAAACCCTATTACAAGTACACGCGGTCAATCTCAGCCAGAAAATGGAAACCAATCGCGTCCAGAAAAAGAAAATCGCATAACACGATCTATCTTACTCTCTCATTTTGACTCCCTCGCGTTCTCTAATCTCGCATCTTCATGATTTCTCTCGCTGAGTCTCGCTCTCTCAGCGACGGCAGAAGCGCCATCTGAGGATGGTTGTCGTTGTTGGTCGGTTGTCGGCGTGAGTTTGTAAGAGGCGAAAGAGGTGTGGTTGTGTTTTCGATGAAGGTTTTGGTTCAGTTCAAACTCCCTCTTCTTCTCCTACTTCTTTTCCGAATCGATTTTGGTTTTGAGGTTTAGGGAATGAAAATAAGTTTTGGTTGTTGGGATTGAAATGAAATTTGTGTTGTTGTGGTTGGTGAAAGGATTGTGCGATGGAAATAGGTGGGTTAGCAGAGAGAGATGAGGTTATTTTGGCTGGGTTAGAAATATGTTAAGGGTGGAGGAACTCATCGTCACCAAGGGTAGTTTTAAGTGAGGGAGAAGTAGTTGTTGAGAGGGTGGTTCGAAGTTGATTTTGGAGGCGGTCCGATGGTTATGAAGAAGAGTGATGGAGGGAGGTGCGAATGAATGGCAGAGGTATGTAGATGGTTGTGGAGGGAAGATGGTGATGGTGAAGCTGTTTGAGAGCTGAAGAGGGATGGGTTGATTGTCTACAACAAAGGAGGTTTTTTCCTTCCCTTAATTTCTTGCATCCTTTTTTTTTTTTTTATGTTGTTCCCCCCTTTTTTAACTCAATCAAATTTGTTTATGCGGTTTTGATTCCTGTTGTTGCTGTCCTCTTTTTTCTTTTTAAAGCCAAATTCAGAACTTTGTTTTTTTTTGTTTTGTAAAAGATGCTTGTTGCTGAACTGTTGTTGTCAATGCTCAGGTTTTCAGGTTGTTGTTGATGCAGGTCTTAGGGGTGTACGGTTTGGTGTAGCAAACTATGTCTGTTGTTGTTGTAGCAGTGAAGCGTCGTGGTCATTGTGCTTGTGGTGTTGGATGGTGCAAGTCTGGTACGGGTATTGTAGCAGATGGAAGGGAGAAATATCTCTGTTTTGCGCAGGAAGTGAAGAGAAAACAAACACAAGATGCCAACAACATGGTCCCCACTTGGGCTGCTCTTTTTTTTTGTAATTTTGTGTAATGGTGTTGTAATGGGCTTTAGAATGTAATGAACTAGTCCTTTTTTTTTGAATGATTTTATTTGAGTAAGAAAAGAAATAGATCTTTTTGTGAATAAATTGGATTGGAAAAATAAATGGAAAATGGCTTGAATAATTAGACAAAATGAAAAATGAAAAATGGATAGAAAATAAAAAATGAAAAATTATGGATATGGTTTTGAAATTTGAAAGTGGAATATGTAGTTGGATTTACAAATAAAAATGGATATGAGAAAAAGATAATAGTGGATTTAATGAATTTTGGACAAATGAATTAGGATATGAATGAAATGGATTGGGTTTAAAAATGGACAATAATGGATGTGGACCAATATTTCCAACAACACGTCCACGAAATCTCGACTTTCAACTCAAAATCAATCTTGTCTTTTTCCACAAACCTCTAATTAAATGAACACAACTGCTATGAATAACTCACAACAACCATCTGAATCAATTTGAAACCTTACGGTGATTATTGAATCCACTATGAGGAAAATAATTCAGCAGATGAACCACCAATGAACTGATGAATGAACTAAACTCCACATGAATTAAAATTTGGTGACTTGATGACCTCCACACCACATAACTCAATCTTTGGTACACACCGGCTGAGAAATAGTCCACTTTATCTTTGAATGCACACTGATACTCCTCTGAATACGGAAGACTCGAACCATAGGAAAACGCCTTGATCCCATGTCATAAAAGCTTATGCAAATTGATGAATGCAAAGATGAGTTGATGACCTCATGGAGATGCAGAGATGATGGAAATGCTATGAAAAGGGTAGGGTGAAAATGAGGGTGTGATATCTGGCATGGTCCCCCCATATTTCATCAGAGAGGGGTTAGAGGTCTAAAACTTATATCTCCTTAATAGAGTCAACCTCTTGCTGGCGCTGCTGGATGTGATAGACATTATCCTCCAAAGTTAGGTTCTGATGACATAAATCATCCATGGCGACACACATTTCTGCCATAGCATCCTCATAGTCTGTATTACCGTATTGGATAAAGGGGGGGAGGGGGTTGATGAGGTGAATAACAATCTAATTGTTTGATGCAATGTGATCCAAGTCAGTTTTATCAAGGTCCCACAATGGGCGCCAAATGTACATGCTTAAAATACAATGAGTGACAACCCTTGGTGGTGTAGGAGTGTCTGAGAGTTTTAGGGTTGTTGTGGTGTTAGGGCAAACTCATACATGAATTGTGATAAGCTTTATATCTAGGTGATTAGTAAGTTAGTTGAATATCCTTGCTCAACCTTGAGGTATTTATATGAACATCTTGGGCCTAGATCTTAGAACCCAAGAAATTAGTGTGATAAGTGGCAATTATTTGTCAAATTATTCTGGAGTGTGATAAGTGAGCAATTATTTGTCCTATTATCCTGGAGAACGTTACTTTCTTCTTTGATTGTCCTTCTCGAACTGTTACTGGGTAGAGACATGTCATTATCCACGTTTGCATAAAAGGGCAAATGATTTAATCAAAGGGCAAATGATACAGATAATGAGGCGCACATTATGATAAACTGGCGCACATTGTGATAAATAGGTGATTGGGAATCACACTTTGGGTGATGTGCATTATCAGTATGCCTTTGGTGAATATCGTGTTGCCTCACGTGGATCTTTTACACCTACACACATAGCTCAAATTTAACTCATTTATTTTACGAACTTAATTTCGATCTTAAGTTCAACTCATTTGGTTCAAAAATTAAGTTGCATGAGTTAATTACTATATTGAGTCCCAAGCTATTTTAGAGTTCATTAGCCATAGTTCCCCTATTATCTCTAGGAGATAGTCAACTAAAATATATAGTTAAAATAATTTACTCATTATACCTTTACAAAGTGAATCATAAATCATTTTATAGAGGATCACTCAATAAAAAAAAACTATTAAGAATTATACTTGATAAATAACATAATAATAATTATTCAAAAGATAACATTAGTTTACGAATACAAGAGTTATTCATAAAAATCAGTTACTAATACCCTAACCATTGGAAATTTAGTTATTTATTGTTTAAACAGAAAAGAAAAATATAATAATTAAGATATCTACCATATAAGAAAAACTAATACTACCAAAAATACCATTCTACCCTTTTGGACACGTGTCAGTCTGTTAAGCCCACTATCAATTTTCAATATCACGCCTTTCTCCCTCTCTCTCTCTCTCTCTCTCTCTCTCTCTCTCTCTCTCTCTCTCTCTCTCTCTCTTTTCTTCTTCTTTCTTCTCCGTGTCCTTCTTCTTTCCCCCTCTTTTTCTTACATCCTTCTTCTTTGTCCTTCGTCTTCTTCAATACTACGGGGAAAAAAAACCCATACGTAAAATCGATTGTATGACAATTAACTGGTTTTGTTTTTGTTGTAGGATTATGTGGGTTCGGGTTAGGTTTTTGATTTTATGGGTTCACCGGAGAATGTCGGAAGCTGAAGCGGGAATGACGGCTGGAAGAGGAAGCTGATAGAAGAGATTCCCAACCCATATCGCTTTATTTTAATCTGAATTTAATTTTTTCTTTCACGTTTTCGGTTTTTATTCGTCATGAAACAGGTTTTGGGGAATTTGGGAATTTTCTCTTCACTTTGGATCATTAGCATAGTATAATCATATCTCACTCAGTTTTGTATCTCATGCTTTTTTTTCCTGTTGTTATTCCAATATTTATCTCATGTTTTTTTTCTGTTGTTATTCCAATCTTAATCTCATGCTTTTTTTCTGTTGTTATTCCAATCTTATGTTCTGCAATATCAGGATTCACAAAGAATGTCTGAACAGAAGCTTCGGCAACCGCCATTCTCCGGTTTCGTCGTTAAAACATAACCAATGGCTCAAGGTAGATGTTGTTGAATTTGAGGTACTGATTAACATTTCTTTTGTAACATAGCCAACAAGCTGATGGAAGTTGTTTGTTGTCTTGCTACAGGTAAACTCTAATTTTCTCATTTTCTATGGTTTTCTTCGTTAAGTGAACATTTTGTAAAACTTTTTATCACAGCCTCACCGTAGTGATCGATTCTCTGTATACCCAATAAAAGGTGAACATTTTGATGCCTTAAATTTTACATTTGTAAGTTCATCTGATCGATTTTCCCGGTGGGTCTGAAGCTATTATTGTTTGCGGTTTTTGTAGTCATATTTCAATATCAGATTTTTATTCATATTTCAATTCTCATGGACATATTTCAATGGCATACAGGCAAATGAAGATGGTTGCTGCTATAGTTATGATCTCAGGAATTTGGATATAGCCAAACATGTTAATAAAGATCACATTTCTACAGTGTAATAATGGTGTTTCTTTAAATATTTACTGTTTTTTATAATTCTGCAAATCCTCTTACTAACATTTTCATCATTTTTTTCCTACAGAATGGATATTAATTACTCACCAACCGGTCGAGACTTTGTTACTGGATTTTACGATAGAACGGTCGAGAGTTTGTGGCTGCTGGAATTATCAAGCTGCACCTGATTTGGGTAACCGTGGTGCTAGGTACTAAGGCATTGAAATTGTTCTACTCTTATATTTCTTATATATATTTGTGCTAAATAACTTCTCTAACACTATATTTGGAGCTCCTATTGTTCAAAATGGTAAGCTACTGGACTGTGAGCAAATGATATATCCTGATTTTATGTTGTCCTTATGGTTCGATAATTTTTGTATTGCTACAATGGTACTAATTTCATTTGTCATCTTATTCTGCCTTAGTTTTGAATTCAAATGAAGTTTAGTTATGATCCTATACATTTAGAGTTTTGTATTGACTTTTTTAATATTTGTCTCTTATTGCTTATCCTCTTGATTATTTTCATTGCAGATGCTGCTAAGTTATTGAAGAAGTCGTATTTTAGTGGAGGTTTGTGCCTTAGTGATTTCTCGATTCTATATAGTTTAGTGGAGGCACTACTACAAAACGCTAAAACAACAACGCCAGGCTTACAACGCATCCTTTTATGCCGTTGTAATAGGTTAAAAATTTCGCGCCCATTTAAAAGCTGAGTCATTTAATGACGGTTGAATGAAATCACCGTAGTAATAAATAAAATGTATCAAGCTTCGATTCCCTGCAACTACATTTTTTCCATTTTTTAGAGTACATTTAGCGTGTGTCAATTAAGTCCATTATTTATAAAATAGATTGTAAATTATTTTACAACAGTTAAGATGAGCAACCGTAGTAATAAATGAAATATATCAAGCTTCGATTCCCTGCAACTACATTTTTTTCATTTTTTAGAGTACATTTAGCGTGTGTCAATTAAGTCCATTATTTATAAAATAAATTGTAAATTATTTTACAACGGTTAAGATGAACAACCGTAGTAATAAATGAAATGTAACAAGCTTCGATTCCCTACAACTACATTTTTTCCATTTCGTAGAGTACATTTCACTTAAGATTCCACTACGGTTTGTTTCTCCACCGAGATTAAAAGGTTTACTGATAAATTAAAATAAAACTTATTATGTATTTCTTTCATAAGACGCCCTAATCGAACAAGTGAGCAAGCGACGCCCTAACCTTTACACTCTTCAACATCTTCATTCCTTTTTTCTTGGTTTATGCTCAAATATTGACCATCTTCATTCATTTGCTTCTTCAGCTTCGAAATAAGGTTCTCTTCAACATATTCATTCCTTTTTTCTTGGTTAATGCTCAAATATTGACCGTCTTCATTCATTTGCTTCTTCAGCTTCGAAGTAAGGTTCTCTTCAACATCTTCATTCCTTCTTTCTTGGTTCATGCTCAAATATTGACCGTCTTCATCATTCATTTGCTTCTTCAGCTTCGAAGTAAGGTTCTCTTCAACATCTTCATTCCTTCTTTCTTTGTTCATATTGTATATGCTTATCGTAGATTGAGATGTTTCATATGCTTTACGTTTAGTATTAGAGTACATCTTCATTGATTTTTTCTTTGTTCATATTGTATATGCATATGCTTGAGTTTTTGGATTAGATTTTGTTGTGTCATTCACATTATTATACATGTATAAATTTCAGAAGTTGTAATGGATCGTAGTTGGATAAAAGCCAATAGATTAGATCCGGTTTATGAGAAAGGAGTTTGTGAATTCCTTGAATACGCTGATAAACATCTTCCCGGCAATGATGGTATCTTTTATTGTCCTTGTGTTATTTGCGCTAATATCAAAAAGGGTACAAAGAAAGAAATACACAATCACCTTTGTTGTGATGGTATATGTCAAAATTATATAATATGGGCGTGGCATGGTGAGGTGGATAATAAGGAAAGTCGGGCGTCACAAAGTCAAAGAGTGGAGGAAGATGAATATATGGAAGATCACCTAGAGGATATGTTCCGTGATATTGAGGAATCTTCTTTTATGAATGCTCATATTTATGATAATTTATGTAGTGATAAAGACACCCCTTTATATAAGGGATGCACAGAGTTCACACGATTGTCGGCGGTGTTAAAGTTGTTTAATCTGAAGGCAAAAAATGGATGGTCGGATAAAAGTTTCACGGAATTACTTGAATTGCTACAGCAAATGTTACCAGAAGATAACAAATTGCCGGATCGTTGCTATGAGGCCAAGAAGATATTGTGTCCACTGGGTCTGGAGTATATCAAGATACATGCTTGCCCTAATGATTGCATATTATTCCGAAAAGAGTATGAAGACTTGTTTCAATGTCCGAAATATGGTGTGTCGCGTTACAAGCAGAAGGCAAGCAATGGTGATGACAATGATCACTATGACAATGTTAGTAGGAAGCATCCTCCTGCTAAAGTGTTATGGTACTTGCCAATACTTTCACGATTAAAGAGACTTTTTGCTAATTCGAATGACGCAAAGAATCTTAGATGGCATGCAGATGAAAGGATTCGTGATGGAAACATTCGCCATGTAGCTGATTCTTTGCAATGGAAGAAAATTGATTCGTTGTTTCCGAATTTTGGAGTCGAGCCAAGAAATCTTAGGCTTGGGCTTGCCACCGATGGAATGAACCCCTTTGGTAATATGAGCACTAATCATACTTCGTGGCCTGTTCTTCTCACTATTTACAACCTATCTCCTTGGTTGTGCATGAAGCGCAAGTATATACTGTTAAGTATGACGATTTCTGGACCACAACAACCTGGTAACGACATAGATGTTTATCTTAGTCCATTAATTGATGATTTACGACTCTTGTGGGATGAAGGCGTTGAAGTTGATGATGCATATTCTGGGGAAAAGTTTAATATGCGTGCAATGTTATTTTGCACAATTAACGACTTTCCGGCTTACGGTAACTTGGCGGGATACAGTGTCAAAGGACATAAAGCGTGTCCTATATGTGAAGATGATACTTGTTATCACCAACTTGAGTTTGGAAAAAAGACCGTTTACCTTGGGCATCGAAAATTTCTAAAACCGGGTTATTCTTATCGTAGATTGCGAAAGGCTTTTAATGGAGAGCAAGAGTTTGGTGAGGCTCCTAAACCTCTAACCGGTGATGAAGTTTATCAACGGCAGGAATACATTAATGTTGTCCTTGGAAAGAGAGAAAAAGAAAAATGTGGGAATAGAGAAAAAGAAAAAGGTGGGAAGAGAGGAAAAGAAAAACGGGCAGTTGCGAAAAATATATGGAAAAAGAGGTCCATCTTCTTTGATCTTCCATATTGGTCAAGTCTTGATGTTAGACATTGTCTTGATGTGATGCACGTGGAGAAAAATGTGTGTGATAGTTTGGTTGGCACACTTCTAAACATTCCGGGCAAGACTAAAGATAGTAAGACTTCCCGTCTTGATATGGAGAAGATGGGTATATGAAAACAGTTGACTCCAGTAGAGAAAGGAAAAAGAACTTATCTGCCTCCAGCATGTCACACTCTATCTAAAAAGGAAAAGAAGATGTTCTAACAGTGTTTGCAAGGTATTAAAGTTTCGCAAGGTTACTCATCAAACATCAAGAAACTTGTATCAATGAAAGATCTCAATCTAATTGGTTTAAAATCTCATGATTGTCATGTATTGATGCAACAACTTCTACCAGTGGCTATCCGTGGGATCCTTCCAAAAAATGTGAGAGTAATTATAACGAGACTGTGTTTATTCTTCAATGCCACATGTAATAAAGTTCTTGATTTCAAAAAATTGGATGAATTAGAAGATGAGGCTGCCATAATCTTGTGTCAATTGGAGATGTATTTTCCGCCATCATTTTTTGACATTATGGTTCACTTACTTGTTCATCTCGTAAGAGAAATCAGAATTTGTGGTCCAGTTTATTTAAGGTGGATGTATCAATTAAAGCGATATATAAAGATCTTTAAAGGATATACGAAGAATCATCACCGACCGGAAGCTTCCATTGTTGAAAGGTACATCACAGAAGAAGCTGTTGAGTTTTGTACAAACTATTTGTCGGATGCAGATTCTATAGGAATTCCAAAGTCTCGTCATGCTGACACAGACGAAAGAGGTATTCAAGGTCTAAATGTTAGGTCAATGGCTCGGGATGTAGTTATTCAATCATATTTCTATATTTTAAATAATATAAATGAGGTTCAACCTTTCATAGATACTCACAAAAGACTTATGAAGAAAAAATATCCCGAATGAATGACAAGTTGTTGTTGATAGAGCATAACAATAGATTCATGGATTGGTTTAATAAAAGTGTATCTAATGATCCTAGTGCATCCGAGATACTTAGATGGTTGTCGTATGGGCCAAAATTTTGTGTCATTACCTGGAGTGCATACGACATTGGTCATTATACCTTTTATACAAAATCAAAAGATGATCGTAGTACAATGCAAAATAGTGGGGTTATGGTTGAAGCCGAATCGATGTATTTCTCTAGTTCGAAAGATAAGAATCCGGTATTGGCAACTACCGCGTTTTATGGTGTCATTGATGAGATTTGGGAGATTGATTATGTTACTTTTAAAGTGGCTTTATTTAAATGCAAGTGGGTTCCCAATAATAGTAATGGTGTAGACATTGATGACTTAGGATTCACCCGGGTCGACCTTGGCAAGACATCTTTTAATACAGAACCATTCATCATGACTTCTCAAGCAAAATAAGTTTTCTATGTTTCCGATCCATCGGACAAATCGGGGAAACGGTCAATCGTTCTCCAAGGAAAATACATTCCTCTTAGTGATGAAAGTCTTGATATTCCGTCCACACCTTCTTACACAACACAAGTTCCTACCTCATATGATGAAGTTGATGGAGATGTCGTGCATGCTATACGACTCGATCATGAAGAAGGCATATGGGAAAATTAACAAGTACGTAATTTATTATTTATTCATAATATATTAATTGTATGTTATAGTTTAGAAGTATTTTTACTAACAAGTATAATTATTTGAAATCATAGGTATTTTGAGTCCAGACACCAGGTCAGGAGACAAGACACCAAGAGACAAGATACCAATACGCCAAGTTACAATTATGTGAAGTTATGTAATGTGTGTAAACTGTAATATGGTATATGTGATATTTTATTTATGTAGGTTGTTTGTTCTGATAAACTGTAAACTGGTATATGTGATATTATGAATATGACACGATTAATATTATTATGAAAACTGTATCACAAAATGTTAATTGTATTTTTCTGCTGTGCTGAGATATGGAGAACAATAATACAGGTAAAAAAATGGGATTAATTATAAAAGCAGGATGATATTTGTTAATTTTCCTGAAACTTTAGCGACGGTTATATTTCCGAACCGTTGTAATATCTGGCGCGTTGATCAGCAAAAAATAAATATCAAAACTGTGCCGCTGGGAATCGAACCGAGGACAATTATATTTATTACAACGGTGTAATGTAAAACCGTTGTGATAGTTAGCGCACTTTCGTTATTATTACAACGCTACACAAGGCCGTCGTTGTAAGTATTATATATACAACAACAATCTACATAACAATGCCCTCGCCCGCGTCATTATATGTCATTCCCAACCGTTGTTAAATGAGTTTTTCGTAGTAGTGAGGTTTACACTTCTTAATTGATTGGTCGGTCCCTATAATAGGAACAGTAGCTGCATCTGTTGCTGACATTGATTTCATTAAAAGAAAGGAAGGTATTTAGGAGCTCTTTGAGGATGGAACTATTTCATTCTTGAGCATAGCATCTATCTGCCATGGGTTCAAAATACTGAATTCTCTAACTGTATCAGCAATATCAAGGTACACAGAATTTGACATGAGCATGGTTCCAATAAAAATGGGATTACCAATGTTTCCTAATAAATAACCTTCAAACTTTAATAAAAAACACTGCATATTATACTATATTATTTGAAGTTCTTGAGGGTTGTCTATTTCAATATTATTAATCGTGTTGTGAATTTATCTTACCTCTTACGCTTATCACATCAACATGTAAGAAAGGGGCATGTGAATTTTGCACCTCTTGATCTAACTGATGGGGTTGAGTTTAGCTTAACCCAACTTCAATGGAACTAACGGTTAATGCTGAGAAGATTGTAGACAAGATGCTTGCTCCCCAACTTGAAATCCTTGCTCCGGTTAAGTACTGAGAGAAGATCATGGACGAGAAGCTTGCTAATCAACTTGAGTTATTTCGGATGAGTACTGAGTTGTATTCAGTAGCTTTTCAAAGTCTTACTTTTGAGGCACAATATCAAATTGAACTTGATTTCAGTTTTGTTTGTTATTCTATGTTTGTTGGATACATTAAAAACATGACAATATAACACTAATATCAGTTTCAAATCTTGGTGAAACAAGTTCTGTTGATCAAAGACTCCATGACTCATGCTCATCTAGCCATGCTGGTAAACAAATTTTATCAAGTTTCGTGGAGCTTCACGTACTGCGCCTGACAGAAAAACTAAACATTTTGAAAATCTGTTGATCATAAAGAAATGTTGGTAGCTTAACATTTTTTTGTCATCTTGCAACTACTCCCGTAATAGTTTGTGGTCGTACTGGTGGATGTAACAAGTGAAAGGTATGTGATGGAATCTTTTGACCAGGTGACACTTGGCAAATTGTTGTTATTTTTGAAGATTTAGAAACTCTTTTATGAGATGCCACGTGACCGAAGATGGATAAGCATGTCTATTTGGATGCGCTGACATGCGATGATTATTTATTGTTGACATGAAAATGCAAGTTATGAGAGGATTTAGTTTTACAAATTACATATTGCAAAACCAAAACAATTCACATATTTTCAAGAGTAATACATAGTTTAGAATACTAACATTTCATAGTGATAGTAAGATATAGTAAGAAATTGATTTCTTGATTTCAGTTGAGGATATAATGCTTTTACAAGTTGCACATGTTAGCTAAGCTTTTATATGTATTAATTTACAGATTCTAGGAGAACGAGAAGGTTCGATTGGATTACCGGCCGATGCATTTGAATACATTGGATCAATGTGAGGTTGAGCCATTCCCTCCTAAAGCTCATGTGTATTAATATAGTATTAATGGATGGCTAAGGCATATTGAGAATTTCTTTATCTGGAAGAGTAACTTGGAATACCTTTATACAATTACATTTTGAAACTTGGTTGTCTAAAATATTCTTCTTATGGCGTGTGTGCAAAATTACTATTCCTACTATGTGTATGCTTAATCATAGAAGAATAGCAACCACTAACATGTGCACGAAGTGTTTGAACTCATTAGTAGATTATTCATTGCTATCTTAACTATGCAGCTGGTCAAAAGATTTTGCAGGGGTTAAATTTTACTAATATCAATTTCTATTCTAAGATGAATGTTAGGAGGTGGATGCATGAGCATCACCAGTGTTGTTTTCCTACAACAAATAACTTCTAAAATTGTTAACTTGGATAAAGACATAACTTATGTACACTGTATGTTAAGTTGTGCATGTTTTGTTTACTTTTATTTTACTTGTAACAAAAGCGTTGGATATGAAAAATAAGAGCGTTTGAATGTTGATAGGAGAACAAAACAAAAGGATTGCTAAATAAATTCAAAACCCTATGTTTGGGTGTTTTATTTTACTTTTATCTATCTATTTTTTATATTATTTTTGCGAAAGAGGTTCAGTGACCGTATGTGGTCCCACGACATTACTCTCATCAGATATTCTTGAAATTATTTAGTGTTCTTTTACACATATTGATATTGCGACTTACGATATCCAATTGATGGCACAAATCAGTAATAAGTATTTACATTGCAGGACACTAAGATGATGCATTTGGCCCTTATTATGGTATTGAAATAGTGCAATTGAAGCGGAAATACTATTATATATTAAAATATAATTAATTTTATTGAATTTTAAAATTAGGATAATCATGATGTTAATAATATTCTATATCATTTATATTATACAATTAAAATTACAATAATATTTATAATTTGTTGATATTTTTTTAAAACTATCTTTTTTAAAATTAGGATAATCACTTTTGACAATGATATTATTTTAAAACTAAATTATTGCATAATTTTTTTTATAAAAAATACCCACGGTATCTGCAGGTATTGATTCTATATTTTTTTAATTTATTAATTTTTATTAATAATTTTTTTTCAAATTTTAAATATAAACAAAATCGCGTCATCAACGGGTACCCGTGCGAAGGCACGAGTAATCATACCAATATCTGTGCGAATGCACGAGTTTTAACAATTTTTTATATATATTTTAAACCATAGTCCAAGTTTTAATAAATGCAACAATAAACTTAATTCTTTTATATCATTATCTTTTTGGAGTTTTATGTAAAATTATGTTTCTAATTATTTTTAACTGATTTTAATTTTGGATATTTATTTGTCTCATTTATTAAAATTTAGATATCCTTTTATTATTACAACTCTTTCAATCCTAAAAAAACATATATTTTTTTAATATTTTTCACAATTGTTTTTTTTTACAAATTAATAGTTTTTTTTAATAGTTTTTTTTTTTCTTTTTTCACATACTATTTTGATATTTTCAAATTTGTTTAAATTCTCATAACATAAAATAAGACGGGTGAAATGTATTAAAATTTAAAGATTACAAAATTATAATATAAAAATTGATAATATTATAAATTATAGTATCGTGATCTAGAATAAATACATTAGTAAAGTATAAATTAAGTAGTATATAAATTGTATGATAATATGAAATATTCTTAATTATTTTATGATAAATAAATAAAACTAATATATTTTATGAATAAGATATATTAAACTCATAATTATTTTATCAAAGATACAAAACAATTTTTAAACAAATCATAACTTATCCATACTATTAAAACACCAAATTAAAATAATTATCACGTGAACATGAAATTATTGATCAAAATATTGCACATTATCGGAAACACGAAGTTACTGGTCCAAATATTGAATATTAACGGGATCATGAAGTTACTGATCAAAATATTGAATATTAACGGGAACATGAAGTTACTGATCAAAATATTGAATATTAACGGGAATTTGAAGTTACTGATAGAAAATTTGAATATTAACGAGAACACGAAGATACTGATCAAAATATTAAATATTAACAGAAATTTAAAGTTACTAATAGAAAATTTGAATATTAACGGGAAAACGAATTTACTGATCAAAATATTGAATATTAACGAAAATTTGAAGTTATTGATACAAAATTTGAATATTAACGGGAACACGAAGTTACTGATTAAAATATTGAATATTAACGAGAACATGAAGTTATTGATCAAAAAATTGAATATTAACGGAAACATGAAGTTACTGAGCAAAATGTTAAATATTAACGGGAACATGAACTCATTGATCAAAATATTAAAAATTAACGAGAACATGAAGTTTCTTATCAAAATTCTGATTTGTGCAAAATAAACATAAAGTTGCTGATCAAAATTTTGAACAAAATTGTTTTTCTATTGGGTGTTATGATTTTAATTTACAACAAATTTTTTATATTTTTAATTTTTTTTTTATATTTCATAATGTAACTGATGATGACGTATCCACGGTCCACACTGGAACCCGTGCGGACGCACGAGTTTCCCACTAGTTATACATAAAAGATTATGTGGAGAAAACTTGAACTCTAAAACTTTATCGCGTTGCCTTCAATTTCCTATAATTATATAAAAGAATTGATTGAAGAAAATAAAAGTTCTATTATATAAAAATAAAAAAGATGAAAAAGACAAAATAAAAAATAAAAAATAAAAAATAAAAAATAAAATTAAACTAAAAAATACAAATGATTTCCCACTAGTTATACACTAAATATACACATTTACATACAAAGTGGGGTTTATTCAACCAATTTTAACACAAAGTAACGATAAGTGCAACAAAACTTATATACAAAAATAGGTACAATTTGCACTTATCAGAAGTCTCTGTTAAAAGTAATTGGTCTTGGATAATTAAAATCATCTTCAAATAGAGACAAAGAATACAAACTTAACCAAGATTGGGAGAGAATTATAAATCAGCAAAGGACATCCACCAAGCATATTTACAATGCTATTAAGTCTGATTCTACGCAGGCCTGCTGGCGCAAGTTATGGATGGCCAACCCAGCTAGGCCACATGCTTTATTTGTATTTTGGACGACGTGTAATAGTAGGCTCTCTACTAAGGAAAGATTGCATATGTTTGGAATGATTGAGCGAGTCAGTTATTGCTTCTGTAATAGTGTATAAACTCTTCAGCATCTAATGTTTAATTGTCCTAGCATGAAGAACATTTGGAATTATATTTTGTAGTGGCTTCAAATTAGACATACGCCTCTTGCTTGGGATAAAGAGGTGATGTGGGTAATGATTAGTAAAGGTAAAGGCTGGAAATCCAAGCTTCTTAAGTGTGCTTTTGCAGGGACGGTGTATGAAGCTTGGAGGTTTAGAAATCAGTATTATTTTGGTAACATAATTGATGTTGTCACCATTGGTCCTAGGATCATTGATATTGTGCATATGTGTTGGACTAGGCCAAACCTTAGAAACCATATTAGCCAGTTCATGCTTCCCTAAGTTGTAGTTGTTGTGTTGTTTCTTTGGATTTCTAGGCCGGACCTTTGGATCGTCTTTCATGAGTTGTATTGTTTTTTTGGATTTAATAAAAATCTTTTTATTCAAAAAAAAAAAAATTAAAGATGACTTTTGAGAGATGCCATGTGGGAAAATAAATGATGTGACACAAAAGTATATTTGAAGTACAATATGTTCCTATGAATTTTAAGTTTTGTTGTGATATTTTTACTGTTTTGTTTTGATTCTTTAATACAAAAATAAGTTTGAGTTTTGAATTATATTAAAATATTATGAATTTTAGTATACATTTTATTAATGTTTTAAAATAAAAAAATCACTATAACAATTATTTTAATATATATATATATATATATATATATATATATATATATATAATAACATATTTATTTCAAGTAATAAAATTTTAATATAAATATAAGTAACTAAATTTATATAATAGGTTAAAAATAAAAATAAAAGCATGTGAAGTTTTAAGCCCCGCATCGGTAAAATAACTTCATACAATAGAAGTTTAAAACCACCGCAAACGAACCCCTAAAAAATTACTAGTGTTCCTTAAAAATTCACGCAAATATATTGTGGCACCCGTAACTATGGCATTTTTGAAATCTTTCACAAGTCAATTTACGGACGCAAACACCTCCGTAAATTGGAAAAAAAAACCACCTATACACATACACACACAATTTGTTGGTTTTTTTATACTGATAAAATGTAAAAGTTGCGTCCTTAAGGATTAACCTGATTAATGGCTTAGAAATCTTATAAAAGGCTTTAATAAATTGACGGTAAAATCATGCGCCCCCATAAAACCTCTCCTTTATGGATGTAAGAGGTGACAATTTTTCAATTGCATCTATTTTTTCCTTGTCCACCTCAATACCAGTCTCATAACTAGATGTCCAAGAACAATTCCTTCTCTAACCATAAAATGACATTTCCCAATTCAATACTAAGTTAACCTCTACACATATTTCAAGAACTTTTTCAATATTAAATAAACAATCATCATAGCTAGATCTATACACAGAAAAATCATCCATAAATACTTTCATTATGACTTTAGTAAAATCAGAAAACATAAACATCATACAATATTGGAAACTGGCAAGTGCATTACATAAACCAAAAAACATCTTTTTATAAGCATAGGTGCTACAACGACAAGTAAAAGTGGTTTTCTCTTAGTCGATATGATGGACGGGAATTTGGAAAAATCCAGAATAATCATCCAAATAGAAGAAGTGTGAATGCTTTGCCAATATTTCTAACATTTGGTCAGTAAATGGATGTGGGAAGTGGTCCCTCTGGGTTGCTTTGTTTAGTTTTCTTTATTTAATGCACATTCTCCAACTTGTGTCACTCATAGTAACAACTTTTTAATTTATCATTTTTAATAACTCTTATCCCACCATTCTTAAACACTACTTGAACAAAACTAAATCATTTAATATCAAATTTAGGATAAATTGCACATACATCTAGGAGTTTAAGTGCATATTATTTCACTACTTCTTTCATATTATGGTTCAATATCCTTTGATGATTTATATAGTGTTTGTAGTCATTTGCAAGCAATATTCTAGGCAAGCAAATAAAAGTACTTATCCATTTTAGATCCTCAATAATGTACTCAATTTAGGGTGCCTTTTAAGGTCCTCAAGTAGTTTATCTGTCTCCTTAATATTTGATTCAACATTAACAATAACATGTAAGGTAAATTTTTTGCCAATAAATTTGTACCTGAGATTTATTAGCAAGGGTTTTAGTTCTACCTTTAGGGTTTTTCTTAGAGGGGTGTTAAATCTTTTATCATCAGCAATTTAAAATGTTGCCTTTGAATGGTAGGATTTTTATCCAACAGCTTGTCCATTATTTCTTTCTTAGGTTGTATTCCCAATCAAACATGTTTCCAATATGTCTAAAGGAGGTGATGTAAATGAATATTCTTTAACACAATGATCTATTATATCAAGCATACAACAAGAAACCTCAACTAAAGGACTATTCACAAGGTTAGACATTATAAATTCAATATTTTCATCCCCTATATTAAAGGTATGCCTTTCATGCTTAACATTTATAATTGCGCATGCAGTAGCAAGAAAAGATATCTCAGGGAGAATTAGGACTTCAGAGTCCTCATCCATTTCCATTACAACAAAATGAGTGGGTATAAATAACTTACATATCTATATATGAACATCCTCTAAAATTCCTACTAGGTATTTGATAGATCAATCATCTAATTGTAAAAATATGTTTGTAGATTTCATCTCTATCGAGATTTTTGCATACCTATAGAGGCATAATACTTACATTAGCCCCCAATATCCCATAGGGCACACTCAAAGCTTATACTTCTAATGGCACACAAAATTGAGAAAATGCACGAATCTTTGAGTGTAAGAGGATATTCATTTTGAATTATGGCACCACATTCTTTAGTTAGAGCCAGTGTTTCATTTCACCTAGCTTTCATTTATTTGACAAAATTTCTTTTAAAAATTTAGCATATGACGATATTTGAGACAGATTTTCGTGAAATAAATATTGATGTGTAGTTTTTTAACACCTCCACAAACTATTTAAATTGCTATTCTGTCTTAGGTTTTGAAAAATCTTTGTAGTAATGGAGTTGGTGGTTTGTATGGTGGAAGAAAGATGTAAGGTTTTTCTTTTTCATCCCCACAATCTCATTAGTTGGATTAACTTATTCGATCTCCTCATTATTATTACCATTTTTCCCATTAGGATCATCAAGTTGTTTTTCATTTCTCAAGGTGATAGAATCTAAGTGCCCTTTTGGATTTTGTTCAAGATACCATGGAAATGTTTAGGGAGGTTTAGATTCTTCACTGAACATTTGCATCTACTGGTGACGAGGTGAATGTTCAGTGATGTTTCTATCACTTCCCCATTGGTATTTGTTTTGTGTCATGTATTCAATTAGATCATAGGTTTTCTCTATATTATTGTTCATCAATGCTCCTCCTGCAATTGCATCTACTGTCATACTTGTGGTGTACAAAAGACCGTTGTAGAAGGTATGAATAACCAGACATTTCTCAAGCATATGACGAGGGCACTACATTAAAATTTTCTTAAATCCATCCCATGCTTCATAGAGAGATTTCCATTTCTCATGATTAAAACTTGTAATATTATTTCATAAATGAGTTATTTTACTATGAGAAAGATATTTAGCCAAAAAAGTGATTTTTAGTTGATCTAGTGTAGTAATGGAATTACATGATAGACAATGTAGTCAAGCTCTGACTCTATTCTTTAATGAAAAAAGGAAAAATCTGAGACTTAAGGAGTCATTGGTTACTCCATTCAGTTTCAAGGTATCACTTATTCAAGAAAAATTGACAAATGGAAATTCGAGTCACCCATTGGTGAACAAAAAAAACCTAGTTATGTTATACCATGGACAACATAGAAGTATTTAGCTCGAAGTTATTAACATCCATAGTAAGACATGTGATACTAGAATGTAGTTTCGTATTGTTTGTGGGAGGCACAATCCTTTAAAGTGTGATTCTTGACCATCACTTATTTTTTGCGTCTCCTGTGAAAATATCTTTATATCTCATCATTTGGTTCAACAAGGTCACAAACACTTCAGACTCTTCATAGACAATACATAACGAGTATATTTGGTAAAAAATAAATATCATAATTTTTTTGTCTAATCGATGGAAAAGAAAAATCAATATAAAAAAGTCTCATACAACGACACCAAAAACTTGATATGCCGCGAGTGCATGACTTATACCGTGTAATAAAATTACCGTTCCACTAGGACTAGTATGATTACCAATTCTTTTTTTTCCTATTCGATTAGCTAAAAAGGAGTAACTTTATTGTGGTTTGTTATTTTGAATGTTTATAATTTTAATAAAATTTAGTTTTGGGATTATTATTCCCTATCTAAGATATACTACATAAAACCTCGTTCTTACTGTGTTATGAGAATTTCATCTTTTATAGATTAAATATAAATGTTATATTATATCTTCTTTCAAAGTATATAATCATATCTTAAATGTCTAACCCTTGATCCATTTGACGTCACTATATTGGGCACGGAAGTCGTTGACCTTTGGGCGAGTGATTCATTAAAATGCTCAGCCTTTACTCCATTTGGAATCACTACTACAAAAAGTATTAATCACCTCAGCTGGGAAAAAGGTTTCACCGCAATTGGTTGTTCGTGGTAACAAAGAGTGTCATAGAAAGTGCACTACTTTTTCCCTCAGGCTAATGGCCGAGGTGAAAAACTGAATAGTGCGTCACTTTTCCCCACAATTGGGTCTACTAACCCTGAGGAAAAATGGCATTGTCACGAATTTGAATCCTAGAAAAATCATTTTGACTTTTTCTTACGATTGGGAGTTTCAACTGTGGTGAAATGTAGCGTATTAACTTTTTCCTACGGTTGAAACTCCCAACCGTAGGGAAATGTAGCCCCCTCACTTTTCCCAACTATTGAAATTCTCAACCATGGAAAAATATAATTTATTTTTAATTTAAAAATAAAAAAGAAAGGCGTCACTACCGTGCTTCTACCAAAATCAAAAGAACTGCTAAACATTAAATCTCAAAAACAACAACAAGAAGACAAAATCAATAGAATTGTTAAACATTAAATCTCAACAACAACAACAACAACAACAACAACAACAACAAAAATAATAAAACGAACAACACCAAGACCATAAAAAACTAAATCAATAGAATCGCTAAACATTAAATCTCAACAAAAAAAAAACAACAATAACAACAACAAAACAAAATCAATATAATCATTAAACACTAATCTCAACCACAACACCAACAACAAAATAAAATCAATATAATTGTTAAACATTAAATCTCAGCAACAACAAAAACTAAATCAATAGAATTAGTGAGCATTAAATCTCAACAACAACAACAACAACTACAAAACAACAACAAAAACAAAAACAAAAACAAAAACAAAAACAAAAGTAATAGAATCGTTAAACATTAAATATCAACAAAAACAATATTAAACATTTTACTGGACATAACAAAACAACAACAACAAACATTGCTAAGTTGAGTTTATGTTTTCCTTGCCTTGTTCGAGCTTGAGAAGAGTTGATCGAGTTTCATAACTTGTTAATGAAAGAAATAATGTTTTTTAGTTTTGTTTATGTAAGAAATTATGTTTTCGAGTTTTTTAGTGGAGAAATGAAGTTTTGTTAATAGAAGATGAATTTTAGAGGTAGAAGATGAGGTTCATCTAGAGCACAAAAGATTTGATTTATGCAAAAGTATATGAACATATGACCTTATATATCTTGGAAAAACAAAATTGAGTGACTTTTCCTCACGATTGGAATTTCCAATTATGGGTAAATGTAATTTATTTTTAATTAAAAAAAACAGAAGATACCACTTTTGTTATAAATAAAATACAAATATGCTTATGCTAGGAGTCGAACCCATGAGTAGTGCAGTTTTTCCCCACGGTTGGAATTCTCAACCGTAGGGAAATGTAATTTACTTTTAAGTTAAAAAAGGTGCCACTTTTATTATAAATAAAACATAAAATTGCTGGCGCGAGGAATCAAACCCACAACCAGTGCAATTTTCCTTACGGTTGGAATTCCTAATTGTGGGAAAATATTATTTGTTTTTATTTTAAAAAATAAAAAAGGAATGCGCCAAAATTTAAAGGTTTCACTACGGTAATTTTTATAATTTGATGAAAACTCAGTCATAGAATATATTATTTATCATAATGAATGCTCCAAACAACATCTATAGGTTAGGGTGGACGACCTTAATAGTCTCCTCATTAAAGCGAGCGAGATATTCCCTCAAAGACTCAACAGAGCCCTGTCAAATGTTGAACATGATAGACATCTTTTAGTGCATGCTCGCCATAAATTAATGGACCAATTTCTTCATAAGGTCGTAGTAGCTGGTGACCGAGAGTCGTGGTAGGCTCATGTACCACCTCAATGTTGCGTCCCCTAAAGGTGCTAGAGAGAATATTGCATTTCAGGGAATCAGAGGCTCCAACAATTGTCATCTGTGAGTTAATAGAGGCGACATGATCTTCAGGGTCGTTGTGTCCATCAAACTTGGCCAATAATGGAGGCTTGAAGTTCTCTGGCACTGGTCCCCCCATATTTCATCAGAGAGGGGTTAGAGGTCTAAAACTTATATCTCCTTAATAGGGTCAACCTCTTGCTGGCGCTGCTGGATGTGATGGACATTATCCTCCAAAGTTAGGTTCTGATGACATAAATTATCCATGGCGACACACATTTCTGCCATGCATCCTCATAGTCTGTATTACTGTTGGTCGGAGTTGCTACCTTCTTGTTCACCTTATTGGATAAAGGGGGGGGGGGGTGATGAGGTGAATAACAATCTAATTGTCTGATGCAATGTGATCCAAGTTAGTTTTATCAGGGTCCCACAATGGGCGCCAAATATACATGCTTAAAATACAATGAGTGACAACCCTTGGTGGTGTAGGAGTGTCTGAGAGTTTTAGGGTTGTTGTGGTATTAGAGCAAACTCATACATGAATTGTGAGAAGCTTTGTATCTAGGTGATTACTAAGTTAGTTGAATATCCTTGCTCAACCTTATGACTGAGGTATTTATATGAACATCTTGGGCCTAGATCTTAGAACCCAAGAAATGAGTGTGATAAGTGGCAATTATTTGTCAAATTATTCTGGAGTGTGATAACTGAGCAATTATTTGTCCTATTATCCTGGAGAACGTGACTTTCTTCTTTGACTGTCCTTCTCGAACTGTTACTGGGTAGAGACATGTCATTATCCACGTTTGCATAAAATGGCAAGTGATTCAATCAAAGGGCAAATGATACAGATAATGGGGCGTACATTGTGATAAACTGGCGCACATTGTGATAAATAGGCGATTGGGAATCACACTTTGGGCGATGTGCATTATCAGTATGCCTTTGGTGAATATCATGTTGCCTCACGTGGATCTTTTACACCTACACACATAACTCAAATTTAACTCATTTATTTTACGAACTTAATTTCGAGCTTAAGTTCAACTCATTTGGTTCAAAAATTAAGTTGCATGAGTTAATTACTAAATTGAGTCCCAAACTATTTTAGAGTTCATTAATTCATTATTAGCCATAGTTCCCCTATTATCTCTAGGAGATAGTCAACTAAAATATATAGTTAAAATAATTTACTCATTATACCTTTACAAAGTGAATCATAAATCCTTTTATAGAGGATCACTCAATAAAAAAAAAACTATTAAGAATTATACTTGATAAATAACATAATTATTCAAAAGATAACATTAATTTACGGATACAAGAGTTATTCATAAAAATCAGTTACTAATACCCTAACCATTGGAAATTTAGTTATTTATTGTTTAAACAGAAAAGAAAAATATAATAATTAAGATATTATACATAAAAGATTATGTGAAGAAAACTTCAACTCTAAAACTTTATCGCGTTGCCTTCAATTTCCTATAATTATATAAAAAAAATTGATTGAAGAAAATAAAAGTTCTATTATATAGAAATAAAAAATATGAAAAAGATAAAATAAAAAATAAAAAATAAAATTAAACTAAAAGATACAAATGATTTCAAATTCAAAACAAATAATTGAAAATTTCATATCTTTAAACAGCAAGATAGTTAAAAAATTAGAAAAATATGTAGCTAGCTTACAAGTAATCCTAACTTAAGATGTGAAATTAAGAAAAAAAATGAAAAACGAAATTAAGAAATCCAAAATTAATATATATATATATATATATATATATATATATATATATATATATATATATATATATATATATATATATATATATATATATATATATATATATATATATATATATATATATATATGATTTCAGATTTAAATAATATACATGTGAAAGAAAAATAGCTAAAAATAAAATTAGGAGTTAAGAAGAAAGTAAATTTGAAACATAATTAACAAATCCCAAAATAAACAAATTTTTAATTGACAATCCTATTATCTTTTTAATTTGTTTTAGAAAAAGAAAAAATAACAAATTCTTTCTATAATAGATTTCATATTTTAAAAAAATAAACATATGAAAAAAATTTACCAAAATAAAATTTAAAACTAAGAAGAAAATAAATATATGAGGCAAAATTAATAAATCCAAAAATAAAAAGCTTTATAATAGGTAGTGTGTTATGTTTTTAAATTTTTTTAGAACAAAAAGAAATAACGGACATTTTTTATAAAAGATTTTTTTGATAAAGATAAATTATTAAATAAAAAAGGAAAACCAACTATATTCTATAATAGATGATATCATGTGAAAATAATATACATATTAACCAAAATAAAATTAAAAATCAAGAAGAAAATAAATATGAAAGAAAATCAACAATCCAGAAATAAGCAACTTTATAATTGATAGTGTTATTTTCTTTACAATTATTTTTAGAAATAGGAAAAAACAGATATATTTGTTCTAATAATAGATGATATGTCATACTAAAAAACAATATGTTAAAGAAAATTAACCAAAAATAAAATCATAAATCAAGAAGAAAATAAATATGAAAGAAAATTAACAAATCCAAAAATGAACAACTCTATAACGGTACTATTATTTCTTTTTATTTTAAAAAATAACAGATATTTTATTTCCAATAATAGATGATTATAGATCTAGAAAAAATGATACATGAAAGAAAAAAGTTAAAAATAAAATCTGAAATTAAGAAGATATAAAAAAATGTGTGAAAATTAAAACAATTCAAAATTAAGAATTTAAAAATAGATAGTATTTTTTTCTTTTCAATTTTTTTTTTTAAAGTTGAAAAAAGATGTATCCATAATTAATAATCAATAATAGATAAATGATTTTAGATCTAGAAAAAAACAATACACGAAAGAAAAAAGTCAAAAATAAAACCTGAAATTAAGAATATATAAAGAAATGTGACAAAATAAAAAAATAAAAAAATTGAGAATATAAAAATAGATAGTATTTTTTTTCTTTTCAATTTTTTAAAATTGAAAAAAGTTATATCCATAATTAAGAAAAAAATAATAGATAGATGATTTTAGATCTAGAAAAAAAATGATACATGAAAGAAAAAGTTCAAAAATAAAATCTAAACTTAAGAAGAAATAAAAAATGAAACAGCATTAAAAAATAAAAAAATTAACAATTTAGTAGATAGTATTTTTTTTCTTTTCAATTTTTTTTAAATTAAAAAAATATGTATCCATAATTAAGAAAAAATAATACTACTAGATAAACTTAAAAACATGAATAAACTAAAATATAATATTATAGAAAAAAATGGGTAAGAAAATAAAAAACTATATTTTTTTATTTAGAAAATTGACCTAATTAATTTACATTTTTTCCACACCTACAATTAAATCATAGATTTGTTTTTTATTTTACATTTTTTTAATATATTTGATAAATATTTAATTACAAATAACATCATTACCTATTATTTACTATTATTCTTTAAAAAATAACAAGTACTATTAAACACTCTATTTTTATTTAACATCACAATAAAAATAGTATACTTAATATTCATGCCTATCTTTTTATCCCTCTTCTAGAATGAATGAGTATTCATGCATATCTTATTACCCCTCTACAATGAATGAATTAATTTTCTTTAAATGAATTAAAATGAATATTTCTCTTGCATTTCTTACAATTTTGAAATTATAAACTCTATTCACCTAAAACCCTACTCATAAACATTTTCTAATCAAAAAAATATTTATATACCGTTGTAAAATTTTTATTTAACTTTGTAAAAATTAAATAAAAAAATAATTTTTCAAGCATTTAAAACATTGCTTACCCTTCTTCTTTCTCTAGAGCCCTTTATTTTTTCTTGTTTGTGAGTTGTGACTGAGTTTTGACCTTTCGCTTACAAAATAAAAAGTTTGTACCTTTTCGAACCATTTCACTCTCTCTGTCTTCCAAATGGGAACTGAAGGACAAAACGGCGGTGGAACAAAGTCATGGCAGGAAGACATTTACTGGACCCATTTCCAGTTCATCCATTTTACCCAATTTCTGCACAACGATTTTCAACAACAGCTTGTAAGTAAACCCCTTTTCGTCTTTTCTTTCTTTTTACGCTATTAATCAAATAAAAATCAAAACTTTCGTAGGTTTTCATATTTGGGTTTTTCAGAACATGCACTTCATGTTCGTATTCAAACTATTTTTCACCTTGTTTTTATTTTTTATTTTTTTATTTTTCATGTTTTTTGCTTGCCCATAATTTAATTTTGTAATTTTTGTACAGTTTCTTTAACTACTGTTAGTTCGTTTGAAGAAAGTTTTTAGCTTTTGATTATTAGATTAGCCGTTAGGTTTTCCCCCTTTTTTGCCATGAGTATTGTATTTATGTATATAGATATGCTTGTTTTGAAATAATGGCTTAGGAACTGTGACATTACCTGTAGATCTGTTTTTTTTTTTTTGTCTTTCTAGGTTTGCTTTTGAGACAATTTGTTTTTAGTTTGCATTGCAATAAAATCATGCTTTTGAGATTGTAGTGTACTTTTCTTTTCCTTGTTCAGTTAAACATTATCTATGTAAAACATGTACTTGATGCATGGACACCGGAAACACAACACCGACGCGTCGACACGACACTTACACCGATTGACACCGACACATACATGTTGATTCCGATAATAATTTGAAAAAATGTAAATTAAACCTAATCACAAGTGTCAGTGTCGGTTTCGGACATTGACACTGGCACTAACACACCTTTTTTAGAGGTGTCGGTGCTACGTTAAGCTAATAATTATGTTTAGCTCTTAAGTAGTTATATATATTCGACCAATATCTCTTAGATTCTTCTTCCTGATGTTTCTTAATCTCAAATGGGAATTTATACTTTTATTGCAGGAACTTCCCAAAACATTTTCAGACAATTTAAAGAAGAAGTTGCCGGAAAATGTTGCCCTTAAAGGTCCTAGTGGAGTTGTGTGGAATATAGGGCTGGTAATTAGAGATGATTCTGTTTACTTCGTGAACGGTTGGGAACGATTTGTGAAGGACCACTCTTTGAAAGAGAATGATTTCCTTGTCTTTAAGTACAATGGTGAATCACTCTTTGAGGTTTTAGTCTTTGATGGAAACAGTTTCTGTGAGAAGGCAGCTTCTTATTTTGTTGGAAAATGTGGACCTGCTCCAGCTGAACAAGGTGGTAGCAAGGAAAAGGATAACAACAATTCTGTTGAAGAAGTCAATACTGCTTCCAATGGCGGGGTTGAATGTGGTTCATCTGAAAAATTTCGGCGTCTTAAGAAAGTAGGAACGCCATTAGCTGTACCTTTTGAAACTGCTAACGGAAATACTTCCAACGCTGGCGTAAGAACTGATTCTCCTGAGGTGTTCGCGGCAGATGCAGTCACTAAGACCACACCTGTTGTAGTTCCCTTCCAATCAGCTGGAAAAAAGACCAAGAAGCCTGTTAATGAAGTTTCGCCCGGCCCCACTAAGAAGCGAGGAAGACCACCAAAAGTAGATAGTTCTTCTGAGACAATACGTGATTTGGTGGCTTATAGCAAGGAACACTCAGGTTAGGATATTTCTTTCTTTTCCATTAACTTTTACTATATTAATTCTAAATTATTTAGTTACTAAAATTTTCTGATGTCATGATTTTTTTTGTTCTGCACGTGGTTTACTATGATGTTTGTAAAAGCTTAGAAGACAGCTCAATGTTCATTGTTCAGACTAGTTCCCCCCTCTCTTTTATTATGGTCCTAAGCATGGTTAATATCTTACAATGCACAAAAGTCTTATCTCGATTCGATACTAAATTGAACCCTAGGTTGCCAATAGTGTGCTATAGCGCAGCTATGGCAGTGTAGCGTAGCAGCGGCACGAGGCCTCACAGCTACACTATTGGCTTGCGAAGCGCTATTGACAATAGAGGTCATAGCGGCCGCGAATAGCGGTGTCGTAGCAGCGCAATAGCAGTGCCATAGCGGTTAGCTGGCCGCTATTCTCATTTTGGGTGCAAATTTGTAACCCAATTTTTTTAAGGCTATCTTGGTCTTTTCGATTGCTTCTTCCGTTCCTGTTTTCCACTATTCTTCGATCATGAATGTTCTTCGCAAATCTCCCCTGTTCTTCGCCGTTCTAGCCGTACTCCCCTTCGTTCTCCCCTGCTCTTCGCCGTTCTAGCCGTACTCCTCTTGTTCTCCCTTGCCTCCCGATTTCCACTGTTCTCCCTTGCCTCCTCCTTTGTTCTGTTTTCGTTGCTCTGTTTCAATTTTAATAACAGCCAATGGTATCACCATCCTATGCCTCTGCAAGTGTAACACCAACATCCAGCAACAAAAGTTGTTTCAAAATTTAAACCTATTGGTGACGACCTTTATATTGATTGGAATGTATGATGTTGGAACTTATATTTACTGTTAGAATTTTATTATATATGCTGTCACAATTTCTATTTTTAAGTATTTATGTATGCTGTTGGAAATAGGGGGTTCGGCGCTACATGCCACTATTTTATCAACCTAGATTAACAACCTAGATTGAACCCAAAAGATATGATTCTCTAATGTGTATCTATTTGGACATAAATCTCATCTTGAATCCTGATTCACTATGATAAATCCGGATTCATTCTAATGAATCACTTCCTAAACTTAGCTTAGCCAACTACGCTTTATTGTCAACTTTGTAAAACCAACCCTTTTCTTATGTCATTTGTTTTATGACTCAAATCATGAACTATTTTGAGGTTCATATATGATGTATCAGCATATAATTTTGTTATGTCACTTGTTTTTACTTAAAAATGACATAACTTTTTGATAGGGCCTAGCCCGAGTGATAAAGGGAATAAGCTCAAAGTATGGCGAGTTTATGTGAGGAGAAATATGAAAAGAGAGAATGCAAGGAGAGAAAGTGAGACTTAGTGGGGGATTCGGTTATGTGAGGTGGGAGTTATAGAGAGAGAGAGAGGGTATCATGAAAGAATCATTGTTTTGTTTGGTCAAAAAACTGCATTTTGTCTCTGGGTAGAGCATCTCTTTTGGCAGTAAGGCTTTATCCCTTCTGCATGTCTTTTTTTCTGTCAATAAATACTCACATTCCATTTGCAATTCTCAATTTCTCTTTGATTTCTTGCTTCTGTTATTTCTGGTTTGCAACAAGTTAATTCGACCTACCGGATTAGTGGAAAGAAATTGCATGGTTCCCATTAATCTGAGGAGAGTACAAGGAGTTCCCATTCTCTTGTTGGTGGATAGTGGTGCAACCGACAACTTTATTTCTATGAAACTAGTCACTGCAATGGGACAGGCAGCGCAGGAAGCAGTGAAGATTGAATTGGCAAATGGGTATAAAACAAGATCAAAGGGACATGCCCAATAAAGTGAAGGTGGAGGTAGAAAGGAGATTGGTCCTCTCGTGTTTGATTTGGATGAATTGGATATAGAGTTGGGTATGACTTGGCTAAACTCAATTGGAGCCATGCGGGTAGATTGGCTTCAGATATATTTTAGAGTTGTTAATAGGATTGAATCACTATTTTGGTTAAATAGATTGCTCTAATTAATGAGCCAAATACAATTACTAGAAATAATTACAAATTTACATTACTTACATCCGTCCCACTCTTGCCCCCCACTCTTGCCAGTGAATGATTATCATTTCCCGTTCCAGCTGACAAGTTGATTGAATTGTTCTGTTAGCTGGTTCTTTGTCGGCACATCTATTAATTAATTTCCAAAAGAAATGTAAGATGTAGTTATCCATCCAACATTTGTCCAAATTTTCTTTAATGAAGTGTCGATCAATTTCTATATATTTGCCTTATCCTGTTGAACATAATTATGATAACTGATTTATTGTCACAAAATAACTTCAAGTCTTTTGAATTGTATCTTAAAATAATTTAGTACCATCTTCATCCATAAGAGCTTACATTCCTTGTGCCATAGCTCTAAATTCATTCCAATGCTTCATTGGGTTTTCTTAATAATCTCACTCTTAAACTCTACGAATAATATTAAACTCTATTAATAAGTTTCCCTTTAGTAGCCTTCTCGGTCAAATTATCTCCCACTTTTATGCTTCTGTCTAGGATAATCTGCCAAAGTCAAAGTGCCTTCTCAACTCCAATGATCCTAGTGAAGAAGTAGTATGGAGCAAGCTATATGTGAGCGATCCTAGTGAAGAAGTAATATGGAACATGCTATATGTGAATGGACTGTAGGGTTTTAGTTAAGTTGACAATACCAGATAAGTTCTCAATTCTTGTGTTGGGTGAGCTTTTGGAAGAGTTAAATGATGCTACTTATTTCTCTATGTTTGAGTATAACCAAGTAAAGGCGGCAAGAAGATAAACACAAGATTGACTGCCTTCAAAACTCACGAAGGAGACTAAGAATACCTTGAGTCCTTTTGAATTGAACAATGACCCATCATAATATCAGAAACTCACAAAGGAGCCTATGTTGTGTTAGCTCCTATTGGTTTTCTTTGATGATACTTTGGTGTATAGTCATACTTGGGAGGAACATCTCAAACACTTGAAATTTGGTTTTGCAAGTGCTTTGTGATCACTAATTAGTCGCTAACAAGGAAAACAAACACCATTTTGGTTAATTAACATTAGTTTTTGGGCAACATCATTCAAAATAGGGAGTGGCCACAAATCCCTCTAAGGTTCAATGGATATGCTCAAATGGCCTGTGTAGGAGTGTGAAAGGTGTTAGGGTTTTCCTAGTGCTAATCAAGAATTAATCTCAGTCTTATTGTAAATAATTTACTTTCCTAAGATAGGTTTTATAAATTAGACGATAGAATATTTGTCATTGAATTGTAATTATGTGTAATCATTGATACTATTATATCTATTATATAAAGTATGGGGTGCAATAGAGAAAAGATGAAACCCTATTTCTTGACACGCTATCAACTTGGTTGATCGATACAATGTTGGTTACCATCATGGTGGTTGGGTTTAAGAGTCTCAAAATATTGATTTGCAATTCCTTCCGTGATCGTGATTATAGGTAGCGACTGTGAATCTTGGTCGGATCATGATCACGATCCTTCGTTCTTACTCCTGCAATTGTGTATTTTGGT